>JACEFO010001669.1:2400000-3600000 GCA_015342445.1 Digitaria exilis | reverse complement strand
ATCAACTCAAGCTTAAGTATTGTGAATCAATTAGACTAATCATCCATTAGTTTTTTCTCAAATTGTATCTACACTTAAGATAGGATATTACAATTTCGATATGGTCATGACAAGAGAAAAAAAATGATGCACAAATCATACACATCCTTTCACTTTGGTGATTACTTGTCAATGTTTATCATAGCATAATTTGGCACATTCAAGTTGAGTTTAACCTTTATGTCCTAGGTCCACAACGAGACGTTAAAAGAAGAAAAGGCATTCACGAGCACTACATGCTTGCAAGTTGCGAATGTGAGTCTCCAGCCAAATAGTAGAGGACATATATACGAGAATAACATGTGTTTAAATGGATGAATTAGTACCTTCTCACATTTGTCTATTTTTACCTTTTATATTTAGTCAAGTAGTTTAGGATAAGTACCAACATAAACATTTATGCACTTTAAAGAACACTATAAAAAGTATCATATTCACACTAATGCACTCTCGAGTAGGGATGGCAACGGGCACAATACCCGTGGGTAGAGGGTTTTCAGACCCGCGCCCGCAAGACAAAACCTAAATCCGTGCCCGCGCCCGCAACCCGCATCGCCGCATCGGGCACAAAGTTGTACCCGCGCCCGTCACCCACGGGTAAAGTGTGCCCGTGGGTACACCCGCACCCGCTAGTCAACAAGGAAAATCAATATAGATGAAAAAACAACTATTTAACATCTTAATAACATTACAAGCCAAATAAATTTATTTCAACAAGCACAAGTTTGGGTGGGGAGGAAAAAAGAGAGGAAAACCTAGAATCCCTATTGAGATGTATATATACTTGCATTTAGGGTCTACATGTCAATGATAATTTGCGGGTTTATGGGTTTGTGGGCACGGGTAAGGGTTTTTTATGCCCGTTATATTTTTACCCGTGGCACAATATCAAACCCGCGCCCATGCCCGTGGGCATAAAGAAAGACCCCATACCCTCACCCTATCGGGTTTTTACCCACAGGCACGCGGGTAATTTGTGCCCGCTGCCATCCCTGCTCTCGAGTTTTGCACCTCTTTGGATAATGAAATGCATCCTATGTACTTCATTTGCTACTTTTCTTTTAGTGCCCCACTTAGTCAACTACCTTCCATTCTAAAATAGCAGTACATCTTCCATTGGAAAACTAGTAATACATGATGTTTCATAAAAAAAACATAGACTTAACTGTATACATTTTTTCACTTTAATATTTTATTATAACAGTACAAGAATGATCAAGTTTTACATCTACATAAGACTTTTGGTTCACACCCTAAAATTATGTAAATATATATCATCCTAACATTCTTAAAGGTAACAATTATATGCATGTGTTTCACTATAAACACATGGTTTAAGTCATCTCAATACTACAAAAATATCCGAACCTATTCTTATATAGCTCTTCTCCGTGTACTAACCGTAGGACTTGTTTTACTGCTACAGTAAGATTAAGAATGTCTTTTACCATGTTGAGTGAGGATATAAAGCTAGCAAGATGTGTTTAGAGGGAGGCAAGACCACCTAGATGTTGGGCAAGTTTTTTTTGTCTATGTAAGTTATCTTGAGGTAACCAAATTGGCTTATTCTAACTTGTAACTTGTAAGCTCTATAAGATAGCATGTGAAGTAAGTCTAACACCATCAAGTAATGTTCTACGTACGTCGCTAAAGTGGTCTTCATTCGAAAAAAATAAATGGTATCTATACTTTTTTATTTCTCTCTCTTAACGGGTAGATATGTTAGACAGAGAGTCTTGTCGATGATCAAACGGGAAGAAAATGAATTATTTACACATAGTATGCCGCTTCAACGTCAAAACTCAAAATTTTCGAGTAGAAGTTTCAGATTGGGGAAATGTGTTTGCCAGCACTGAAAGATCATGGCTTCCGAAAAATATCATTAAAAGAGGTTGCTTCCGTAAAATACCATTAAAAGATAGAAACAAAAACTAAATAACACTCTATTACAGTGTGAAAGATCTAGACCCCTAATTGGTGTTTTAGTATGACAATATTTGTGGACTAACAATTTTATTGGAGAATAAGAGTTAGATTAGTCGCGGAATTGAATTTGCAAACCTAGTGCAAGAGGAGGCTATGGGAGATAGCTTGCATACACATAGGCTGGTCATATTTGAAAAAGTGAAATAGGCCAACATCAAAATGTGTTTTGGCAAGACTAACTATGAGTACACATTAGACTATCCGGCCTTGGAGAGGCATACAATTATTTTGAGTTGAACATAACTTGGGAAGTTTTATATGTTGCGCAAAGATGAACGACGAACAATCTGCCATCTAGCCGTGGATTGTCCACCACTAACTTTCTTTTCGAGGCATAACCTCTCTCGGTTCTGTATGGGGGCAAAACTTGTAATGACGGACTGTCCGCCAATCTAGTTTTAATTTGAAAATGGGCTCGATCGTTTATGTACATTTGAGTTTGAATAGTGGACAATTTGTGTTTTGAAAACTATAAGGATTTGAAAGAAACGACTATAATTTGAGAGGGGGGGTTCCAAGGCCCAGACATGAGGAGGCCCTCGTGGCCCTTCTTTCTCCTCACTCACTCTCGCTCGCCTTGATTTTGGATTGCGTTCTTTGTGAGATTGAGAGCATCCTAGTTTACTGCATCATTGCTTGAGCTTTGTGGCACTGAGGAGTCTTCATGCAAGCGTCATTGGCTTGTTACTCTTGGAGGTTGCCGCTTTCTAGTTGGCTTGCAGATTGTGAAACCGTTGAGGCCTTCAAGAAGATTATGAAGGAGCCTGATCGATTCTTGTGGGAGGTTGTTGTGCTCACTCCACCGAAGTGGTGAAGAGCAACTCTAGTAGAATCGATGTGTAGAGGTTCATTGATTTCAAGTCAGCTTATATACCAAGTGGACTCTCGGTAGATAAGCGATTGGAAGTTTTGAATCCACCTCAACATGGATTGCGGGTGACCATCAAGTCATCAACGCCACGAGAAAAAAATGTATCTTGTCTTCAGTTTTTTTTAATTTCTATTGCTTATTTACATTCGTGCAATTTACTTTGACCAATGTCTTTGTTTCGATTGAACTATATTTTGTCACCCTAGGTTGCAAACATTCACCTAGTGTCGGTGCCTGATTTGGTCACACCGGCACAAACAAGTGATTGCGGTGCTAATCCACTCGTTGCCCCGATGGCGGGTGAAGAGACGGGGGTTTTTATCCTTACGTCCAGCAGTGGTGCTGAGCACCAGTTTCGTGTTGCTCGTAGTAGGGGGTTACAAGCAAGGTGGGAGAAGGAGATGAGCTCCTAAGTCCCCAATTTTGGCTGTCGCTAGCTAAGTGGTGTGTGTTCTAGCGCGTGTGGACTTGAGTGCGTCTGGACTTGTGTTTTCCGTCGAACGTGACGGAAATCACCCGCTCGAGGGTGAACGTCCCCCTCGAGGTCGCTGAGCCTCGATCGTCACGGACATCCCTGCTCGAGGGTGGTCGTCCACCTCGAGCGGGATGGGTGCCGAGGAGTTGTTGCGATGGTCCTTTGCCGGGCTACGGAGCCAGGCAACTTCGTTGGTGGGCCTTGTTACCGAGTAGTTCTGGGTCTAAGTTAGGGTACCCCTTTTACAGGTACCCGACACCTAGCATAGAATCATTAGAAATAAGATTTTTCTTGCGTTCCTAAATTAAATTTGTTAAATGTTATGATTTTAGTTTAGACCATCTACTCACTCCCTCTAGGCGGTATCCTCGATCCTACAAAGTATTAGTTGGTACAAGAAATACTCTAGACTTGGGCTCTAGTGTCTTCGGGCGCCCGCTATTGATGTTGTTGTCGTGGTCGGGAACAGAAGCTCCCCCACCAATGACTTCCCACTTCCGGCACACCTCCTCCCGAGCTTAGCCTCAAAACCGACTCAAGGTGAGCTCCTTAAGTGATTTCTCAAGTTTTCTCATGGAAATCGGCACCAAGCCGGCCAAGCAATGAGCCCATAGCATGCCACAATCGTTGAGCACCGTCGCTTGTCGTTGACCATTATCCGACACTCCCCCCTACGCTCCCCCCTTTCCATGCTGGACCCTCAAAACGGGTGTGGCTCGCCATGCTTCTCATGGCACCATTCCCTGCTGGTGTACTGGCCTTTGTCGGGGGTCAACAGCGGGTGCACGAGCTCTCTATTCCTAGACGAGCGCATGGTCATCTGATTCTCCCCATCCAAAAACTAGGAGGGATACAAACATCGTTTCATATTCATGTCATATGGTTAGAGATATTCTTTGTGAACAAATGTATGGAAATGATTATAGTTTTTAATGAATTTTTACTAAAGCAACCTCTCTAATAGTATTTTCGCGAAGTCGTTATCTTTCGGTGCTATGAATTTTGTTCACCGATGGCAAATGTGACTAAAACCCAATTATAAATGTCCGGAGATACCTAATTGCAAAAAGAACAAAACCCAGGTGATTACTTGAGCATTCACAGAGGTGGTGCTCAACTGAGGGGGCGTACCACGAAACGGGGCCAAAAAAAAAAAAGAACAATAAAAAAAAAAGCATCCCCACACGCGTACGCGGCATTCTCTTCGGTGCGGTTCCTCCCGGCGACCACGAAGACGAACACACCGAGGCGAGTCAGCGATGAATCCCTTCGCGAAGAAGCCAACCCCGCGAGGTAAGGTCCACCCCCTCCCCTTTCCCTGCTTCTCGACTGGGATTTCGATCGAATTCGGCCTCAACTTCCGCGATCCCCTCCGCGATCGCGCTTGCTTTCTGTTGATCGCCGATGCGTGCTGCGAATCAGAATCGACCCGTTTGCTCGGATCGAACCTGCTCGCCCCTGGCTAGCGGGAAGCACCTTGTTCCCCGGACTTCCGGACTCTGATTTTGGTGCTGATTGTGCAGAGGTGATGCGGAGCAGCAAGCGAGACCTTACAAATGCTACACGAGGTAATTGGTCCCAGATTTTGAGATTTTTTTTATGTCTCACGCTATATTGTTGTTTGCTTACTTAAGGCATCCAGAGATAGATGTAATAACTTCCGTTTGCATGTAAGGCCAGTCTCAATGGGAGGTTTCATGAGAGTTTCATGGGCATTAAATATACTGCCACATCAGCAGTTTTGCTGACATGGCAGGGTAATTAAGAGGGGAGTTTAATGGGACGTGAGGGGAGTTTCATCACCATGAAACCCCTGTGGCACAGTTACCTAGTTTTCAGTCTAGGTAACTGTGTCCATGAAAACCCCATTGAGACTGGCCTAAGGCAATTATGCGAGCTGAGCAGAAGCAGTTGTTCCTTTTTTTTAATGGGAAACACCAGTTGTTCCTGGTGGTCGGCTGTCATTAATTGCGGCTTTGAAACTTTCAGCGCCCTTTATTTGAGCAAATTATAGACATTATTGTGCTAACATTGTTAATGGTACATGCATACCCAAAACATGAAGGGAATGATATTCCGTATGACCGTATCAGTAAATCTGCCAATAGTTTTTTTTTTCTTCCTCAAAGTTAAGAGCTATGCATGTATGGTTATTTAATGCCTGAGGTGTCTCGTCTGTAGGGATCGAGAGGGATATTGCATCATTACAACAAGAGGTATGATCATTCAAGCACATCACTGGTCTGATTAATAAAAATATCCTTGTATATTTTATCGATTAGTGAATTTCCATATATGTTCATACTTCATGTTCAACTGATGGGTTCTTAAGCATAGATATATGCTTAGGAAGTTCTTTATGCTATTTTGCTTCGACTCATATCTGCATCATTTTGGATCTATATAATATATACTGCTCAATTTAACAATCATTATATTTCCATTAGGAAAAAGTCTATATCACCCCCTCACCTATGGAGGTTGGACTACATACCCCCCAACCTATGAAATGGTCTATATCACCCCCTGAACTTATCAAAACCGATCAAATTACCCCCTAAACTAATTTTAAAAAATCATAGTAAATCACAAAAAAATCATAAAATGAAAAATCAAATTGTTTTGGACTCCAAATGAGTAGATATACACATTGAACATATAATGGTATGCTTTAATACATTTTTTAACAACTATGGAGAAAATCATAGATCTAAAGCTATAGTGAAAAAATGTACTAAAACATACCATATTACATGTTCAATGTGTATGTCTACTCATTTAGAGTCCAACACAATTGGATTTTCTATTTTATATTTTTCTGTGATTTACTATGATTTTTTAAAAATGCTTTAGGGGGTAATTTGATCGGTTTTGAGAAGTTCAGGGGGTGGTTTAGACCGTTTCATAGGTTGTGGGGTTATGTAGTCCAACCTGCATAGGTTGGGGGGTGATATAGACTTTTTCCTTTCCATTATGTCTTTCCACTTCCACCATTCGATTTTGCTGATGTAGTTGAATCCAGGAACAACATATTTACATACTTTTTTTTTCAATAACAGGAGAAGAAGCTAGTTGCTGAAATTAAAAGGACAGCAAAAACTGGCAATGAGGTTTGAACACTTATATTCAGTTCCGTCTCAGTAATTTTATCTGGATCATACGTTAGGGTTCAAATGATTTCCTTCACTTTTGCAGGCAGCAACAAAAATTCTAGCCCGTCAGCTGATCAGGTTAAGGCAGCAGATTTCTAATTTGCAAGGTAGCCGAGCACAGATTCGGGGGATTGCAACACATACTCAGGTGAAATTTTATTCTGCATTTTGATGAAGAACCCTGTGATCATATGCAAAGGAGTACTTAAGAGTGCTGTTGTACCACCACCTAATAATTATTAGTACTCAGTACTACTATAGGTTCAGAACTTACCTCACAGTAGATAGACTCGTGCAAGAGGGCATAAAGAGGATTTTGATCAAAACCGAGCCACATTTCAAACTGGAGAGCACAATGCTAGAATATCAGCACTGGAACTATTAAATGTAAACACTAGAGCATCACTTCAAAAAAAAAAATCAGAAAAACGACATTAAAATAGTAGTGGAGATTCTCCCAAATGCATAGTAATGTTATTCTTCTGATTTTGGTGGTGAACTGTGTTCTTAGGCAATGCATGCCAACACTTCAGTGGCTACTGGTTTACAAAGTGCAAGCAAAGCAATGGGAGCTCTGAATAAGGTAATATCCTACGTAACTTCTGTTCACGATACATTTCATATATTTATATCTGAAAAAAATCATGTATGCATTTCATACTGGAACCAACAGGCTATCTTTCACTTGCAACCTCCATTTCTCAGAATAGTAACTTATTTTTGTTTGCTATGTCTAACCAGGCTTGTACAATATTACTTTTAATAATCAAACATATATCTTTCATTGAATGTGTAATATTATTTATTTTGCAGCAAATGGAACCTGCCAAGCAGATGAAAATAATGCAAGAATTCCAAAAGCAGTCAGCACAAATGGATATGACGGTGCACAAACTTTGTTCAGAGCTTATTAGAATGATTTCTTGCAATCGTACATGATTTGGCATTTTGTTGATCTAGGAAAGTTCGCATCAATGCGATATGTGTTTGCATATTAATATGTGAATAATGCATGTGATGATATGACCTGACTAACCTTACACATTGTGTAGAATGAGATGATGTCTGATTCAATTGATGATGCCTTAGACGATGATCAGGCTGAGGAAGAGACTGAAGAACTTGCTAACCAGGTCATTTCCTATGTCTATTTTCAGAATATTTGAAATATTTTTCTTTCATAAGCCCTATGCTTTGCTCTTTATTATTCATTTTGTTTCCTTTTTAATGTGATTATTCATTCATTCAATTTGTTATCAATGTCTTTTAGGTTCTGGATGAGATTGGAGTGGACATTGCTTCACAGGTAGCTGAAGATTCAAATACAATCTTGTGCTCCGTCCATTCTCAAGTGAATGACGTTTAGGAAAAGCTAAAAAATGGAGAGAGTATTTCATATCATATTCCTTTGTTCTAAACCTCTTCTATGTTTTTTCTTCCTTGTAGTTGTCCTCAGCTCCTAAAGGAAAAATTGCTGGAAAGAAGGTGCAGGTTGATGAAAGGTATGCTCTATCCTTGATCCAGAATTTTATAGAGTTTCTTGTTTTTTTTTTCTACTTTTGCCCTTCCCTTTTGCTATGGTCATTACCCCCAGACTTAGTTCAGTTAGTTGCATCATTTAGACGGTTCGGAAGAAACCAGTCGAACACCCCTGCCTGTATTGTATTTGAACTCCTTCTTTGACTGCATCACCATATTTGCATTACATTTCTTAATTGAAGCAAGCACAGTGTCTGATGCAGGATTTCACATGCTTTACTTGTATCGACTTTCGAGCAGAATTTGTGACATATTTGAGACATTAAGGCAACTTGAATAAATGACACAACACAAACTAATTTATATACTCCCTCCGTTCCAAAATATAAGTCATTCCAACTTTCTTGGAGAGTCAAAGCTAAGTTTATCCAAATTTATACAACAAAGACTAGCATAGTAACATTCATGATACCAAATAAGTACCATTAGTTTCTTCATTAAATATATTTTCCGTAATATATGAGTACCACTAGTTTCTTCATTAAATATATTTTTCGTAGTATATCTATTCGGTGGCATAAACCTTTTATGATCTCCTCTATAATTTTGGTCAAACGTAAAATAGTTTGACTCTCAAAAAAGTTAAAATGACTTGTAATTTGGTGCGGAGAGAGTAGTTTTTTTTTATGTATCTGGTTCTCCTATAATTGTTTTCCCATATCTTATGAATCTTCGCAATTCCTAATATATGTTGCCATGTTACTGAACATTGTGGTCCCTTTGAGATTTTTTTTTAAACAATCCTTTGCTTCACTTATTTACAGTTCAGAGTTGGAGGAACTAGAGAAGAGGCTGGCTGCTTTAAAAAATCCATAGGATGACACCTGTCCGCTTCCCTCTCTCAATGCAGAGTCCATATCATCGATAGATATTCAAAAGAATTGTGATTTGTAAATATTGGATCGAAGATGATCCCAGGCTCAAGTTTTTTGACGAATCGATAAGCTCCCATACAGGCGTGCATGCTATCTTGTAGGAAATATGGGAGGATGTGTTGCGTACATCCGTACATATTGCATCACGGCAACGATGCCTGGTTTTATGTAAGAGTAAATTGCATGAGTGGCGACTATGACCTGTTTCAATGTGGCCATTGTACTTAGAAAAGCATAAATCATGGCTATTCAGGTTGCTCAACTGAGTCGATATGATCATTAGCTCTTTATGAATACATATTCAGGTGACATGGCCTGAATATTGTAAATTGCTTCCTCTAGTTTGTTTTATTTAATAATCGTAGCCAAATTAGAAAATGTTTGTCGACTTTCATCCATATTACAAGATTGCTTCGGTGTTGCTGAGCTTCAGCGGTGCAGCGAGCTAAAACTGCAGGATATTATAGTTAGGTTTGGGCATGATGCAATTGCTCAGATTAAATAGTTCGCTTTCATGAATTAGGAGGTTTGAGGTATACTTAGCAATTAGAGCTTGAGTGGGATAAATTGCTGACGCCGATAACGACTTCTCCAATCTTGTCCATATAATAAATTGGGCTCAATATTAGGAACCAGGTGATGCATCTGTGAGGCAATTAACAACTATTGTAGATGGAATCAAGAGAATCAGGAGTTGAGGGGATAAATGAAACAAATTGTAATTGGATTTGTCCGTGGATAATGAGTTATTAGTCAAACCTATAACACATTACACATCGCTCAAATACATATTCCTAGAGATGTACTGACCGTATCAGCTCACGTGAGCAACCTTGGCGATCATGATTTATTTTCTAAATACGGTGGTTAAATTAAAACAACCAATAACTATATTGGCTATTAATGCATTTTACTTTTTACGTAATGGTGTAAAGAAACATGCCGGCGTTTTGTTTTTTTATCTAGTAGAGAAGTTAGAAGAGTTGAAGCAATAACCGCACGACCTTACAACAACTATTATTGCTCGTATTTTTTTTGAAGCGTCAATTAGTCGATTGACTTGACACCGGCGTTTCTTTAGCTGCTTTCTTGATGCTTTCAGCCTTCCTGGACTCCTTGTCATTTCTAGATCATCGCTACATGTTTTGGCTTTTGGGACCGGTGTCCATCACTGCACAAGGCGGTGGGGGATGGTGTCCACTGTCCAGGGCGGCCAAACCCAGATGTCAGATGAAAATACATACATATTTGCAGAAGAGCCCACTGTTAATGAATTATGCTTAACAAGATTGAATTAGGTAAATACTTGATTCTTGTGAATACTCGGAAGATGTTCCCAAAATGTGCGAGATTGTCGTCAAACGGGATTGCTTTATACCCCCACATTTGGAGTAGTTGTTTATTATTTCCTAGGAGTAGGATAGTATACAGACGTTTAAGGAGGTAATGACTCTTCGCTGTTGGCAGTAGGCACCGTTCTTTTGAGTTTCAGTTTAGTATTCTGCCGCAATTTCTTACTTCTCATATCCATTTGCCGGTTCGTTTCAGCTGCAACGAGCAATGATCCCAGCCGGCGGTTCACCGTTCAAAGAATGAAAAAAATAAAATAAAAGAAAGGTAGTAATGCTCGAACAGACGCGGCAAAAAGAGCGGCCAAGGCTCCGAAACCCGCCTTTCACATTGGGAACCCGTGAGGCCGTGACCCCATTGGTGGCTGATCGGCTCACTTCCTCCGGCTCGTGCTGATGGAGAGGCGCTCGAGGCTCCGGAGCGTCGTGCTGTCCCCCTTCGAGCCGGAGCCCCCTCCTCCTCTCCCTGGCGCCGGGTTCCGAGCCACGGGGGAGCGCGGGGACGACCTCATGTTCTCGGCGCCTCCCGAGTGGTGGAGCCTCTGCGCGGTGGACGGGCGCCCGCTGCCGCCGCTGCTGCCCGAGACCCACCGGCGGTTCTGGTCGCTGCAGTCCCCTGAAGAGGTTGGCCGGCTGGACGGACCCGCGGGCATTTTCGATGAGCTCGCGCCACGGGACAGGATGCGCGTTTTCTCCGAGTCGGCAACCTGTGGTACATGCCAGACATAGTAAGCTCTTCAGTTTCCGTCAAATTTGGTCCATTTCAATGAGAAATATATGTCCCAATCCCAGGCAGCTATAATATTTTTCGGTGTTTTGTAAGCATCAAATTCAAATCGTTGTCCATCTAGTATTCTCTAGGCTGACTAGCATCCTCAGCTGTATGTGATAAAATTAGAACAGCATTCTGTCAAGTTTCTGCGAAAATGATTGTCATAGACTTCCTGTGAATTGACCTGAGTTAGCGAAAAGCCTTTTAGCAAAATACTAAGAAAATGCAAGAGAGGAAGTAATTTTTTTTCTTTCACATTTATCGACTCATTTTCTATTTGCTGGACTTGGGACTTCTACAAATTTTTCATTTAAGATACTGTAAATTTCCATTCATGTTTACTAGCCACCACAGCTAAATCGGACACTTACTGCCTCATTAGATGTTCCAAAGGAATCTGCAAGGCTTTTGTGCCTGGAGTGATCTCCATGTCGACCAGAGCCTGGATTTCTTCTGGCAAATGCCTCAACAGCACCGGTGAATCTATCCCGAATCTCTTGTCCCACTAGCAAAAAAGAGGTTAATTGTGCAAATTAATCAGTGTTTCATGTAGCACTGGATCCAATCAATCAACAACAAGGATACATACCTGATGCTTTGTCTGTTCTCTCTGCAGATGGCCCAGCTCCTGGTATTCTGGCACTTGGTTGCTGGATGAAAAAACAAAACGACGTTTCTCTTTTGTGAAGTGAAGGCTCACCAAGAATGTACACCACAAAATACAAAGAGATAATTTCAATAGACATACTTGAACAAGCTTATTGTTCGAACTCATTTGAGGGTACTTGAGTGCAGTCCAGTCAAATACATAATCAAATTGGTATCCTACAATATTTGTTCATAATGAGACCCAACTTTGTAACAAACTGGTCGCATTAGTACTCGGAATAAAGAATGTATGTATCTACCTTCACGGATAAATACATCACGAAAGAGTTTCTTAAGAAAAGAGTAATCTGGCCTGTCTTCAAATCGCAGGGAGCGACAATAGTGGAAATATGAGACGAACTCCGATGGGTACGATTTGCACAAAACCTGGTCGATACAATTTGTTCAAATTCATGCAAGAGTTACCATTATACAATTACAAGCATCATGATGGAAAAAATCAGTACCTCAGCTGACGTAAGCATTTTCTTTTCACTAATTTTGTCATACTTCTGTTTCTTAGTGCCAGCTTTAAGACCCTGCCATGGGAGGCTAAGCATGACAATAGAGTATGTCAAGTAAGCATTTGGAATATCGGTAAAATGGGAATTTATACAGTAAAGTAGACAGATTCAGGCCAAACCTTCCTCTCAGAAAATATAGCAGAAGATACCCAACAGACTCCAGATCATCTCTCCTGCTTTGTTCTGGGTGAAATATATACAGGTACATGAAATACAATGCAGTGTTATTTTCCCTTCTTTTAATAGGTATATATCAAGTGGCCACACTTTAACAGATTCAATTTATGACAAGCATCCAAAAATAAAAAAAATGCATCGTTATTTTATAATAATTCAAGATAAAGCATAAAGAGCTGGGTTTACTTATTGCACTCACCTATACCAAGATGAGTATTCACACTGGCATATCGTGCGGTTCCAGTCAGATTTTTGTTCTCCCTGCGTAGAAAGAATTAATTAATCATTCTCCCCAGACAAAAAAAAAACAACTATAGAGGTTCTCTTCATGACCAAGCTATCGATTAAACTTCAACCTAGCACCCAGCATTACATATTTGCATATAACACTAGAAGATCCATGAGCCTTGATGTCAAAATTTATTCTTGAATATGTACGATAGCACACAACATCATGCTACCAGTTTATTTCAGAAGTTTATGTGTAAACAACACAAAGATAAAATGGCGTTTGCAGGATTATTTGCATCTCAACACCATGATCTGGGACTACATTAGATCCACATATACTCCTATATCCGGTTGTCCATTGTCCCAATGGTGTACCATTAGGAAGTATCCTTGAAAGAAAATGTAGGAAGATGTGAAAACCCAGGGGCGAGTGCAGAGACTGTTATAAATCTCCACACCCAGTTTTCTTTATGCACATGCAATTTTATCAGAAGAACTACTCCATACAACAAAATCCAGTCTCATTTCCAAGTCAAAACTTCGTCAATTAATATGCTTCACCTGTATGGGATGTGTTTATGAGTCTGGAGGTCCTTGTATTTTTTAGCAAGCCCATAATCAATTATATAAACCTGCAAAATAAAAGGGATACATCTCATCATGCCCTGCTCATTGATGGATAGGAATCTTGGGGACAGCTTTTGGAATTTTATTGATGATATTAGAGAACTCGTTACTACGTTCAGTTTATGCTGAAAAGAACAAAATCAGATAGAGTGACCATTTGTGTGTGTATGTGTGTGAGTGTTGCGTGGGATAGGCGGAGGGGTGTAAGGCAATACCTGATTGGCTTTCCTGCCTAAGCCCATAAGGAAGTTGTCTGGCTTGATGTCACGGTGAATAAATCCCTTGGAATGCATGTATTCCACTCGGTTTATCTAAAAAAAGCGGCAAGACTCAATCAGGTAAGTATAAACCAAATACAAGTAATATCTTCGATAAAGAACATAAAAGTTTCTCTCTCTTCTCCCTCCCTCAAATAGAAAAAAATTAATGACCTTAAATAGTCATCCATTCATTCTAATGCTAATATCAGACGAAATACACTAATAATATTACATAGCGTTTCTGATTTTTTATCTATAACATTGATTATGATATAATACTTTGAAATTACTCCAAAAAGTAAGGCAACATTTATGATAGACTACTCGTGAAAATTCTGAGCATAAGGTTCCGAGCAATTTCTTAGTTGATATCAAATTCCATAGATTGTACTTGCTTCCTAACTCTTGGGGTTCAGCGCAAGACCGAACATGAAGTCAATAAACTCACCAATTGATCAGCGAGCATAAGCACTGTTTTCATTGAAAATTTCCTGTTGCAGCGGTTAAACAAGTCTTCTAAACTTGGGCCAAGAAGATCGATCACCATAACGTTATAGTCCCCCTCGACACCATACCACTTCAGGTGTGGGATACCATCTATATTTTAAAAATTGGTAAATAAGATACCTAGAAGTGTGAGCACAAATTACTGTGAACAAAACAAATAAATGCAATCCACTTACTTCCACCCTGCAATAGCATATAAACTTTAGATTCATAATGCAATTGTGGATGTTTTGTCTTCACAGGTTCCTGAAAGATAAAACCGAAGAACTTGTAAGATTTCGAAACTCCAAGTTTTAGAAGGGCATATCCGGACTCTAGAGAACTGTCATGTTAAATACAAACAGTATATACATTAAAAGATGGCAAACAGTATATATACACTGCAAGATGGTTTATGTGCACATACCAATTTTATTCCTACTTCTTCTCCATTCTGTATATTAACACCTGAATCAAGAAAAGACGAAACATAAAGAATAAAAATGGATTCCTTGGTTAATGAAACGCAACCATTCTGCGCATAAAAGAAATATTAATGTACCGAGATAGAGCTCCCCGAAGGATCCACTCCCAATCTTCCTCCCAAGCTTATACTTCCCTCCAATCACGTGATCCATGATCTTCTTTGTTATGTTCAAATTTCTTGGGCGAATAGATTGCTGCTACCCAAAGAAAAAAAAAATCATACAACCACAAGGAATCTCTTCGACTAGAATTCTCCCAATTTCCCACGAAGAACAAAAACTTTTGTGATTTACCTGTTCAACGTATCTGCCTATTTCCACAATGCCTCCTCTGAGAAAACGAAGCACTGCCGCCTGCCATCAAACAGTAATGCCGAGAGTCACCAAATCGCTCCCTGAAAACCACCCACAGATATCACACAGACAGCGACGCCAAAATCAGCTTCCATTAGCATGACCAATGCCCACAAGCACAGCAACGTTTGCCAACGGTGGGCAGCCACAGCCAGTACGGCGCTGGAACGCGGAGAAGAACAGGACTACAGGAGCGTACCCGTGCGATTAGGAGCCGGCAGTAAAGTCGCGCAGGCGGCGACGGCGCAGCGGTTCCGGGCGCGGAGCGGGAGCCTCCCCCCAATTGCAGACCTCCGCACCGGATGCGAGGCCGCGGTCGAATCGCATCGATGCCGATCCTGCAACTGGAGGGAAGGAGGGAGGGAGGGAGCGAGCGAGAGGTGGTGAGAGGTGCAGGAAAGCGAGAGGTTGGTGGCAGTCCTTTTTCGGCTCTGGGTCCCCGGAAAACCAGGTTATTAGACTTCCAGGCTGGTTGGACGCGGAGGGACTGTGGGGGAGCCGCTGCCGGCTGCCGCATCCGGTGGCGGGGAAGACGGGGGGCGGGTTGGAACGAAGGATTTCTGTTGAAAGCAGAAGTTCTAGGGGGTTTTATGCGTATTAAATTTTATTTGTGCAAATATAAGCAACAAGCAAGTACGATACGTACAGACGTACGTACAGACGTATACGTATACTGCAGAGACCGGGGCGTATCTGTCCACTAGACGAGGCTCGTCTGCGTTGCGAGCACCACCGCTCTCTATTTTCCATCGATTATTATTAAAATTGTAGTTACATGGTACAAAGACATCATCTTAAATTAAACTTAGTGTTGCACGCTCACTATTTATGAGTTTGTATAATCGCAATATGTGAATATGGTGTGTGTGTGTTATAAAGTTTGCCTCACATATAATTTTATTCTAAAGAATGAATTGGCAACGAGCCTACCGACCACGTTCATCAATTAAGTTAGTAATTTGGTTACACGAAATAATTTGGTTCATTTAGGAATGATCTAAGGTATATGGTTATTCTACTATTTGACTGAATGGATGGTTTCGACTTATTCAGGATAAAGGTACCAAATGCGAATTAATTAAAGATCCTTGACATCATCCACAATGAGATGAAAAACGTAGCATTAGGCAATAAATGCTCTCATAGAAATGCACCTTAGCCATCGTGGGGGATGACCATATGGAACATTCTCTT
This sequence comes from Digitaria exilis, assembly GCA_015342445.1. Taxonomy (NCBI): domain Eukaryota; kingdom Viridiplantae; phylum Streptophyta; class Magnoliopsida; order Poales; family Poaceae; genus Digitaria; species Digitaria exilis. Next base: position 3,583,956 of record JACEFO010001669.1, on the reverse strand, counting down.
GAGGTGCATCCTAAGAGCATCTCCAAAAGCTTATTTAAATCTCAATCTCTATATTTTTACTTAGCTATCCATTTAACTAGGATTTTTTCATCATATTGTGATAAACTCCAACAGAATAGCTAAATTCCTTTTCATATTCATCTTTGTCGCTCTCTCCTACTGCCACCGTCGTGTTCAAGAACGGCATCCTCGACACCTAGTCTTCCTGCCGTATTCAAGGTCACTCAACAGCTCAACTCGTCCAGACTCCAGAGGCGCGTCGAGGTCACAGCGTGAGTTCATGTACATGGTGCCGATGGTGGAGGAAATCACCAGGCGCCGCACGTCAGTGCCGTTCGCAGCCTCGACGACATTCCTTGTCCACGCGATAATTGTCTCGATGATCTTCTCTTGACGCAAATGGAGAATGAGAACTCGATCAGTTAACCGTTCGTCTGAATCGATGGAGATTCGATTCAATTTCGATCTCATCAGCGACGGCATCTCACGAGGAAGAAGACCAGTGGCCGCACGAACGAGCAGATGCTGCAGCGCCAAGCACGGGCGCGAGGAGCGGCGCTGTGCGCCCGCGACGGCGGCGACGAGGGGTCGAGGGTGGGGGCCCCGCAGGAACGAGACTTCACCCGTGGAATTGTCGATGCCGAACGGTGGTGCATAGGCATATATGCCTACCGTCTTTGACGGGTTGCCGAAGGAAAAAGCGAAAGGATAGTTTTACCCAAGCTGTTGGACGACAATTTTTTTCTCTTTTTCCTACTTTTACCTATCCATACTCATTAACAAAATCTATTGGAGTTGCTCTAAGCAGTTAAGTTTAAGATCCACCATAAAGAGAATAAAAAATGTTGAGTCTCTCTCTTCTTACTCACATTGTTTCTCTTTTTTGCTAAAATGGACAGCTAGTAGAGTTGGATGTGAGTAGTTTTATTGAAAATAGGCCCTACACTTATTTTCACACATTGCGTGGCTAGGGGAATAGCTTAGTGGTCTACGTTAGATCTTAAGGTCAATTGTGCAGCAACACATTGCCCTTGCCCTTAGGCGGCGAAGCAGATAAATAAAAAAGATGAATCGATAAGGCCACTTTCATCTGTTGGCCGTGCTGGTCTTGAGATTTTAGGGGCCCATAGCGAAAACAAAACTAGGCCCTTTAATATGCATATAACAAATATTTATATAAAATAAATTATAGATATTCTCAACAATTCTATGGTCTCATCTATATGTTTCATCATGTTTTTATTTACATTGCTAGATATATAGCTTCTATACAAGAATATGCAAAAGCTCATAAAAATTAGTAACGGGAAGCCAGCTAATGCAAACCTACTAGATTGACTCATAGAGATATTATACACGTTATAGTTATGATGTGTAGAACTCTCAAATCTCTATATCATATATCATCTATTAATGTTTTATAAAAAATTATAAAATATATATGTTAGTGAGGATTAATTAATATAATTGCCGCCTTGCCGGTTGCATTGCTAGTCGTGTGCTCGTTGCTTGTGTGCGGCCCTGTGCTGACCTGGTGGCCTGTGTGTTCCCAACTCCCGTTTTGTGTTGGCCATCTCCCTTCTGGAAACAGAGACGTGAAGGAGCTAGACAGGTACTAGTATACTAGTAAATCACAACAGAGGCGAGAAGACATGTGTGTGGATGCGGCGTCGTGGCGACACAAATCGCGTTTGTTCAGGCCTTCTGTAGTTCTGTATACGCAGTATGAAGTCTACATATGTATATCTGTTTGGGGTCCTATGGATGTGGGGGCACGCCCCCCACCCCCAAGGACCGGGGCTGTCTGTTAGTGGTATGCTAAACAGTGTCCTAAATGGCTTTCTTTACTAAGTATGAAGGACTATAAAACCTCGATATTCATACCAAACCTAAAGGGCCCCATTTGTATGTTGTAGTGTAGATAACCTAATTTAGCTACCACCAGAGTTTCCACTAAAAAAACAAACACCAGTTGGTTATATCGAGCTATTCCATTTTCCCAACAGCCCAACCTATATTTACTTGGGACGAAGGATGCCATGTGCTTGCTGGAGCCATCCCCAATTGCATGATTCTGGTCAAGAGAATCCCCGTTTTGCAAGGTAATTCCAGTTCTCATGCGCCGAAACTCCACACCATAGAAACACAACCAACAGATACCGATCTTGTCTACGTGTTCGGCGCCTGCACTCGGAGCGCGCGCGCGGCTCCTCCTCGGCACGATGGCCCCGTCCATTGCAAGGGAACACATTCCGGCGATACGTGTAGCTTCGACGGGCACCGAGGGTGAGATGTCGCCTGGCCGCCGCTCGTTCTGGGCTTCTGGCCGTCCCGAGGCGCGCGCGACCAGCATAGGCCGCGCCCGCGCCACGGATGGCCCGCACGCTTCGACGGCGATGGCGACGCCCTCCGCGCGCTTCCCGAGCTGCCGCACGGCCGCACCTCGAGGCGCGCCGCGGCCGGCTGGTTCCGCACGGGCGCGTCGCGTCCAGCACGCACGCACATCGTCGTGGCAAGAACAACAACAAGCTCACTGTCACTAAAGCGTCGTCAGAAACTGTTCCTGCTGATCAGGTTCGATCGTCACCATGTTTGCATTCAACGGGCCGCGCTTATTCATTCCCGGCATTTCGGCAAGTTCACTACTAGCAGTTAAACCAACAAAAAGAGTACAACAACAAAGCTTTCCCGTCCGTCTTCCTGGTAGGCAACCACACGTACGTGTTACTTCTGTTCTGTACATCACGACGGATGGACGCCATGCCATCCATCGACTGGCGTCGTGCCTGCCTGGCACGTGGTTCCGGAGAAGGTGACGGCGTGACGCTTCATGCGGACGGGGAGGAAGGCGAGCTGACGCTACTGCTCGGTTCGGGCTCCGCGGCTGGTTTCCGCACGCTTCCTTCGCCGGCGTCTTCTTCGTCATGCCGCTGCTCCTGCTCATGTTCCTGCTCCTCTCCTTCAGGTGAATCTGTGCGCAAAGGTCAACGAGTCTTCTTATATAAGTAGAACTTAAATAGACAAATGTCGGAGACAGACATGGCCATAGTATGCTGAAAGAACATTGAAAATTGCATAAAACAAAGGGGATCAACGCTATGGAAACTGATTTAGCATACCAAAGAGAGATTTGACGCTTGGTCTCTTTGCCTTCTCCTTCTTCTTCAGCTCAGCTGTGCAGGAGGGCAGGATGTTTTAGTTGCAAAACACAGGCACAGCATTGGTCTGAATCAAGACTATAGTCTACTGTTAGGTGCTTTTCTCTCGACCAAATAACTGTTCGTGCCTTGTCACCTAGACTCACTACCTGTATGATAAGAAAGTGGAAAAAAATATACAGTACCCATTCCGGGGACGTCATGATCGTTCACAAGTTCAAAGTTCTTGTAGGTGTAGCCCACGAAATTCAGATCCTTTGAAGAAAGCATCTGGAAGAATATCACAGAAATTAGAATGATAATATTTACAGTGAGTCTGTAACTAAGAAGCGAGGCTTTGAAAGGTATGTCTTTTTCCCTAATTTTCTCCTCATTTTAATCTCACAGAAAAAATCTCTTCATTTAGTGCTAAGCAGTTGACATGCTCCAGAATATGTAAAGGCAATACCTTTCTCCAAGGGCCTGTCTTCGCTGAACACTGGACACTATCTGATGACTGTGAACACACCGCACGGATATAAGTCATTTAATATTTTAATTAACTTCTGGAATCTGAGAAGCATATTTCTTTGTGAGTAGCAACATTTACCTCTTCAAATTTCTCAAAGTTCTGAGTATCCAGCTCATCTGTGACTTGAGGCAGATATGCAGCTTCTATTTCGTATAGTTTGTCCCATTCCAATTCACTAAACCACGAGTGCTCCTAAAGGTACACAAACAGAGTGCTTTGAGCAACAATTCAGTTGTATCAAACATTATTTTGTAAGATAATTTGTTTTGGGGCATGTTTGCACGCTTTACAAATACATAACAACCTTTATTTCCTCTGCCCCTTTTGTACCGAGGCGTTGGTCGACATTGCACAGTAATTTACTTATAAGATCCTTTGCATCTGCTGTTAGCCTCGCTTCTTCAGGAAATTTCAAGTGTGTTCGCCAGTTCACTATCTGTTTTAGCACATTTAGGCAAGATGTTAATATAGTCACATGAACAAATTAGAGATAACTGAACCTGGGAATCGGTTGATTTGGGAGATGATGCTCCACTCAATGGAAAGACCATGGATTGTTCAAAGGTAAAAGCTTAAAACACATTACCTTTCTACAAGTAGTCATAGGCTCATCCGAATAAAATGGGGGATACCCCACTAGCATCTCATACATGATAGCACCAAGAGACCACCTAGAAATAATTTTTCCGTTAACCACAAAGCCAATAAGTCTAATACCACACGTGATAACTCAAATGATGCCTAATGCTTACCAATCACACTCCATACCATAGCCTTTCTTCAAAAGAACTTCTGGAGCAATGTAGTCTGGTGTACCGACAGTTGAATATGCCTACAACCATATAACCACTTGTCAGAAATTGGAAACAAATTATTGAAGAAGGTATAATCGAACAGGTGATTTTTTTTTTGAACCGAAAACAGCAAGGGAGGCCCCGCTGTTATAGAACAGGTGATGATTGATGACATTGTAAACAACGTATATTATGTATCAGACACTAATTAAGATGAATGGCATATGTTAGTACAGACCAAAGTTCTTCTATTCTTTTGCCAGTGCTCCAACTGTTCTTGCTGTGAGCGCTTTGGCATTGACTGTTGTTTCCCATCCCCTTGCGTCGATGATGATTTCGTAGGTGTAACATCCTTTTCGTTCAGGTCTGGGAAGTTGGAATAATCTAGTGGTTTGCACAATCCAAAATCAGACAGTCTCAAGTGACCATACTTATCCAGTAGCAGGTTATCAGGCTTGATATCTCTGAAAATTCAGGTATTAAACTCATCAAAACACAACATCAGCATTCCAGGAACTGAATCCGGATTGCACTTTTGTACCTGTGGATGTAGTTGTGCTTGTGGATTGCTTCAATTGCAAGAACTGTCTCGCCAACGTAGAACCTTGCCTCATCTTCAGTCAATGTGTCTTTCCTCATGAGCAGAGTCATCATATCACCTCCGGGGAGGTATTCCATGATCAGGTACAGGTATTCACTGTCCTGGAATGAACAGTACAGTTTGACAATGCAGTGGTGATCCACTTCAGCGAGAAGATTTCTTTCAGCTCTGACATGCTCAACCTATGAAAAAAATACCAAAAATTCACTCAGAGAAGGAACAATAGGTACGTACAAACATGAATTCAGAACTTCGATCAGAAAAATAGCTGTACCTGACCTCGGCGAAGCATTTCAGACTTTTTAAGCTTCTTCATTGCATAGACGTTTCCTGTGGTCTTCTCTCTGCATACCCTGACCTAGAAGAAAACCATTCCATTAACCAAAAACTTTCGTACAAAATAGATACGGTTGCTTATTTGCCTATAGGTTTACCTCACCAAATGCTCCCTTGCCTATCATTGTTAACAAGTCAAAATCCTCAACACTCATTTTATGCCTTTGCAAGCGCATGTACTCTGTCTCTTTTTTCTCAAACTGCTTTAAGATGTTGTTCACCTCCTCTTCAGACACATCGGCGTCTGCTAATTGCTTTTCAAGACTACACCGTCTACATGATAACAATGCCAAAATTTGAGATATCATCAGCACTGAGAAATCCTTTTTGCTTAAGAGCTTGAATAATATAACCATAATCGAAACAAAAAAAAATCATTATTTGAAGCATACGGAGAGAAAAAAAATTCCGTAATAATGTTGTTAATTATTCTTTCAGGATGGAATTTACTAATAACAAATCATTCTAGAAACTCTTTTTGGAACAACATTCTGTACTCGTATGACAGTCGATTCAACCACAAGTGCTACTTATGAATGCAGAAATAGATTGATGAATGGATTATTTACAGATAAAATTACATTGCTTATGGATGCAAAAATAATTTAAGTGAACTTATTGACAAATATCATAGTTGGATAATTGCACAGATTTTTACCTTTCTTTCCTGTCCTGCAAATGCTTCATTTGCTCCTTGTAGTGTTTCTCGATATACTGCTTGGCAGCGGCAACCCTCTGCTTGGTTGCGCTGGATGGTGCATCATCACCTGATTCCTTGCCATTGGGAGGCAATTCTTTCTTCTTGCCAATGGATTTCTCCCTCGTTTGGAGCTTGGTGAACCAGCTCCTCGCTGAATCCATTGCTAGTAAGAGAAGAAAGGAATCAACTGCTGCGACTATGATCCCAGCTGATTGTGTATGCTTATACACAGTACATGCAGAAACAGCATCCAAGAATCGATCTTAATTGAAGTACAATTCAGTGTGATCTACAAGTGCAAATCCCAAGAAAAAAGATTATTAGAATTGCAGTGCTCCAAAGTAAAGGAAACTTTGATATAAAATTAAGCTCCATCGGCGTCAAAAAATAGTCATTAAATTTTTAGGTAGTCGAGAGTAGTGGTGGAAGAGAAGCGAGGACAGAGGCGACAAAGAGGGATATGCTAAAAATGCTAGCGCATCCGCTCAAGATGAGTGGTTTTGGTTGAGAAGAAGAGTTGGGGAGAGAGACTTTTGAGTATCAGGAAACTAAACAGCCTATAATTGGCAAAGTCGCCTGTCACCGGAGTAACGGAGTGCTGTGCAGATAGTCTCCAAATTCTTTTGGGGTAAGTGTGGAGACAAAGATACAACGCGATGGCTCTCAAAAAGAGCGCGCTTGTTTTCTTACTCTAAAATTATTCCTGGATGAGCCCGCCAGCAGACCATATGATCATAAATTTCCATTTGTTTTTAAAAAAAAAACCATTTTGACGAACAGCTCCCAATCGCAAATGGCAATCAATCCGTTGACGCACTGCTTTTATATGAGAACAAGATTGCAGCAACGGATGTGTTGACGCCGCAGGTCGGCAGCTACACTTTGAATGTTTGAATGACGTGCACAGCCTGACGATAATCTGAAACTCGGAATTGGAGTTTGGACAGCGCACAACACAAGGCAGAGTCAAGAATCTGGGCCGGAACTTGGTGAACACTAACAAACAGTATTTGCCGCATTTGAAACAGTATTATCAATCTTTTGCCGCAAAATACACATTGAGGTCAGTATGATTCTGCTTTTTGTTTGTGAAACATGACACAAATACGACAGACCGCAAGGGATTATGTAATTATATTTCCGGATATCTAAGCACCCTTGGTCCACTCATGTGATGAGACAACTCTGGGAACTGTTTTATTTCTCGATTAACAACTGGAATGTTGATCCGCAAGTCTAAGCATTAATTTTGGAAGGGTAGAGAGGCTTCCAAAATGTCAGATCCAAGTCTTGTTCAGTACTTCAGTTGCTCATTCCTCTTCTTCAGATGAAACAATGTCAACAGGAGATCGTGCAGCCATCATCAGAATGCCGCCCATCCAGCTCCTGTGCTCTTTGTCTGCCCAGACTCAGCCGATGAAGGTAGGTTTTGCTGCATACATATATTGTTGGAGTGTAAGGGCATCAACAAGTGGGTAAAATAACCATAAAAAAAGCCCCCAAATTTACCCTAGATAGCACCTGAAAATTTTCTGTATCCCTATCCAGATGAATGAAGAATGTCTGGTATTCTTTTTTGTTTGCCATTCTTATTTGACAATTGACAGAAAAGGGGCACGCCAAGAGTTCAAAATTATCAGATCTAGCAGAACAGGTTGTTTTACTTGTTTGACGATGGATGATTGCTTTATCAATTATCATGAACCATAAACTGTAAATGGATAGGCGATAGCTTAAATCTTGCTTTACTATCAGCTTGTGTAATTGGCTAGTATGTGCATGGACAGCTGCATGTCTTCTTAGTTCTCCATTGTGGAAAAGAATACCAACAAGTGTAAGGCACCAATTAGAAAGCCTCACCTTTATAGCAGAAAGATCTGAGAATGGATCATTATTTTTCTTGGTGGATTCTTTTGGGGCCTTGATTCCTGCATTATGGCCAGAATTCATCCTTGCTGCTGCAGGGTCATTAGGTGGAGGTGGAAGAGGAGACCGAAGCTTTCCAGTTGCTCCTGGTGGCGGTGCAAGAAGCATGGTTGTCTTGGGTTTTGTAGCAGCAGATGAAAGCATGCCACTTCCAGTTGATGGCTTGTTTTTTACATTTATCCTAATCGTTTCACCTTCCTAAAACAAAAGGAATGCATTAAATCACATGCAAATACCAGAGATAATCCATCATAGACGCATTGACAGATACAAGATATGGACATTCAGATGCTCATGTGCAACACTTGTAAGTTGTAATGCACCTATGGCAATAATATGATACCTTCTGTTACATTCTAATCAGTTGCAGGAAATTTACAAAACAAACTATAAACGGAGCAAAAAGTTCTTCCTTGTTGAGTACTACCACACAACATTGGCAGATTGATTGACTAATAAATCAGAAAAAGTACATAACATAGCCTTTGTTTACGTATCCATTCCAAAACAAAATGTATACCTTTCCCCTTTACACTATATGCAGACAACTGATGAAGTCATAGTTTTTGCCTGATTGATATCAAATTGAGAATCCTTCTGGGCAAGTTTGTAACAATAAAGTCACAGTAAATAAGTCCCAGCTAGCAAGTGGTGCATTAAGATAAAAACAGGCTCGTTGTTCGATTCCAGTGATTAAAAGAGGGATCTATTGATGTGATCTTTGTTAAGCAAACAAATTCAGCACATAGATAAAAAGAGTGTAAAGAGTTTCATTTGTGAACAAGGTCCTCCATAACCCAATCACAAGTCAGAAACAAACTCATTGAAATTACCAGATTTGCTTTGATGTCTTTCTCATCTTGATGTCTGATCTGTTAATGATAAGGGCTTGCCCTCCAAATCTATGATTAGCTTCAGTTAATTGGATTCTTTATAAGTTTATGTACACTACACAAGACGTAGGATCACCTTTTTGTAACATGATTTCACGATGAGTCTCAGTTTACTTGCTATACAAAGTAAAAAATATATTTCAATAAATGCATATATTGGGAACTTGCAATCGATCTATAATTTCTTTTGAGTCAGCCTGCAAAATTAGCAGATTATGACTAGATACACATTATGATTTCTTCTGCTAGTCTATCTGCAGGGTAGCCAGTGGTTCAAAACAACATTGCCTGACTCGTTCTCCAGACTCCAAAGCATTCGGCTATATCAAAAGAACCACTAAAGTTTGCAATAGAGAATAAACTTCTGATTGATCGCATCATGCAGGGGAACACAACGAATGTGCCTTCAGCTCACCTTGAGCCGGCGATTGACGGCCGGATGTATATCAATCTCGCCCCCACCGGAACTATCATCGCCGCCAGCGCCGCTAGTCTCCTTCTCCTGCTCCCTCTTGACGTATTTCTCGTGGTCCGAGAGCGCAACGTTGAAGTCGAACGCCTCGTTGCGCTCGTTGAAGCCGAGCCCGACGAAGGCGTGCTTTCCCCTGCCGTCTTCGATGCGGAGCACGAAGTAGCGGGAGGAGTCGAGCACGGTCTCCACGGCGCTCTCCCTCTGGCCGGGCAGCACGAAGCATGCGGCGAAGAGCTCCCCCGTGGCCGGGTCCTCGAGCCGGATCTCGCAGCGATCGCCGCAGGACACCACGCGGAGGCGGCCCGACCAGATCTTGTCGGACTGCAGCCACTCGCCGCACTTGTAGCCGCCGCTGGTGGTGCGCGGCGGGATCTTGTACACCGACACCTCGCGCACCACCAGCAGCGTGTGCTCGAAGGCCTCCTCCTCCTCCACCAACGACGACATGATCCTGCCCTCGCCTCCTCCTCCCCCCTCAACTCACTGCTTCCTCGCTGACGCGATTCAAGAACAGATAATGGTCACCGGATCAGACTACGACAGGGTGAAATGAAGCAATAGAGATCTGGGTCGCCTTAGGCACGATCTGAGCGGAGACGATATTTCTGCGGAATTTCCTAGGAATTTTGGCGGTTGGGGTTTGGATTGGGGACTTGGGGTTCTTGAGGTGAGGAGAAGAAAGGTGGAGGAGACGTGGGATCGAAGGGTGGAAGGTGGGGAGAGGAGGAATTCACAAATCAGAATGACGCGTTTTACGATTTGGACCCCTTCTAAAGGCTATTTGTTTTTCATGACCCTTTGTTTGCTCTCTGTTCTCGGTTTTCCACCATTTTTCTCTTTTCTTTTTGGAGGAGATGCTTTGTGTTTCTTTTTTATGGAAATAGGCATTTGTGCATTTTTGTCTGCGAGGTTGGGGGCATGAGTGCATCACCAATCAATAGCGGTTGCAAACGTCACCAATGCAAGCAATATATATGCTCTATTAAGTTCTATACTTGTATGAAAAGAAGATACAACAATTAACTTGATTCCACTCCTATGGGAAGCCTATAACAATCTAGAGAGGGGCTCTCCAATTCCATGGTTATAATGAGGTTTGATTCGGCAACAAGTTTTGTAGATGAGCCATAACAGTTTCTTCTAATTTTGTAACCTTATATCATGTCCAATTGATGTTTAAAATATTTAAATGAAAAACATATACTATATTTCTAAATGGATTGAAAAGTATGTCATTTAAGTTATTGTAAAATCTCTATCCCTACCAAGCTTGTAATACAATGCCCACCCACATATTGCCCACCATTTGTTGAGACTTCACTAGCAATTTGTGGTTCCGCTTCGGCCGTGATTTTGGAAACCTTTTGCTAATTTTCTAGATTGTAGATTAATATTGATGGCCACCTACCTTTTCTCAAATTGTTGTGGGAGCAACTTTCTCTTTATAGCCAAATAAAGTTTTGGCTTGCTAGATCCAGAAGCTTTTGGACGTCAATACGGTTGGGCATGCCTTCTTAATGCAAATTTTAGTGTTTCATTTGTGTATAGTATGTGTTACAATTCCTCTATTAATATAATTCATGTGTAAAAGTATAGCCATAAGTTAGTATGTTTTCTTAATATGACTTAACAACATTAGTTCTATTCTACATCAGAAAAAATATATGTTGGCAGAGTAATTTTTAGTCAAAAGCATGTTCTAACAACAAAATAACCTTTTGTACTTTCAAACCAATGGACCAGATTGTGAAACAAGTTCATATACAAGATTTTCATTGGTTGCCATTTGTGCTAATCGACGATATACACTGTCTTTTTTGAATAATTTATCATGTAGTTGCATGACATTTTGTGCACGGGGACATGATAAGCAAAAAAAAAAACGAAAACACAGAGAACATTTGTGCATAAAGACAGCACCAAAGCCCAAAGGTCCACAGAACTATCGGATATGCCATTTTTTTTCTTGTCCTTACACCTTGACCGGTCCTGCTCCTGTTCCTAGCCCAGTCCATCACCACCTCTTGGCACCGATATTGGATGCAGATGCAGGTGTGGGAGCGTACTTGATACTTCTCTTTATAGGACCACGCCGGATTTTGCACGTCAGCCGCACATGTACTGGTAAACTTGTCGCACCCGGGTTTTGCTTGCAACTTTTGACCGAGCCACTATGGATGGTAGATCTCAGATGACACTACATATGCATGGTTGTGCTCGTGCAGCCTTCACCATCACGTTGGTGACTGACACACCGGCAAACGTAGTGAACTACTGTAGTAAATAAATCATAGTAAGAAAACACCGAAAGCTTGGTAAAAGGAAACCAACGCGATGAAAATGGAACAATCAACTGGACGTGTGTTAGACCGGTGTAGGACATCTTCGTCTGCAGAGTGGAGGTACAAGCGGAGTTGATGACTGGACAATTACATGACCTGTAGCTGTAGCGGACCACGGCGGCCAGCCTTGCAGAACAAACGACACAATAACTTACTCAATTCTCACAAATATCCAGTTAGCCACACATCCAGCTGACAGACCGCAAAACATTACCCAACCAAGAGTCACAAGCATCCAGTTAACCCTTAACCGCAAATCCACCTGACAAGACGGCACAAGATGTTACCCAACAAACAGTCAAAAGCACTTAGTTAACCGCTGTGTGTAGGACTGCAAAATGGTGAAGCTATAGTTCCATGTGAGGCTAAGCAACTAGGTTTCGTCCTTCGCCTGAAACCCAAAGGAGGGTGCAACTAGCTCCCTATGGTTTCCTTTTTGTTTTGCCTTACTACATGCGAATTCCGAATGCGAACATCGACTGTGGAATTGGTTGTGACCTTGTGCTTCTGAAGAGTTTCACCAAGACACAGAACACGCCCCCTGTAGTGAAGGTAGTAGACACCGGCCTTGACCGGAAACTTTTCTTCAACCTTGTCCATGACATCATCTGTCTTGTCACACGTCCTCATCGACAACGTTAACGTCTTCCCTTCATATGTCTTGACGAAGAACTGGATGCTCCGATATAGCATTAGCGTGTCATTGTTCCTGATGTGCTGATTCTGCAGCGTTCGAGTGTCTTCGAGTGTTTCAGCACTGCCAGGTTGAGATCGCATGAGTATCTGCGAGCATGCAGGCAAACCCTCCATGGTCTGAATCATCAACTTAACATCAGCAATGGTATACCAGCTTCTGACATCTAGATTCACAATTCTTTCACCATCAACGTTGACAGATATACGCAGCTTGTCAGTTGGGCGGACCAGAAGATGCAGGGTCTGGCCATTGCTCACACCACACTGACTCAACAAATTGTTGTCCTCAAGCTGTTGGCATCCATACATCAGGATTTGTTCATCCAGAGGAATCCCCGCCTTCTGTTCGATCTCTGCCTTGACATCAGCAACACTCAGGGATTTCTTCAAATTAAGCTTGATTATCTTTCCAGCTGAGGGGATATTGACAGATATTTGTATCCCATCAGTTACATAGAGGTCGACAGAAGAGTTTGTCATGATGTTGTAATCAGTGAGCCTGCTGTTGTCCTCCAAATGATAGCCATCAAAAAAGAGTGCTTGCTGGCTCTTGTCAATCCCCTCTATGGCACTGATCTTAGACTTGATCTGACCAATGGTATCAGTGCACTTCACATCAAGTGCCATTGTTTTCATCATCTTGACATGAATCTGCAAAGAAGACAGTGGAAAATTACTAAGTAATCCTTGATCTTTCAAAAAATATATGCATCAAAGTTTGCAACAAAAGAACATCAGCAAGAATGAAGCTAGTATATAGAACATAGAAAAATAATAAAAACAAATTCAGCAAGTGCCACATGTAAGCTTCTATCCCTATCGGTATTATGAATTTTGCTTCGCAACATATAGAAATAATTATTACATGTCAATCACGTGACTCAGGATGCCTAAGGAAATAACCAAAGGGTCAAACGACTTCCAAGAACTGATAAAAGTTTATACTTATGCACCAGAGGAAGGTCAGCACTGTAAATCACTGACTGGATTTCCAACTCTAACAGGTTACTCACCGCTCCTTTTCTGAACTGATAAGGGAATCATTCGTCATTATATTCAGAAGAAAGGAATCCAAAATAACTCATACAACCCACACACGACTTACCAGCACTGCACTGGATACATGAGAACACACCAGAAAACGAAAAGCTCATAACTAACGACCTCAATCATGGCCACAAGCTGCAAAACCTTTGAATACCACCATACACCATAGTGTGGCTTCATCGCAAATATACTAAAAAAACAAGCAGCACACCAGTTGCAGCGTCTGATACTCTGATGACCTGATTCAGATGAAGCATAATTGCACTGACCAGTGACCATTATGGAATTGAGGCCCAGAAGCTTAGAAAATTACTGGGCCATTACTTACAACTTTAAAGCCCTTAGAATAGAATGGTACATCACTATAATTTATTTCCAATTCTCATCTGCCAGCACTGGAACCCTTACCCTTCATGGGCCACACATCGCCACCGCCAACACAGCGCCTCTAACCAGGATGTGCCATCCCGGTGAACTCAGCCACTATCAAAGCCTTATCCCTCGCCTCTGTTATCCATTTCTCACAATGTCTTGAGTTCATCACTATCAATGCCTTCTTCCTCGCCTCTGGTATCCATTTCTCACAATGCCTCTACCACCGCCCCCCCAAACCCTGCTCCTTTCTCGTCTCTGGCGGGGCCACTGTATCCACTACCATGCTAACCCATTGAGCCATTTGGTCCCACCTAGCTAACCTCCTGCACTGCAGCGGCTGCCACTGTGAGGTCCAAGGATTTGAGTAAGCATCATCAGAGCCCGAAATCACAAATCCGAATTGTCCAAAGAAGATTCCTGGTGGAGAGGTGGAGAAGGAGAGCGTCCTGGCTATCTCTTCTCCCCACAACTAATCGACCATTTTCTCTTCTTCTCTAAAATCAGTGTTCTTTAGCTTTCTATACTAAAAGATTGCCCCAAATCTTGCTAGCCATATTAACAGCAAAAAAATCCTCGCGACAACACACAAACTCAAATCATCTACAGCACTAGTAATTCCTCGCACGAAGATCAAGAACGTCTCGAAAAAAGCACAGACGCTGATACAGCCCTAAACACCACCGCATCACCTTAGAACCGATCGACCCCTCGGGCCAAAGATTCAGTGCCCCTCCCTACTCGGTCGTGTCGTCGTGACGACCACACCGCACGCGCACGTCTCGAATCCGCGAGAGGCACACCGCCTCCCGCAGCCCGCATTCCGTCCCGCCACGAACAGACGACCTAACGGCACGGTACTACGGTGCGCCCGATCAAGGTGAAGCGATTGGAGTGCAAAGAGAGGTAGGGAGCTCGAGGCGAACCTTGTAGTGAGGCGGCTGCTCCGGGGGCAAGTCCATGGTGCCCTTGCTTCATCCGCCGCAGAACCGCCGCCCAAGGTGGTGGCGTTTCTGCTCCCTCACCGCTTTCCCCCTCTTCTCTCCTCTCCTCTGCCTTTGGACTTTGGAACCGTTCCGTTCTCCCTGTGCTGCCGTATCACCGATTCCCCGGCAGTGCCGCCCACTAGCCCTTTTTCCCGCAACGGCTACAGACCCCAGCGCGGAATTTGACCCATGGGCCATTCTTCCCCAGCATTTGGGAGCCCATCAAGCAGGGTAGGTGGACCCAACACCCGGGTCAGCTCCTCCCTCGTCGGGTCCGGGCGGGGCGGCTCTTCCCCGAGGCGAACCGTGCTGCCGCGCCGCCTCGGCTGGCACCGTGCCGATACCATCTCCGTGGTCCGCAGGTGAGTCCGACTCCGCTCGCATCGCCCTGCCTCCGGCCTTCGCTAAAGTTCCCCCTTTCTTCTCCACACATCATTCCTTGGGGAGACTGGCCACGACCTGCAGACACGCTCCACCGGCGAGGAGCAGGACAACTGCAGCTCCTCCCGCCATTCCAACATCTGGATTCGATTGGACGAGCCATGGGCCATGGCTAGTATCCTAGTAGCATTTCACTTAATTTGGGCTTAGTGTCAGACATGGATTTTTTTTTTTTTGGGGGGGGGGGGGGGGGGAGGGGGGGGACAAAATAAGCGTACATAAATGTATTCACACTTCTCTGGAACTTCTGTTTTCCTCTCCAATCGAACTGTCCGGGGGCTTGGCATGGGTTGTATAGGTGTTTAGATAAGCGTGGAGATTCAACTCCGCCACTGCATGCGCTCCTCGCTCGTGGCAGCTTGTCCGCTGCCTCATCGCCGCCGATTACCTCTGGCCGCGCCCAAATTGTCACCACTCCTCCACATTCCCATTCACTCAATTAACTGATAAATTCCTCCCCCAACCAGAGCAGTAAGGTGATTTGTTTTTTAAAGAAAAGAAGTATGTTGTTTGAAGTTGCTGTTGATAGTTCAAACTTCCCCTGCCAAATTGATAGACTTGATTAGTCTTTTGTAAGGTAGTGATTAGGTACAGTGTGTTACTGATTGATGTGTTTGCCTATTGCTCATTCCCAACAACAGGTGATGCATTTTGTTTCGGTGTCAATCTTCTGATATCATAGAGCAATGGCACAAGTTATGAATTTACCTGCTTGTCTGTTTTTCTCAGGATCTGTCTGTTGCTAGTTTACTGTTGTCGTATGGTGGATCAAGTAAGCTGAATTTTGCTATGGCAACTGAGGAAGATGTCAAGCAGAGGCAGATCATTGAAAATCGTGCAAGAAATATAAGCCACAATGTTCGGTGTACCGAGTGTGGTAGCCAATCGATTGAAGATTCACAAGCTGATGTTGCTATTCTGCTTAGAAAGGTACCTGCTTTTACCCTTAAACAAATTCGTTACCATGCTTCTTGGTGGTTCCAGAACTCACGTAACAAGATTAGTTTTGGCCATTCTCTAACTGAATAAGACAGATTTGCTGATATTGTTATGTGTTCCTTTACTATATATAATTGCAACTTCGACTACTGGTCTGAAGCCATAAAAAGACTTGCATCATATATGTCTTGAAACTTGTGGTACCTTCCACACTGTTGATTGTATCTCAAAGCGACTGTATTTCCTGTTACATCACATTATTATCTACTCCTTTACCCTTGAATAGCTGAGCTAATCTTTCCTCTTGGTTGTTAAAGAAGAATTATTCACTGGACTGTTTTAAGTCATTGTATAACTTAATTCATCAGATATCCAGATATTGGTCATGTGTTTGTTCCTGATGTTCTGGTGAATCAACCATTCAATTATTACTGATAACATAAAACTTGTTAGAACTAGGAATATTGTAACTGTTAAGCTCCTGATTTTATATATAAAATGGAATTTGTTTTGGTGCAAACATTTTTGAAAAATATTTTGCTTATCAAATTCACTGGCTTTCATAGGTTCCCTTAAATTTTTTTTTTTAGAAAACTAAAGATCATATCAAAAGTCAAAACATCTCATGTTTTAGATAGTGGTGTCTATTCCATCACATGACATGTCCCTAAAC
Organism: Digitaria exilis; assembly: GCA_015342445.1. Classification (NCBI taxonomy): domain Eukaryota; kingdom Viridiplantae; phylum Streptophyta; class Magnoliopsida; order Poales; family Poaceae; genus Digitaria; species Digitaria exilis. The sequence continues at coordinate 3,567,069 of JACEFO010001669.1, read as the reverse complement.
AGATGTATTTCTTGATATGTGGAGGGTTCACTGTCTCTCTTTCTTTTTCTAAAAGAAAAATGTTTAGGGAACCTAAGGAGGCTGGTGGTTTAGTGGGGTTTTAACCTCGTCAGGTCCTTTATTTTGTGTTTTCTTGTAAGTTCCTTTGTTGTTAGTTTGTTTATCATGTCTCATTCTGGTCCAAGGTGAGATGTTGGGCTTTGTAATTGGACCTTTCAATCTCTTAATACAAAGATACGCAGTTCTCCTATGTATTGGAGATAAAAAAAAAATGTTTAGTGCTTAGATTTTGAGGTTCTTTTTGTACGTGAAGTTTTTGCAACTTGGCTGAAACTTGAAACTTCCCTTACTAGTGTTGCCAGATGTTGAGCATTATGTTCTTCTTTTGCCTCTGGTATATTTGTATATATTTGGTTTGCAGCCAAGACACAATAGCTGAAATATATAGCCTCCACGAAATAAGTACATCATTCAGTAATCAGTAGTAATGCTAACTTAGCAGCTTCACTTTTTTCTGTAGTTTAAATTAGAGACATTTTCTCTCAGAACAGTAATGATAATGCATTTTGCAGCTCATTCGTGATGAAATAAAAGCAGGAAAGAGTGATAAAGAGATCTACAAGAAACTAGAGGACGATTATGGTGAGACGGTCCTGTATGCCCCTAAATTTGATCTTCAGACTGCTGGGATATGGCTTTCACCTGTATGTGCTAATAAGGATCTAGCATTTCGTTCATGTTTCCATTTGTCTAACGTAACTGTTGCAATTTCATGTGACCTTCAGAGCGCGTGACTCCTTAAATCCCCTGAAATATGCTAATCTGGATCTGGGAGGAAGCATATGGTCACCTGATAGTTCTCATTCTGTGCAGGTCATTGTGGGAGGTGTAGCAGCTGGCATCTGGGCTTACCAAAAGCATAGACAAAGGACAAATGTTCACATTATGGCTCTGAACCTCGTCCGAGGGGTTCCACTGACGCCAAGGGAGAAGGAGACCATGCTGGACATCCTCACACCACCGCCGCCTCCAAGAAAGTGGTGGTGGCCAGGCAAATGATGTAGTGTTCACGAACTTGCAGTATAAAGTATTCGTTTTACCATGTTAGGAGAATAGGAATGATCAGGATGCAAATTTTACCTTAGAGTTTGGATGCATATATGTGATCTTTCAATCACGAATTTGAGTTAACCTAAATATTTTTCTGTGTGTACTCTGTACTCCGAATTCCATGGTACTAGCAGGGATTTGCTGCATTTGAAACAGCGTGGTCCTGTCTGTACTTGCTGCTGCTTTTGTGAGCAGGCTCTGAAACCTGCTAACGAGTTTACAAGATTATCAGTCTATCACTCGTTACACTAAGGGTATCATTAGTTAGCTGGGATCAGTACCCAGAACTTGGGCGGATACACACGCTCGCTATGTTTTTGTTGCCAGGTCGAGCTTCGAATGGGTTTGTATGGGCCCAAAGTTGCATTCCTCTATGGATCAGAAGACAGCCGGACCAAATATGATGGGTTGAACAACCCAACCCAGCCAAAACACACACACACACACACACACACACACACAAAATTGTCACCAAGCCAAACACATGTTCACAGACGCGGCAGCCGCCAGAAGACATTCTTCGGGTTTGCGACAAGGTTGGTGGCCAATCCCCTTCGTCCCCGCCGTTCCCATGGACGTTTTCTCCTGTTCGTACAGGTGGTTGGCGTCTTGGCGCATCAAGCGGCGAGCCGTCAAGCGCGGGCGCGCGTGCCTCCACCTCCAGGCGGGGGCCAGCCGCCGCCCGTGGTCCAGCGCATCCGCCAATGGCCGCGACGCCATGGCGCGCCGGATCCACCACCGCGCCGCAGTTTTCCCCTCCCAGGACCAGCTAGCTGCTAGCGTACACAGTTCCTGACGGGCCTCGCGCAGCGTCGTGTCCTCTCCTCTGTACGTCTACCACTAGCTAGCCTCCGTGCCCAGTTTCCCTCATGGACCAGGGCATGATTTGATTACGCGCGCAGCGTGCGAGTGAGAGCGACCATGCATCTCGCTCGCGCGCATGTGCCAGATGCTGCACCTTCTTCCGGCGACCAGCGGCCGGGCTGCTCTCGCTTCGGACACGCAGAGCGGACGACGGGACGAGCGAGTGAGAGATCGTTGCGTGCAGAGCTACGGCCTACAGCCTAATTCCCTGAAAAAGGCTGCGCGGGGCCTTCAATTCACTTGTGAAACGCATTTGCTCTGCTCGCATCTTCTTCAATGCGGCCGATCGGCGCCGGTGCCTAGTCGTTCAGATAATAGTGCTGTGTTCAGATCAGAAGAAGTAAAAAGTGTTTTAGATGAACAGTACACTAGGAAGCGTGTTCTGTAGGTGGGGTAAATAGGAAAAACTTGTTGGAGAAGTACTTTTTCCCGAATTTAAACACAGCCTAGTGTGCGTGCTTCGCATCGGCAAAAACCATGGGAGAGCTAGCTACTGAATCCGTGGGCTGTGTGCACTGGGAGTCTGTCAGTCACCCGGTCTGGTCTCTGGCGGCAGCCGGCAGTGCAAGTCCGGCCCAGGCCGGCTTCATTTCTCATGCACGTGGCTCCCAAACGGAGCACTGAATTCTCGTCGAATTGAGGCGAGCACAGACGCAGTACGTCGGGAGGAATCAATGCGAGCCTGCTCCAACTCAAAGCGATGCGCAGCTGCACTGCCTCCCCCGACGAAGCTCATCGTCAGAGCCATCAGCGTTGCTGGATGCTGTGATCAGCGGCGTTCTCAATCGGCAGCAACAGCAGTAGCGTTCGCGTCATGGGCGCCCAACAGTCACTCTGCAAAGCGTTGCGCGCGCCTGTCGGGGCTGAGGAACGACACGACGCTCTCCAACTGACGGTCAGGGTCTACCGACGGCCCGGCCATCGCCAGTTCCGGAGCAGGTAAACGCACGCATCAGGGAGCATCAAGTTTTGTGATCAGGAAGCATAAGACCCCAAAACAGGCGGCTTTGGGGGTATATGATCCGTACTTGTTTTCAGAGGCCGCTCTAGAATCCAAGCTCGGCAGCTGTCAAAAGGAATTAGAACGGAAATCAGTACGTCCGGTCAGCGTTAGCTAGCGTCCTGCTTCAGCAGCGGATTAACACCGCGACAGGCCGCTCATAGCATTTTTCATGCCGCAGCTGGCCTGGGATTAACACGGCGACGGCAGCTGGGATCCACATGGCGTCCTGCCGCAGCTTGGAACGGACAACGGAGCTCTATGACTCCACGGACGGGGATCGTACAACGCGCCCTGTCGCGCGTTCACGCTCCCGCAGTCCCGCGTACGTACGGGTCGCCACCGATCCTTCTCTCTGTTAGGAAATAAGCGCCCGGAAGCAGTTGTCAATCTACCGAGATGATCACAGACGACACCGGAGGCACGATATTTGCTAACGAGGTTCAGCCGAAGCCTACATCCCCGGAGCATGACTACGGGCGTTCCTCCCTAATACGCAACACCGTTTGCTCCGGGGTCCCGGCAATGCGCCGCCTCCCCCTGCGAGCCTGTCGCTATGTCACCATGGTTACAACAGCGGTCATTCTCTCATATTTATGAGGAGCCCGGGTTACAAGAGTCTGACACGTACTCTACACTCTACCGCTAATACAACTCCAAGTCCAAACGTAACCCACTAGTACACAATATTCGACACAATTCTAACAAACTCCACCTTGGCGAATATTCCACCATCTTGAAGCCGTTACGTGCGAACCTCCGTGTACACCGGACTTGAGTTGTTGACTTTGTAGCTCACAGCGAGCCACCCGACGAGTCTGACCTGACCTCAGACCCGCCGCCCTCAGAAGACTCTGCTATCTTTGCAACTCCATCTTCCATGACTCCACCTGCAACCGTACACCCTTGTAGCTTGTAGAGATGTGACGCCGTCCTCTCTCCTATCATCACAGCCTCATCACCCTTCATGATCTTCATGGTCTTTCCATCTGGCTCAGCCCAGAATAACATCCCATCATCATGTAGAGCTCCAAGCGAAATTAGATTCTTTCGTAGCCCTGGCACATGCCTAACACCTCGAAGCATCTGCTCATCTCCGTCTTGTGTCTTGATCTTGATGTCGCCTAGTCCAATAGCACGGTAACCCGTGTCATCTCCCAGATAAGCTAAGCCAAAATCACCAACTTGTACGAAGTGAACCACTCCTTCTTGTGCGTTGCATGAAAAGAGCTTGCCGAATCTAACACCCACGCTTCAGTTGACTGCACACTACTTGATACCGAAAGAACATCACCATCGCTATCCGAGTCACTCTCTTGAATTGCAATATTAGCACTTGCACCCTTTTTCCTTTCTGGACAGTTCCTTCTCACATGTCCTAACTCCCCGCAATCATAGCAACGCACTTTCTTCTTTCTCTTCTCCATCTTCTCCATGCTACGATCACCTTTGACCAGCAATGCATCACCTTGTGGTTTTTCCGCTGCATTGTTTTGTCTCCTTTGTTCCCGAGCCAATAACGCTGCAGTAATATCCACAGTCTTGATGCTTTCCTTGCCGTACGTCAAAGTCGTGACCACATGCTCATAAGATGATGGCAAAGAACACAGAAGAATAATTGCCTTGTCTTCATCATCCACCTTCACACCTAGCTGTTCTAGGTCCGTGACCAGCTGACTGAAAACATTGATGTGCTCTGCAAGACTCGACCCTTCAAGCATCTTCAGCCCATATAACTTCTGCTTCAGATACAACTTGGTCGTCACAGTCTTCGACATGAATTGACCCTTCAGTTTGTCCCAGATTTCCTTCGGTGTCTTCAGTCCTATCACATGGTGCATGACCTGGTCAGACAAACATAGCCGTATGGTTGCGGCCGCCACCGTCTGCTTCTCCTTCCAATCGTCATCATCCATCTTCTCTGGCTTCTTCTCCTGCAGACCCACCAAGTTTCCATGTTGCACCAACAAGTCTTGGATCCTTATCTGCCACAAACCGAAGTTGCCAGAACCATCGAACTTGACCACCTCAAATCTGGTTGATGTCGACATCCTGTCGACACGCGGTTTGACTGACCCTTTGCCACCGGTAACACCGCCCGATCCGCTCGCCTTGTCGACCGGCCCGACAGACGGATCGATCCGCTCCTCGCTCTTGCTATCTGATCCTGCCAGATTGCCTGCTGCCGACGAGCGCCTCCGGTTTTCTTCTGCACACCCAAAGCTTCTCCGGAGGCTACCGAAAGCTCTAACAAACTTTGTGCAATCCCTCTGCTGAAACACCCCTCATGCCGAGCACCGCTTGCGTTTCTGCACTTCCGATTGCCTTTGCTTTGTTGATCTGCCTCTGGTCCTCTGCCCTTGCTTTTATGTGCTCGATACAGGCGCCGTTTTCCAAGTCGCACACGAACACCACGTCCGAGTGTAATACCAAGCTCCAAAACTGCCTGAGTCCGATTGTCCGAGTCCACCAAGAACTGTCCCTAGGATTTACGTATTTGCTTTTTCCTTCCTCCACGCGAACTTGTGGCCACACAAAAGAAAAGAAAACAAACAATACATAAACTAGCCACTTGGTATATGACCGACAAGGACTCCCTTTGTGAGCCAGTCTTACGATGCCATATTGCCATACCTAGCTCGTGAGACAAGCTAATCTGGGACACCTTCTCGTGCAACGTCTGCTCCACTTCATCACGCATCCAGCGACGGTGCATGGTCCTGTATCTGCACACGCCACCAATTGTCTCCCAGCTGGCCACAACTTGCATCCTACTCGAACACCCATGTCACATGTGCCGCAACTCTCACCTGCGACGCCAACATTGTTACCTACGCCATATTACGAGCTCCACCGTAGCGTGCCAATTCACACGCCGGTCCTGACACGACACATATGCGCCTCACGCACCGTCTGTGCATGAACATGTCACACCATAGCCATCTGCATCGTCGACACAATCTGCTCACCGTACCACAATGCTGACTTGTATGACACCGGTCACACCATCCTTGTTGTGATGCCCCCACGCTCCAATCTCTCTGGCCGTCACCTGCGTCTGGCCGCCAGTCTGATCCCGAGCTGAAACCGCCGCCCTTTTCGCGCCGTCTTCACCGGCCACTGTGTTGGCCTGATCACCACGCCTGGCCGATCCTTGCTAACCGTAGCCCGCCGAACGGTCCGAGCCTCCTGCCCAAAGTGTCCGACACCACCGATCGAATCGTCGATCGCCGCCATGCTCCACCTTGCGCCGCATTGAGCAATCCCGCGGCACCCATCGAGCATGATCCTCGCGTCTCCACGGTGATCACCATATAATCTCTATATCCAATCCAACCATGGCCTGATACCACTTGTTAGAAAATAAGCGCGCGGAAGCAGTTGCCAATCTACCGAGATGATGATCACAGACGACACCGGAGGCACGATATTTGCTAACGAGGTTCAGCCGAAGCCTACATTCCCGGGGCATGACTACGGGCGCTCCTCCCCAATACGCAACACCGGTCGCTCCGGGGTCCCGGCAATGCGCCTTCTCCCCCCTGTGAGCCTGTCGCTATATCGTCATGGTTACAACAGCGGTCCTTCTCTCATATTTATGAGGAGCCCGGGTTACAAGAGTCCGACACGTACTCTACACCCTACCGCTAATACAACTCCAAGTCCAAACGTAACCCATTGGTACATAATATTCGACACAATTCCTTATTTTCTAACACTCTCCCGGAGGAAGAGAAAAATACAAATGGCTTCCTCGCCGGGGCCCGCGTCAGTCTGCCGTCTGCGGGTGCTCGTGCGCTGTCGCAAGCAAATGAATGGTACAGTGGATCCCAGTGATCCTGTCATCTGTGGAAGTGGAACGGCTTTCATTCAGAAATTGCCAATTTTAACGCACGTAGTACTAGGGCATGTAGCACGAATGGATGGTAATGGTACAGTTTTACAGAAAGGTGAGTGAGTAGGTGACAGAAAATACTTATTGGGTTGCATTCGGATTAACATGGAGTGATAGTTTCTTCGCTCGCAGAACTCCAAAGTTGGAGGTTCCTGACGTACAATTACTGAAATACCCTTGTTTTTTACTCCTTTCACGAACCATACAACGGTTCAAGACGCGTCTCAGCTGGCAACACTGTCAATCCTAGATTACGCCTCACCGGAACTGTCCTGAAAGACACATTTTCCCAAACTGACACAACAAGACCTGTCTCTGGCCTCCGAATGGCCACGCTTTATTTGCAAGAAGAAATGGTAGCAATTGCTCCCGATCACGAATTGGTGTACTGTCCGGCATCCATCTGTTTAGAAACTTGTTGTTTTCTGCAACCACATTCCGAATCTGAAGAGAAATACGAAACGGGTTATCATTATATAGTGAGAGAGAAATAAATTGTTTGTTTATCTCTCTCGTCCAGAGAACGTCCGCGTAATTTTGTTCCTGTCATGCATTTTGTAATGTCAGGGCTGTCCTCAACTAGCGCTTCTTCAATTCCATCACTCGAGTTGCTGGCCACCACAATTACTATAAAGTAACCGGTATGAATTCTCACGTCCCTTTCAAGGAGATGCACAATGATGCACGGATGTCGCACGGCAGTACAGCACGGTCGGTGGCGTCTCCACGCGCTCCTGCTGACGAGTGTTGACATGTTCTAGAGCGGAAGCTCGCTGCGATTTCCACCGAAAGGTGTAACAGTGTGGTAGGCGTGGCCGGCGAGGCAGCGTGAAGAGAGCCCAGACAGGCCGCGGTGCTCTCGATCCATGCCTCTGGTCTAGCCGAATCCGGCGCATCGATCTCTTCTGAGACCCAAACGCGTAGTACGTGTCTCGCTCGGCTACCGTTCGTGAATGAATTGAAGCAACAAATGCCGGGAGATCGATCGATGGAACGCGCGCGGAACTGCCGCCACTCTCGGCTCCAGCGCTTCCGCTGATGCATGCGCGTGTAACGGTGCTCGGATAATCGCCACGCCACGCCCGTGTGCCCGTTAGCTAGCGGAGCATTACTCGGGCAGCTAGCATGCAGTCAGCTAGCGGAGAGTCAGCAGCAGCGCCCACAGCGGCTCGCGTTCTAAAATAAAAAATATTTTTTAATTTCTATTCATTCCTCTCACAGAACATGAATCTCTAAAATTTCTTTTTCCATCTTTCTTATTCATCTCCCTTACATAACACGTATCTCAGAGAAAAAAGTACTTTTTTCCCCCGATTCATCTCAACGCAGCCTTGGCAAGGTCATTGGCCGCACGTCCGACTCCGATCCTCTCCTCTCTCCGCAGGGCGTCTGATTGGCGACACGTGCGTGTGTCGTGCACGCCGCGGGAATGGACAGTCGTGGGAACTGGGAAGAGTAGAGTTGCTCCGGTATGATGATGCCCGGCCGGGGCTTCTCTGTCACTCAGTGTGAGAGTGTAGTTGAGGGAGCATCCGGCCGTGCATGACAGCATGCATGAGATGAGGCCTTACCTTGCAAGCCAGCTGTCTCGGTAAACGTGACTCCTCTGCCAAATAATCTCGTGCGGTGAATCGTTAATCGCACCGATGACGAAAACGTATAGAGTATGTATGCACCACAAAGGATGATATATAAACCATAGCAATTCCTTGCCTTCCAAGTCATCGCTTGCCCGTGTAAGAAAAAAAAAGAGAGTCAATGCTTGGCGCGATAAAGCGTCTATTCCACAGCCACCGGCCCACCACCACATGCTTATCTACCAGGAGTTTGCCATCGTGGCGTTTACTAGGGCACAGTGCGTTACTCCTTCCGCATACAAGGGATGGGCAACGCTCACTTGGCTAATGCCAAACCCTCACACCAATTTTTATTTTCAAGATAAGTACCATATTTACATTTTAGTAATTGGATGCGTGTTTTGAGCCTCCATTTAAGTCATCTTGATTCAATATATAAAGATGCTGTACAATGAGTGAGTTAAATCAGCCACCCTCGCTATATAATATATGAACACTTAACTAGACATGTAATTGTGATTTTATTCGCATGATTGTAACCTTTTTATGGGATCCTTTTTAAAACATTAAAAATGCGCGGGGTTGATGGAATGAGTACATCTCAATCTTACGGCTCTACATCGGATTCAGATTTTGTGGATTTTAATAAATCGATCAGATACCTAATTTTATTCCAAATAGAAACCCTGTCGATGCAACCCCCCCCCCCCCAATCCGTTCACGAGTACGCAGTCCATGTTTACCTTGGGTCACGACGACGTCACGTCGCCAGAACGCAGGGCCCCGCTAAAGAGTTAGGACACGCATATCTCTTTCGCACTTTGGTAAAATTCTCGTCGTTTAGGTGTGCTCTGCTCTCTCCTTCCTCGAGCTGCCAGCCGATCGCTCCACGAATCCATGCGAAACCCAAACAGGCGCACCGCGCCCCCGTGGCGTGTGTGGGTGGGGAGTCCGTGTCCTCTTTTTTTTTTCTTCCTGGGGTTAGTTTGCAAGGCGTATCAATCCAGGAGATCGATGCACGTCCCTCTCTACCCGCTGCCGCCGCTCCTCGTCGCTCTCCCCTACCTAGCTGCCCTGCCATGAACTGGACTCCCTCGTCGTTACTCGTAGCCCCCCCCCCCCCCCCCCCGTCTATATAAACAACGCGCGCCAAAGCCCAGCTCATCACACGTCGCCCCCGCCACACGAGCCAGCCCAGCTTTCCTTACCGCCTGCGAGCCAATCAAGATCACCCCAAAGGGAGAAGGGCGCGGCAATGGCGGTGCAGGGAGAGGAGAGGGAGAAGGCGGCGGCGGCGGCGGCGAGGGGCCACCCGCTGCTGCGCGGGTGGCGGCGCGAGCGCTACACGCACGGGATGCGCCCCGCGCAGATGGAGGCGCTCCGCGCCATGTGCGGCGCGCTCATCCCCTCGCTGCCCGACGCCGACGGCGGCCACGGCCGCGGGGACCCGCCCGGCGGCAAGGACCTCGAGCGGTTCTACCTCGCCTCCGCCGCCGACGCCACCATCCCCGACGAGGTGTGACCTTGACCCACCCCTGCACGCACCCAGTAATCACACATACATACGTGCGTGTTGTCGACTTGTCGTCTGTTCTTGGTTCACTAGCTCCATTCTTCTGGTCCAATCGCCTTCGGTCCTCGGGGATTTTGTTTTTTTACCTTTCAGTCTCCGGTGTCTAGTTAAAAGAATCATATCCTCTAACGGAGAAACATAAACAAAACAAGAAATCAGATTGTTTTTTTATTCATCTGGGCATATTGATATAATGACATCTGAGCGTTAGGTTTAGGTGAGATGAATACACACCGGCGTGCGTCAGGCTCTGCCGTTTTTCTGCAGATGCAGGGTCAATGCTCAGGGAGCTAACAATAAGTATTGTCCGTAGCGTATGCATACCAAAAATAAATATCTGCGTACACCAGTATACTGTGGTATACTCCACTATAGAGGTCCTCCGATGTCTGGAACTGTTTCGCACCTTTCACGTTGCCAGGAGCGTGTCCCACCCGAAATTGGGTTTAGATTCCGTCCGGTGCACGGGAACGTCCTGACCCGCAACTATTATGGCATAGATGCCACACCTCTTCCGTAGTACAGTATGATCTGTGTGTGCAGTTCTCTTGCTCTCTCATGTAGAAGACGCCAGCAACCACTTTTATCTTTCTTTTTTTTTTGTAACTACAAGGGCTTTTATCTAAAACCCCATTGCTGATGGCATGTCTGGAGTAGAAAAAAAAGATTCATGAAAATCTCACTAGAATTCGTCTGCATGGACTTTTGCATGAATTCCAAAGGAAACAGCTCGATTTCTGCATGATGAAAGTTTTTTTTTTAAGATATGCCGTTTTTTCTGCATGATGAAAGTAACATGCCGTTTTTTTTTTGTTCTGTTCTGTGCTACAAAACGAAACAGGTTGCGGAGCTGATGGTGACGCGGTGCATCCGCGAGGCAGTTGCGCTGGCATGGGTGGTGCTATGGGTGCTGAGCACACGGGTGGGCACGCTGCTGCTGTGCGGCCGCCTGTGCCTCGCCGGCGGCTTCCCCTACGTCCGCAAGTTCGCCGACATGCCGCCGGAGCGGCGTGAGGCGGCGCTGCAGCGCTGGAACAGAGTGCGTTGGCTCTTCCCGCTCCGGATCGCCTTCGCCATCGTCAAGATCCTCTGCCACTACGTCTTCTACGCCATGGTAAGTACGCCCGCCCTGAAATACTCTCCTCTTCAGACTTCGGTCTCCGCTCGTTGCTTGCACGGCTGCACCTTCGCTGACATGCCATATGCCATGCTGACCATAATAAATTGGGCAAGTGGACACCCCTAGGCCTTTAGGTACTGCTTGGCAGCTTGATTAGATCAAACGACCAAATCAAACTCACAGGAGATTAGGTTTGTGGACCTTCAATTTCTCATGACCAAATTGCCACTTTGTCTAAATACAATAGTAGCAAGGTGGCAGTTTTCTAAATTTTCAGTACAACCATAAAGAGGCCATGCCCCCCTGCCACCCTTGCAACCGGGAACAGCAAGAACATGAGGGTCAGGAAAAATATAGTGCCCACGCAGCATTTACTGTTACTGCAGAGACTTGATAAGGTGGTGCTTATATATACTGTAGAGTGTAGACTGCAGTTTCAGATGTTGGTGCCAAGTTACTATATATGCTAGGACATCCAAGGTTGGATCCTTCATACTTGAAGTTAATAGTGCAGCTCTATGAGGGCCTGAGGGGCCGCCTCTGACCTCCCCGGTGGACAGAATTCGCATAATTTCCCCTATAATCCCAGATGCAACATCTGCTTGATTTGCTAGTTTAGTCACAAAATAAACTCACTCTTACACCTGAAACTCAAGTCTCCCTTGTTGTTAGCTCCTGAAGCTAGGAAATCTCTCTTCCTTGTCGAAATCAATAAGCTTCTCTTCCTTTTGTTTTTGGTTGGTTAGTGTTTTTGTCTTTTAAACGAATTTTGGTTGTTTAGTCTGTGTAGTTCTAGTCACAGTTTGTGCAGTTAGAGTGTTGGACACAGAATCGTCATGCGGTTTCAAATTCAGTCGATCCTCCTCTCATATCAACTGTCAGCATACAAATGTTCAGGAAACAGGACTATACAATCTTGCTCCTACCAGTCAATTCAGTACTCCGTGCCTAACCTGATTGTGCCATATCAAGTACCATAAATGCAGCACTGATGTGATCGAGTCGCAGTTTGTAACAAATACTTATATTGTGTATTAACAAGGTTGTACTCCACAAAGCATGCGGCAAATCCATCCATTTTTTGCAGTAGGTTAAGCAAAAAGTAAAAAGAAAGGAATAGTACCCTTCATCACCTGGCAAAACATCGATGCAACGGAATTAGTGTCAAGAATATATGTTTAAATCATCAGTAATTAGTTCATACTTCATATGACTTTTTATCCCCAAGATGTTCATAAGCAGACATGTCATTCCAAATAAAAAAAAATATGTCCTTCAACTCCTCTGAACTCGCAGGTGAACGAGAACTCTGAGAATCCATACTGGAAAGCGATTGGATACAGCGTGCAGGAGCCACGGGACGGCCAGGCCGAGGCGGCGCCTTCTCCTCCGTCCCGCCCTCTCGACGCCGGCGTCGTGGAGACCAGGCTCCTGGACGACAACTCACTCCTCAGGTCGCTCGTGTCCAAGGGCCTCATGGTGAAGCCATCCTCGTCCGACCCGAACCACCACGTGATCCAATGCGACGCCGTCATCGTCGGCTCAGGCTGCGGCGGCGGCGTGGCCGCGGCGGTGCTCGCGTCGGCGGGCTACAAGGTGGTCGTCGTCGAGAAGGGCGACTACTTCACCGCCGACGACTACACCTCCATCGAGGGCCCTTCCATGGAGCGCCTCTTCGAGCGCGGCGGCATCTTCTGCACGTCCGACGTGACGACCATGATCTTCACGGGCGCCACGGTGGGCGGAGGGTCCGCGGTGAACTGGTCCGCCAGCATACGCACGCCGAGGGAGGTGACGGAGGAGTGGGCGACCCAGCACGGGCTCCCCGTGTTCGCGAGCCCAGTGTACGCGCAGGCCATGGACGCCGTGTGCGCCAGGCTCGAGGTGACCGACGCGTGTGAGGAGGAAGGGTTCCAGAACGAGGTGGTGCGCCGCGGGTGCGACGCGCTCGGGCTCTGCCCCGACGCCGTGCCGCGCAACTCGTCGGGGGGACACTTCTGTGGGAGCTGCAACTTTGGGTGCCCCACGGGCGACAAGCGCGGCACCGACACGACGTGGCTCGTGGACGCCGTGGCGCGCGGCGGCGCGGTCCTCCTCACCGGCTGCAAGGCCGAGCGCTTCGTGTTCGAGAGAAACGGCGGGCGTGGCCGGGGCAAGAAGTGCGTTGGCCTTGTGGCGACGTGCGTGGGCGACGGCATCACCAAGAAGCTGCGCATCGAGGCCAAGGTCTCCATCGCGGCGTGCGGGGCGCTCATGACGCCGCCGCTGCTGCGGAGCAGCGGGCTCAAGAACAGCCACATCGGCCGCAACCTCCACCTCCACCCGGTGTCCATGGCGTGGGGCTACTTCCCGGAGACCCGGCAGGATCCTCAGCTTATTACCGGCAAATGCTACGAGGGAGGCATCATCACCACGATGCACCGCGTGACGGATCGCACCATCATCGAGACGCCGGCGCTGGGCCCGGGGGCGTTCGCGGCCATGGTGCCCTGGGAATCCGGCCGCGACATGAAGGAACGTATGCGCCGGTACTCACGCACGGCGCACGCGTTCGCGCTGGTCCGCGACCGCGGCGACGGGTTCGTGGACGGCGAGGGGCGCGTGCGCTTCGCCCCGAGCCGGGAGGACGTCGAGGAGCTCCGCAACGGGCTGCGACGCGCGCTGCGCATCCTGGTGGCGGCCGGTGCGGCCGAGGTCGGGACGCACCGGAGCGACGGGCACCGGCTGCGGTGCAAGGGCGTCCGTGACGAGGACGTGGAGGCGTTTCTTGACGAGGTGACCATCGAGAAGGGGCCCATGCACTCGAGGACCGACAAGTGGGCGCTCCACTGCTCGGCGCACCAGATGGGCAGCTGCCGGATGGGGTCGAGTCCCCGGGAGGGCGCCGTGGATGGCCGCGGCGAGAGCTGGGAGGCCGAAGGGCTGTACGTGTGCGACGGCAGCCTGCTGCCCACGGCGGTGGGCGTGAACCCTATGATCACCATCCAGTCCATCGCCTACTGCCTCTCCAAGGGCATCGCCGAGACCTTGGCGCAGGGAGAGGGACAGTAGCCTATACTCGAGACGTGCCGTGCGAAACACGCGTGTGTGCAACATTTGTGCGTGCTTGCTAATCGGGTGTGCCGACAATATACTTGTAATCCGTGCAAAATGGTTCACAATCGGTGACGGACGACACAGCCTCAAATTTAGATGGACCGGATACAAAGGAAGTAATAAAAATCACATAAATTTGTATTTAAGGGCACTTTCGATGAGTATGAAATGTGTAGTACTGGATGATTGTGTGATTGGTGACAACATGAATTATAATTTTTGAAAAATGCAATAATTTGTCTTTTGATATTGCTGATGCAGTATAATCAAAAGATCTAAACTCTCAACTCCTAACCCATTAGCAATTAGCGTTCATCAAGAATTAGCTTGCTATTGCAATCCAATCTGTTCAAGCAAATAAAAACTATTGCTGAATCAAGACCCTCCTCATTCATCATGCAGCTACCCACCGTGGATACGCGCTAGGCATCCACTACGGTTCTACTCCTGCTCCATGGTGGGCTGCTCGCCACCTCCAGCCCAGCACCCACGCCTCCTGCACTTTATTTTTTCTTTTTCAGGAAGACCACCACCTTTTAGTAATCAACTTGGAGAGTACACTTACAATTTTTTTGAGGGAAGAGTACAATTACAAATGCCTTCTGCTCGGTGATAACCAACCAGATTTATATAAACAGAAAGAACTACTCTCTAAATTGTGGGCTTGTACATGTTGCATGCCCTACCTTGATCTCTTGGACAACGCAGGAGGCCAGAAGCCCAGAAGGTGGGGATCGAGTAATCCATTGCTGGGCTTTTTCTTTTTTCCATCTAAGGCCATGTTCAGATTCCCCAACTTTTCACTATTTATTTCAACTTTTCACTATTTATTTTAACTTTTCACTATTCCTCCCTCACAAAACACGTTTTCCAACGAATGCTACAATACTTTTCTAAAGCTACAGTGTTTTTTCCAGCTATCTGAACACATCCGGTGCAACCCAATCCTGCGGTGCGTTCCGACTGGTAGTGCCTACGCCCATACCCTTTTTCTATTCCGAGTGTGCCTTAGAGCAGTGCCAAAAAAAAATAGTCCCAAAATATTGGTTTTACAAACTTGTTAAAAATTATTGGAAGTGAAGCCTCTTTCTCGAACAGTATAATTAGTCCCCAAATAGTTAAATTACAAGATTGGGAGTGTAGGTTAGGAGGCAAAAATAGCTCTAGAGCTCACTATTTTTGGGAGTTTAGAAAAAATAGCCACCAATTTAGGCCACTCTTGGAGCAAGATTTTTTCCATTGATTCCCAAAACAAGATTTTAGCAACCTATTTTGGGCACTGTTGGAGATGCTCTTAGCAGCAGAGAGATAACTTGTTCTTAAAAAAAAAAGTAGAGAGATAACTGTATGGATGTAAATTGGAATAATTTTTACTTGTCGATTTGATTCGATGCAGCGATGCAGGCTAGAATTCCCTATTTAATAATTATTCCGTTTGAGATAATAGTATGGATCTAATAATGCTAATTGTAATCGTTTTCTCCTTATCCACTTGACTGGAGGCATCCTTTCCTTTAAAAAATTGTTCCTCCAGTTCATGTCGATCTATTAATTTTGTGATTTATTAATTTTAGTTTTTGCGAGCAATTAATCTAAGCTTTTACCTTTGTTCCTCCAGTTCAACGATGTTTTCTTGGTCTTCACTTATGTATATTTTGCATAAATTTGATACAGCGAGCGATGTCTCTTTGGATAAACAGAACTTCATTCAATTCTCTATTACATGATGAATCCTGCCAAGTCCGGTGTGGTACGATCAGTCGCTGGCATGGCGTAATTTGGCGACAGAGGCACTGGCCCGTAGTCACTGCTGCGATGTCGCCTCCCCAACGACTTCCGTCTCTGTCGAATATTGCCCCCGTCACGTGAAAATTAAACTAAGTGCAGTAAACGCCAGCTCTATGCCCTCAACAAGTCAATATAAACACGTACACACGCGCATCGACACACATTCCCTCGTACACAGATCGTCACCCCACACGCACACAGAGCCCATAAGGCAGTAGCATCTCCGCAAGGAAAGCTCGCTGGCGATGGCGGCGCACGAGGCGGCGAAGGCGGCGGCGACAGGGCGCCGGAGAAGGGGGCACCCGATGCTGCGGGGGTGCAAGCGCGAGAGGTACACGCACGGGCTGCACCCGTCGCAGATGGAGGCGCTCCGGGCCATGTGCGGCGCGCTCATCCCGTCCCTGCCGGTGGTGGAGTTGGACACCGGCCGCGGCGGCGACAAGGACCTCGAGCGGTTCTACCTCGCCTCCGCCGCCGACGGCACCATCCCCGACGAGGTGAGCTCAACTAGTTGTTCGGTGCCGAGGATCCATGCATGGATCGTGGTCCTTTCTTGTTTTGTGTTTCGCAGTCGATTGCATGATCCATTGATCCATGCTGAAGAGGATAACTCGTCACATGGCCCCCCTCGCTCGTAATTAACTTTCTTGTCGCCACTCGCGATGACCGCCGCAGATCGGCGCTCTCAATCGTTCATGACCCCTTTTTGCAGAAGCAACCTATCACGTTACGTTACGTGCAGGAACAACTCGAGCATGGATACGAAATTGGGATTTGGGCAAGGTTTCAAAGTGTTGGCTAGCGAAAAGCTGAAAACGATTTAAGGCATCGATCCACTACTGTTCAGCCATCTAGACTAGTAGACTACGGTTTAACGTTAGTCACTGGGATTATATTTTTTCCACCACACCAGTGATATTATTTTTTCTTGTATGTAGTCGTGCTCAGAGTTTTGAAGGTCTCTCTCGATCGCTGGCCCGACTATGATGGTGCACTGCGATGGTCATTGTCTCATTGAGATGGTGGAAACGAAGCACTCTGCACTCAGGTCCTCTCTAGTCACAAGCAAACAAAAGACTTCTTTGTTTAGTGCGGGGAGCCGGGGACCGTACGGTATAGCGGACCTGGCAGCTAGCTAGGACGCGAAAGAGCGTGTGGCCGTGTCGTGTGGTGTGGGTGGGAGCAACTGTGCACGAAGAAAGAATGGACTTATGCTATGCGGCTTGTGAAGAAGAACAATGGTTATTTCATTCGTCTTGCAGACCACTTTATCTTTACCAGACTGCATAATTTCCATGGAGGCGCAAAAGTATAACTCTCTACACTAATAATGTAGAGAGTTACTTCCCACCCAATACGCTATTCTAAGAGATTTCTTTCCTTCCCTTTTATGAAAGGTCGCCGAGCTGGTGACTCGATGCGTGTGGGAGGCGGTGGTGCTGGTGAACGTTGTGCTCTGGATCCTGAGCACAAGGGCTGGCACGCTGGCTCTGTGTGGGCGGCTCTGCATCTCCGGCAAGTTCCCCTACGTCCGCAAGTACGCCGACATGCCGGTGGAGCGGCGGGAGGAAGCGTTGAAGCAGTGGAACAAGGCGAGGTGGCTGTTCCCCCTCAAGATCACCTTCGTCGTCATCAAAGTCCTCTCGCACTATGCCTTCTACACAATGGTACGTTAAGCTTGGCTCATAAAAAAAATTCATTTTGTGAAAGGGCTTGATCCGTTTTTTTTTTCAAGCAAGTACTGACTACAGACCGTTACCTATATAGCATGGTTAAAGATTTGTTTGGAACAGATCGGTGAACCCGTGAAATTATTAGTGCCACCATCTGGCGTCAACCGCGTAAAATACTAAACAGTCAGAGCTTCCAGAGGGTCAAATTAGTCTAAGAAGAAGCACAGGATAATAAGTGAAGGAGAAAACGTATATATAAATGCACCAAAACAATGCTTACGTCCGTGATTTCTATACCATCTTTAGATCCAACCCAACCACAGCTTTTAATATCACTTCTTAGTGTACCAAGACGCAACATATGCAGATCAAAGATGATGCCAGAAGTATGATAATTGTTGACAAGTTTCTACCGAAACCTACATATCCTGACCAGAGGCGTTTCTCTCTACCTGGCTGGCAATACATCGCCTCTCCTTTATGAGCACATCGCTATATCACTATGGTCATGACAACGGTCTTTGTCTTATCCACTAGATAATTATGCTATAGGAGTTTACTGGGGATGAAACTCCTCTTTTTATAAATACCTTGTCAAATCAGCAAAATTGGTGATGTGACATAAAATTAATACACATAAAACTCTTCATGAAACTAGCATTGAGACTGGCTTTACAAGAGTCCTAACGCGTACAAAACTCTATATCCTACCGTTAATACCACTGCCCGGCAAACCTAACAGTATTCCACACAATTGGCGTGCGTTCTGGGATAAAACGCATGTGGTTTTTGTTGGGTATTAAATATAGGCCAGCTCGGTGAGATCTTTGCTGACTTCTCGAGTGGCCAGAATTCATGACTACCCTACAAGGCTGCTGGAGCCTGGAAAGCACATTCATTTCTCGTTGTTCGTTGCCGTGGATCGGGCGTAGCTCCCACTTGTTTGAGTGGTCACACGGGGACGATGACAATGTACCTAATATAGTAGTAAAACATTAGATGACCAATAAAAAATTTGTGTTGCATTAATAAGATGATAAGCAAGGTTGTTCTCCTTGGTCTTTGTGTCAATGTGAAATAGGACTATCAAAAAAGATGGAGGGAGTAACAACATAAACAGTGTACGTCCAGAATCCAAGACCGTACTACTGTGCTGGAATAATGGTCCAGCGAAATTTGCTGGGAAGTCGTTAGATTTTTTGGACAACTTGTGTGTTGTGTCCCTATATTTTCGGTGCTTCCAGTCGCTCCTTTGCCGTTTGCAGTATGTTTTGGTAGTAGTTGAGCAGTGCCCTACGTCGCCAGACAGGTCATTGTTTGTGTATACACACTACCCAGTTGCAGTTGGCCCTTCTCCAGGCCTCCCAAAGTCAGGGGTGGCGCTAGCATGTGTATACACACATTACACCTGCACACAGTGCGTCGAGCCTAAGGCCGGCTAAAACAACAAGGATCAATCAAGCCTACTCCACGAATCATTAAGTTACAGGATTGTTCTTTGCGGTAAGTGTTTATATCAACCATCAACCTGAATATAATGGCTGTCAGTTTCCCTCCCCCCTCTGATGCAACCCCGCCGCCTACTTAGATCCCTAAATTCAATTTCAATTCCAATTCAATTCCTTCATGTTGCACAGCCAAAAGAATTGTTCTACTACCTGCAGTCCTACACTATCCCCTCGATCTTCGCTATCCTCTCAAATTGAACAACTAATCATTTTGTTTGAACAAAATTATTTGAGGGGCAACGTGAAGACCTGCAGCTGGTTGCCATTCTTAGTTCGTTCACCCTAATAAGTAAGATTGTGTTCTAGTTAATTCCGTTGTCTCAGCTGATCTCTTTTTAAATTGAGACATTATTATCACTTGTGTAGTCAGAAGCTTTTTTCTTACATGTGGAAATATTATCCGATGCTGCCGACCTGATGGTCCCCTCGAAATGCAGTACGGTCGCGTGCGCTGACGGACACGCCCACACACCATGTTCAGAGCACCTCCACCACTACAAAGCCCTAAATGGCAACAACGCCATGGGCACCTCATTGGAACCACACCATTTGCGGAGTTCATGAGTTCATTCGTCTCCATTATCTCCGATTCTCCGGTATCCATGAGCGTGTAGCACTCCGCTATCGTAGCGCGAATAACAACAGGAAGGGGATTTTGTAAAGTGTTTACACGTATCAGCCCGGCCAAACCAAACAGAAGTTAACGTGATGTGATCTGTTAGCTCTGTAATCAGATCAGTCTCACCTAAAATCAGCTCAACCAAAAATTACCTTAGGAGTATGTTTACAAAAGATGTGACGTTCTACTAATATTTCTCATAGTGAACATGCATATCCTCTTCACACCGTACGTGCAGGTAAACGAGGATTCAGACAACCCATCCTGGAAAGCAATAGGATACAACGTACCCAACATGGAAGAGGAGCCAAGGGAAGACGATCAAACGGAAGCAGCACCATCACCGCGGCCTCTGGAAAATGGCGTCGTGGAGACCAAGTACCTGAACGACACCACACTGCTGAGGTCACTCATGGACAAAGGGCTCGTGGTGAAACCGGACGCGAGCGATCACTACCACACGGTGCAATGCGACGTCGTCGTCGTCGGCTCAGGCTGCGGCGGCGGTGTGGCCGCCGCCGTGCTCGCCTCCGCGGGGCACAAGGTGGTCGTCGTCGAGAAGGGAGACTACTTCACCGCCGATGACTACACCTCCATCGAGGGCCCGTCCATGGACCGCCTCTACGAGAAGGGTGGCGTCTTCTGCACGAGCAACGTGACGGCCGTCTTGTTCGCGGGCTCCACCGTCGGCGGTGGCTCGGCGATCAACTGGTCCGCCAGCATCCGTACGCCGGAGCGTGTCAGGCAGGAGTGGGCCCGCGAGCACGGACTCCCCGTGTTCGTGAGCCCGGTGTACGATCAGGCCATGGACGCGGTGTGCGCCCGGCTCGCCGTGACCGACGCGTGCACGGAGGAAGGGTTCCAGAACAAGGCGGTGCGCCGCGGGTGTGAGGCGCTCGGCCTGTGCGCCGACGCCGTGCCGCGCAACTCGTCGGAGGGACACTTCTGCGGCGGCTGCTACGTCGGCTGCCCCACCGGCGACAAGCGGGGAACCGACACGACGTGGCTCGTCGACGCCGTGGCGCGTGGCGCGGTCGTACTGACAGGGTGCAAGGCCGAGCGTTTCGTACTCGAGAGAAACTCCGGCAAGCAGAATGCTCGGAGCAGGAAGAAGTGTGTCGGCCTGGTGGCGTCGTGCGCCAGCGCTGGCATCACCAAGAAGCTGCGCATCGAGGCCAAGGTCTCGATCGCGGCGTGCGGGGCGCTCATGACGCCGCCGCTGCTGCGGAACAGCGGGCTCAAGAACAGGCACATCGGCCGCAACCTCCACCTCCACCCGGTGTCCATGGCGTGGGGCTACTTCCCCCCGGAGAAGAGGAACAACCATGACCCATCGCATCAGCTTATCACCGGCAGGTGCTACGAGGGCGGCATCATCACCACAATGCACCACGTGACGGAGCGCACCATCGTGGAGACGCCCGCGCTGGGGCCAGGCTGCTTCGCGTCGCTGGTGCCGTGGGAGTCAGGCCGGGACATGAAGGACCGGATGCGCCGGTACGCGCGCACCGCGCACGCGTTCGCGCTGGTCCGCGACACCGGCGCGGGGACCGTGAACGGCGAGGGACGCGTGTGCTACACCCCGGCACGTGACGACGTCGACGAGCTCCGCAACGGGCTGCGCCGGGCACTGCGCATCCTCGTGGCGGCCGGAGCAGCGGAGGTCGGAACGCACCGCAGCGACGGGCTTCGGTTGCGGTGCGATGCCGGTGTGAGGGACGAGGAGCTGGAGGCGTTCCTCGACGAGGTGACCGTCGCGAGAGGCCCGATGCTACCTGGGTCGGAGAAGTGGGGGCTCTTGTGCTCGGCGCACCAGATGGGCAGCTGCCGGATGGGGTCCAGTCCCCGGGAGGGCGCCGTGGACGGGCACGGCGAGAGCTGGGAGGCCGAGGGGCTGTACGTGTGCGACGGCAGCCTTCTGCCCACGGCGGTGGGCGTGAACCCCATGATCACCATCCAGTCTGTTGCCTATTGCCTGTCCAAGGACATCGCCGAGACCCTGGTGCAGAGCAAGATGAAGTGACATCCAGTTGATGGCAGCTATATCAAAGCTTGAATCTTTCTGTCAAACGCAAAATATTCAATTTATAAAGATTGCAGAATTGCAATAGGGTCATGTTGTTCACACAGTTAACCATTATCAAATTATACATCTTTTCGTCATTCACGAGCTTGTGAATGCAAACCCGAGCTTTAGTGAACCTAAACCCAAGCTTTAGTGAGAAACCCACGCTGAGTTTGTGATGGATTGCTCCTCCTGACCTCCTGCCTGATGATGGTGTCACTGCATGGTGCAAGATTGATCCCCGGAAGCAAGTGGGCAAGTGGCCATTGCATGTACCTGATCAATTTTAACAGTCCTGATGGAATTCATTCATGCAATGCAAGGAGATAAGCAACAAACCAATGACCATCGTACTCCAAATATACGATCGGCACCACAAAATTAAACTGAGGCCTAAGCAGACTCGGTAGATAATCAGGATTGATAAGCTCCTAGTGCACGATGACTTGGCAAATGGGGGCAGGGTTCCAGCCGCGATGAATGAGGAATGCGGCAGACTTGGTTTCATAAGAGCAAAGACAATACGCAAAGTGCTACTACTTTGAAATGGACCAAAACTAACTGATCAATGAATCTCATATGCAAGCAAAACACAAGAGCCGATAAGCAATACGTGTCCAGCTACCGAATCAAATATTATTAGATGAACATACGAAATCAATTTGCATCCACTCGATGTGAAACCCCTACCTGATTCAGTCAATGATGCCATCGCGATGTGGCACACGATGCCCTGGTCCTGTGCTGGTGGACGACATTGCAAGCCCTCACCTGATGAGATTGGATCGGCAGTGAAGCTAGGCAAGCCCTAACCGGAGATTGTGACCGCTGGACGGTGCCACGGGAGATGGAAGGACGACGGCGGCGGGGAACCGATGCTCGGTAGGGACGGTGAGCACGTCGGATCGGAGGGCGACAGGTCGATGGAATCAGCGAGGGCACATAGTCGGGTGGCAGGGAGAAGCCAGTTGATATATCGGAGCGCGACGAGGACGGGTGGAAGGTTTACCAGCGCGGAGGCAGCGATCGAGCGATGTAAGGCAGCTGACTCGACGCGGGTGTAAGGCGTTGTCGGCTGTCACCGGCGAGGAAGCAGCGAGGGCGCTGTTTGAGGCGCGATGGGCGACAGCTCGCGATGGAAGGCAAACGTAATTGATCGTAGTGGAGAGTAGGGCAGTAAGTCTTCATTAAATTAATCAATTGACAGCACATCTGTTCTGTAATTAAATTTAATAGAATAATCACCACCATCGATTGCTGTGAATTCCAGTCTAGGAATTTTGCGGTGTGCTTTATACTGTCGCGGCTTGCCTCCTCTAATCCTGGCTCCGCCCCTGCTTCCATATTTTACCTTGCTCCAACAAGATCATCCATCCCAAGCACACAAACTTTGCTCCATCAAGCAAGTAGCAGAGGGAAGCATCTACCAAAAACGTTATTTCTCCCCCCACCATCTTTAGAAGATGTACTCGGGCACCTCAAGTGGGAATGGAGCCACCGTGACCTCGAACGGCTCCCCTACAGGATAGCCCAACCTTACAGAGGAAAACAGATTGACAAGTGACAAACATGTGAAGCCTGGAACCGGTCAAAAATTGAGATCATATATATATATATAACCAACATGACTTTACTACGGAATCAGATTATACCTGCCGGGCACAAATGAAAAGGAGCCCTCCACAGATTGAGGCCCTTCGGGCAGGGACATGCAGCTCTCGTAGACAGACTCATCCTCACCAGGTGACAGCACAGGGTACTGCAGAGAACACATGAATTATATAAATTAGCTATTTTGAAAGGCAGCTGCACGTTCAACAACAAAGAATGTAGCTTTGCTTCCTGATCTCCAGCATACCTGTCCAATAACTTCTCCGCTCGCATCAGAAACAACTATGTCCCTCGATCGAATGGCCCAGTGGCATGAATAAAGCTGGCAGCAAGAACAGTGCACGCCGCCTTGCATGAAAGCCTCTGGAACCGACATGCGAATTGAGTAAGTGTACATACAACTTCGCTCGGGGACCAGAGACTGAGGATACTCTGGCACAAAGACACCCGATGCACGTACCTGTCATAACAGCATAGATCAACATGAGATTGTACACACGACGCATACCACTGCAGTAACAAAATTAGCACCTACGAAGAAAAAGTTAGTAGTCCACACGCTACATTCACCAAATATAATCTGAGTAGTTGAAAATAATATGAGTTGCTACTGAAACATTAGCATGAACACGGAGCTGCGAGACCTTCAAGTTCAATTAAACGATTTATGTAACTAAGTATGAAGTCAAGAATACAACCTTAACACCATTAGTCACCGCTGAAGTACATGACGGAGGTCCTTCTGGATATAAGCTGATGTACTTTGACCTCGTCAGCATACGTGTCTTGATCATGCCATTCTGTAAACGCCTCAGATGCTCTTCTAACCACAAAAGTAATCCATCTTGTGGCAGATCTTTATCCGTTGGTTTTATCAATGCTCTGGGCACACAAGGAAGCATTTCTCCACTTTGTAAGTTGTCTGTGCCAACATAAAGTTCACCATTGAAGCAATTTAGAAGAAATTGTTTTGGATGAAACCATGACGTCGCCACTACAATGAGTTCGCACCCATTGAAGTCATCGGGGTACTCCTGATAGTACTCTTTTGTGTCTTCAAGTATTTGCTTAAGTGGTGATAAATGCACATTTACCAAATGATCATTAAACTCGTAACCCCCAATTATTCCATAAGTTGAGATGAGGTCAGTTTCGTAATTGTATTGATCAAACGGCAGCTGAGCATTGCAAAAGCGATACAACAGCTTTGTGGGCATAGGGAACTTGAAACCAAGATCATCTTCTGCTTCCTTTAATTGAGCTTCCGAAACACCTTCACATGTTTGGGCTGCCTCAGGAAAGTTTTCAGACAACCAAATTTTCATTGAATTCCAGAATCCTTTCACTCTTTTTATCAGAGGTAAAGGGTACATGCCAAAAGACTCCAACCACACTTTATATGCAACCTGAAAACAGATTGAAGTATGTTATAATAAAACCAGCAGGTATTTGGAACTTAGAATTCTAAAGATAAGAATAAATAACACCACACATAAACATCCCAAAAAAGAAGTTGCAGGTTCATAAGTAAAAAGGACGAGAACTGAGAACTACTCATGATTATTCCCACTGCTTGTCCTTTCCATAGCACACTACAAATATGGCATGGAGATTGCACAACATTCCTGCCCTAGAGGGTTTTTTTTTTTTTTGGCAAACTCCTCTTAACTGTTCATTTAGGTGGCTGAAATATTTCTTGATGCTTAGCCCAAATATATTTGTTCTAAAAATTTCTCATGCATGACAAATGATGAAATGAAGCACATCAAACAACACGGAACGATACTTCAAGTGCTCAAGATAATGCAATTGATATGCATTCACAGAAACACTGCATATAAAGATGCATAAGTCAATGCATCAACAACAGTAAGAAAAGAATAAGAACCTATTTGCCATCCAATTTGTGGTAATGGCTAGCCAGCCAAATATTTAGGCTTCATGAAAACTACTAGAAACAATTAGATAGATAATTAATTAGGCCTTTTTTTATGTTATATAAAGTTTTCCGATTTTTCTGGTGGCTCATGTTATGTTTTATTTCTGGCCACCCCAACTTGCTTGGAACTAAGGGCGTGATTAGTAAGCTGCACTACGGTCTAGCCAGGCTTCTATAGTGCAGGCTTGGCCTGTTTGGATGGCTGGATAGGCTCTTAGCCAGGCCAGCGTTATGCAAAAGGCCATGTACGGCCTGCATTGCTGGAAACGCAGATGAGTTCCGTTTCTAGCTTATGCAGCCTGCACAAGTCCTCGGTGGACAGGCAATCGCTTCCGCTCACCTTCCTGCGAAACGAGCACCGCCGGCCTACCACCCGCCAGCCTTGCTCCTCTTCACGCCACTGCTGCCGGCATGCGCGTGATGGCGTGCCGTCTCCATTCCGTTGAATCTCCGTGCCAGTACACTCCACCAAAGCTAAAGCAAAGCCATGCGCCTCTCGCGGCGCTGCTGCCCTTGCTCGTGCTCTCCAGTGCCGCCATGACAGATCTGCTCAGGCACTGCCTGCGCCGTGAAAAGCGCAGGGCCGCGCGGATTTCCTTAGCGGCCAACGGTACACAGGCCACCTTCGGCAGCGGCGGCGAGTACCTCACCAAGATCGGCATGGGCACCCCCACCACGCCAGCACTGATGGTGCTGGACATCGCTGGAGGTCGATTGAGCCAAATCAGAGGTCGATATGGGCATGCTCGAGGTCAAATGAGGCATTGAGCCATACCGGAGCTTGATTGAGCCATGCTAGTGCTCGATGCAGGGCACGCAGAGGAAGGAGGAGGTGGTGGTAGGTGCAGCGCCTGTGGAAGGGAGAGAGGGAGAAGGTCGCAGCGCTGAAGGGAGGAAGAAGAGAGACAATGGGTGGTAAATTCACCCACAACCAGAACAAGGTCATCCTATCTCATTATGCAGGCAGCCAAACATGAGCATAGTAATCCTTGCTAACTGGAGCCACGCGAACCAAACACGTGCCCGTTGTATTGCACAAGCCTGTCTTAAGTTAGCCTTGCATAACTGCTAGCCAGGCTTGAGATAGCCCAAGAAACCAATCACACCCTAAAAGACTTGTTGTAGTATAAAATATTGGCATTAGGCAGAAAAGATGCAATAGTATCATGTCATCACACAGGAAAAATGGAAAATATGATGTCCTGTGATACTCTAGTAATCAATGCTGCATGATAACCCTTACACATAATAGACCCTGGATTAAGATCAAACATCAGGAGATCACCGCCCAAGATTGTGGAGTCTCATGAATGATGTAAATGAAGCCTTAAATAACTAAAAGAATGGCACCAATGTAACCACGAAATAGGGAAAAAATATCGGGCAAAGCACAATTCGAATGAGGATAAAGTATTGCCAAAGGTATCTTTGTGAGAATTAGGTTACTTTTGTTGCCGAAGATATAACTGAGTATATACACAAATGTTCTCATACAGAAAAGAGGAATAAATAAGCCAGTTCTCTTCAATAAAATTCAACAAAATGAGTTTCACGTTGACCAAGGAAGAAAAACGTGCATCGCTAGTTCTTAACATTCTAATGGAAACACTAATTTTAGGTGAATCGGATATTTTATTTTGCCACTTCCTTGATTGTACACTGTAACTATGAAATTAGCACAAGAGTGCAAGGTAAGAAAAATAGGATGAGCCTCATCCCAAAATCCCTGCACCAACAGTGCAAGGTAAGAAAAATATAAAACGACCCAATGTTCCAATCACAGAGAACAACAACAATCATCTCGCAGCATGACGAAAAGAAGAAACAATAATCGAATCGCGGAGACAGATTGCTGGCTCGTTGATCCCTGCAGCTCTCGCAAAGGGGTGCAAAGAAAAAACAAAGAACCAGGGCTAAGATCGGCGGACCTGGAAGGACGGGAGCGGCTGGCCCCCAGGGTCGACGGGCGCGTCCAGGCCCAGGTCCTCGGCGCAGAAGCGGCGCCATAGGTAGTCGTCGGCGACGGCGTCGCGGAGGCGCATGCTGGCGCAGGCGAGCGCCGCGGCGTGGCGAGCGCCGGCCTTGAAAACGACCTCGTGGAGGACGAGCCCATCCACGCTCTCCAGACCCGTCGCGGCGGTGGGAGCGGACTCCGTCGGCAGCGGCGGCGGTGACGCCATCGGTGACGTGGCGGCGCGTTCCGGTGGAGCCAGATTCACGTTGTGCATGTCAGTTATTTTTTTGTCGCGTATCCTATGACAACTTTTTTTTTTCTTTCAAGACTATGACAACTCTTCCGTGAGAACCATGAGTGATGGTGGCATGCCACCCTATGGGCCGGCCCAAGTACGAGACTTGACGCACAAAGATTAATCCTAGTCGGTTAGTATAGGCTGTTTTAGGAAATTAGAGATTAACCTGTAAAAGTCTCATGATCCTATACGGTTTCCATGTAACCCTGTCTTCCCGCATATATAAGGGGAGACAGGGACCCCCCTCAAAACACCTCATCTATACAAGATACACCATACAGGACGTAGGGTATTACGCGTATTGCGGCCCGAACCTGTCTAAATCGTCTCTTGTCATCTTCGACTCTAGATTCTCGACGACTTCTTCTCAAACCCTTCTCTCGGGGCATCCCCTCGAGAACCAAGTCAGCATAACTCGCTGACACTTTGGCGCCGTCCGTGGGATCAACTCGTCGAGAACTCGCTAAAGAGTCGATGGCATCCTTCAGCGCCTCCATCGCCACCAAGTTCGAAGAAGGCGCGACATTCATCTTTGGTTCCTGGCTTTGCACCACAAACCAGGATGGCAAGCTCCGACGTGAACTGTGCAGCGAGACGGTAGCGTCAGCTCCACCACCCGCGTAGGTCACGCCGCGAGGATCGCGGAAAACTCCAAATTCCGACACGATCTTCGGATCGTATTCTACTCGGAGGAGTACATGGCGCCCGAAGCAGATTCAAGCTCGGGCAAACTACACCGACCCTGCCCCTGTCAAGCGGCAGATTCGACCCATGCGTCCACGACTCCCTGGTGGACTCCAGATCACCTCTAACTTCCGCCAGGGTTCTACGGTCAGAACCGTGACAACAACCCCACGGGTACTCAGGAACTTCAATTCAAGTTCCCGTGGGACGAAGACTTCACCGCGTAGATCGCGCCCACCTCAGTTTCCCTTCGGGTTGACAAATTCGGTCGCGATCTACCAGACCCATCTGATGAGGAAGCTTCACCAAATTTGCCAGGCCAACTCAGATCTTGTCACGACCACAACTTCCTCGGGGGTTATCGTCCATTGGCCTGACATGGATCATGTCCTTGCTCTCCAAGAAGCGAACGATTCCTCCACAGTACAGGGTACTCTCCCTCTGCTTCCCTTTCAGGAAGCCAGAGAACTTTCTGTTATCTCGGATAACGAACAAACCAGGCCTAACAACCTCGGTCGCCAGTTCTGTGTAATCCTTAACGACAACAGCGACGATGAAGTTGTCTCCGACGATGCTCCAACAGTCGACGGAGAAACGGACGGAGACCGAGAACTCCGTATCGATCAGAACCGCAACCGTGCCCTCAGGCGTCGCCACATTAGGATGAAGAATCTCAACAGGGAGTTTGACAAAGAAGGAATTTTTAAATCACCCGCGGCCAACATCATGTTTGCTGCTAGCGTCTTAGAAGGATTTCAAGCTACTCCTGATATCGACCTCACCAAAGCTCGTCGGACCCCCCCCCTCGTCCCCGGCCCGGTCTCACGTCGCTCCTAATGATGCCCGTAATCAGATTATCCGGATCCGGGAGGGGAGGACACAAGCTACATCACATGTTGCGGATTCCGTGGGGAGGCATAACATCCCCAATTCTGATGCCCTGCCATGCTACACACGCGCCATTCGTGTCAGCTCTTTTCCTTGAAAGTTCAAGCCGTCAGGTGTCACCAACTTCGACGGAAAATAAGACCCCAACATCTGGCTACGCAGATATTCGTGCATTGGTGGCCACCTGGATGGACACCGACGATCAAGAACGGGAGCGTTACGGCAAACGTCCCGCCAACACCGGGCGAGGGCATCAAGACGACAACAAGGACCAGCCGCGCGACTCCTTCAAGCGCAATGGCAACAATCCACGGAAGCAACCAAACAATACTGTCGCAACCGTCCAGTCCGTCCGTGCCGCCCAGACCGCGCAACAAAGGAAGGAGGAATTCAACAAACTCCTCAAAAAGCGTTGCCCATACCATGCAGACAGCAAGCACACCATGAGCGACTGTTGGCTTCTCTTGGAAACCTTCAGCAAGTCCAACAAGAAAAAGAAGACGGATGACGACGGTGACGACAAGTAGGACAAGGGAGACGGAGGTTTCCCAGACGTCAACAACACTGTCAATGTCATCTTCGGAGGCATGGAAGTCAGTGATACCTCACGCCATCGCAAGAACGCCAGACACGAGGCATATGCAGCAGAACCAGCGGTGGTCACACCTCTGCGGTGGTCAGACACCCCCATCACTTGGTCCAGGGAGGACCAATGGGCAGAGATCACTTGTCCCGGGCGATATCCTCTTGTCCTATTAACCGTGGTGGCAAACAACAAGATCACCAAGGTCCTGATTGATGGAGGCAGCGGCCTCAATCTTATCTTCGCCAAGACCCTCAAGCAAATGGGGCTCGACACAAGTAAATTGCAGCCAGCTTATTCCCCCTTCTACGGCATTGTACCCGGGAAAGCTGTGATCCCCCTTGGGAAAATCATCTTGCCCGTCACATTCGGCACTGCATCAAATTACCGCACCGAGTACATCAAGTTCGAGGTTGCGGACTTTGAAACATCGTACCACTCCATCTTTGGACGTCCAGTGCTGGCCGAATTCATGGCCATCCCCCACTATACCTACCTGGTACTGAAGATGCCAGGACCTTATGGTGTTCTTTCCCTTCGCGGTGACATCAAACGCTCCTACGTCTGCGACAAAGAGGCAGTGGAGTACGTTGTCAGAGCCGCATCCACTATTGATCAACAAGGGCTCCATCCCCTGGCGACAACCATCGCTGATGAAGACGGGGACGCCCCGACGCAGAAGAAGACGCGAGCCATCAAGCCTGTAGACAAAGTAGCTACAAAAACAGTTGACCTCTAGACAGAAGATCCAACAAAGACGGCGGTGATTGGCTCCACCCTTACTCCTGCATAGGAAAGCGCGCTCATCAACTTTCTGCGGGCCCAGGCAGACATCTTTGCAACAAAGCCTTCTGACATGCCTGGGGTTCCCAGAGAGTTGATCGAGCACAAGCTGGACCTCAACGAGAGCGCGAAGCCAAAGAAGCAGCGACTCCGACGATTCGCCACCGAGCATCGGGAGGCTATCAAGAAAGAGCTAGCTAGCAGCCGGCTTCATTAAAGAAGTCTTTTATCCGGATTGGTTAGCCAATCCGGTTCTTGTAAGAAAAAAGAATTCTAATGAATGGAGAATGTGTGTTGATTATACCGATCTCAACAAACATTGCAAAAAGGATCCCTTCGGGCTTCCTCGCATCGATCAAGTCATTGATAGCACCGCAGGGTGCACCCTTCTCTGTTTTCTCGATTGTTACTCAGGATATCATCAGATATCTCTGAAAGAAGAGGATCAGATTAAAACTTCATTTATCACGCCATATGGCGCATATTGTTATACAACCATGCCCTTTGGTTTGAAAAATATAGGTGCCACATATCAGCGGGCGATACAGGGTTGTCTTCAAGATCAACTCCACCAAAACGTCGAAGCATATGTTGATGATGTGGTCGTGAAGACGAGAAACCCCGAGGACCTAATCGCCGATCTCACCGAGACATTCGATAACTTACGCAAGTGGCGTTGGAAGCTTAATCCCGCCAAATGTGTTTATGGTGTTCCGTCAGGAAAGCTTCTTGGGTTCATCGTCAGCGAACGCGGCATCGAAGCTAATCCAGAAAAGATAGCAACAATCATGAACATGGAGCCGCCGCGCACTTTCAAGGACGTCATGAAGCTTATAGGATGCATGGCTGCACTCAACCGCTTCATCTCCAAACTCGGAGAACGCGGGACTGAGTTTTTCAAACTCCTCAAGAAGCAGGATAGATTCTAGTGGGCACAGGTGGCCCAACACACCTTTGACAAGCTCAAAGTTTTCCTGACTACACCACCTGTTCTCACTGCGCCACTCCCGGGTGAAGAACTCCTGCCCTACATTTCAGCGACCACTAATGTCGTTAGTGTTGCTGTTGTTGTCGAATGCGACGAGGAAGGTCACCTCCAGAAGATTCAAAGGCCTGTGTACTTTGTGAGCGAAGTCCTTTCAGACTCCAAATCAAGATACCCTCAAGTTCAAAAGATTCTATATGCCGTCTTAATGACATCCAGGAAATTGCGGCACTACTTCGACTCCTATAAGATCATCGTGGTTACCGGATACCCTATTGGCGAAATTCTTCATAACCAAGACACTACGGGTCGTATCGCCAAGTGGGCTATCGAGCTCGGAACCTACAACATTGAGTTCCGATCTCGCACGGCCATGAAGTCTCAAGTCCTTACTGATTTCATCTCTGAATGGACTGAGCACAACCTTCCTGTCGCCACCACAAAGCCTGAGCACTGGATCATGTATTTTGACGGTTCTCTCAAGTTGGAAGGTGGCGGCGCCAGAGTTCTGTTGATTTCACCTCGAGGAGATCAACTCAAGTACGTTCTGCAGATTCAATTCGCCGTCTCCAACAACGCTGCAGAATACGAAGCTCTTCTTCACGGGCTAAAGATGGCTATCACCCTCAGTATTAAGCGCCTACTGGTATATGGGGATTCAATGCTGGTAATCAAGCAAGTCAATAAGGATTGGAATCGGAACCATGAGAACATGGATGCGTACTGTGAAGAAGTTCGAAAGTTAGAGAAGCACTTTCTCGGCATTGAATTTGATCACGTCGAGAGAGATTACAATGTTGCTGCAGATGTCCTATCCAAACTGGGTTCTTCCCGAGCAGAGGTACCCAGTGGCATGTTTGTCAATGAGCTCTCTAAGCCGTCTATTCCTGAAGCAATACTTCCCGCCACCGCAACCTCAGCCTCTGAGGTTATGCTTATCGACGCAACTTGGAGTGCACCGATTATAGATTATATCTTACACGACAAACTTCCCAAGGAAAAAGCCGAAGCTCAGCAGGTTGTTCGTCGCAGCAAGTCCTACATGATAATCGGGGATACATTATACCGACGTGGCGCACACTCTGGCGCATTGATGAAATGTGTCTCACAGCAAGATGGAATCAGCATCCTAGAGGAAATCCACGCTGGTGAATGTGGCAATCACGCAGCATCTCGTACCATCGTGGGCAAAGCCTTCCGCGTCGGGTTCTATTGGCCTTCGGCTTTACACGATGCAGAAGAAATTGTTCGTCACTGCAGGTTGTCAGTATTTTGCTCATCATTCACACCAGCCTGCGCACAAGATCAAATTGATACCTCCGTCATGGCCTTTCGCATGCTGGGGCTTGATATGATTGGGAAACTACCCAGAGCATCTAGGGGCTTTGAGTATTGCTTTGTTGTAATTGACAAATTCTCGAAGTGGATAGAAGTCTTTCTGATTGTCAAGCCAACATCTGATAAACCAATCCAATTACTTCAAGAGTTGATTTTACACTTCGGGATACCGCATCAAATCATTACAGATTTAGGTACTACCTTCACAGGCAGCAAGTTCTGGGATTATTGTGAAGATCGTAGCATCGAGGTGTGCTATGCCTCTGTTGCTCATCCTCAAACTAATGGTCAAGTAGAAAGAGCCAATGGCATGTTACTTGATGGACTTAAAGCCCGGATGGAATGAACCTTGAAGAAAGCTGAAGGCCGGTGGATGAAAGAACTCTTTCCGGTTGTCTGGGGCCTCCGATCTCAACCCAGCAAAGCTACAGGGCAATCTCCCTTCTTCCTGGTATATGGATCTGAAGATGTCCTACCTGTCGTCGTCATGCATGGCGCTCCTCGTGTTGAAGAATTTCAAGAAGCTATGGCGGATGAACAACGGATGATTGAGGTTGATACGGCTGAGGAAGCATGACTGGCAGCTTTGTTACACAATGCTGCATACCTTCAGGGTATCCGCCAATTTCATGACAAAAATGTGGAGACGAGGTCGTTCCAGATTGGCGATTTGGTGTTACGACGAATCCAGAACACAGCTGGTCACACAAACCTCACCTCACCTTGGGATGGTCCATTCATTGTATCTAAAGTTCTCAAGCCAGGCACATATTGACTTTAAACAGAGGATGGCGATGATCTGCCAAATCCCTGGAATATATTACACCTTCGTAAATTCTATGCGTAGGATCTTCATTGTACCATTACTTCGGTAATGCGATCTTTTTTGTACCGTTGCTTCGGCAGCGTGATGTATATTCCATAAATGGAATTGTTTATTCCCCCATTGTTGGGCTCTTTGTGTTCAAATTACTTTATCTTTGTGACATCGTTCAAATATTATCTGGGTTCTTTTGAGACCCGGAACGATTGTTTTTCTTACATTACGAAATCGGAGCAATTATTTGAGGTCTGTCCGGGTTCCCTCGGGGCCGTTAACGGATTTGTTCCTACACTTTCGCTTCCTCGTGAACGTATCTAGCTTTAAGCTGCCGCTCCGTGGGTCTTACTGGGTTCTTATTTAATGAACTACATACAGTTTGTTCCCAATGTTTCCCTTCGGGGTACATTTATTTTAAAGATAGCGTATGCTATAGAAATCTCCATGGGTTCCCTCGAGTCCTTAACAGGGTTGTTTTTCGACAGTTAAAATTTACGAATAACACGTATGTTTTGACTAAGTCCTGGTGATCAACACGGAGACACCCAAGGGTTCTTCGAAACACTTGGTTTGTTCTTCATATACGGAAATATCAACACTTGGTTGCATGAAACTTGTAATAGTATTACTCATCACGTAACTACTTGTTCAGCTTACAATTTTAGGCTCTGCGCAATTGCCTCGGCAATTGGCTCGGCCTCTTGTTTCAGGCCCCTGAAGACTGCATCTGTACAATTTGGCTCTGCGCCTTCTACAAGTTTGCCTATATCTACTTCAGGGTACCTGGACTTTACTACAGCTAATATATGAACAAGACAGGCTTTGGATGATCTTTTAATATACGCCCTCAATTGATGAGGCACATCCTTCAAGCGGTCCAAAAAGGATTGCGGAGCAGTTGAGTCTTCTGGGACCAACGCCTTCACCAATGGATTAGCAGCCTTCTCCAGTGCTGCGACTCGCTTCAGGGCTTCAGCTAGTTGCTCGTCAGAGTTCTTCATATTATGGATAATACCTTCCAGCTCCGACATCCTCTTGGCCGCCTGATTAAGTTTTTCGTCCAGGGTCTCCTTATCTGCAAGGTTTCTACGCAGCTGGACGACTTCTTCTGAAAGCTGACGGTTGTCTTCACGCGCCTCTTCAAGATCCTTGGCGGCTTTCTTTTGCTGCTGAATGACTTGAATCAGCTGCACATTGGCATCCTTACGTTGTTGGACTGCAACTCTGAGTTGTTCTTTGATGACATTATGCTCCGCAGAGATAGTCTTCAATGCTTCTTCATGACAGTTGGCCAAGTTCGACCAATCTGTCATTTTGCTCTGGGTTGTTGTCAACTGTTGTTGTACCCCTGCTCCAAAGATCACGACAGGGTTGTTATTCCAACTACGATTTGGATACATATCGCAAGACTATAGCAGAATCAGGGTACCTTTGAGCTCTGATTTTGCTGTGGCAAGCTTCTTCTTCAAGTCGTCTTTCTCCGCAGATAATTCTTTCGTCCGCAGATGCAGAGTGCGGATCAAGTTGGCATCTTCTACTTCCTGGGCTTGGCGATCTTCGCGCTCTCACTCCAGTTCCTTCTATAGGCGCTCCGCCTTGGCGTGCATCAAGGAAATATTTCGGATATACTCGGTCTTCTGCCTTGATGCTTCACCGACGGCCTGCGAGAATACAGTTATGAGATACATGCTCACAATGACAATAAGTACAGGGTTGTTTTCCATACCTTGAAGTACGCCACTGCCCTCTCGGCATGGTACAGACCCCTGTCGATGTGCTCTTCATCCTCCGCCGTATCTAAAACATATTCGAAGGCTTGCGGATTCGGATTCAGCATTGGATCGTAACTTCCGATGCGGAAGTTACCGATCTCTTCTTCAGCTTCAGTACTTGTGGGTACTCGGGGGATTTCCTCGATCACTTGCTCTTGGGATGATTGCTCCACTTGTTTCCACCTCGAGCTTTCTGCTTCTGGAACAGATTCTGCCTCACCAGTTTGGAATGTACCCACGTTGCTCGGGGGCTCCACAATGTTCTGCACACGACGTTCCACTTTGGTTTCCTCCATTACAGCTTGTGTTACCAGCTGTTCAATATCCGCCAGAACCTCAGCAACTGTTTCTTCTACTTGCGCTGCTGCTGGCTCTGGTGGGTTCATTGATGGTACGGCTGAAAGGATATCTGGCAGAGTTGTTTTTGGATTTCCCCTGGGTTCTTCTGGCACTGCGGCTTCTGGCGCCCTCATGGCTGCGGGTGGTATTTCTTCAGCTCTGCATCAACAACTTCACAGTCAGGATGGAATCTTACGACTACAAATTTTATTATTAAGTAAAGATCTACACACTACTTACATGATGGTGGGCCGCATTTGGATTTCAGGCTCTCCCAGCGTGAACTCCTCTTCTGGCTTCTGCTCCACTGCCACTGGACCGACAGGGTTGTTTTCTTCTTCAATTGGTCTTGAACCAGCATATGGAGCCGAGGAAGGGTTGAAGATATTATGAATAATTTCTTCTTCTGATAATGGCTTACGGGCAGTGCTGCCTTGCTGCGGTCGGCTGGTCCCAATTTCTCCAATAGCTATCCCCACAGATGATGGCATTTTTGGTTGTGGGGATATCTTCTCCTTCTCTTCAGGGATGATCCTCACCCGAGGCTTGGGTAGGGTCCGTGCTCTCTTGGGCACCAGCGCACTCAGATCTGACGCCGCGGTCCTTTTTGAACCTTCTCCTCTCTTGGAGGTTGCCCCTGCTTTGGCACGGGGTTCTTCAGTATCCTGATTCTCATCATTGACATGTTGCTCGTCCGATTCTTCAGCTGTAGTTGACTTATCAGAATGTGGATTGTGTTTACGAACCTGGTCCCTAATCCCTGGATCTACACATCGGGCTATTATGTTGGCTTCTTCTGCATTTGTTGGATCCAGAGGAGGTAGGCTCACATAAAGTGATCGTCGGGCTTCATACTGTTATGGATAGTGATTTAGTTAATAAGACATCATAATGAAATACACAACGTATTGACCTCAAGAAATGACTCATACCTCGGGCGTCATAGTGACTGCGGAAATTTCTATAATTTATGGAAAATCTTCATCATTGATGATTAGATATTTCTTCAGCAACTGTATGATTCTCTTTTCAGACAAGGTACCGGTAGCATTCCGTGAGGGACCAGCATCTCCAGAATATGAGTACCCTGGATTACAGCGTTGTTTGCAAGGCTGGATTCTCCTCATCAGAAATGACCTATATGGCGGCTCCAGTCAATCCTTGAGATTTCAGGTCTCTGATCATATTGGGCAGTTTCGGGATCTGCATTGCTTGATTTGTTCCAACGGTTTCACTCCAGAATGGCTTCATCACTGGAGGATTACCTGAGCGGCTGGGTAGTTGTGGTTGATGGTTCTACGCATAAAACCATTATTTCTGCCAGTCCTTCAGACTTTCTTTGGTAGCGTAGTCCAGGTACAGAGGTTTCATGCCCTGGCGGAATTGAATTAAGACTTTACCAACTACCTGAGATGGTACGCTCGAAATCTTGACTCTGAAGATATGGCGGAAAAGAGCATAGTGTGGGTCTATTCCTAGGAATGCCTCACACAGATGGATGAAGATGGAAATATTGAGAAGGGAGTTCGGGCTCAAATGACATAGCTCTATCCCATAAAACCACAGTAGGCGACGGAAGAAATCACAAGTGGGCATGCCAAAACCAACTTCATAAAAAACTTTCCATACCGCGATTTCTTCAGTTTCCTCTGTAGGGTATTCATGACCATGCGCACACCGCCACCGGATGATTTCTTGAGCTGCGATGAATCCATCAGTCTCCAGATTTTTTATGTACTTTTCCTTTAGTGTACTGGTTGGCCAGTCACTAATTGGATCTTCGGGTCCTTAGATTTCGTCAACTGGTGATGCTTCTTCTGATATTGCAACTCCCTTCATCGCTTCTGCTTTCCTCTTCGCGCTCTTGCTTCGGCTGGATCCTTCACCACCGGCCATTGCGGTTTCTTGGGGCTCGGTGTGGATGAGATTAGGGCTCGAGGAGGTTGCGGAAGTGTTTGCGCAGTCTTTAGATTGCTAACAGAGCAACTGTCGCAAACCCTAGATCTGCTTCGCTAACGAGCGTACGGATACAAGGGAGGTGAACGGTTTATATTGACTTTTCGAATCGTTACTTTGGTACTTTTTAGTTTTGGTCCTTCCTTGATCCTATATTTGAATTCGTTCAAATTTAGGCTCGGGGGCTGCGGGAATATTTTCAGGAAATATATTTCTGAATTTTTTTTGTTTCAATTGATAAATTCAAAAGGAGTTCTAAAAGAACTCGGACTTCTTTGGAAATTGATTTTCTTCATATTCGGACTTCGGAAGAGTCTCGAATTTCTTCTTCAAAGATAAACGAGGCTCGGGGGCTGCCCAATTGGGCGCACCTATTCGGTGCGCACCAATCCGAACTTCATAAAGATTTATGAGCACTTCATTACCTATTGAACAGCATGGTTGCAACTTCCAAAAGCAAAGAACCCTGTATTTTCAACAGTGTCGTTTTTCAGAAGATAAGGTGCTCGGGGGCTTGATGGTGTAGAGTCCTAATGGACTAAACAACCCTGGCAGGCCATCCTATGGGCCGGCCCAAGTACGAGACTTGACGCACAAGACAAGGATTAGTCCTAGTCAGTTAGGATAGGCTGTATTAGGAAATTAGAGATCAACTTGTAAAAGTCTCCTGATCCTATACGGTTTCCATGTAACCCTGTCCTCCGGCATATATAAGAGGAGACAGGGATCCCCCCTCAAAACATCTCATCTATACAAGATACACCATACAGGACGTAGGGTATTACGCGTGTTGCGGCCCGAACCTGTCTAAATCGTCTCTTGCCAGCTTCGACTCTAGATTCTCGACGACTTCTCCTCAAACCCTTCTCTTGGGGCATCCCCTCGAGAACCAAGTCAGCATAACTCGCCGACAATGAGCAAATATGGACCACACATGGATTAAGATTATGTGGCAGTTCTCATAGAAATTGAGTTATCATAGAATACGTTGACGGTTAGTTTGATTAAAGAAATGTCAGTATATCACACATACTAAAATTATGGTAATTTTTTTCTTAGATTTTAGCTTGCCAAAACGGTGGCACACATAGGCCATTAGTAATTTGCTCCATGTGACTTAGCCTACACATCTGCCCTTCATCCAGGATCCAACGGCTCTCAGTTCTGCAGGCAGTCTTAACAATCATGTGACTTGTTTTTATTAGCAGTTTAGCACAATATGGTTATTAGGATTGGAACTAAACCGTTGGTTGGAACGAAAAAACCCAAAACAAGAGCCTCCATCGGTTTGATTCGTTTAAAACACCCTCTATGTAATTGGACCGGTGAAAACTGTTCGAATTGCCCGGTGTTTGCAGGAACCGGTGAACTAAGCAGTTCCAATGAAATTAGACGATTTTTGTACCGCACCCTACTTGCACCTTTCACGGGCTTTGGAGATGGGATGGGACCATCCTGTTCTGTGTTGGGCTTTGGGGATGATATGGAATGGATGGTCTCGTCCCTGTTTTTAAGATTTTGACCATCTTGTTTTGTGTTTAGTTGGAGGGACGAGCCAATTTCTATTCTCTATCTTGTAGGAAGATTCGAGAATGGGATGGATGAGGACCATAGCATAACCTAACTCGAATACTAGTGTTTGGTACGGAGGATAAAAGGGGATGAGATATAATAAACCTATTTTTACTAGTGTTTAGTATAGAGATATAGGGGCAAGGATCATCCTATATGAGGAATATACCTCTCAGATGTGGGATAACCCCGTCCGCTCAAATCAAGCGGTCACAACCATTCCACTCTGACGCCGTGGTCCGTAGAGATTGGTTTTTTCCTCAATTTTCTTCTTTACGTTTGGCCCCGTGCTCATCTGCTAGGAGAGCTGAGCCCCCCCCCCACCCACCCACCCACACCACCACCACCTTCCAATTTGCGCCCGACGCTAGGTAAGGCAGCCTTTGATGCCCGATGCCCTAGCGGGTGCGACACACTAGATCCCCACCCACTAGTGTTGTCAAGGCCTTGACCGATGCGCCGAGCCCTTAGCGGGCGCAGCAAGCTCAACCTCCGCTATGCCCTTGGGGAGGCCGACCTGACCAAGCTCGAGCTGGGCAGGAGGTGAGAAGATTGAGAGAAAGGGAGGAAAGAAGATGAATGAGCATAGCATGTCGGGGAAGACGAGGAGATCACTGGTCACTAGTGGATGACAGGTGGGGCCTACATACCACATAAACGCAAATGTCAAATGGTGTTATGGTCTCCCTAGAGGGATCCCAGCCATTCTAGGTAGCAAGAAAGAGCTTTGCAGAGGCTAGTCGGCCCAAGAAGTCCGATCACTATTGTTAAAAAAACTCTAGCAAGCAAAAAAAGAAAACCTTCACGTACATTATTTGTGTTTCGTAAGGTGTACGGATACTGCAATCACTAATCAGCATACGCTGCCACATCCAGGGTTGTCACCCCCATTATCTTTCTTAATTCAACCTCTTCAGCCTTCTCTCTTGCGCGTCGTAGCCTTTGGCTGTTGCGCCGCCGTCATGCACGCGTCCGCTGCCTCCCGTGCCGTCGCGCGCCGCCGTGCCCGGAAAAGAAGCTGAACATTGTATTTTACCAATCAATATTCCGTGATTCCAATTCAATATTTTGTCTTTATAGTTTTAATATTTTGTCTCTATAGTTTGAACATTAAATGTTGAACATATTTAAGGAAAATGTTGAATTAAATATGTCAATTGTTAAAGAATAATGTGTAGTTAGTGCTGTTTTTACCATATCTTAAGTTAATTGGATGAATTTAGATTTTACCCATTGGTGACTTATCTATTTCCTCTACGGGATGGATAAAAAGCCCCGGACGTGTCTGAGAGATACGGCCCAATAGAGAATCTACCTCTCCAATACGATAGGCCTCCTCAGCAGGCTCGTAGCCGTCAGGATAAACGTTGTGGGAAC
Organism: Digitaria exilis; assembly: GCA_015342445.1. Lineage (NCBI taxonomy): Eukaryota > Viridiplantae > Streptophyta > Magnoliopsida > Poales > Poaceae > Digitaria > Digitaria exilis. The sequence goes on along the minus strand of JACEFO010001669.1, from coordinate 3,526,282 downwards.
GCTATCCCTCACGCCGGAATGCCGCGCACCGGCGAACGTTGTCGGTGAAGTCGCAGCGCAGAAAATCACGCCGCGTCCGCCGAATCCCCGCCCGCTCCGAGTGGACAGCACCATATAGATCCGCACGACCGCACGTACTTTCACTTGCATCATCGATGCTGCGTACCCCGGCTCGCCACACATACACGTGCCGCTGGCTGTCAACGCCGGCGGGCAGGCCGGTGGTTCGCCTGATCGCCTCGGCCGGGTGGGTGCAGGCTGCACCACACCACCGACACGTCTCGGCGTACGTATCGTCTTCAAGCAGAGGCGCGGCCACAACAAGAAGTTTATGGAAAATGCGTGCGGCGCCACGTACTTTCAACCGTAAGTACGTGCGTGAGACGAGATCAGGTGACGACGCGCACGCACCCCATGCTAATGGCCTGAGATAAACCATGTTAAGCGCCTCGCTTCCCCTAAAACCACGCACGTTCGATCGAGTGCAGATGCCCCGTCGCTACCGTGGCTTGAATGAGGCGCATCGCCCCCCAACGCTCTCTCGCTCTCAGCAACAGGAGCTCTACCCACTCTGGCACGCGCGCGCGCACACACACACTGACACACACGATTGGCTGGTAATTTAAGTCGCCACGCACGCTGCGCTGTTGTGCCGCAAATTAAAGGTCACGTTAGCTTGCCAGCCGGGCGCGCCGCCGCGGGGCGATCGATTGTGTTGTCACAACTCACAAACCTCACGGCCCAGAGGCGCCACTAGTGTGCGGGCGTACGTTGGTCCGAGCAACAGCAGGCCTACGTCGTTCCCTCCGGCATAATCCGGCCACGCTGATATGGTTCGACTGGCGGACTGAACTACTGAACCGAGATCGAGGCAGGACAGGACGCAGCGACCAGATCGATCACGCAGGGTACTTTCTTTGCCTTCGCGTCGCGGCGCACCGCTGGCTGTCCTGTTCCTGTCCAGACACGCCGGAGGGCCGGGCCGGCAGTCTGTGGGCGAGAGACCAATCAGTACATGACAAGCTCTACTTTTTGGTCTGATCATCATAAATCTCTCTATCTCCGGTGTGTAGATTTCCACTCTCCAATAAGCTGAAGCTGTCCTTCGGGAAGCTGGTCGGGGTAACCATGCTTGTGTGCTTCCAAAGGTACGTAGTACTACTAGGCTCATGTTACGCATCTCTGACCGGCCGGTGTGTACGTGAGGCAGCGTGCCAGGCCCATGCTAGTATCCTAGAGCATTCATTCCTGTAATTATCGAGCGTCAGCCCGTCGGCACCGTCGTAGTAGTGTGAGGCATCGTCCCAACGACTATCGTCTTCTCTCTCTCCAACCGGAGCGTGCTAGCTCTCTATATATAGACACGCACGCATGCTGCAGCACCACGCGCACTGGCACTGTAACTGCCGCAGAGGCAAACAGATCACAAAGACTCCGGTCGATCGGCCGCCGCTGCAAGCACGCACCCGCCCGCGGCTCTCGGTGTCATCACCGGCAGCTATATATGGCGACGCAGGAGAACGACACGGCGGCGGCGGCGACGGGGAGGAGGGGAAGCCCGCTGCTGCGGAGGTGCAAGCGCGAGCGCTACAAGCACGGCCTGAGCCCGCCGCAGATGGAGGCGCTCCGGGCCATGTGCGGCGCGCTCATCCCGTCGCTGCCCGTCGACGACGACCAGCCCGGCGCCGCCAATAAGGCTCGCGAGCGGTTCTACAGCGCGTCCGCCGCCGACGGCGCCATCCCCGACGAGGTGAGAGACTGCCACCGCGATATGATCCGATCGCCTTTGAACGAAATATTTTAGACACGTACAGTAGCTTGTAGGCAGAGCATGGCCGACGTATACTGTCAATCAGTCGTGGACGGCACGTGCTGTCCATACCTTCATGCATGAACCGATCAGGTTATATAGGAGCTCAAGAATAGTACTATAGTAGCATGAGTATGGAGTGATCCATGAAGGGACTGAACCTCTGTTACAACCCGGCCTGTGGAATCTAATTTCACGTTCTAATAAACGAAGTGAATTTCCCTCTCGGTCAGTAGTTCTGTCTTTTTCTTAAAAGAAAAGGAAATGTAGCATTTATTAAACTGATCATGATCTGTGGTACCACGATAAAGGACGGAGCTTGAAAACAGCTGCTGCCACGCTCTTGTTAGGTGGGCAGTAATAAGTCGCTGGCTTTTGATCTATGTCACAGCTGTGATCGGCCCTCTAATTCGAATTTATATTAGATAGCTACAGTACCGTAACCAATTTCACCTTCATGGCAGTTGGCAGTAATGAATAACATCACCATGTCTGATTTTTGGGTGGGTAATTCCATGTGCATGTCAAACATTTTCTTCTCACAGCTACATTTCAGGGGCTTCAGTTAGTGATTTCAGGCGGCATAAACTCCGCACTGTTTCTTTTTTTTTTTCCTTAAAAAAGTAACCCTCTCACTGTTTCTTTTGTTTTTTTTAAAAAAAACTTCTCACTGTGGTTTCCGCCATTGGATGACTGTTTTGACAGACGATACTGATAGCCCAAAACCTCCAGGAAAAATCAAGTGTACGTTTTCTTAGCATGTAACTTTTAAAACTTTTATGTGAAAAGGGCTTGTGTGGAACCACTTTAAATATGCACATGTTTCTTTTTTTTTTGGTGCAACATATATGCATAAAGGTACAAAAAATCACGAGGATTTCACCAAATAATAGCAATTGAATATGCATAGTGTTTTCCACCCTAATTTACTTAATTACTTTGGACAAAAGGTCGCGGAGTTGGCCACTCGATGTGTATGGGAGGCTGTGTTGCTTATGAGAGTTATCCTCTGGATCCTGAGCACCAAGGTGGGCACATTGGCACTATGTGGCCGCCTATGCATCTCCAGTAGGTTCCCTTTCGTGTGCAAGTTCGCCGACATGCCAACAGAGCGGCGAGAGGAAGTGCTGAAGCGGTGGAACAATGCACGCTGGTTGTTCCCCCTCAGGGTCACCTTTGTCATCGTCAAGATTCTCTCCCACTTCTCATTCTACATGATGGTAAGTATGCTCAGCTAAAGATACACTCTCTTCATTCTAATTACCTATAATGACATTGTTTATTGTTTTCTTGAGTTTTTACGTGTCGGCGACTTAAATTAGAGGTTTACGAATAACCAAGTATTGAGTATATCTAACACATGGGGTGAAGGGAAAGAAAAATCCATATATGTATATATGGATCATATCTACTCATATTTTCACACTAGTCAAAATAAGAACCATTGAACTACATCATAATAAATTCTCTTAAAATATATATCAGCTAAACATACTTCATTGTTGAGAACAGAATATTTGTTTTTAAATTGCCATGCTTTCGAGAATAGATATATATACTTTATGCTTGGACTCAAGGATGCTGATGAGAAGTTCACTTGAGGACTTCTCAAGTGGCCACAATCAATTCATGCCGCGGGAAGTTTGGAGCCTGGAGGCTAGCCAGTAGCCACATTCATGTCTGGTTTGGTGCTACCTCCCGCGCCCCACTTGTGATTTGGTGATTGAATGAAGTCTTTTTCAATGAAGAACGAAAGTTACCACTATAAAATTTTCGAAATCCCCAAGTGTTCTTTCTTCTACCAAATTGTTGCCAGTAATTGATCTCATTTATAATTCGCAAATAGCCAAGTTTTCTTTGGCCTAATTTAGGCAATCTTAGATGGTTATTTATCAAGTGGGCAATATTTTTTTTCTCAAAATGCTAGTCAAGGAATCTTAGTTGCCAATTTTCCCTCTTCGAAAAAAATATTCGAATTGGACTAGAAAGGGTCACCTTTAGTTCCGCGATTAATTCGCGTGCACGTGTGTGGGGTTCAAACCCACTACCTCCAGCCTCGGACGAACCTTCCTTACCACTCCACCTACACACCACATGCGACTGAGTGGAGATGTTATCCTTTCAAAGTATCCCGTAAAAGACCCTTTAATCAATCGTGGCATAGATTGATCGCCCGAAGGACATAGACATGGTACGGCAGGGACAAACACACAAATGATAGAACCATAGAAACCATGACCATAATTATGACTACATAACAGGATGTCTAAATCCCATCTCCCTCCACCCTCTCACCCCTGTCGTCCTGGCTGGCCAGAAACCGTGAGTACAATGTCCAACCGCCCAAACAGTGGCAGCAGCATGAACGCACGACGTATTGTCGTTGTCCCTTATACGTCCATCGTCCAACCATCATCGTACGTAGAAGTTGACAGCACCAAATATTACGATGGGACGTACGACTGCTAGCTTAACGGCTTCCGATTTCCTAACTATACTGCTAAAGTCCAAAGTGAAGCCCGCCCGCAGATTCCAGTGGTCAGCCCAAGCGCGAGCTTAATTGGTATGCATACCAAGTTCAGTGCTACATGATATATTGATACATATGATTAACATATCAAAGATTTCCCTAGTGTTCTTTAATTTCAAATGCCCAACTGTATATGGGTCTGTGTTTATTTGGATCTACCCCAATAAAGTTTAGCTAGCTTGGCTAAAGCCTTTCATTAGGTGGCTAAAGAGTGGCTAGCTAAAATTTAACTAGGGATGTTTGGGATCCACTAGCTAATTTAATTAGTTGGACTATTCTATCCTTTATCTATCTTCATTAATTGTGGATTGGTCGTGTGGTTGGTGGCAATGGGGATTCCCATGAATAGGTAGGATATTTTGGTCTTTTAGCTGGATTTAGTTGGTTCGATTAGCTAAAGGGATGGTGGCCTTCGAGCTAAACTTTAGCTGAGTTTTATCTATCTCGTTTAGCTTGGGGTATCCGAACCGGGTTTAGATGTTCTTTTACATTATTTCTTGTCGAGTGACCAAAAGCTTTCTAGTCCAATTCGGATATTTTTTTTCGAAGAGGGAAGATTGGCAACTAAGATTCTTTGACTAGCATTTTGAGAAAAAAAATATTACCCACTTGATAAATAACCATATAAGGTTGCCTAAATATCACCGGCCGTGACTAAAGGTTGGGACCTTTAGTCACAGCTTGACTGTCCCGGTTGGAGAGTCACCACAGATGACCCTCTCCAACTGGGAATATAGGGGTGTTCCCCACTAGTGAATCGTGCCCCTAATCATACAAGGAACTGGAAACCTTGTCCCTCCTATCTGTGGCTTTGAGACAAATCTATGGTATTACGAATTCAATCAACTGCATCTCCTTGCATTGCCTACCCATTGCCCCTCACAAGATGTGTGTCTAGGTTACATATGGTGTTCATTGCCGATCAATGGCCTCTCAATTTCTATTAGATTTTGTTGTAAATATCATGGTTCCACCATATCAACAGACTATTGGTTGTATAACTTTTAGCATAAGTGACTACTGTAACTGTAGTGGACCTGTAATTCAAACCACTAGAACAGGCTGCGCGCTATCGCACGGCCTCTGACCGCACTAAATCTAACTTAAAAAATGGGCAGGCAAGGTGCCTACAAGCCAGCAGCAGAATGTCAATGGGAAAACGTGGCCAAACAGCTGCTGAGACAGTGCAACAGCTGAACAAAACATTAGAAAAACTTTTGAAATCAGCAATGATCTATGAAGCGACGACCTCCAAAATTGATACAGCTAATGCATCTCACAACGAACATATCAAGAGACTTAATAACATGAACATTTCAGGTGTCTGCCCGCCATTTGCACCATAGCTACCCTATCGATCAGCAATATGTTTTGTTCGGCATTAAATCAGACATTACAACACATCCGAGCACCTTAGCTATCCTATCGATCAGAAGTGTCTATCCGGCATCATAAGCATACAATATTACAGCATGTCCAATAACCATTATCATTTTAAAAGTGACAACCAGTATCCAAAGCTACGAAACAAAAGGTAGCTGGTAGCTTTGAATACTAACTGAAATTAACATAAACAACTGATGTTGGCGTCGTCTCTCCAATAACAGATGGGTTTCATATATCTTCAACATCTACCATCGGCAAGGAAAGCCAAGGTGCCACCAACAAAAGACTGCAGCTGACTAAAATCTGAAGACGAGATAAATGGTAGAATTCATTTAGAGCAATGATGATGAACTTGCTAATAGTTATAATCTGAGCCATAAAAATGAAGAGAGAAACTGCAAGGTAAAACCCTCACAGTTGGCATGTGTTTTAAATTTGATACATACATATATTTAATTCATCAATTTCATTAATAGTCTAGTAATTCAACTCAGGGCCATTCATTCTAAAAGTAATTTGACATTAAAATTCAAGTATGAGTGTTCTCTAGCAGTTTAGCAATGGTAGAAAGCAATCTCTTATTAAGGTAGAAAGCAACTACTCATTTGGAATAGAGTTTTACCAGTTAGTCAAAAGCAAGACAAACAGAAAAAGTAATAGAGTCATATTTAGTCATCTTATTAACAGTAACACAAGCAAGTAAAAGGGGATGGTTACCTGGCCTGATCAGGAGCACCTGCACAATCATTACCACTATCACTGTCATCTCCAGCTTGATCAATGATGGAAGCACTAAACTCTGAACGTGCACCAGACAACCACACAAGGCAATGCGCATGAGGCAAGCCATGTTTTTGGAACTCAACTGTGTACGAAACTACATAAGCAATGGCACACATAAGGCATACTATGACAAAGACAGAAGCAATATGCACAACTACTCTATATTATGTCTCACCTGCACGCACTACACCGAATGTCCTACCCTCCTTGATATCATTTACGAATTTGTGGACTTTCATATGAAAAACCCGTGCAACTAAATCTGACCAATCGCAGGGCAGCTGGCCAGGATCACATCGCAGAGCACCTGCAATCTCTCTCCACTTTGTGTTGCATGTAAAAGTCACAGAAAAATCATGGGGGCCATAGACTCTACGTATGGCCATTGCGTGTTGGTAGTTCGTCACATAATATTTACTTTAGTCAGTAAAAATCGCAGGCACAACAAATCTACCGCCAACAAAATCTGCATTAATAAAATCCTTTATAAGCACATGCAAAGATAGGAAGACAAATGGACAGCAAGCTCGCAACACACACTGTAGACAGTAACAAAATAGGAAGGGAAAAGCAGACCTTTGTGAGTCCTTGCAGGGCACACAAAAGAAAACAGGAGCCTGATGGCGTCACTCATTTCTTCCTTTAGCAACACAACAGCAGAAAGTAGCAGCAACCTGTACTTGCAATGAAGCAGGAGGGCAAACATCAGACTCAAAATAAAAAAACTGGAAGAGCAATCCACAACATGGTACATTTGCAGGTTGCACAGACTGGGAAAACTAAAAAAAGAACAAACTCAATGCAAAGAAGCTACCTTGAGCTATCAAACTAATCAGATGGATCAAAGTCATTATCTTTGAAATCTCAAAACTAACCTGAACCAGCTGCTTATTTTATCTCATCCAAATAATTTATCCTATAGAAAATCAGTTGCTTATTTTATCTCATTCAAATAATATATCCAACAGATAGGAACGGAAGACCAGAACCTAAGGTGAAGTAGGTAAACTATGCATGCCCTTTTCTTTGCATCATACATCCAGACCACATCAGAGCAAGTAAGCTGACCTTTTTTTCCTTGGGATTGGCTAGAAGCGTAGAACACAACAACAATAAGCAGTAGCAACCTGGCTGTTGCACCTTATGACCTAGCAACAGACAATAGATCAAATAAGCACATGCGAAAGACCAGTGACACAATCATCAGACTGAGAAAAAAATTACTGTATAGCCAATAGGTAACTCTTTCACATATGATTTGTTAAAAAAAATCTAACCGCTAAAGATAAGTGGCATAAGGAAAACATTAAAAATCATAACAAAGGAGAAAAGGAAGCTGTCCTTTTTTCTAGCACTGCAACTGGAACAGAAGAACACACAGTAGGAGCAACCTGGTGAACTTATTTTCTTTACCTAGCAACAAACAGTAGATTCAAAAGCACATGTAAGGGACTAGGACAGAGGCACACAGCTAAAATTGTACTGGAAACCCAACTAAAACAACATAAGAACATGCTACACACATAACAGAGACATGATTTGATAAACAAAATATTAACAGGATTTAAATGTAGGAATAAACAAAAGAAGAAAGCATCAAGCCTGGACATGTACATTTTCTACGCATCACACATCAAAGCTAATAATTTAGAGGGGCTGGCCTAGCTCGAGCAGCAGATCTGCTCATCCCAGGCCTAGCTCGAGCAGCTCATCTTGTTGTACCATCGGCTACTCGTAGGGCTAGGTCACCGACGCCATGGCCAGACACGCACCTGCTATGGCACATTAAATTAATACAGATCAGGTAAAGGCACGATAGATCTAGAGTAGCTGAAGAAGGAGAAGCCCGCCGTGATGACACCAGGCTGGACTGCGACGAGTGGATTTCTGCGGGCGCAAGTTTACCACTTAGCTGCCCCTAGTCGTCTTTGCGTTATTGGGTTGCTATAGCTATGTAATAGTCCCTAAAGAGTCCTAGTGTGCGAGCCTGCCTCGCGTTGTAACAAAATTATATTTCTTTCTGCTTAATACAATGATACGTAGCTCTCCTGCTTATTCGAGGAAAAAAAATCCTACGTAGGGGGTGGTAAAGGATCAAAAAGTTTTACCCGCTAAAAAAAAGACCCAAAAATTTAGCCTAAATGTTTTAAAGGTTAATGCCTAAGAAATTTTCTATATGTTTTTTGGCCTTGAAATAATTAAATTAAGTCCAAAATGGATTGTGAAGGCGGTACGAGGGCCATGTCTGATTAGCTATGCGTGTGAACAATTTAATGAAGAGAGAACGTAACACAACTGGCTCTTGTTTAAGAACTAGACTCTTTGATGAAAAAAATAAGGCAACTAGTTGAAAAATGAGTCAACTATCACTATATCGTCCAACAATGTGCAAGCATTAACAACGATACTTTTTTTGAACTAATTAACAACGACACTTTATCAGTACAGGAGAATAACTTTAGTGTAGTCTACAAATGACGGCATGCGTAGATTCTTAATAGACAGTGGCGGACCCACGTTGAGGGTAGGGGTGGCACAGGCCGCCACTCTAGTTATCGCAGTGTTAATTTAGGGTGTGTATAGTTCGAGGGAAAAAACACCATAGATAAAAAAAAATACTATAGGCCGTGCTGGAAAACGTGTTCTCTGTGTGTGAGAGGGATGAGATGAATAGGGAAAAGTTGGAGGAATAGTGTTTTTTGAAAAAAGTTTGAGGGAAAAAACATTATAGCACTGTTCATCGCACTGTAGCTCCACTGTGTGCCGCTGCTCATTTTTGTCTCTGGGTCCGCCCCAGTTAATAGATGCTCTAATTGATATATTTCGATTAATATTTTATATAACAGAATCCTTCAAATTGAAATGATTACTAGAAATTTGAGTGGCACTAGCACGAACACGCATGTGCGCTACAAGACTCGAGAATCTCGATTATTGCTTATGTCACCGTCAAGATCTTCCCAACGTGCAGGTAAACGAGGGCTCGGACAATCCGTCCTGGAAATCAATAGGATACAGCGTGCCAGACGTCGACAGGCCACGGGAAGACTTAACTGAAGCAGCAGCGTCGCCGTCGCCGCGCCCACTGGACAGCGGCGTCGTGGAGATGCGATCGCTCAACGACGCCACATTGCTCAGGGCACTCATGGACAAAGGCCTAGCAACGAAAACTTACGTGTCGGGCGCGCACCACACGGTGCGATGCGACGTCGTCATCGTCGGCTCAGGCTGCGGAGGCGGCGTGGCCGCCGCCGTGCTCGCCGCAGCGGGACACAAGGTCGTCGTCGTCGAGAAGGGAGACTACTTCACCTCCGAGGACTACACCTCCGTCGAGGGCCCCTCCATGGAGCGCCTCTACGAGAAGGGTGGCATCTTCTGCACGTCCAACGCGTCGACCATCATGTTCGCCGGCACGACGGTTGGCGGTGGCTCCGCGATCAACTGGTCGGCCAGCATCCGCACGCCGGAGTGGGTCACCCAGGAGTGGGCTCACGAGCACGGGCTCCCCATGTTCGGGAGGCCGGAGTACGCGCATGCCATGGACGCGGTGTGCGCCCGGCTCGCCGTGACCGGAGGGTGTCGCGAGGAAGGGTTCCAGAACAAGGTGCTCCGCGGCGGCTGCGAGGCCCTCGGGCTGCGTGCCGACGCCGTGCCACGCAACTCGTCGGAGGGCCATTTTTGTGGCAGCTGCCACCTCGGCTGCCCCACCGGCGAGAAGCGTGGCACCGACACGACGTGGCTCGTCGACGCGGTGGCGCACGGCGCGGTCGTACTGACGGGGTGCAAGGCCGAACGGTTTATACTCGAACGCAACACCGGCAACAAGAACGGCCGTAGCAAGAAGTGTGTGGGCCTGGTGGCCTCGTGCGCCAGCGCTGGTATCACTAAGAAGCTGCGCATCGAGGCCAAGGTCTCCATCGCGGCGTGTGGCGCGCTCATGACGCCGCCTCTGCTCCGCAACAGCGGGCTCAAGAACTGGCACATCGGCCGCAACCTTCACCTCCACCCGGTGTCCATGGCGTGGGGCTACTTCCCAGACGGCACGCCGGGGCCACAGCTCATCACGGGCAAGTGCTACGAGGGTGGCATCATCACCACAATGCACCGCGTGACCGAACGAACCATCGTCCAGACGCCGGCGCTGGGGCCGGGGTGGCGTCGCTGATCCCATGGGAATCAGGTCGGGAGATGAAGGAGCGGATGCTCCTGTACTCCCGCACCGCGCACGCCTTCGCGCTGGTCCGCGACACCGGCGCGGGGACCGTGAACGGCGAGGGGCGCGTGTGCTACACCCCGGCCCGTGGCGACGTCGACGAGCTCCGGAACGGCCTGCGCCGGGCGCTGCGCATCCTTGTGGCAGCCGGGGCAGCCGAGGTCGGAACCCACCGCAGCGATGGGCTCAGGCTGAGGTGTGATGGGCTCCGAGATGAGGATTTGGAGGCGTTCCTGAAGGAGGTGACAGTAGCAGATGGCCCCATGTTCCCTGGTCCGGACAAGTGGGGGCTCTTGTGCTCGGCGCACCAGATGGGCAGCTGCCGGATGGGCGCCAGCCGAAGGGAGGGCGCCGTGGATGGGGGAGGTCAGAGCTGGGAGGCTGAGGGGTTGTATGTTTGTGACGGCAGCCTGCTGCCAACGGCGGTGGGCGTCAACCCCATGATCACCATACAGTCTACTGCGTACTGCGTTGCCAAGGGCATCGCCGAGTCTTTGGCGGCGCAGGGCAAGAAACCGTAGCCTTCCTGAGACAGTGTGTACTTGTTGGATGTACGTGGTCTGCCGTCTGCGTGTACGGTGGTGCCCGCTGCGATGCTTGTCGTCATTGTAATAATAACCGGCATAAACAAACATATTGATTGTATTTTCATCCAATGTTTTTTATCTCTGTGGACAACAAAACATTCATGCCAAAGTCAGACTTGAGATGGGTAGGCGAGGGGTGGATTGAGCCGCTGTTCGGGCATATTTGGTTGGAGGCCTGATGGGTAGGCGAGGGGTGGATTGAGCCGCTGTTCGGGCATATTTGGTTGGAGGCCTGGAGCAAATCTGGCTCAGAAAAAAGTTGCCTGTGACTTGCCTGGGAGGTGTTTGGATGGAGTCCTGGCTACCTGCCTGGTCCAGGCAAGGAACTCAGACCCAGGGCGACGAAAACGAGCGCCTGGCTGGGAGGGGAGTTGCCTGGCAAATAGTGGAAGTGATAGTAAAATATAAGAAAAAAATAATTATTCTAACGGTTTCAAGGAATACATAGAGATTTTTGCATTCGCTTTTTTCTACAATTTAAGTAAATGAGAAAACGAACTAAATGGATTTATAAGCTTATAAATAAGTATATAATTACGAGATTACTTATTAAGTATATTTAAAAAGTTGATCTTATTTAATTATCCATATATGGTCTTTAACTAATTTATAATATAATATCGTTAGCATTCTCAGGCTCAGGACTCTAACCAAACGCCTTTCCTTCGAACTTACTTGGTCAGACAAAAAACATCAACTTTACAAGTAACTCTCAGCAATTTTTGCCAGGCAAACTCTCGAGGACTCCAACACCCTTCATGCCGGCCGGCCAGACGAGACGAGGCTCAAGTTGGCAGGCGGATCCCGGAGCGCCAGCTTTTCTTGCTTGGTTGTGGGCTCGTGGACCACACCATAGCGCTGCCGCAGGCTTCGATTTCGCTTGGTAGGTGTACATGGACCGAGCCCTTACGAGCGCGCTGTACGCCTATACCGAGCAGAACTGGTCCGTCTCGCCGTCTGTACACTGTACAGATCGCTGGCTGTGAACGGGCCAGTCTAGCACGTTCAGTGTTCTTCAGTGCTTGGTGGGTGGCGGGCGCTCCTGTTTAGGCCTCGGCCTTCTTCCTGTAAAAGTTTGTAGGAACTCTTTCTCTGTTCCCGTACTGGTTTCAATTTTGTTCTGCTGCCGTTCGTGTGTGGCCCTCCTGAATGAGGCCGGTCATATGCTGAATCATGTTCTATCGTTGGGATCTCTGAACTCCTGAACCTCTGTAATTTTGTTATCCTGATAATGAAATTCGGGCATGACCCCCGATGGAAAAAAAATATAAGGGCTGCTTGGATTGCTGCCAACTCCAATCATACCAAATAATTGGCTTGCCCACAAAAATTGGTAGCCGTTTGCTTTCTAGCCAACAGTTGACACGCCCTAGAAAATTTGGCTTCTTCAATACACTGCATGCGCCGCATGCGGGCGAAACTCGAGCGGGCGAAACGTCCGCCAAAAAATTGGCGCACCCTACCAACACTCCTAGCTGACGTGGCACATTCCAATTTTGTCATGCCCTCATGTTGGTCATGACAAAATTTTGGAAGGGCAATTTGGTGCTCAAACCAAACAGCCCCTAAATGACAAAGGAGCAGACAGACAAAGTCAAGAGCCACGGTTAATTCAAATGGGATATTCACTTGTTCGGAGACCGAGTCAAGAGCCAGGCACAATGACAAGATGCAGAAAGATGAAACTTCAACTCGTGGAGGAGTGACGGAGACGGAAGATCTCAGTGCAAACGACATGGACACAGAAGTTTTTGGTACAGTCATAGCTGAGCCGTGGATGAGGTGGAGCACCACCCGCTTCAACCGATACAAAATTCGAGTTACACGGGTGGTTACGTTCTGTGCAATCATGCAAATGCTAGCTTCCCAGGAAACTGGCGGCTACATTTTCCTACTTGAGCAAATTATTATCAGGCAAAGTCAGTGATAGCGCAGGAGGTATATCCTCCGTTTGAAAACCACCCTATGAATCCATGTACGGCCTAATTAGAATTAACATAAAAATAAACTTTTTGTCGCGACCTTCTATTACAAGTGTACAAATCCAGTCGCAGGAGACCGGTACACACATTTACAACAAAATTGGTCATTGCTGCTCAGATGATGTGACATCCCCTATTAAAAACAGGATAGAGCTATGGTAAGGTTGGAGAGTTGAATTGGAAGGAAAAGAGAGGAACAAAGAAAAGAGACACAGAGGGATCTTTTGACCGAAGTCCAATAAGTTGCTAAACTTTGGATTTTTTGGAAGCCAAGGATTTCTAAATTTAGTTCACAAGATAAGCAACTTGGTCGTCCATAAGTGGTGAGAAAATTTATTGAAACGATGCTTCAATTAAATGGAAGAAAGAAATGGAGAAAGAGCATTGTTCACGGTCCGACAACAGCACTTAACTGTTTCCGGTTTTCACTGATTGAGCATAGTGAGCGGCTATCTTTGAGGTGATATTGTGATCGATCTGTGGGTTGTCTGAGTTGGGTGTTAAAAACAAAGTTGTAAAGGGAAGGTTTTGGGACAACTTTTGTTTTTGGGTCAGACTCAGAAGATGGCTGGATTCAGGAGAAAAACGCGAGAGGAAATGGTTCAGAAACGGTTTTCAGTTAAATTCAGTAAACTGACAGCTGATCTGAATTGCAATCTTGTTTCTGACACCAGATGCAGGTTCTATTCAAATTTTGAGAGTAATTTGAGAAATTCAGTTAGCAGCTCGGAATTTGAAATGTGTTACAGCAGAAACTTTGAGTCTCGAATTGGACCTCAATCCTTGCTCAAATGGAGTAAGTGTCAACAAGTGAAATGCAATTCAATGATCCAGCTACGAGTTTATTGTTGGGAGTTTTGGAAGTTTCAATGTGCTTTTCGGAGAAAAATGGGTTGCAACATCGCTGTTTGAAGCTGTTCGGAAGGGGAAAAGTGACGTCGGCCAGTGCTGGCAGCGGCCGGCGGCGGCGCCAGGTCGGTTTCACCGGCCACGCGTCGCGTTCGCTCGGGGACAGCTCGATGGAAGGCGCAGCAGGAGGTGGCAATCAACGGCAGCAGCGGCCCGTGGTTAAAGCGCCGTCGACGACTTCGCCTTCTCCTCTTTTCACCGCGCCGTCCTCTGCTTTCACCTTGATCGTCGGTTAGCCGTCGCGCGCTCGCCGCCGTTCGACCCTCTCCGCCTAGTTCCTCTCCACCAAAAGTTTCGCCTTCACCTTCTCTTTCGTTCCCGCTAGCTCTTGTCCTGCATCTATCTCTCTAGAGCTCGGCGCAGCTCGTTTCCCTCGTCCTCGTCGCATTTCTCGCCGAGGTAAGTTCGGGTCACCATGGTGGTGATGTTGCCGTGGGTTTAGTCAGGGTTTGAGAGCGTAGTTGGGTTGTTCCTGAGCTGTGGAGTGTGTTTGGGGGTTTGCTGGTCGTGTGCGACGTTCCTCAGGCCGGGAACGTCGTTCGCCGCCGTGGCGCTCGCCGCCATGGCCGGCGCACGAGGCCAGCCTCGCTCGAGCTTCCTCCGGCCGAGTTGGGGCGCGTGCTATGTGCAGTAGGGTCTGCTGTTGCTCATAGGGGGTCGTTTGCCGTGTTTGTGCCGTGTCGGCTCCGCTTGACGTTCGCCGCCGCGTGCGCCAGGCGCGCTCCGCCATGGCTGGCGTGTGGAGCTAGCGCGCTTCGCGTCGCGTTTGGTCGGGTTAGCTTGTGCGTGAGCTGTGCTGTGTCTCGGTGTTGCTCGTAGGCAGGTTTTGGCGCGGGTTCTCCTCATGTCGTCACCAGCCTTCGTCGCGCCAGCGTGCGCCGCCGCCTTGGCCGCCGCCGTGCTAGGGTTGGTGGTTTGCGGTGGGCGCTCTAGGCTAGATAGGTGCGCGGTTGCGAGGGGTAGCCGTAGTGCTAGGTGTCGTCGTTGGGGGTAAATTTTTATAGCCTCCTTAGATTTTCCTTTCTGCTATAAAAATGTCAAACATTTAATTTTGTGTTGTTTAGAATTTAATAATAACATCATTCTTTGGAATTTAATTGCTAAAAATATTTAGGATGATTATAAAAATATTTAAAAATATGATCCATATTTTACAAGCACACTTAAAAAGAGATGAGGGGTTTTGGACTTTAGGGAAGTGATTTTAGTACACTTAATAATTCTTCTTTAATAAATGTAAAAGAAATAAGGACTTTTTCACCTAAACAAAAATGTCAACTTTTTCTTTAGAAAAGAATGGGTGGTTGTGTTGGCTTGCAACTTTATCGAGAGATAAAGTTTTGTGTGCTCAGTTTTAAAACTTGTTGCATCTCTAATTCCTGACTTGCATTGCATGTTAGAACCTGAAGCCTCGGAGGTGGAGTACGTGGAACTTCCCGAAGAACAAGTTCACTACGAGGAAGTTCTGGTGATCGCTCCAGAGTCCCAAGAAGTCGCTGAAACCGTTAACCTTTTTGAGACTCAAGGCAAGCCCCGGAGCATCTCTACCTATGTATTTCATGAAGTTCACGAGTCCAAATATTATGCCTTTGTGTGCATTAGGTTAGGAGTTGAATGAAAACCTTGACGCATGGAATACTCCTTGGTAGAACTACCTTTGCTGCTAGGAAATAAATTGATTAGAAGTACCTACTTAGCTATGCTTAGCAGGAACAAATAAAAGATGATAATATAGGTTCTCACTAATCATAAGTGAATCATGGAAATCTTGGTATGAAAAGATAGTGGGCAGAAGTTGTTAGAGTGGATCGAGGTAGGCTCGATCCTTAGTTCTGCCTACTAGTTTAAGTGACTAAGGACCGATCCGTTGTTTAAAAGTTTGATCAAGTGATTCTATCTGGTTTCTTACTGGGTTATGGGACCAGTAAAGCCAATTAGATTAGCTGGCTCTTTGATTGGAAATATCACTTACCCGTGCTTGCTGGGTCGGAGAAAGGCGGAGCCGTAGCCAGTAACTCACGGGGTGGTCGCCAGACGTGGGGCCCACATGGGGGTGCGTTCCCGGGTTCGAGTAAGGATATTTCCGGTCTTTGGCCCAGCTGGTTGAAAGGTTGTTGCGTGCAGCCGGCGCAGCTGTACGTGACTGGGTGCTAGGTATCTCCTGCAGGATGTAAATTGATCCGGATCGTCACAACTCTTGGTTATGAGTGCGCTTGATCAGGTGTTAAACATCGTAGAGGAAACAAGTTGAACATTATATATAGTGATTAAAAATGATGTTTGAGCCTAGCATCACATGTATGGAAAAATGTTTTGAAACTTAGATGAATTGGTATTTACTAAAATTGAATTAAAAACTGCCAAATAAGGATCAACCAGTAGTAAGCTTTTCCGCAAAAGTTGAGTCAGCCAAATAACCACTTAAAGGTCTAATCATCTATCCTTGAGAGTCTTTTCTTTGGTAAGGCGGTTAAGCCTTGCTGAGTACCTTCGTACTCAGGGTTCTTCCCTTTCTGTTTTCCAGAGGATGCTCCACAGCAGAAAGGCGAGGAGGAGAACCAGAAGCCCTAGAGCATCAGTGGTCCTGGATGTCTCTAGACAAATAAAGTACCTTTGGGTTGTAATATGACTTTTAGTTGTATAAAACCAGTTTGTATTAAGATCTTAGTACTATGACTTGCATCTAAGGTTGCTTCAAAACTCGGTTTGTAATAATTCGTACCTTTCCGTATTTATGTAAAAAGGTAATGCCTGTTGTGTACCCCAACTTGGTGTTGATCCTGAGCTATGGTTGAGAGAAAGTTGTCAGTGGATGATTCGGGATGTCCCGGGGACACTCGACGGACTGCCGGATTTAAACTGTTTGAAGTGCGTATTGGTATTATCCTGAGTTAGGGTGATTAGGCGCACTTGACCCAGTTTAAATTGGACGGTTCTGCCACAGATAACAGCGATGTAAGAACATAAATACGCTAAGGCTGTGTTCGCTTGTAGTTTAGTTGGCTCTGGTTGATAGTGATATGCCAATTAGACTTATTTTTTTTGGTTTTATTTAATAACTTTGGTCAATGGGGTTTAACATTGAGAACCAGCGCTACTAGTTTGATGCAAGCTGATTCGAGTTTCAATTGATTTTTTGTTTTGGAATTTGAGTTGAATGGCTGATTTCAGTGGCATCCACAGACAGTACTGTATGGTTCCTTGTTTTCCTTTGGACTGTTAGGCTATCTCCAACAACATGACCTAACCCTAAATTTAGGTCGTCCTCCAACAGACTACCCAAAGGAGCGACGCATATTGGGTCACGCCGAACGAGCGAAGCAAACACGATGAGTCTCCACCAGGGTTCCCCTTACCGAACCGGACGGCCGAACCACCGCCCGGCGGTAGCGGTAAACCGGTCCGGTTGGACCGGTTACCGGTGGAAACCGAACAAATTCGAATTTTGAATTCAAATCCGGTTTGAGCGGTTAACCGGACGGTTTGACCGGTTAGCCGGACGGTTTGACCGGTTAGCCGATCGGTTTGACCGGTTTTTTTCTTTTTCTTTTTTGATTTAACTTGTATTTGCCAAAAAAAATATCAAATGAGCAAATATTTGAAAACTTTTTACACCAATAGATTACGCACACCTTGAAGTATTTTTAGGAATTTTTACGACATTTTTTTTTATTTTTAAATTTAAATTTAAAAATTTTGAATTTCCACCGGTTCAAACCGCCCCGAACCGCTACCGGTCCGGGGCGGTTTGGTGGGGAACCGGTCAAACCGACGGTTCGGGGAACCCTGGTCTCCACCCGGCGTTGGGCCCACCGGTGGTGCATAGTGGTGGGCCTCTGCGAGCGGAGGAGGAGTTCCACGATGGCGGCTGGAGGATCTTCCCGCGGTGGCGCGGCAACTGGAGGAGCTTTGTGTGGAGGAGCTTTGCGACGGCGGTTGTACGAGCTCCACGCGGTGGCTGGAGGACCTCCGCGCAGCGGTGGGTAGAGGAGCTCCGCACGGCGGCTGGAGGAGCTTCGCGACGGCGGCTGGAGGAGCTCCATGCGGCGACTGGTGGAGCTTCGCGACGGCGGCTGGAGGAGCCCCATGCGGCGACTGGTGGAGCTCCGTGACGGCGGTGCGACGGCAGCTGGAGGAGGTCCGCGCGGCGGCGCGACGGCAGCTGCAGGAGCTCCATGCGACAGCGCGGCGGTAGCTGGAGGAGCTTCACACGGTGGCGGACTGACGACAGCTGGAGGAGCTTCACATGGTGGCGGACCGGCGGTGGCTAGAGGAGCTCCACGCGACGAGGGGAGGGGATGAGTTTTGGGTTCCGAATTTGCGTGAGCTGTTGGAGAGGATAAGTTTTTGGGTTGCGATGCATTAACTGTGTGTGACCCTTTTGCTAGAAATGGATCTCCTTTTTAGGTAGCATGTTGGAGATAGCCTTAGGCCATGTTCAGATTCCCAACTATTCACTATTCATTCCAACTTTCCACTATTTATTCTAACTTTTCACTATTCCCCCCTCACAAAACACGTTTCCCAACGAATGCTACAGTGTTTTTATTATGCTACAGTGTTTTTTCCTACAATCTTAACACACCCTTAGCAACTTGTTATTACGCTACAGTAGTACCACTATGTGCCGTGAGGGTAGTGATATAGTACCACTATGTGCCGTGAGGGTAGTGACAGACACGGAGATGTTTATTATATAACCTTCCCTACTGTCAACCTTGGTCATCCCTGAACAACTTCAAGAGGCCTCAATCATTATACAAACATTCAGTCCCATGTATGAAAATAGGAGTATATTCTTGTTAAACAAGCAGTAAATTATTATTTCATACTGCTGCGCCCATATAATTATTATTTCAAGGATGAATCAACGAAGAAAACTATGCATCTTTAGACACTACTTGCTTGTCGCTGGCTACCATAGCTCTGAACATTCTTTTTACTACTATAATATTATTTTTACTTCTCTAAATATTTAGAATTAGTCATAAACATTCTAAGATGTGAAACATTACTCTTGGTTATGCTATGGATGGAATGGTTCCAATTGGATTGAAAGCTACTGCTCTATTATGAAAAAAAATACTACCAAAAAATTAGGAGTAATAATCTATTCAGAGGAGTAAAAAGTTCTTATCAAGTTACTCCACTTCTTAGGGGGTGTTTGGATCCACCTTGTTAAAGTTTAACACCTATCTTTTAACAAGTTTTAACAGAAAAGGCATCCAAACACCCCTGTTAAAAGGGTTTACCTGGTTTTGAGGTGGTAAAACTTGTTAAAAGGTAGCTGGTTGAGAAACAAGGCCTTTGTACCCCTATTGTTAAAAGGTGACTGGTTTGAGAAAAAGCTAATGAGGGGTAAGAAAGTCTTTTGTACATCTATTGCTAAAGTGAGGTGTTAAACTTTAATATGGATCAAAACAAATGGGTGTTAAACTTTAACGTCACTTTTTTAAGTTGTTAGATTTTAACACATTGTTAAACTTTAACGAGGTGGATCCAAACAGGGCCTTAATAAGTTCTACGACACAAAATCACAGCGCCGGCCATCTCTCTTCAAAGTGGAATTTGCAAGAATATCGGGTATGCAATCTTTAGTTAGGAGTCCAAAGCATTAGACAATACATTAGCATGCCGAATAGTTATGTACAACGCACTACCATGTGTTTACAGTTCTGTAAAAATTGCTTATCTAATCTATGTATTACTTCTCTCAGTATTTTTTTTGAACGAAACAGCACGAGACATTAAATTGTTCATATTCGACATCAACACAGGTGAAAGCAGGAACAATATAGAAGAGCATCAAAATCAATTCTATTCAGGTGTATAATTGGATCCATGTCGACTGTATAAACATCGGCATACGGTACAAAAATGCTATATCGTGCAATTCACCTATGATCAAATCAGCATTGACAGCAGACAGCAACAAGCCAAAAACTCTAATAGAAGGGGTGATGAATTAAAAGTGCAAACGGATTCCTATTGCGGCACCTAACAGTCCATCTCATCAGTTCCAAAAAGGACTATGTTTCTCGTGCAGTCGTAAAGGAATTCTACAGATTGCATAATAACCCCAAAATTCAATTTGTTAACTGAAAAAAAAAGCATTGGCAGCTGGGCGGGAAACGAGAGCGAGAGGCCCGACTCCTTGCTACTGGGCTGCGATGGTAGAATGGATCACATATGGGCCCTTGCCCCTGCTACTGGGCTGCTGCCTGTGCGGCCACACCTAGGCCCAAATCCGCCCCTGACTCCCCCCCTGTCCCCGAGACCCCGACGACCCTCTCTCTGGTCTCCGGTGAAGGTCAGTCCTCAACACCGAGCTCCACATCTCATCGGCGAGCGGCGACAAACTCAGGACCCGTGCAAACCCTCTAGATGCAGGGTTTATCTGCCGCAGTCTCTGCCGTGTAGCTAGTAGGATCGGAGCGGCGAGAGGGCTTCGGGGTCGGCGCGCGTCTCGCCTCCATGGCGGCGGCGCGAGGGGCCCGATCTGGGGTTTCGGCTGCCGCAGCAGTGCTGGTTTTTGTTCTGCTCGTGGGAGGCCTCGCCTCGGGAGCCGCGGGGACCGAGATCCGCCGGCAGAAGAACGTGCAGGTGGCCCTCCGGGCCAAATGGGCCGGCACGCCGCTGCTGCTCGAAGCCAGGTGATTTTGCTATGGCTGTGTTCGCTGGTAGTTTAGTTGGCTCTGGTTGATAGTGACATGCCAATTAGACTTAAGTTTTTTGGGTTTTATTTAATTACTCTGGTCACTGGGGTTTAACATTGAGAACCTGCGCTACTAGTTGAATGCAAGCTGATTGGAGTTTCAATTGTTTTTTCGTTTTTGGAATTTGAATTGAATGCCTGATTTCAGTAGCATTCACGCTGTCTGGGTTCCTTGTTTTCCTTTGAACTGTTAGCAACTGGTTAGTACACTACAGTAGTTTTCCTTTATACTGTTAGCAACTGGTTAGTACACTACATTAGTACCACTATGTGCCGTTAGCAACATTGGTGGTTTATATGATCTTTTTTGTTTGTTTGAAGTGGTGTAAAAATATTAAATTCTACATACCAGCACATGCATGTCTTTTCTGAGAGTATTGTCATTTCTACACTGTTAACATATTAATAAATTCGTATTTTCTAAAGCTTCAGCTTACGTATGGAAAATTTGCTGGCACTGTCTGAAATTGCTGTTGCATATATTATTCATTAGTCCAAACATTAGCATCTTAAGACAATTATAGGTGCAATATTCAATGCAATGATTTCATGTAGGTAAGATCCATTTGCTGACGGGGTATATTCATGTGCTTTGTTTAAATCTAGAAAGATGATTTAATCCTGGACAAAAATAATGTTATATACTGTGAAACATTGGTAGTCGTTTGTCCTTAATACTTCGTATTCGGATTAAGATATTGGAATAAATCAAGCTAGCCTTTTTGCACTGATGTATGCAACGAAAATGTGAACCTGATTTATGCTTCTGATTTTATGCTTCTGATTTTGCATTTGTGAACCTGAGGAAAATGTACTTGTTAATTAACATTCACAGCATTGGTGGATTAGTCAATCAATTTTACTTGTCATGTTCCAAACGACACCTAATGGGTCTTATGTTTGCTAGTGAATTACTTTCAAAAGAATCGAAGGATCTGTTTTGGGATTTTATCGACCACTGGAAGGAACTGGACAGAGGCTCTGAATGTTTGACGGCAAAATGTTGTGCCCAGAAGATTGTTGAGGACGCCCGCACACTACTCAATGAACCACTCTCATCAATTTTTGAATTTTCTCTTACCCTTCGATCAGCATCGCCAAGATTAGTGCTTTACAGACAGCTTGCAGAGGAGTCATTATCTTCAGTTTCTGCTAATGATTCCCTGAACAGAGTTTCTGGTCATGGCACTGGAGAAAATTTTGATGAGGCTTCAGGTTCCAGCTCTTCTGGAGGAACTTGCTGCTGGGTAGACACAGGGAAGGTTCCACTGTTCAATTCAGCCGATCTACGTGAATGGCTTGAGGGCTCAGGCAATCTGTTAGTATCTTCCCTTTTCCTTAACTCTTTCCTTTGCTCAGGCGGTATGATGGATAACTAAGAATATTTTTTGAACAGAGCTATTGACTCCACTGAACAACCTGAACTCTTTGACTTTGATCATGTATATCCTCGTGCAAATATTACTGCTTCGGTTGCTATATTTTATGGGGCTGTCGGGACAAAATGCTTCAAAGAGCTGCATGCTCAACTAGCAGAAGCATCAAAGCAGGTAACATAAACATGCCTATTTTGGGCTACTTTAAGTACATGAGGTCTTGAGGAAATAATAAACCTAGAAAAGGGAACCATTAGATGTAATACAAGGTCATTACTTGTTTGATAGCTATCCTTCCACATATACTGATCTAGTTAACATGTAAATAGCCTATTTCTTGTTTTGAGTTCAGCTTACAAAGTCCCACACATAGCTTTCTGAATTTGCCACATTAGCAGTAATTGATGTGATGGCTTTATTGTTTAAACTTCTGTTAATGGTTCCATACCTTCCTGACCATGTGGTAACTTGTTTTGCTTACGATATTTGTATTGACATGGGTTTGTGAAAAATAACGATGTTATTGTTGAGGGCCCAAGTATTTTCTTCGGCTTACCATTTCTAATGGCTACCCAATTTGATCTCCAAAATCAGTCATGAATATCTCTTTTAAGTTCCTTGTGCAGATGACCTTTGCTAATGCTTTCAGTATCCAGTGTATGTTTTCATTGTCATCTGTTTCATGCTTGGGTTTTCTAAATTTGCTGTATATGCTGTCAATAGGGAAAAGTGAGGTATGCTTTGCGCCCTGTTCTACCATCTGGATGTCAGGCTACATCTAGCTTTTGTGGTTCAATTGGTGCTGTAGATGCAGTCACCTTGAGTGGCTATGGGGTGGAGCTTGCCCTAAAAAACATGGAATACAAGGCCATGGATGACACTGCTATTAAGAAGGGTAATTCTGCTAGTTGTTTTCTTTGCACCAAAAAGATGCACTGATTGCTGCTTAGTTGTTTCTGAGATGAAAATCATGGAATTATCAAGTAAACATGTTTCACATGGAAAAGTAGCAGGCAGCCAGGCACAAAGGAAAGAAAAATTACCTGCAGTCCTCTCCTTTCTCTGATATAATTTATTGAAGTATAAAAGATGATTTCTTTGGCTGATTCAGCCCTAATTTTCCTTTCTTAACTTCGTGCTGATTGTTCCATGTTATTTTTTTCCCTTTCCAGGTGTTCCTTTAGAAGACCCTAAGACTGAAGACCTCAGTCAAGAAGTCAGAGGGTTTATATTTTCCAAGATTCTGGTTTGTTCTATTCAGACAGCAGTCTAACTATTGGGATTTTGATGCGATGGCTAAATAAAGAGTGTTGATGTTGTTTCGATGCATTTTGTTGATTTTTAGGAACGCAAGCCAGAGCTAAATACCGAGATTATGGCCTTCAGAGATTATCTTCTGTCATCAACAGTATCTGACACACTTGAAGTCTGGGAACTCAAAGGTCTTGTTGCCTACTTGCCATAATTTGATTAGTATTGCTCAGATTTTTCTGCCATTTTTTCATCCAACAGCAGCACTTCATTTTTTATCTGGGAAAACTGTAATTACACGTTTTATATTACAGAAGCACATATTCATGTCCTTTCTGCTCAATACTGCAGATCTTGGTCATCAGACAGCACAGCGGATTGTTCAAGCATCAGATCCTTTACAGTCAATGCAGGAAATAAATCAAAATTTCCCAAGTATAGTTTCCTCACTATCACGAATGAAGGTACTGTCACATCTTACCCATTTTGAACATGGTATATGCACATATTAATTATAACTAATATGCTTTTTTCTACTTTATTTCCGTTACATGCACATAAATTATGAAAAGGCTTCGGTGATCACTGACAATAATACCATGTTTGTATAGCTTGAGGATTCGATCAAAAATGAAATTATTGCAAATCAGCGAATGGTTCCACCTGGCAAGTCTTTGATGGCTTTGAATGGTGCTTTGATTAATATTGAAGATCTTGATCTTTACCTGTATGTTCTACCATACTTCCTGGATGCCTCTGTTTCTTATTATTTTACTCTTTGTTTCAGCTTGCTTAGCTACAAGCACTTTAGCTATTTTCTTAGAATCCAATCAGTGTGCCTTTAAACACCTGCCTAGTGATTTCCGGCCAATTTCCATTAAAAACTATGCTGCGTCTAATGCATTACCACAATAATGACAATTCCAACCTTATAATGAAAGAAGAAAATTGGAAAATGTTAATTATATTTTATCTTTTAAAGGGAAACTTAAGTGCCACATAGACAAATCTCCACCCACATACATACAATCAAACCAAAAAAAAAAAAGAACACACTCCCAATCTGCTGATTGCTCATAATTGTTGTTAAGAAGATAATGGCCCAAAAGTTGCTTGTAATTTTCTCACAAGCCGTTCACTTACTGAGCAGGATATGTTACCTTTGTCAGTAGAGTTTGCATGATAATTCTTGTCATTCCATTTTATTTTTTGGTCCCCCGGATCATGAAACTTTTCCAAATCTGTACCCAGCTTGTTATCCAGTTAGTGTTCACCATCTTTCGCTGTACTACCACTGTTCATGAATATGACACCACTGACTTTTTTTCCTTCGTTTGACTATTCGTCTTTTCTACAAATATTACTGGTTAAATTCAAAGTATTATTGATAATAGATGTAGCGATACCCATTTTACACTATTTAGCAAACTAACCAATGCCATATTGTTGGTCAAAGTTGAAGTAAAAAGTCAACGGTGTCATATATTTAAGAATGGAGGGAGTATCATCTGTCCTGATGTTCTACCAGGCAGTCTCTGACTCTCTGTATTTGCTGATATGTTCCGTTTTCATCTTCTTTTGGGACAGACTTACACTAATCTCCTGACTTCAGTAGCCGATTCACTAAAACGATCTTCGACTTTTCTGTTTGATTGTCAACATGGTCACTAAAGGAGATATTTAATTTTTATTATGACTTATTCGACAGGTTAATGGACATGGTCCATGGAGAATTATCCCTGGCCGATCAGTTCGTCCGGTTGAAGGTGAAGTTTAAGAATGCTTCAATGCTTGTTTTGAACTTTAATATGCCTTTTCTTTTTGTATAATTTTTTTGCCATATGAATTAAATCCTTTTTTTTTTGGTTTGATGATAACCCATTCAGTGTGCTAATTAGCTTCAATTCTGAATATTAATACTGTAATTCTGTTATTCTTTGTTGTATTTGAGACATTTTCAATTTGGCACTATGTGAGAAATGATTTTCTAATTGATGTCTAATATTTATCAGTTGCCTCAAAGTGCTGCCCGCAAGATCCTGTCAGCTCCTCCACCAGCAGAGTCTAATTCCTTCCGTGTTGACTTTCGGTCTTCCCATGTGCATTATCTTAATAACTTGGAGGAAGATGCCATGTACAGAAGATGGAGAAGCAACCTCCAGGAGGTTTGTTCAATTCTCATTTTCTTGGCGCCATTGAGTGGAGATTGTCATTTGGTTTTTACTTTGCTTTGCAAAGAAATTAAGGAATTGCAATGTATCGCCTTTAGGCATGTAGGGAATCAAGTATCGTATATCCTCATTTTTTTGTTAATGGGAATATTAATTTAACCTATTTTGTTAATATTTAGCATTTCAATATCATTTTTTAATTCGCATGACCATCTACAGAGGTCTTTGTTTGCTATTTGTATCAAAGTTGCAAGATTAGTTGTTATGTATATGCTACTCCATCTCTTGGCTACTGCCTTTTTTTCTGTATTCCTTGGCGTTATTGTATCACACATTTACAGCAACTGTTATATTGCGTAATTTTAATGATGGTTTCTCCCCCTTTTTCCTGTGTAGCTATTGATGCCAGTCTTCCCTGGTCAGATGCGTTACATCCGTAAAAATCTCTTCCATGCTGTATATGTGCTTGATCCTGCTTCAGCCTGTGGTTCAGAGGCTAGTCTTTTGCTTACCTTTTTTAAGTTCTTATTGTTTGTTTGGCTGCACTTATACTATTTATTGACATCTAGTCTCTATTCCATTTGCTCTTTAAAATACAGACAATTGACATGATCCTATCTCTCTATCAAGATAATGTCCCTATAAGGTTTGGTATCATAATGTATTCTTCAAGACTCATCAATGTCATTGAAGAAAGTGATGGCACTCCTGTTAATGATGGAGAAGACACTTCCATTTTGGTAATATATAGAACATGCTTGCTTTATATTATATCATAAACTACTGTCTGACTATGTACCTTATTTCCTGGCCTTTACCGCTGCTAGTGCTAATTAAGTATATGGAGTAATGAGTAAAGTGTACAGCCACATCTTTTTCCTGTATTGTTGTCATGATGTCCACTTTTGTTTTTAAGAATTATGCCCTCCAGTGTACACATATTTATTGTGCGATATTGAACCATCGGATCAACATAAAATGGATTAGATATTTTTATGTTATAAAAGATACTTATGTGCTATCATTGCTAACCTTTCCCTCCTATATACAGATAACAAGGCTTTTCTTGTACATCAAGGAAACATACTCAACACAGTTGGCATTTGAATTCCTCAGCAATGTAAGCTAATTGAGTTCTCAGTTAATCAGTTATAATTGAAATAAGGAGCCAAGATAGTTTTTAACTGTTTGGTGATAATAACTTGTGTGGTTTGATTGATTCAATGTTTGTTTCTGTGTTCAATAGTTCCATATTCTAGGTTAGTTTGATGCCAATGAAGTTGAACTTTACATATAAGTCAACTTGGTTTTAGCATAAGATGCTTATCTTTGTGGCAGTATGTGCCCCCTTCTGAATAGTGAAGGCATTTAGTTTTGTTCCTAAATAGAAGTATTATAGACAAGTTACTGCACATTAACCTGTCTTTTTACTCTTTAGGATGAACTTATTAGCCAAAAAAAAAAAAAAAAAATCTTCCATGCACATGAGGTGCCTGTATGTCTTTCACTGTTTGTGCTGATATGGCCCTTTTTTTATCTTATCCTTATCACTGAAGTAAGAAGTCGATAGCACTATATATCCTGCCATGACTGTTTGATAGTTTTGGCCTAGTTTGTCCCCAAATTCTTGGCAGAATGGCAGTCCATGGATTTTCGCTGAATTTCCCAAGCTACCCTTATTATAGCTAATGACGCTATATTTGTTTACTTGATTTATGTGTTTGGGATATTATTGGTATATAGTTGGTATGTCAATGCTACTTAAAAACCGGTTGCCAAGTCATTTCAGAAATTCTAGTACAGATCTGTTTGTTTGGCAAGTTTGATAATAGATGTCTTGTAGCCTTTTCTAATAACAGTAGTGCCATTTGGTCCAGTGGAACCATATCATAGCGGCTGGCTGGCCGGCCATACATGGCCCATGGCAGCAAGATGAGAACAGATGCATTCATCAAGTAGTTTGTTAGGATATTTCCTATAGGTCAGATTGGTTAGATATGATTGTTAGTTTGGTAGCTCATGTGTACTAGGGCAGGGCTATATAATGCCAGGCAAGTTATCAATTGAATCAGGCAAGAAAATAGAAGGAAACACCTTCCTCTTGCTTGGCTGTTGGCAGAGACCCCCGGCCGGTGATCTCGCCCCCTTCAGCTCGCATGCCCTGATGTCCACCATTACAAACCATATTATTGTTCATTTGATATAAAAAAAACATGTAATCCAGTTATTTGTATCATGATGTTAATAATCATCCAAATTATACTGCCTGTTGTTATTTTGAAATTTTGTATTGTTATCTTTCACAGATACATAAATCAAGGAATGGTGAAGATGACTACAATGAAGATCTTGTCGAAGCTCATCATGTTGAAGGGGCATTTGTTGATTCACTATTGTAAGTCTGTTCCCTGAATCATATGATGTTAGATATTATTGGCCTAGCAGAATTTTTAAGATATTTCATTGTTGTTTCTGGCACTATGCAGGTCAAGTGCTAAATCTCACCCTCAAGATGTGCTGCTAAAGTTGCAGAAGGAAAACATGTACAAGGAGGAGGCTGAAGAAAGTTCTCGTTTTGTTTACAAGCTTGGATTGTATAAGCTCCAGTGTTGTCTATTGATGAATGGACTTGTCCATGAATCAAATGAGGTAATAAATACTTGTCCAAATTCAAGTTCAATAAATTACGAAGCATCGAGCTTCTGTGATGTTTTAGTTTAAATCAGCAACTTGTTGATTTTCTTGGTATTAGTAAGGAAAGTTCATACCATCTCAAAGAATTAGCTAATATGTGCCATTTTACTGCCTTTTACACTTGCTAAAGGATGCGACCATGAATGCTATGAATGATGAGCTTCCTAGGATTCAAGAACAAGTTTATTATGGGCATATCCAGTCCCACACAGATGTCTTAGAGAAGTTTTTGTCAGAAAGTAGCTACAAGCGATACAACCCTTCCGTAAGTACAAATAATTCTGAAAACTGCACTACATTGATTTTCACTTCAATAATCATGTAATTCTTTTCCTTCAGATTACTGGCAAGAGTGCAGGGAAGAAATTTGTTTCACTCTTTGCATCGTATCATCAGCAAGATTCTGTATTTAATGACATTAAGTACTTACAGGCTCCTGGAAGTACGCTTCTTATTACTCTTTCCTGTATCTTGTTATCCATTGTCAAATATTATTGCTGCTCACATATAGCTTGTAAATTTGTCTGCAGGTGTAGATGATGCAAAACCTGTTACTCATCTACTTGCTGTTGATCTTTCCTCCAAAGTTGGAACAAAATTGCTTCATGAGGCCATACGTTACCTGGTAGATGCAGCAGATGTCGTCCATTAGCTATTTTAGTGTGCTATTCATGATGTTTCTGTTGACATTGTCTTGCTTTTTGTCATATAGATTGATGGGTCTAGTAGAGCTCGTGTTGGTCTGCTACTTTATGTCCGGGGTGGTAGTTCAGCACCTATTCTACTTCTGAAAGACATCATTGATAGAACTATTTTGTCTTTCAGGTCTGCTCCTCATACACTTTATCCCAGGGGAAATGCTACATTCTATAGACAAATCGTTTCCCTTCTTAACATTGATAATGTCGTGTTTTCTTTTAATATAATCCATTACTTTTCTTTGTACCAGCCACAAGGAAAAGGTATTGGTCTTCCTTCACGAGCTCTTGAAATTTTATGAAGCCCAACCTACGCCTGCCTCTTCAGTTGCTGGTGATTGGACTAAAACTATGATGGAAAAGGTCTACAGCTTAGCTGCTGAAACGGCTTTGCCTGTTGATGATTATAAAGTATGGTTTACAAGTTTCTCTGCTGATACAGTTCTCAAAGGGATGGATAAGGTTCGTATGAGTTTTCTGCGCTTTGAAATATTATCTCTTCAGTAAATCAATTCATATGAAGTTTTCACTATGTTTCAGCTTTTTTTTTCCTTTATAAGTTTTATATTAATTTTCCTATAGAAGTATAATATTGCTTTCTATATCTGTGCAGTTATCAGACTTCTTATTTGGGCAATTGGGGCTTGTGTTTGGTAGTAATGCTGTGATCACCAATGGACGGGTAAGCTTTATGGTTCATGTCTATACCACTATACCAGATTAATGACCCACAACTCTTGATTAATGGCAGCATGCCATTACTTATAAATATTGATGTACTCCTCTTGGTGCTGTTTACTAATAGGTACATCATTTGAATATCATGAATTTTGTGCTCAATATAACACTTAATCTTAGTCCTGCGGTTTATATTAACTGATTTTCTGAAGAAGCTTGTGATTACGTACTTACATAATATTGTAACTTTCAGGTTTTTGTTATGAATGAAGGAGAGCCATTTTTAGCCAATGACTTAGGTCTCCTCGAGTCTATCGAGTACGATTTAAGAACAAAATACATATTTGAAATAATTGAAGAGGTTGAATTTATTGGTGTTGACCCTGATGACCTGACAAGGTAAGTATGAGGCATACGATAGTTCCTGTGGATTTTCTTTAAGGCTTATGTAGCTGCACATAAGGAGTCAATAATGTATGGGCTAGTCTGATTGATGTATTTTTAAATACTTTGTAATACTAGATACATGTTTACACATTTCTGTTTCTCTGTAGCTGACAATTTGGTCTGGATACCTCCCAAGTTTCTGGTTTTTTTTCTCAAGTTTTGTTTGTCTCTGTTTAACTTTTAGGGGACGATTAAATATGGTCACTAGATTTGCTGTGTAAAATTATTTGGTCCTGAAAGAACACTAATCTTGAATGATAAAGAGTAAAGTACAATGTTTACATCCTTTTGGTTTTGATAAATCCTGTGTACTGTCTTTGCAGCCAATTCTACAGCGACACTGCCATGTTGGTCTCATCATCGATGTCTGTTCGTGAAAGGCCATCTGAAAGAGCACATTTTGAAATTTTGCATGCAGAACATAGGTATTTCCTGATTTGTTTTTGCATGGAGAAGTGTGCTTTTCTACATATGTTATTATCAGATATTGCTTTTTATAACATGGTACGCTAGGCCAGTGACACATGTTGGTCACACTGGTAACTCGCCTATCACTGAACAAAACAATTTCAGGAGCCAGACAATATATGATTTGGCTGCAAACTATCTTGTTTCCTTAACATCTGCAGAATAGGATAGGTGGAAAGTTCAAAACTTCAAATACCAAACTAGTAAAAACTGAGAAACTTGTTTGAAACTGAATCATGTATTTTGGAGGAATAGTTCTAATATAAAGTCCTTAATCTTGCTGGGTTTTGAAAAAAAACTGTTGGTCACATATCTAATTGCCTGAAGTTCTATTTTAGTATTAGATGCTTCTTTTATTAACAACAAAATATTCTGGCAACTGGCAACACAAAATTTTGTGTTTTCTGGTCCATTATTTGTTAGAACATTCCTTGCCGTATATCATGGCAACAAAAACTGTTATGCTGTCAGTTGTCGCGCTTGATAATTGGACCTTTTTGTTTAACTAAGTAATGCTGCTACATATTAAGAAATGCAAATAGGAACAAACTTTGTTGAAGCGCACTAGCTTGTTGAGCCTTAAACCTCTGAAACCACTAATTTTGTTTATGTATGCAAGTAAGATGCTTTAAATGTTGAACCTGTGAAGAGAAATAACAAAGTATTCCACACACTGCACAGATGCAGAGCTTTCCTTTTCAACTACGCTTCAAGTCCCATGCACTGAGTAGTCTTCAACCTACACATAGTATGGAGTACTCTTGGATCTTTGATAGCTTACAGTTTGCGTTCATTTTCTCTATCATGCAGTGCTATCAAATTGAATAATGAGAATTCAAGTATTCATATTGATGCTGTCATTGATCCGCTAAGCCCCACTGGTCAAAAACTTGCCCCACTTCTACGCATACTCTGGAAACAGATTCAGCCAAGCATGAGGATTGTACTTAATCCTATTGTATGTGGTCTTATTCTTTTTCCTTCATTATTCTATGTCAAAGTCAAACTCAGATACTTTCCCACTGATTTTGTGTCGTCTGAAGATCAGAATTATTAGTCTGAGAATGAACTGAATAATCATCATATAGGGGCATCTTGTTCCTGTTAAATGTTAATAGAGGTTATTGAATATTATTTACACCTTTACCCATAGTATTCAGAGAATTTTTTTTGTTTGAAATCTACAGCTGGAGAAAGTATTGTTTGAAGTCATAAAGAATTACTATAAGCTTGTAGATTCATAGAGGTCATTCTATAACCGTATCTATATTTGATGTATTGTTGATGATTTCAGAGTTCCCTAGCAGATCTTCCTTTAAAAAACTTCTACAGATTTGTTCTTCCATCGATGGTAAGGAAGCATATATCTAGTGATTAGCACACCCACTATTACCTGCAGTAATGCTTGACCGCTCTATACGCAGGATGACTTTAGTAGTACAGATTACTCTGTACATGGGCCTAAAGCTTTCTTTGCAAATATGCCACTTTCAAAAACACTTACAATGAACATAGATGTACCAGAACCATGGCTTGTTGAACCAGTTGTTGCCATGTAAGTTAGCCATCAAATATTAAGCAATCATCATAAAGTGGTTTTATGCGGCAGTATGTCACCTTATTGTGGTTGTTTTTTATCTGCAGCCATGATTTAGACAATATTCTTTTAGAGAATCTTGGTGATGTTAGAACTTTGCAGGCAATATTTGAACTTGAAGCTCTCCTCTTGACAGGTATGATCATTTGATGATCATTGTTTAGTTCCAGTAAACCGCATGACTAACAAAAAGAAATCTTTCAGGTCACTGCATGGAAAAAGACCGAGATCCTCCTCGCGGTTTGCAGTTTATCCTTGGTACAAAACAAAGACCGCACTTGGTAGACACACTTGTCATGGCCAACTTGGGTTACTGGCAGATGAAAGTCTCCCCTGGTGTGTGGTATCTACAACTGGCCCCTGGCCGTAGTGCTGATCTATATGAGCTACCTCCAAAACTCGTCGCCATTGATAGCTTGAGAGGCAAACTAATGCACATTGAAGTGCAAAAGAAGAAAGGCAAGGAGCGCGAGGAGTTACTAAATGCTGCCGATGACCACCACTTTCAGGAAAAGACGGTCTGTTTCTTATTTAGTTACTGGTATACCTTTGAAATTCCATGCACCACTTATTTTCGTTCTTTTATGGATGCAGGATAACAAAGGCTGGAATAACAACCTTCTGAAATGGGCTTCTAGTCTCATTAGTGGTGATGCATCATCAAAAAATAAAGCTGATAAAGTCACTGTAAGTAATTCTAAGTTCCAACTTACTGCACAAACTCGCAAACAGAACATATAACAGCAAAACGAGGGCATTAGTTTTCCTGAAGTTTGGATCTTTCAAAAATTCATGATATTCTTTTCAGGATACTTCCAAAATTCATAAATCTTCTGTGGACAATTATTCAAGTAGTCTGGTGTAGTTTTACGTTATAACTTTCCAGAGGCATATCTGCACTGCCTTAAATAAAAAGTAAAAGGAATGGTACACCACAGGACAAATGCAGAAGACTTATTTTCTTGAAATGCAATTGCATCTTTCTTTTGAGAATACCGAGACCATTGAGCATTTGGTAATTGGTAGGCTGAACTTTGTTTTCAAGCTCAATTGTTTGCTTTTTTTATTAACTGTAATTATATCTTTGCTTTACTAATAATCTAGTGGGTGGGTGGGTCTCTATATGACTTTCTTCTCCTATTAATACACTGGTAGTCTGATACACAGTTTATTGCATGTTTGAGAACAAAAATATCCTTGCTTTACTACTTGATCTGTTTACTACTCAGATCATAGATATTTATTTTGATCTGTAAAATACTCAGATCATAGATATTTTTTTGTCGGGAAACAATTGCTCTATCAGTAGAAGTAACGAGAGCTGCATGAATGCATGTAGAAGCTATTACTGGTTATATTGAGCATATGGTGCGTAGAGGAATATCTGACAGTTTTGCTGTATACAGGACCGTAAGGATGCAAGGCAAGGGGAGACCATAAACATTTTCTCTGTTGCTTCTGGGCATCTGTAAGTCTCCCTCTCGTTCTCTTTTACCAATATGTATGCCATTTTCTGTGCTCATGTCATTTCCTGCTCACTTGCTAGCTCTGTTCCTTTACATGGTCTAGTTGCTTAATAGGGGAAGCCACACCATGATTCAGGTTGTATTTCATAGTGAGGAGTAACAAAACCCAACTTATACATATGGGCATTTGTGTTCTTGCCCCTACTTTGGCCTCTAATTTTGATTTTACTCTTGATATTTTAACTTTGTGAATTTTCCCTTGTCTGTTCACAAGCCAATGCGATTTTGCTCCTAGTCAACGGTCGAAACAGGGGCAAATTCACAGACTAAGGACAATTTCGCATTGACTTGTGAATAGACGGGAAAATTCACAAAGTTCAAAAAATGACGGCAAATGTCAGTAGAGGCCTAGAGCTGATTCATAATTACATCATACAAAGTATATTCTGACAAGTACTGAGGATATTAATTAGCTGTAGTTCTTGTGTTGCAGGTATGAGCGTTTCCTCAAAATAATGATTTTGAGTGTTCTAAAGAAGACACAGAGGCCAGTGAAGTTTTGGTTCATAAAGAATTATCTATCTCCACAGTTCAAGGTACATGAACTCTGCTTGAGTTGATTAATTAATTAGCAGGATTTCATAATCTTCCTGCTGCCATGATGTCTAACCTTCCTGCTGCCAGGATGTGATACCCCACATGGCTCAAGAATATGGATTCGAGTATGAGCTCATCACATATAAATGGCCAACTTGGTTACACAAGCAGAAAGAGAAGCAAAGAATTATATGGGCATATAAGATATTATTTTTGGATGTCATATTTCCACTTTCACTGAGGAAGGTACCCCCCCTCCCCTCTTTTAAAAAAAAAATATTAAAGCAACCTGCTCACGTTTAGTTCTAATAATAATAATTTTTCCCCATGATACTTTCTTTATAGGTCATTTTCGTTGATGCCGATCAGATTGTGAGAGCAGACATGGGAGAACTATATGACATGAACCTGAAAGGTCGCCCGCTTGCATATACTCCATTCTGCGATAACAACAAGGATATGGATGGCTATCGATTTTGGAAGCAAGTTAGTCATTTACAATAAATCATGTTATGTTACTGTAACAAACAATTGTTGATGGTTAATACAAAATTGAACTTTATTCTGAAGTTTTTTTTCTAACACTTCTTTTATCCTGTTTCAAGGGTTTTTGGAAAGATCATTTGCGAGGAAGACCATACCATATTAGGTGGGTGAGCTTTTCCATCAATATTTTTTCATTAAATTATTGCTAGTATTGTTTTAAAATGATATGACTTGGTGGTGTTCCAGTGCGCTCTATGTTGTTGATTTGGCAAAATTTCGGCAAACTGCTTCTGGGGATACTTTACGTGTCTTCTATGAACAACTCAGCAAGGACCCCAATAGTCTCTCGAATCTTGATCAGGTAAATGACTTGCTAATGCATCTATTGGTGTATCTTACACCAAATAGATGGATGGTACCGACCACTGGTCAATGTTGTAGTATTGTACAGTTATTGGCTGCAAACGGGTTTTATTGTGATGAGAAAACGGTGATGGGATTCCCTATCAACCAAGTATCGTTTCTGAAAAATGCATTTAGTTTGCAACCCAGACAAAATTCGCATGTTTCTAATTGTGATTCTCACGTAATCGCAATATTGACTAATATGGAAATCCCCCCCCCCCCCCCCACCAATATTGTATCTGCTAAAAGTATTTCATGTTTCATCGTTTCCAATTGTTTTCAACTGTTCATCCCTCATGGGTGTACAATTAAGATGGTATTCTTGTCAGTTTTTTTTAGATCTGGTATTCTTGTCAGATTTAGAAGCAAGCTTTCAACTGTGCAAATTTCAAAGATAGGAGAGTACAGCGTGTTAGACACTGCTAAAGTAAATAATAAATAAGTAAATAGACTTCGGCAGATGTAGAAAGTTCAAAGAGCTGATCACAGCACGGAAATCTTCTCTCTCAAATTATAACTTATAAGTGATCAGGGTCTCCTGCTGCACAGACATGTCTTTCTGGTTGTGATGAGAGTAATTGTCACCATTTATCGTTAACCTCCATCTCACCGCCACTTACAAACTGCACAATAAATTGCCAGTTCCCACTGGTTGCTACCTTCTATTTATGGGGGCGTGTCAGGATATTTGCAAAAATCCAATTTTAGAACCATGCCACAAATCAAGTTCATGAGTGCTATCTGTTGATTTGAACATGTCTGACAGAATAAGGCTCAGTTTTTGTTAATGTTTCATGATACACGATTGCTTCTGTACGCATGTGATGTGGCAATTCTTACTTTGAACACATTAACATTCAGGATCTCCCGAACTATGCTCAACATACCGTCCCTATATTCTCTCTTCCTCAAGAATGGCTGTGGTGTGAATCTTGGTGTGGAAATGCCACAAAGGCAAGAGCAAAGACCATTGATCTATGCAACAATCCAATGACGAAGGAGCCAAAGCTTCAGGTCAATTTATGTTCCAGAAGTTTCTAATTGTTTGTCTCAAACGTTCTTGATTTATTAAACTTGTACTCCTCTTTCTAGGGTGCTAGAAGAATAGTTCCAGAATGGGTTGGTCTCGACAGTGAAGCACGCCAGTTTACGGCACGAATCTTGGGGGATGGTCTCGAGTCTGCAGAAGGCACTCCCCCATCATCCGAGACACCAAAGCCTGATGATAAAGACACTGATCAGAATGTGAAAGATGAGCTATGATCGCCAGTTAATTTCCCTGGCTTGATCGTACTAAATGGCCTGGTGCCTCAGCTGTTCAGGACCTAGGTCATACAAATCCGTCAAAACACAAAACCTGGAGTCCTGGACTACGTTGATTTTGGTTACACTAATGGTTGACACACCTGTCACTATCATGTCAGAATAGGTTAACACGTCAGTCAGCTGGGGTGAAGAATTGACCTGCTGCATACACTGTAATGGTCGTCAGTTTACATAATTGAGATGTTATACTTGTGACTGAAAAATTTATTGGCAGCTGCCAGTCGAAAGCCAAAAGCAAAGCTGGCAGCTGAAACGCCCTAGAATTTTGTAGCACTAGTAGTCATCACTTCGAACACTGCAAGACAGTGGTGTCTCATGTACTTTGTAGTACATCAAAATTTTGTACCATGATGATTTGACAATTCCAGGCAGCCACTTATACCAAATTCTTGTGATTATTGGCACACACCGAATTTACGAAGTCCGCGTCTAGCGAAGTCGGAATTCAACAATCACCAGGTTTCGGTACTTGATCATTTTAATGGATCCAGGTCTAAATGATACGACATTTCAGATATGATGCCACAAGAAATATGTCCAGCTTACTACATTTTGCTGATTCAACCTGGAATCAAACTATTTTTCCTGTCAAATCCCTCGACATTTTGCTTCAGCCTGCCGCGGCGACGGCGGTGGCTAGTTCCACTCCAAGCCGCCGAGCGTGACGGAGCCCATCCCCTCCCACATGTCGTCGGTCCAGCCGACCTCCTCGCCGTCCACGCCCTCCATGTCGCCGTGCCACCACCCACCTCCGCTCGCGTCTGCAACCAAAAGCCACCACATCAGTTGCTGCCTGCTCACCGGCGGCGGTTTCGCGGAACCGACAGGATCGAGTTCGATCTTACAGTGGTTGTACAAGGCACGGCCGCCCTCTCCCTCGCCTCGGCCGCCACCGCCGCGGGTGGGCCTCGCGGCCCCACGCCTCCACGCCGGCCGCGGCCTCGGATCGTCACCGAGCACCACCACGCGTCTGGCCTTGACGTCGCCGCCGTGCTCGTCGCCACCTGAACACATCGACCGACATTGTAATCGTCGCGGGGAAGAAGGGCGAGATTCGTGAGGAATGCAAGCCGAGCATGGATGGACGCGCACCGAGGGGGCTCTTCCGCTTATTCCTGGGCTCGGGGCGGCGGCTCGCTGCCCCGATCTCCTCGATGTCCAGCCGGACGTCGCCTCCGCCACCGCCGAAGTCGAGGTCGCCGTCTTCCACTGCCTCCGCGCGGCCGCCTTCCGCTCTCGCCACTGGGGCGGAACTGTGAAACCGCTTGAACACCGCCGCGCTCAATGCGCCGCCGGGCACGCTGCCCCCATCCTTCCCCGCGGAGCGCACCGACGAGAACGCGCATGCCTTCTCCTTGATGGTCGCCCTGGTAACTCTGACGATCTCCCGCTTCGGCGGCTCTGGCGGGCAGATCTGCGCCTCCTCCTCTCCCACCTCCGGCGGCGGCCGCGGCGGCGAGGGTTTGGCTTCTGCATCAACAACTCTGAAGCGAGAGAAACGGAGGAACACGAATTAAACCTCGAAGGGGAAAAAATCTCCTGATGCGAATCAGAAAATATCCTGGTGAATCTTCTACTCAACCTGGGCTTGACGAGGAAGGATTGGAGCGTGGTCTGCCCGCCGGCAGACCGGATCCCGCTCGGGTAATTCTTCCGGTGCTGCTGCCGCTTCATCCCCCTACCTCGTCTCTTCGTTTCCGTTCCCCACACACGCTTTTGGGTCGTCTTTTTTCTCTCGGCGCTTGTGCAAGCTAGAGGCGCAGCGCGCTAGTGAAATAATTTGCCGCCAAGATTGTTTAAATCTCAGGTCTCCCGCCACAATTTTTGGGGAAAAGTTTCTAACCCTTGGGCTTGGCGTCTTGCCTCTTGGTGCCGGTCAGCACTTCATTTATGGGATGGATCCGAACTGAATCAGCGAATCCGCAAACGTAGGTGTGCGACATACTTAAAAATCATCGAGAATTCGAGATGCAAAATTGTAAGAACCCAAGAGAGAATTTACAAGTGAGTAGTAGCATAACAGTAACAGCATCGTCTGTAAATCTAATGGACCAAGTTTATTTACATTCTGTCTATTTTTGATTCAGGAGCCTCCGGCACAACCAGAGGATGAAGACCAGCTGCACCACGGAGAATATCAGGAGGACGGGCACCAGCTCCTTTCCGATGCTCCACTTGTTCTTGGAACTGCGCTTCCTCCGCCGGTGGCGCCGTTGGGAAGCCATCCTGCGCAGGTGCCGCATCGAGTCGACGAACCGG
The DNA here is from genome assembly GCA_015342445.1 of Digitaria exilis. Lineage (NCBI taxonomy): Eukaryota > Viridiplantae > Streptophyta > Magnoliopsida > Poales > Poaceae > Digitaria > Digitaria exilis. The sequence continues at coordinate 3,487,448 of JACEFO010001669.1, read as the reverse complement.
GCGCGAATGGTATCCGTGTCGGTGTCAGCCCAGATGGCCGTGTACACCTTCGGCGCCTGGTGAGGGTCGTCGTCTTCCCTGGCGTCAATGGAGCAGGGCACGTCGTCGTGCGTGCCACTGCCACCGTGTCTCCTCACTGCATCGGATGAGAATCTGCTTGCCGTGTTGGCTTTTGATTCCATCATGGGTGCTTCAATGGCATCAACATCAATGGCATGAGATATGGTGCGCATTAGCCTGGACACAGAAGGAACTGTGTTGTTGGCTGTTTCAAAATATGAATCTTTCATTGAGCCAACAGCAGGTTTGCTGCTAATTTTCTCAGGGGTTTGGCTCCCCATGCTGAGAAATTTCTTCATGGACATGTTAAGATCATCACTTGGATCTGCAGAAACAGTCTGTTGCATCTTATATGCCTGTTGGTTTCTGAATGCCAAACTGGTGGGCAGTTTGCTAGACCCTGAATCACTATTAGTTTCAGTGGCGCTGATTGTTTTGTCTTCTTCATCATTTACTGTTTTTGACCCTCTTCGTCTTGTGAAGACTGACCTATCAATGATATCATGTTGTGTTCCATCATCGGTGATTGCTCGAGACTCACAAGTTGTCTCTTTTGACAATGAACCAATATCTTCATTATTAGTATGAACATCAGTGAAAACAGGATGGCCTTTCTCCACAACTGTTGTGCCTCTTGTTGAGTCATCAGTAGGAAACAGCACAACTGAATCTGCATCATCCTCATCCTCGTCTTCTTCAGGGATAACTTCTAACAGCTTATGCAAGCAATGGTGAGTGAGCATTGGCAAGGAACTCTCCGTGTTCGTATGGAGAACATTATCTTCTGTGTTGGGAGCTCCTGTCTTCACTGCTTTTGAGTCAAAGAAGCCTCTTATTTCTAGGTAACCTATACCTGAAGATGAAACTGAAACATCATCAACATTACCAGGATCTGCTGAATTCTCTCTGTCCTCCAGGTTATCTTCAGCAATCACATTGCCCTCAAACATGCATGTTTGACTCAAGTTCAAACCTTGATCGATCTCAGTAATGTTGATTGCTCGAGACCCTTCTCGGACCAATTTGGGACCAACTGAATCAGCAGGTTTGGTAGCATAAGTATCTGCATCAATGTCGTCATCATAAGGAACATCATTTACTGTTTTCGAGCCTCTTCGTCTTGCGAAAACTGACCTACCAATGGTATCATGTTCTGTTTGATCATTGATGATTGCTTGAGACTCATGAGTTGTCTGCTCCGAAGATGAACCAAAATCTTCACTGTTAGTATGAACATCAGTGACAGCAGGATGACCTTTCTCCACATGTGCTGCACCTCTTGTTGGATCAGTAGGAACAGCTGCAACATCATCATCCTCGTCCTCTTCAGGAATAACTTCCACCAGCTTATGCAAGCCATGGCGAGTGGGTATCGGCATGGAACTCTCCACGTTCCTATTGGGCACATTGTCTTCTGTCCTGGGAGCTCCTGTCTTCACTGCTTTTGAGTCAAAGAAGCCTCTTATTTCTAGGTAACCCGTACCTGAAGATGAAACTGAAACATCGTCAACGTTACCAGGATCTGCTGAATTCTCTTTGATGTCGAGGTTCTCTTCAGCGCTCACATTGCTCTCAAAGATATAAGGGCTCCTGGTATAGTATATGTAATTAGAACCAGTGGAGTACCCATGAACTTCCTTGATGTCCTTAATCACAGGCCAGTCCGGACCATCGACCAAGCACCTTTTCAGCAGCCCAATTGTGCTTGTGAAATTCAATGATTGAAGCTTGGAAGCATGTGCCTTGATCCATATGGGCATGTCCCGCAAGTCATGATCGAATATGTGCACTGTCCGTAGTCTGTTGACGTTCTCCACAATTTCCAGCACAGGGCAGTGGCACATGTTAATGTCTACAAGGGCAGGCAGGCTTGATATCCTCTTCAAACTGGGAGTGTTCCAAGCGCTCAATTCCCTAAGTGTAGCAATGTCATCCACAGCGTCGAGGCTCGCCATGTCCGCTATGCGCAGCTCAGTGAGGGATGTCACATGTCTGAGGCCACCAGGAAGACTCTGCAACTTGGGGCAACTCTCAAGCTGAAGTACCTGCAGAGATGGCAATGACCCTGGCTCAATATCTCTCCATTCGCTGAGCTGCTGAAGCCCTTGCAAGTGCAGGTTTTCTAGTTTCGGAAATGCCACCTGGTGGGGGTGGTTAGTACCCATGAATTCTACACCAATGTCCTTGAGAGCTGAAGAGTCTGCTATGTACAAAGACCTCAGTTCTGGCAGACGGCCTAATGGAGGAAAAGACTGGCATAAGTTGCACCCAATGATGTCAAGATCACGAAGATTTGGCAGGAAAGTCACTGACAACCATCTTGGGAACCTTGTCCCAAAGTAGTTTGCAAGCTTCAGTGACTCCAGACACATTGGTGGCATCATCTCTTCGAAGGTATCCTCAATCTTTCTTACCAACTCCGGTGTCTGAAGCGGCATGACAGTGCCGCTGCATGACAGCTCTAGCTCCCTGAGGCTTTTCTTTGCTGCAAGTGACATCTCAGTTGCCTCTGATAGGCCAGCAACCTTCTCTAGCTTCTGTATGTGCAGTGTTCTCAGCTGAGACAAGTTCTTGAGCTCATCCAGAGGCCACCCGCTCCTATCCTGCGCAGCTCGTGCCTCCTTGTTCGTCACAGCGAAACACCGGAGTGATGTGAGGCTTCTCAGATGGCCTACCCTGAATGCCGCGTCGTCGATCACCGTGCCAGCCAGATCAAGGTCTCTGAGCCCCCTCAGATGCTCTATTCCTTTTGGCAGGGCGTGCAATGCCTTGCACCCTCTTAGCAGAAGGAACTTCAGGCTCCACAGATTGGCGATTGATTCTGGAATTGACTGAATCCTTGTGTGAGACAGGTTCAGGAACCTCAGGTAAACAAGATTCCCCAAGCTATCCGGGATGACTTCAACCGCTGTTTCACTGAGGTCCAAGACTTTCAGATGTCCCAATCTCGTAAAGATGTTCCCTTCAATTGTCAGCGGGTTCTTCTGAAGAATCAGCGTTCTCAGCCCCTCAAGTTTCAGAATCTTGTCCGGTATCGCAGCCAGGTTTCTTCTGGGAAACGAAACACGGCGTGGCGCGAACGTGGCGTCGCTGTCCACCACCAGCCGATACGAGTCGCCGGTGAAGCCCTCGCCCAGCGAGAGCAGCTGCGCCAGAGCCCGCAGCATGTCGTGCATGGCGCACCGCGGCGCGGCGCCACCATGCTCGTCACCGTCTTCCTCTGCCGGCTGGAGAAGGTGCCTCCTGATGAGCTCGTCGTAGTACTCCTCGGCCACCTCCTCGACGCTGGCGTCCGCTCTGATCTGCACGAAGCCTTCGGCTATCCACAGCTGCACGAGCACGCGCCTGTCCACGGCTAAGTCAGACGGAAACAGTGAGCAGTAGAGGAAGCATTGCTTGAGGTGGCACGGCAGGTCGTCGTAGCACAGGTAGAGCGGCTTCATGGCATCCTCGGGGAGCCCCTTCACCATCCACGCTGGGCTCCCGAGCACCTCCTCCCACTCTTTGGCGTTCGCCTCCCGTGTCCTCAGTACGCCGGCGACCCCCTTTATCGCCAGCGGCACGCCGCAGCATTTCTCGACGATCCTCTCACCGGCGTCCTTCAGCTCGCCAGCCACAGCCTCGTCGGCCACACCGGCGGCCGCACGGAGCAGCAGCCAGCCATCGTCGGCGCCCATCTTCTTCACGCGGTGGACATGCCCGGCGCCCATCTCCTTCGCAATGCTGCCGTGCCGCGTTGTGACGAGCACCTTGCTGCCGTGTCCGGCGCCCTGGAGTGGCCTCCTCAGGACGTCCTCCCACACGCCGCCGTGGCGCACGTCGTCGAGCACGAGCAAGAACCTTGTCTCCCCGACCAGCTTCGCCAGCGCCTTCTCGAGCTCGGCGAAGCTCTCGTGGCCACTCGTGTCGCCGCCGAACGAGTCGACGACCTGCGAGAGCAGCGCGGCCTCGGTGTACTCCCTGGGAACGCGCACCCATGGCCTCGCCCCGAAGCCGCGCCGGATCCTCTCGCTGCCGTACACTCTGGCGGCGAGCGTCGTCTTGCCGACGCCGTCCGGCCCGGTGATGGCGACGATCTCGCAGCCGGCGGCTTGGGCTTGGGCTTGCCCGGGAGATGATGCCTCCGTCAGGTGTCGGACGAGCACGGCCGCGTCGTCCTCGATCTTTGAGCCGACGATGTCGGTGTTGTGAGGAGCCGGCGTCGATGATGACGTCACCTGAGACTGCCGGTGGTGCCTCAGTGCCGATCGCACAGGCGGCGTGGCGTGGTGATCGCCGAGGAATGAACGGAGCTGAAGCCGGTTCTTCTCCTTGAGGATGACCTGCAGCTTCCGGTTCAGGCTCCTGATATCGGCGGCGATGTCGCCGCCGGCCACCTCCGCGTCGCAACACGAGGATAGCAGCCGAGGAAGCGCCTGCTTCCGACCAGGGAAACGCAAAGGGAGCCGAGTCAATCGACAGAGGTGCAGCAGGAACCGTGATCACGGCTCTTGGAAGAATTAAAGAGGCGATGGATGGGAAAATTCTTGCCTGGTGGTGATAATGGGTCTGCTGCTGCTGGCTGTGGTGGTGTTCGCGGAGCCTGCGGCGGCGAGCGGCGACCCTGCAGCGGTCGACGGCGGCATCGGCCTCGTACGCGGCGGCGCGGACATTGGCGAGCCACCGCGCGGCGCCGTCGTCGCCGCGAGCGGCGCGCTCCTCGGCGTCCAGCACGGCGGCGCCCGCCCGCTCGAGGCTCCCGGCCAGCGCCTTGGCCTCCGCCGCGACGCCCATCCGCCTCGCCACGTCGCCCGTCACCACACCGCGCCACCGCACCGCGGTGTCCGGCACGAACGCGCCGAGCACCGCGGCCATGGCTGCCTGCCTGCGCCGCCCTCCCCTCCCCCCCTCTCCACACGAGACCAAAGTCCCAAACCAACCAGGAGCAGGACACGTCACGACACACGCCTCCGGTTACGGCCTGGATTTCTCGCCGAGAAGACTGACACGGTCGTTGCGAATAGAAAAAACCCCGGCGGCTCGCCGGGAATCCAATGCGAGGAAGAGGTAGCGACACCCGCCGTCTGTCAAGTGTCAACCCTAACACGCTTTTTTGTCAGAAATTGTGATCACGTCCCGGGCATCGCGTCATGACCAGGTAGGTAATGCTGCGGCATCAAGCCAGCATCAATCAATTAGTCGTACCGGTCAAGGATAAGGCAAGGCTTGTATGCATTATTAGGAAATAAAAATTCGATCGATCCCCTCTCATGTCAACAATATTAACAAGTAGTACAGCAGTATATTAGGAAATGGTCTCGTCATCTCGACAGTAACAACTACTAACAAGTAGGACAATAGTAGTATCTTTCTTGGAGATTGAACTTTCCAGTTGCATTTGTCTGAAGTACTGTCCCTTTTCGCAGGGCAGAGAGGGAATCCGTATCGTGTTCGGTAGGGGATCAGCTCCATTCTTAACGTAACGGTGCACGTGCGGGATAGGACCACGTATAGGAAGGAGAAGCATCACGACGCATGTGGTACATGTACGCGTACGCATGCCTGTCCGTGGCAGAGCTCCAACTCCGTCAACGTTCCAATCCAGCAAGCTCTTGTCAACCGCCGATGCGCTGTCCGGCGAGGAAGGATATGCTAGAACTGGACTGGGCTGTCGCGACAGAGGACGGCATTGAAAATTCGGCGTGTACAGCAAGTGAGATTCCCCCGGCCGATCCAACCAACGCGGGTGATGCTGCTGCGCTGTGATCTTGACACGATCTGCCTGATGGCCGGCGAGTCGCGCGCGGCCGTTGATGGGTTTTAAAAAAGAAAGATTGGACGAACTGGTGGCTGTGGTGGTGGAGGAGAAGGGGAGGAGTGGATTGAGCCGGAGTCGGAGGGGGTGACGCGAGGGTAGCCTTTTGGGGGAAGCAAGGGTCGGCGTCGTGGAGGAAGGTGATGGGATGGGACGGGCACCTCTCCGTGGGTGAAGGAGGTGGCGTCCCGGAAGGCAACGGCAACGGCGATGGCCGTCCGTACTGGAGGGTACAGCGTGGACTTGGTGGGACGCGACGGGAAAGGGAAGGGAAGGGAGGAGGAGGAAGGACCAAGTCGGGGAGGGGTGCTGTCGTGGAAGAATTACGAGCGAGCGAGAGCGGCCGGGGGCGACGACGACACCGGGGAGAGGGGAGGCTTTCGGCCTGCCGCGCGGGACGATTTGGTGGGTTGGGCCGAGAGCCGACGCGGCAGACCTTTTATTTCTTTCCTTTTTTTTCTTTTTCTTTTTTGCTTTTAGGTGGTGTTTAGTTGAAGGATAAGTGAGAAAATATACTGCAGCAAACTTTATTGGTAAGCGTGTTTGTGAGAGGAGGAATAGTGATACAGTACCTTTTACTTACATTTCAGGAATCTAAACAACTCCTTAGGCTGTTTTGACGAACCTTTTTTTATGTTTAGACATGAGAAAATGATTCTTTTTTATGTTTAGACCTGAGAAAACGATTTGCAATCTTGGAACCTTAAGGGTTGACGCCACGGCTCATCGCGCTGAGATAACATGTCTCGGCACAATGGATCATGGTGTCCCGTCGATGAGGTGGTCCACTGGTGCCTATGTGGCAACACCTGGCGCCAAGACCTATGGCGCTATGGCCCCAAGACCCTGCATTCCGGCGCCGACCTCAAGCATTGGGAAAAGGTTGCAGAGGCTGCCCATGCTGGGTATCAGATCAGCGATTCGAAGAATATGCATTATTTCTCTGTGCCGACCTCAGCGATTCGAAGAATATGTATAAGACTCACTTATTGTCTTTAACTTTTTCACTGTGCTCCCCTCGGAAGAGTACGTAGGCATGCGACTCATCATTTCTCTCTCCCTTAGAAAGTATAATAGAGAGGTTGAAGCCGGCGTCATCCAATAGCGAAGAGCGAGAAACAAGGAGAGAGAAGGGAGCAGGTGACTGCCGAGTCGGCAGCACGAGCGGGCGCAAGCGGCATTTCTCCAATCAATAGCTTCCACGCACTGATCAACGTCATAAATAGCATGGGGCCCGCCACTACAGCTCGCGACCCGAGTCGCTAGTCGCCCGCATGCTGGCGATTTTATTAAACCTGCTCTTACATAGCTGCATGCATGCGGCGCATAATTCCCCCCTTGCATTGCATGTGTGCATCTCTGCTCTTCCTCGCCGCCGTGAATGTGCAGCAAAACAAAAACACATATACAGATCCATCATCCATGCAAATAAATCAGGAACAATGCAACAATATAGCAGCTATATCTGGTGAAAATCAAACTCCCGTGAAAACCAGGGAAACTTCAATCTGATCCACCTCCTCTGAGCACGCCTATGAATCAACATCGTATGGCTCAGTTTTCACGAAAATGTTAGTTCTATAGGATATGTTGACCTATATCGCGCCTTGGCATCTGTCAACTTATTAGGTTTCCTTGTGGATCCTTGCTTCCTATGTGTAAAGCGCACCAAACAAAAGGCATCAAAATTGAGGCATATACATTGTGCAACGGGGTTAAAAGCAGCTACTACAGACAGGGCCAGAGGCGGAACACAGGGGGGGGGCTATCCCCCCTCCAGCCCACCCCATCCTCGTAATACATGTGGATGCCCTAAGGCCATCCCAACATTTTGTAGACACAAACAAGAGGAAGAGAAGAAAAATAGATAAAAGAGAAGAGAAAACATAGAGGAAGCAAGAAAACGGGGAAGATCAATCCAGATCATCGTGGATCCTTGCTTCGTATGTGTAGAGTGTACCAAACAAAAAACATCAGAATTGGGGGCATATACACTATACAACGAGATTAAAAGGCAACTACCTCAGATAGGGCTAGAGGCAGAAACATAGGGGGATATACCCCCCTCCTACACACCCCATCCCCTGATCCGATGCTTGGATTTTCGATCCCCGCCAATTACTCCAGGTTTCCATCACCACACAACTATCTCACCCACCGCTCTTTTTACATCTACCACGTCAACCCCACATAAGCTTTTGATCCCAAATGGGAATTGCTTACGTGGCAAGGTCTAGAATTTTGTGACACTAAATGTCATACAATTATAGGACACAAAAGCTAATATAATAGAATTGTGACATTATATATACAGTGACTTTTTGATGTTTAGATTATCGGCGCCTAAATGTTATGAAACCTAATTTATGACATATATTATGACGTAATACAATATAAAAAAAACTATGAATTTCTTGTAGTGACTCCACCACATCCACCAGCCCGGACTTCGTCCTTGCTCTTAAACTCGCGTGTGGGAGCTCGGCGCCATAAACAATGGCGCTAAGATACATTCCACGTTGGTGTCGCCTTAGCTTTCTTCAAAAACCATGGTGCCGAGACGTGTTCCCTCCAAAACTGTAAATTGTTTTTATCAAGGGTCTAAACATAAAAAAAAAGTTGACCAAAAGGTCTAATAACAAGCAAAAAAAACAGAAACAAAAAAGTCGCCGACGCAGCAGGCGGCAGAGCCAGCGCAGCAGCCAGGAGCCAGCCCTATGGCGCTCATATGGTGGTGGGCCTCGCGCGTTGGTTGTTGTTGGGTCGGTCGGTTCTGGCGCGGCCCTGTGGTAGCACCTGGATGGCTGGATGGACCAGCAGCCCAAGTGCTCGGGGGCCCTTATGTGTGTGGTTAACTGGTTATACGTTCTTTTTTTAAATAACTGTTGATACTGGAGTGGCATTCTGACGAGATCACTCTCATGTACAAATGCAAGGCAAAGCTTCGTCTAATCGCATGCATACACAATAACAAATCCAACCACGCGACCACATTCTGACGAAACCGCGATCAGTAGCATCGACACAAACAGACGAACGAGACCCCGGTGGACGGGGCAGGGAAGCGTGCGTGCGTAACGGCGCGAGCGTCAGCGCGCGCGGTTGCGTGCCGGCGAGCCTGCCTACTCCTACCTTACACCCCCCCCCCCCCCCCCAAAGCTAGCTAGCTTAACCGAAGCTTTCTGAGTTCGGTGCCCCGCTAATTGCAACTAGGCCGTTCCTTCTCCGTGCGGTGTTCCATGTCGTCTTCGTGCGAATGCATATATGCAGTAGGGTCAGTTGCAGATTTCTCGCGTGATTTTAGGACAGAGACGGGGAAAACGACGATACGGCACCAACATGTAGCGAACAAGTTCAAGCAATCCATAGTGCTACCTCGAATATTATGAGTCGAGCTAGTACCTATCAAAAGCGGTAAAACGGAGCTGCAAATGTGCGCGGCCATCAGGGGTTGAGAAGGAAGCAATATATGCTCACGGGATGCTCGTCCTCGTATTGCGCTATGATACGATATTCTTAATCGGCTACCATTAGAATGACAAGGTCGCCAAGCCATCTCCAATTCCTTGGCTCACCACTTTTCACCCGGCCTCGAGTGTTTCAGCGTTTCTACGGATAATCGGAAATACAGTCGGTTATACCTTTCAAAGAAAAATAAAGAAATACAGTCGGTTACTCGTGGCTGAGGAATTTTGTTCCCCGAATCCATATGTGGATCCTGAAAACGAAAGGGCAGGAGAGGAGAGCACGGAAGGGAACCGCTCTCCTTTCCGGAGCTCGTCAACGTCCCGTAAACAAAGCGGCAGGCAAAGGCATTAGCCGCATGACCGTGCAATGCAATCATCGTCCCTGGCCCCTGCTGTCACTCTCCCGGCCACTCCAAGCTCCGTGCCATCCCCGAGCGGTGGAGGGCGCAGCAGAGTTCACGCAAGTACGAGCGCGACGTGGACGCCTCTCCCTTCAGGCCGTCACGGGAGTCGCCGTCCCGGCACTAGAGAGGAAAAAAAAAGCACCGAGCTCGAAAGGCACAAATAATGTAATGGACTAAAAAAATTTCTAGTGGCCCGTGGCGCTTGGGCACGCAGGCGCAACCGAAACACGAGCATGCAGCCAGAGACGGGAGGGGTGAAAGGAAAAAAAAAGAAAGAGGTGGATGGCAAAAGTGGCGGCGCACCGGCGCCCGTCGGTCGCGTCGCTGTCCTGGCGGAGGAGCCGCGACGACGCGAAAAGCGACCGCACGGGGGCGGTGCGCTCCGCGCTGTTCCCCCGCTCGACGGACGTGCGGTGCGGTGCGGTGCCGGTGCCGCGGCGTGGACGCACGCAATCGCAACTTCGCAACGCTACGAGCCAAGCAAAAGCGAGATCACTGGCCCCTCGTCTTTGGCCACTAGCCTCGAGCACTCGCGGGGAATTTTTGGGTTGGGTTGGGTAGGATTTTCCTGGGGCCCTCCCCGAGTCCGCGCGCCCTCCGCTGCACGTGAACCGTATCGAGATTGTACTTTTTTCATTGATAAAGCGATAGCTTACCAGGAGAAACAGCCGACGTACCGGCAAGAACCAAAAGCAGAGGCAGGTGCAGGGTTGCCGGGGCGGTTCCGAACAGAGAAGCGAGGGAGGGGCTCGCCCGATGCTCGCCGGGGTGGGCGGCGACGGCACGACGCGACACGGCCACACGGGAAGCGGGCGACGCATGCGTCCCAAGTCGAAGGGGGGCGGTGTGGACGGAAGGGTCGGGTTCGCGTTGGGCGCAAGGATTGAATATCCGTGCGCGCTGCTGAGGTAGGGTCGCACACTCGCACGGCTTTTCTTCCATTCGAGAGGTTACGCGTCCGTCGTTGTCTAGAGAAGGGCGGTGGTGCTATACTATAGGACTTCTTGGCCACCGGCCGGGAGTACACCAAACCTCATGTGTTTCCCTCTACTGTGTCATTATCATTGTAACCATCATAAAGATTTTTATTATACCATAAGCATTAAGTATAAGTTGTAAACCATGCATTGTCTCCGCTAAAAAAAAACATGCTCAAGCTCACATCGAAATCGCATGTAATGTCTTAGTGTGCAAACTAGATCCACCCGGGCATACAAAGTCGACAACACATTGGCCGTACACAACACAGTGAAGTTTGCGGCTAAACAAATCACTAACATTTTTTCTTGCAAAAGAGAAGGTCAAACATTATGTGGTCTTATTAACTTATTGAGGGTAAGGTGGGTGGTAATCTCATGACAATGCATCACCAATTTTGTATCACTCAACGAGCATGAAAAACATCTAGACCGTTAAAGTGAAATTAAAGAATATATTTATTCGTGCGAGAAAAATAATATACTATATCCTTTTGTGGCAGGTAGCGTTTTCTAAAGACTTAGTAAGACCTTTTCCAACGACGAGTGTCATCGCCGGCTAAACTAATTCTTTAATCGATGAGCAGTAGAAAACATGTCAGTCTAGCGATGCAGTTGTCGCCCAACGAGAATGCACTCTCCCCCTCACACGCACATGTGACATGTCCCAACGCATTGCCGCTATTCTTCTCTCATCTATGCTGATGGCGATGTTGGTGATACTAGTTGCAACCTACAACCGATTAGGGAAGCCTAGCATTTCAGTTGTCTTAGAGCGTGGCTAATAGAGTCACCAACTAGCCGGTGTCTTGAGCTCTAGCTCATTTGAGTTTTAGAGGGTAGCTTAGGGCCCTATGTCCCATTAATGCACTGCTCTGACTCGTGTAGGAACGACAGCGACGCTGGCGGGTTAAAAAATGCATATGCTCGTTTGGAGCTGGTTACTTGCGAGACGCCCGCTTACTTCTCTTTCCTTTTGTCACTTCTCCACATCAGATTTAGCTAGCGTGGTGTGTTATTCCGTTGACTGACTGTGTGTCGTGTCTGTGTGCTATAATACTTGCACCATGGACAATTAAACTTTTTGAACAAAGTAACTGGCACATGCCCATCTTTGCTTTTATATACTTTTTTCCCCCCGAAATTTAGCTTTTATTTAGAATAGGTTAGAGGAAATATCATAAGACACGTGTACCTCAATTTATACGTACACCGATGCTCAAAAGCGTATGATACACATGTACTTATATACTTCAGGGAGAGACGTGTATGCGTGAATCAGTGTATGTGTTGTGTTTTAGAGAGAAAAGGAAGTCCTCGTCATGTCATTTGACTTGTGTACGAGAAGAACGTTCTCAGACACCCAAATGCTTTGCTCGGCAAGCTAAAGAAACTGTTTTCGATGGACGATGGTGAGTTGGTGACGGCCCGTTTTGAACTTGCCACAAATATGCTCGCTCCCTCACAGGTCAAAAACGGTCACACTCCCCCACCGCGAACACACGCTCCTCGCACGCACGTCGGCAGAGGGCGCCCTGCCAGGACCGGGAGCGTCGGCGCCAGCGTCGCTCCCGCGCCATCGCCCGCGCGTCCCCCAGCGCAGCGCACGCCCGCGTCGGCGCCGCCGATCCCCAGGCAGAGGTCTCCAGGCTCCACACGTCGCGCTGGCGAAATGAGCCGATGCCCGAGACGAGACGTGGCGACGCCGACGGGCCGCAACGTGTACGGACGGGTGTGGAGCACGGCCGACCTGCATGGCTGCATGCGGCTGCCGGCCCCAGTTTCCTTTTGCAAGTGCTGGCAGCAGATGCCGGGCAGGCGAGGCGGGGGCATTTGCAGAGCGACCCAGTGGCGCGGCTGAAATCTCCGTGCGAGACCCGACAAGACAACGTGGATGGTGCACGCGAATATGCGATCCACCGCGATGCGATTAAGGCCATCATCACGAAGGGCTGAAGGGCTGGGGAGCGATTAAGCAGCCGGGGGATATTTTTTTTAATCTGTCTGAACGAATTTAATGATTGGAAGAGATTGGACGATTACTTTTCCACCTCCTTTGACAATTGACATCGATGGACCATGGAGGAGAACGAATAACCAAATCGATCGGTGCTGTCGTCCAGTCGTCATCATAAACCGTATCTTTTTTTTTTTTTTGCGAGGACCATAGAACCGTCCCGGGCGGTATTACTATCAGGAGCATTGTTTCCGACATGTTGAACATCACTTTAGTTGACTTTGTTTAACGATACCATGCCTTAACAAAGACAGGGATGGTCACGAAAATGCAGGAATGAATAATCCAAAGTAACTTATCTGCGTTCAAACTGCGTTATTAACGTTGGGGAGGCTGTGCTGCACTCTGATCTAGTTTCACTATCGCATGCTTGTAGTTGGTCGGCGATACCGTCAGTTGGAGCCTGCCTTGTTATACAATATACACCTCTCTTTCCTTAGCAGCAATTGTCGTATCCGATCCGTTGTTCCCTTCGCTAGATTTAGTGGAGTGAAAAACATGTACTTCTATTATTCTAACGGCTCCTTTATATAAGACTAACCCTGTAGCCTGGTTCAGTCAAGCTGGCCTAATAAACAACCCGCAATTGGTCTGAATAATCAGCGAATTCCCACCTTTCCCGAAAGATATTTGCAACCCCCGATCTCGGCATCTCCACATCAGTTGGTTAACTAGCCTGTTCATCAGCGTGACTACGCACCACAAAACCGATCCAAAGCATCCACACGATTCTCACGCCGCACCGCACCGCACCGCACCGCACCGCACAAAATTGTTCCATTCCTCGCGAAAGGCGACGCGATTCCCCGATCCGTCCGTCGCCCCGTACGCGCAGCACCCCCGCACCGATTCCACTCCGCGACCCCAAAATCATCTGCCGCCGCCGCCGGCAAAGCAGCTAGCTCCTGCTGGTTCCCCTTCGGTTCGGTTTCTGATAGCTTTCCACGCGAAGAGCACATCGCCCACCCGTTAAACTCACCTGGGATCAACGGATTCCGACGCCGAAACCACAAACAAACCCGTCAAAAAACGTAGCAAACGCAGTATAAACCCCCAGGCCCCCAACCCAACGGCCGGACTGCCCGAGCGCTCTCGCTCCTACTAGTAGAACTCCCATCTATACGCGCGTGGCGGTAGCCACTTTTTTCTTCTTCTTCTTCTTCTTCTTCTCTTCCAGAAGCGCGAGGCGCTGCGCGGCGCTCCGTCCGTCGTCTTCCTTCCTCGCACCTTCTCCGCGCACCGAGGATTTTTTTTTTTCACTCCACGCCGACGCACCACTGCGGCGCGCCAGCACGCACGCGCGGGGAGGAGGAGGAGACCGGGAGGAGGGCGGTTGGATTCGGTCCAATCCGGCCGGCGCGCGCCAGCCTACCGTCGCTGTCGCGGCCGCGGGCGCCAGCCGATCCCCAGGGGGCGACGAATCGATCCGCGGAGGCGCGGGGGTGATGAGGAGGGGTGCTGACGAGGGTCCGGGCACCCGCTGGAGGAGCGCGTGAGGGCGCCTGGCCTGCGGATCTTCTTCTGGGTTGCCCGGGTCACACACAGGACCCGCGCGCGCCTCCGATTGGCGGCGGTTGGCGCGGGCCGGGTCGCGCCGCTCGAGGCTGCGGCGCTGGGTGCGGGGGGAGGAAGGGGGTGAGGATCAGTAGGTAGCATTTTGGAGGAAGCGCGGGCGGGATGGTGAGCGGCCACATCTTCCACTGCCGGAAGAACTCGTGGCCGGCGGAGGAGTATGTCGGCCGCACCGCGCTACAGCTGGTGAGCCCGGTTCCGCTCGTTCGCTCGCTGCCGCCTCGATCGCGGCGAATTCGTTTTGTTTCCCGCTTGGGTGGTCTCTGATGTGACACCTGGGGCCCGTTCGATTTCTGGTTGCAGTTGGATTTCGATGGCGGGGCGCCGCCGGAGCAGGCGTGGCGGCGGAGGCTCAACAGCCACGCCAACCTACTCAAGGAGTTCAGCGTCACCTTCATGGAGGCAATGAGGATGGTATGGATGCCACATGGATTTGGCTCCCTGTGTTGTTTTTTTACTGCGAATGCTTTCTGCGTCTCTGGTTCGATTTTTTTTTTTAATGCTTGCTAGCTGCTAAGTTTTGCTCCCACAATGTCAAAATTTCAGATGACCCTTGGTGTTAGACTCTGGTCCTATGTACGGGAGGAGGCATCACACGGGAGGGTAACATCAGCCAGTCCTACTCATGATTTCGTCAAACATGAACGGATTGAAAGGATTTGTGCTGACAGACTGGATTCTGTTTGCTTGCAGAAAGCTCCGATCGATCCATTCACAAAAGAGCGCTGTAAGCCGTCAGCTTCGCAGGGTGTGCCACTTGGTGGAATGGGGTGTGTCTCACTGTTCTTATGTCTTTGCTTCTCTAAATCAACACATTATGGAGGATTTTGCCTTGATATCAGTAGAATATTTTTGCAGGAGTGGTAGCATTTCAAGAGGTTTCAGGGGAGAGTTTAAGAACTGGCACATCATACCGGGTCTATGCGAGAGTTCGCCGGTCATGGAGAACCAGTTTTCTGTAATACTTCAATCTTATCTTACTGTTTACTTCTCATTGATTTTGGAGTCCTGTATGCCTGTATGAGACATATGTTCATGCTTGCTACAGCCTACAGTCTAATATGTATGAAGATTTGAGTGCCATAGATGCTCAAGGTTTGCCATAACAAACATCTTTTGAGTTCCGCTCATATATGCATTATCATATTTGAAGTGTGTGATCACAATATTGCTTTGGGAGTGAGATAAGATGTCATTCCATGCTAAGTAATCTGTCATTGCTCAATACCACTCTTGATGGTTGTACAACAAGGTTATGGTGTCTAGGAAGGTTGCTTGATGGGTGGTGATTTCTTTCACGGGCACAGGAAATATGGTCCGCTGCCTTGCTGGAGATTTTTTGTTTTTGTCTACCTCAGCGTGTAGTCCTGCTGCTATTCCTACCTTTGGTGATCCAGTTCATTTTTGTACCAGATACAATACCTTTTAAAAAACAACTTGACCTTGGGGGGGGGGGGGGCTCCTGGGCATTTTGCTAAGAAGACACAGGCACCATAGCCTGTGTAACAAGATGAATGACCAGCCTAAAATTCATGAGTAACATAATCATAGTTCATTCTACATCTCTATTTTGTTCCACACTAAACATGAATCAAGTCATACACTACTCTAAGTGAAAAAACGCCTAGGCGCTAGGCAAGGCAGTGAGGCTCCGCCTAGCGCCTAGGCATGCCTAGGCGTCGCTTTCTTTAAACAGAGCTCTAGGTAATTATTATTCTTTTTTTTTCTCACATTAAGACATCTCTTCCAGATATTTGTATCTCGAGATGGGGGGAATAAGAAATATTCATCAGTGCTGGCCCCTGGACATCATGAAGGTTTGAAGTAAGTCGTAAATCTGTTTGTGTGCTCTGGACTTCCCATCCTATATTCCTATAAGAAGAGTATTCTGGTACCATATGCCTTACAAAAACATCTGCTCAAGAAAGCAAGTTTCTAAGTTACCTCTGGTTTTGGGAGTCCAAACAGTTAGTAGTCCATTAAGGATGGGCACAGTTGTATTCACGAACAACTTTCTAGCTAAGCTAATGTGTACCTTGTGTCCTTGCGCCTATTCTTTTTAATTGGCCCATTTCTCTTTTCCCATGTTTTCCTTTTAAAATCTGTTTAAACAGAACATCTTTCATCATATGTGCTGAATTAGCATTATAGTTTATGCAAAATTGACGATTGATGGTCCAACTGAACGTGCAGATTGTGAAAAAACTTACTCTAGCCCCTAAAGGATATATAAATGTCACACTTAAGGTCCAACCGTATGAAGCACCTTTATCTGATGCTTTTATGCAATTTCAGGAAAAACAGTGACTCCGGAATTTCTTCATGGGACTGGAACTTGAGTGGTCAACACTCGACCTATCATGCATTATTCCCTCGGGCATGGACTGTTTATGATGGTATGATATTGTAGATATGTTTGGGAACACTGCTTCGATTTGTGGGTCTACACAAGCAATTCTATATATTGTTTTGAAATCCTGTTTTCCACGGGACTTTTGATTCTTTATGAGGGCATTGTAGACTTCTAGTTCTATAAGCTAACTATGAGTTGATACTGCCGTGATTTTGACCTTTTTTGTCTCAAGATTATTTGAACTGAACAATCAAGTTCTTTATCGATGCAGGTGAACCAGATCCAGACCTTAAAATCTCATGTCGCCAGATATCACCATTCATTCCTCATGATTACAAGGACAGCAGCCTTCCAACATCTGTGTTTGTGTACACGGTAAGTGGCTAACAGAGTTCTTTCAACGTTAACTGAGAAATTGTTGTAGGTCTATGTTTTTTACCTTCCTGTTCCTAGCTAAGCCTCCTGTCATTTCAGAAAGCCTCCTCTGTCATCTTCATGCAAGATATTTCTGTTAAAATGGAGTCCTCATGTGGCCAATCTGTAAACAACCAAAATATCTTTTTTAGTGTTAATCTGTTCGTATATTTCAGAACTACTCATAAACGAAAGAATTGTTGCCAGACATCAAGTTCAAAGATGCTATTCATGAATAAGGTTCAATAGTAGTATATATAATTTCGCTAAGCATTCATGAATAAATGAATGGTTCAATGGTAGTATATAAGGTTTCGCTGTCTGTTTTTCATTTATATTTTTGATCCAACAAGTTAACTGACAACCTTTCTACTTGGTTGTTCATTACAGCTAGTGAACACGGGGAAAGACCGTGCAAAAGTAAGCATGTTAATGACATGGGCGGTAAGCAAATGTTTGCACCATCTGATGCAGATTTTTTGTTAATCTGGTTCGGTTCTATTGCCACAAAATCCTACCTTTTATCTAGAAATCTCAATAAATCAATGATCATTAGGGATTGTCATGCTTTATCATATATGCTTGAGGTTGTGGTCCATGATTGCCATTGCTTTATGACATAGTTGTGTTTTGAAAGTTCATATTAACCTTTTGCTAGATAATTGATTATTATAATTTATATTACAAGAGATATTAGAACTAGGTCTAAAGTATTACAGAAGTCGACTTCCACTGTGCATACAATTATTATTGATGAATTGTCCTTGAGTGATATTTTTTTAATGACAGAACTCTATTGGAGGTTTTTCGCATAATTCAGGAGGCCACTACAATGAGCCCTTCATGTATGTATATCCGTGGATATGACTTATCTGGTCAGGTTTTTGGATCATATAATTCCACACTCATAGTTTGATCTTGTGATATGTGTAGTGCTGAAGACGGAGTATCAGGAGTGCTTCTACATCACAAGCAAGTTTTAACTTTCATCTGTCTTACTTGAATTGATATAGCAAATTAGTGGAACTACAGGCTGACAAGATGGTATATATTGCAGAACAGCCAAGGATAATCCACCAGTCACTTTTGCTGTTGCTGCCTGTGAAACTCAGAATGTAAATGTGACAGTCTTGCCAGTGTTTGGCCTTACTGGAGAGAACCATGTTTCAGCAAAGGACATGTGGAATACCATGGTACAGGTAATTAAGTCTATAACCTCCTTTAAACCTTTTGTTTGGATGATTTTCCATACCAGTTGTTTGACGTATTCCATTTAAAGTGCAACAGTTCTTTGTCATCATGCTCTGATGTCAATTTTTAAATGTCTTGTCCACATTATCCTACAGAATGGCCACTTCAATCAGGAAAATTTTAGTGCCGGTTCCAGTATGCCTTCTTCTCCAGGACAGAAACTCTGTGCAGCTGTCTCAGCCTCGACTTGGGTAGAACCACATGGTAGATGTACTGTTGCGTTTGCTCTGGCTTGGTCCTCGCCTAAAGTAAAGTTTCAGAAGGGATGCACTTATAACAGGTTAGTGCCCCCTTGCTTTTGTCAAATAATCTAGAACTTTAGGTTGTGTGTACATCTTTATCGAGCCACTCTACTAGATTTGTTCCAATGCAAATCCAACTTGTAGAATCTAACATTTAATTGGAGCAATGATATAGATGTTTCTACTTAGTTATGTATCATACTAAAAACATGACTAAAAATCAAAGCGAAGCACCGAAGTCCACAACAGTAACTTCATTTTATTTCAGTCTTCTGTAGGGTTTGCACAAATAGAATATTGAGTGAGCAGTGCTTGGCAAGTGAAATCATAGTTAGGTATTGAGTTCAGTAGTGCGTGAGATGGAAAGTAATTAGTTAGGAATAATTGGAGTTCAGCAGTTCTTGACAAGTGAAATAATTAAATAATATGAACGAGAAGCTATGCCTGGTACTGCATTCTAACAGTGATGGAACAATTCATAAATGTTATCTCATGTTGCAGGAGGTACACCCAGTTCTATGGAACTTCTGAGAGATCAGCTGTTAATTTGGTACATGATGCCTTAACAAGTATGTTTTTCTTTTGTTAGTTTCTAGCCTTCTTAATCTTTTTACATATGGACTGTAAAATGCAAAAATTGATTCACGTGTCATAATATTTTTTATTACCAAAAACACATCCACATGTATATAATAAACACCAGTTTTGAGATTGGATGTAGTATCTGCCTCCAAATATAATCCTACATTGACAATAATTATGGATGTTACCTGGAAATGTGCAGCATTGGCCCATACTAATTTAATTCAATAATCAATCATCTATGTCCTTACCTATATCGCTGGATGTTTTTTGCTTGTTTTTACAGAATATAAACTTTGGGAAGAAGAAATTGAGGCGTGGCAAAATCCCATACTCAAGGATGAAAGACTTCCAGAATGGTATGCCCTGTTCCTCCCTCCCTGGAACATGGTCCAGAGGTGGAAAGTGGGTAGATGAGTAGTTATCTCCACATGTTTAAAGTAAATTTGCTAGTACATCGCAAATGGCATTGAGAAATCAGAAATGATCATCAATAAACTGTAGGATTTCCATAATGTGTTAGTAATCAGAATATACAATGGACATATCCTCATTGACACGAGTTTAAAACTAATGAAAACAATTTAATTCAGTTAGGTTAAGTTCCTTATTTTTTTTTTGTTTCTTCATTCAAGAAATATGCTAGTCAACATATAACCTTTATCTCTAGAAAAAACAAAATCTGACTGTAGAATAATGTTTGGGCGTCAAAATGCTTGCAGGTATAAGTTCACTCTTTTTAACGAGCTTTACTTTCTGGTGGCTGGGGGGACAGTTTGGACAGGTACGCTGTATCCTACTTTGTTTCAGACCCTTCACCTGAATTTCATGGGGATAGTTTTTTCCCCTTACTTTCAGTATAATTATATTACATTTGTTCTGCCAGTGCCAGCTAAAGTGCCATCACCCATCGTTTTCTTTTAGCTTATAATGTGTACTCCCTTTTCCTTTGGCATGTGAGGAACCTTACATTTTTCTTTCTGGTCATGTAGATGGTCAACCCCCAGCAATCGATGAGAAAGCAAGTCTTGGTTCTAAGTCCTCAAAAAGGGGTACTAAAGACACCAAGCCGGAATCTCTTAAGGATAGCCATGTCAACCTGACATCGGAGCAAGCCCCTGACAGTGGTCACATGACTAATGGTGATGAGCGTAGCGTATCAAAGTTTGCAGCAGTTCATGGGTCACAAATGCAAGAACAAAATGGAGGACTCAAGTCGGAAGAGCCAATTCCATACTTGATTTCCAAAGATGGCCCTGAAAATGTTGGCAAGTTCTTGTATCTGGAAGGAGTGGAATACATCATGTGGAACACATATGATGTGCATTTCTATGCATCTTTTGCCCTCCTTGATTTATTCCCAAAAATTGAGCTGAGTATCCAACGTGATTTTGCCAATGCGGTTTTATATGAAGATCGGCGTAGAGTCAAATTTTTGGCTGATGGTGCATCAGGAATCCGCAAGGTTAAAGGTGCTGTTCCTCATGACCTTGGAACACATGATCCTTGGCATGAAATGAATGCATATAACATTCATGATACAAGCAAATGGAAAGATCTGAACCCCAAATTTGTGCTCCAGATATACAGAGACTTTGCTGCCACAGGTGACATGCAATTCGGTAGAGATGTCTGGCCTGCAGTCTGTGCTGCTATGGACTATATGGATCAATTTGATCGTGATGGAGATGGTCTTATTGAGAATGATGGATTTCCTGATCAAACCTATGATGCATGGACTGTTCATGGAATAAGCGCTTACTGTGGTTGTCTTTGGCTTGCTGCACTTCAAGCTGCTGCTACAATGGCACACTGTCTTGGTGAACGGCACTTCGCTGAAAAGTACAAGCTCAAGTTCATGAAAGCCAAAGCAGTATATGAGGCAAAGTTGTGGAATGGGTCATATTTCAATTATGACAGCGGCACAAGTAGCAACAGCAAATCCATCCAGGCTGATCAGCTGGCGGGCCAGTGGTACACTGCCTCATCAGGCTTGCCTCCGCTTTTTGATGAGAACAAGATAAGAACCGCTCTGCAGAAAATATTTGAATTCAATGTAATGAAGGTTAAAGGAGGACGCATGGGTGCTGTTAATGGTATGACTCCAAAGGGAAAGGTGGATGACACATGCATGCAATCTCGTGAAATCTGGACTGGTGTTACATATGCTGTTGCTGCAAATATGCTGCTCCATGGAATGGAGCATCAAGGTTTTACCACCGCGGAAGGAATTTTTATTGCTGGATGGTCTGAAGAAGGATATGGGTATGAACTATTTCATATATTATTGAGTAAATCATGCTTTGCAGCGATGCAGTTTTTGGCATTGACTTAGCAATGCAATCCGTATCTTCGCTTTTTTGGTGCTTTATGTCATTTTCCATGAAAAATTTAGGGATCAGATGTTTCTAGTGCTGCCTATTTGATATTGTTATTCCTGAATTTATCTAGGGCAGTCAGCAACGCATACTGAACTTTCGCTATCCAAATGAAATCCAGTTATTGTTTGTTGGAGTCCTGTTCATCAATGAAACGAAATATATGACATGGTGTTTTTCTACTGCTGCAGGTATTGGTTCCAAACACCAGAAGGATGGACCACAGATGGGCATTATCGGTCGCTTGTATATATGCGGCCTCTTGCCATTTGGGCAATCCAATATGCATTATCTCCTCCAAAGGCAATTCTCGAGGCCCCAAAAGTTAATCTAATGGACCGGATACATATATCCCCTCACATAGCCCGAGCAATTAACGAGATAAGCATTAGAAAGATAGCACCCGACAATAGATGTTTCCCTAGCTCTGCCTTTAACTGTGAATGCTGATCGAAAGGTAACACGAAACTGCTGAGCAACTTGCAATCTTTTCGGCGTTTTGGTTTCTCCTTGCCCCATTTCCAAGGTCCAGTGGGGTTCAGGAGTCCTTCCCTTGAGCATACACATACCACGACAAGACTCAGAGACTCGAAAGAGTTGTATAATTGTACAGCAAACAGATCATATAATCTTTGTTTTTTCATTTCAAAATTTTTGCGGTGCCCGTCTAACCAATATCTGAGCTGCCCTGTGTACTGTAGCTGTTGTAGGGAAACACACTGAATATAGAGAAGTATGGTTCCATCGACTAATGGAGCACCAACTAGTTCGTATGAAGTCAACGTCGCAGAAGTAAAGAAAACTGGCAATTCTCTGTATTGTAATCATGTGGTGCTATGAACTCAACGTCGCAGAAGTTTCTGTCGTGGTTGATTGATGCTCATGGGTTTGTACATAACGGGGTCGTCTGATATGAATGCCTAAATGCTAAACAGTCGGTCGTCTTTAGCTCTTTATTTAGGCTAAATGGCTATTTCAATGGGTTAAACGGCCACTAAATGAGTTAAACGGCTGATTAAACGAACAGGTCTAGTCTAGTTATCGTGTAATGGCATGGTCGTGTAACTGAACAATATTGAAGAGTTAATTGGGAATTGCCCATTTCTCTGTTTCAGCTGGTTGCTGAGACAGTAAATCCTTTTGTATAGTACGTTCTTGACGCCGATGCGTCATTGTTCACGGTAGGATCAAAGATTGCCGGTATTTCTGTGCAGTCTAGTTACTGAACAGAAGCGATGGTTGGTTTCGAAAGTCGTCTCTTCCTCTTTTCATTTCAATAGGTGTTGATTCAAAGAAGCAAGTATGATAATTAATTTCCGCATTTGTTTTTTTTTTCTTCTTGCTGGGTTCACTTCTCCTGGCTGACATCATAAGTGGATGAACGTAAATTATCCTTATCCTTCTAACGCTCACTGTCCTGACCATCGATTATCGGCGCCCCCACGAAAGAAATAGGTGGAGGCAGCAGGCGCCTGGCACGCCTGTTGTCGACCGCTGCACACGCATGTGGCATGTGCTGATGTTAGGGTTGGTTCAGCTGCAGCGAGACATGATCGCCTCGCGCCTGGACCAGTGCCCAGCGCAGCGCACTCGATGGCTGCGCGGGGTGCCTGTACCGTCGTGATGTTCCGGTGCACCCGTCCGCTTGCAAGTTAGCGCTGGCCAGTGGCCACAGCCCGCCCACAGGGCGACGAACACATGAAACCCCCGTACCGAGCATGTACGGGCCACGCGCATGCGTTTGCGTGTCCGACTTGTGTGTGTCCTTTTTGCCGGAAGGGCTTTTGCTGTGCGATCATTGCCTGACAAGAAGCAGCCAATTCATCCCCAAGAGGCCTGTTTAGTTGTGGTGGGGAAAAAGTATTCTCTTGGATGCGTGTTATGTGAAGGGGATGAATAGGAAAGGGGAAAAAGGAATTTTTGGGGATGCGTGTTCTGTGAGGGAGATGAATAGGAAGTAAAAAGTACTTTTGGGAACTAAACACGGCCCACACATCCTGAAATCTGAATCGGTAGGTGAGGTGAGGACACTCAGGCATCTTTCAGTTTACACAGAGGGGCCATACTCCCCCGGAGGATGGTCGTTGTCGTCGCCGTTCACGTTGCCGGCCCCAAGCCATCTGTCCAATCCTCTGCATGGAGTACCATAGTTTATAGTACTACCATACGTAGTTGACATGCGTGGTTCCCTACAGTTTCATGTAAGCGCAGTAGCCTTTCAACAGCGACCCATGTAAAGGCACCGGGCCAGCGGCCGATGCGTTTCGTGCACAGAGGTTCGTTCTCTTTGGTCGGTCGCCACGCCGTTCGACCTGCAGGGAGGGCCACATGAGTCATGGACCATGCGGCTCATACATACTGCGCACCCTCCGCCGGGAGACAGCCGATCGAATCCGCCTGCTCGCAACGCGTTCCAGGTTCGAGCTCATTGGTCGTACGTACGTACGTACGTACAGGTGCCCACACAGACCACACGTACGTGCAGGTGCGCAGCCGGGGCTACCGGGTCGGTCAGACGGTCACGCCCATTGCCCGTGCCCAGCCGCGCACGCGCTATATACACGCTATTCCGCCTTCGGCGCCGTGCGGCGTGTTGTCATCGTGATGCCAGAGCGCGGGGGCAGCTAGCGGCCGGCCGCGGCACACGTATACGTACATAGAGGACGACACGCCGTGCGTGCGTGCGCCCGCCGGCGCCCATGTGCCATTTATGGGCGGCCGCGCGGCGCCAGCGCGCTCGCTCGTCACGGCGTCGTGTGGCGTCGCGCGCCGCCACCCCACCGTGGCGGCGTGGCGCCCCGAAATGAATTATGGACAACGAAGAATGACGCCGCCGTGCCCCATCCATGCCTGCTCCCCCCTGGTCGCTGTGTATGTGTATCGATTATACGTACGTGTACGGTGTATCATACCTCCTGGATCGACAGCCGGGCCACGGACGCGCGGGAGATCTACACGGATGGCATTTGCATGCTAGGTGTCAGGATTGTACGAGCGTACGTACCCTTGGACACGGTGTACCTGTACGGTTGTAGCTAGATTAGTTGACAGTTTCTGGTTGGCCATTCTCTATTTCTCTGTCAATGTGTATATGCGATGGCACGAGTGCTACACTGCTACTGGGCCCTCCTCTGATGGACAGAGTTGAATGCAACTCCCTCAATTCTAGAAAGATACATTTCAATTCTGAGTTTAGACGAGTTAAACTTTTCTACATTTAACTTTTTTTACAATAAAATAAATACATATTTATTAATCAAACTAATTATAATTATTTGGTATAATAATTTGTTTTTAAGTAGAAGAATGAAATAGGGTTGTCCGATGCATATTTTTATTCCACTATTTCATATGCAACTAATAACATTTAAGTTAATTGTGATATATGAGATTGGGCAATGCTAGGTGATATGGAACCCTCTAGTCCAATGCTAGTCCCATTTAATTTTATTATATTGGAAACATTTCATCATGGAAAATCACCCATTTTCTTTCTTCATAATTACCTTACCATATCACCATAGATGTTGATGTGTCATATATGCGTGAAATATCTATGAAACCTGCACTAGCAATAGCCTTAGAGACATGTAACATGAAAGTTTATATGTTAATAGATAGTTTTTTAGGTTAATTCGATACATGCATTGCAATTGTTTGATTACAGAGAAATACCATTACTATTCAACGAATACCAAGGGTGCCATCACAATTCAGCTGTAATTCGAAATATGCCATTTTGTACGTGCTAAACGACTTTGGGCTTACACGCAGGCTCACATATTTGCATATTGCCCTAAATACCCCCATACCTCTATGTAACACTCTCATCGACATTTGGGACCCGCATGCCACAACCTTCCTCTCCCTCTTCCTCCCCTTCTTCTCTCTAGACAGCGACGAGCAGGTGGGCATCGAGCTCACTGGCGATTTGAGCGGGAGGGGAGGGGGGCACGCGCCCCGAGCTAGGCGAGCGACGCAACGAGGAAAGCTGGTGCAGCTGCGGGAGCTCCCCACACCGGAAAAGGTGGCCGCTAGTGTTGCACGGAACTCCGACGAGCACAGGGCAGCGTCGTGCCGGGCCTCATCGTCGCAGCACCAGAGGGCGGCTCCCTCACTGTCCCATCGACCTACTCGTGACCAAGTCCAGGTCACTACTACAAAATAAATTTTCGGAGACGGTCATTTTCGATTTTCAAAGGCGGATATCCCGTCCACCTCTAAGGTGAGGCTTCTATTAATCGGAGCCGCCGAGCCTCGGATCAGAAAACCCCCCTCCATTAATCAGAAAAAAATTAAGAAAAGAAAAAGCACGCCGAGCCCATTGGCGTCGCCGCCGCGTCGGATCTGCCCCGCACCGCCTCGGATCAGCGTTCCATGCCTGCGCCTCCGTGCCTCAGCGCTGTCGCGTAGGCTCGCTCCACACGGCGGCGCCGGATCCGCCGCAACACACCGAGCCTGCGCTGGATCTGTCGCTACTCCACGCGTTCCGCCGGATCTGCCGCCGTTGGATCCACCATAGGTCGGGTTGCCCTTGGATCTGGATCCGGCCACACCACCTCGGTGGCGCACGTCCTCGTCGCCCACGCCCACTTCCTTCCTCTTCCTCGCACCGCCACTGCCTCGGTTGCCACGCCGAGGACTGTGGAGGGCGCGTGTGGAGGAGGGAGAGGAAGAGAGGAGACAGCGGCACTCGACGTAGAGGCGCGGTGGAGGGACGCGTGCGGAGGAGGGAGAGGAAGAGAGGAGACAGCGGCACTCGACGTAGAGGCACGGTGGAGGGGCGCGTGCGGAGGAGGGAGAGGAAGAAAGGAGACGGCGGCGCTCGACGTGGAGGCGCAGTGGAGGGGCACGTTCGGAGGAGGGAGAGGAAGAGAGGAAAGGGAGAGACGCCGTCGGCCTGGAACCGTGAGAGAGAGGAGTGAGGGAGGTGAGAGAGAGGATGGATAAAATCTAGGGTTAGAAATATATAGTATGTGTGGTGGGTCGGGCTGAGTTGGACCTTTTGGGTTTCGCTTTTGTCAGAAACGGGCTACGTAGATTGTGCGCTTCCGAAAATCGATTTATGGAGGCGCACATCTTAATACGACCGCCTCTGAAAATAGACTATTTTTAAGGCGGTTGTTTTAAAATATTCGCATCTTAATATGACCGCCTTCGAAAATTGATTATTTTTGGAGGCGGTTGTTTTAAAATGTCCGCCTCCGTAGATCGATTTTTGGAGGCGGTTATACATAAATATCTCCTAAAATAAAAAGTCACCGCCTCCGTTAATGGCTACGATTAACGGAGGCCCAAGATTTTGTGTTCGTCTGTGAAAATAAAACTGTAGTGTCCCGTCTTGTCAATCCACTCATCGCGCCAACACCTCCAGGCAGGGTCCTGACGACGGATCCAGGGAGGACCTCGCATGCGGATCCCGATGTGGACCTAGTCCCATGTGGTCATCCTCACGTCCAGTCGCTTCGTCGGATCTCCATCGCCGACGACCTCGCCGTTGGATCCGGATTCGAAGCAAAGGTGGCCGGCAAAGTCCAGGGCTATCAGGATGCGGTGGACCGACAAACTCTAGTTACGGTAGGATGCGTGCGAAGGCGGTGCTGCGGCGGCAGAGATGCCAATGGTGGAAATGTGTTGAGAAGAGAAGGATAGAGGTAGGAGCCGACGTGTGGGGCCCACATGTAAGTGACCAGATAGAGGTGGAAGTGTATAGGGGGCATTTCAGTTCATACGAAAATACAGATGGTCTGCATACGTCTGTCCGTGAGCCCGACATCTCTTTAGACGTATATAATGGAACATGAGTAGAGTCACCAGTATGTGAAGAGAACGGAAAGATGGAGTCCACATATCCGTAGTGCATGCGACTATGCAAGGGGCAGGCCGTCCCCATGCATTGTCTCGCGTTCGGTGGCCATGTTACCTTGCTGACGAGCTAGTATGCACTACAAAACGTCAAATGTCAAACAGCTCAAGACCATATCAGGAGAGATCGCAAATCATCATTATGCATGCTTACACTATGCTTATGACCTCAGTACATAAGAACTCCATTAAAGAATAATTTTCACTTTGATCCATTATCATTCATAATAAATAAAGAACAAACACCAGACTGACTGACGAGTGACGACCAAACACCAAACAGAGTCATACAAAAAAAGAAGAAGAAAAGAAGTCATATCCTCTCTGCTACGTATTACAGTCTTCCCACCACCACCGAAAGAATCATAAGCTACTACTTATACCTATGACGAATCCCCAGCTTAATCCTCCCCTCCTTGTGTTCACCTTAGGTAACCAGCAACACGGTAGCAACACTGAATATAATGGTGATCCAATCCAATCCATCTGTCGATCGACCCTCTCTGCTTTCAACAATTTGGAAGCAAGTTTGATGATGCATGCATGCAGGCATCCTTGAGCGGGCCGGGCATCAGTCCGCGGTCGGGTTGATCAGCAGATCGATCTCTGTCAGTCCGACCCGGGCCGATCACAAACAAACAAATTCACAAGTTCATCATGTCCTTGACGAACCCGTACTTCTCCAAGAACGGGTTGGACACATCCTTGAGCGGGTACTGGTCGATCCGGTCCTTCCAGACGCCCGCGTCGGTGGCGGGCTTCTCGACGGTCCACACGCAGCTGTTGCACTTGAACCCGGCGCCGAAGGTGAGCATGAGCACGCGGTCTCCCTTCCGGAGCCGTCCCTTGGCCTCCATGTAACCCAGCACGTACCACACGCTGCTCGCCGACGTGTTCCCGAACCTGTGCAGCGTCATCCGCGACGGCTCCAGGTCGTGCTCCGTCAGCTGCAGCCCCTTCCCGACGCCGTCGATCACCGCCGCTCCCCCCGTGTGCACGCAGAAGTGGTCGACGCCGGCCTTCATCCTGATGGTCAGGTGGTTGGCCGACGACGAGCCGCGCTGCTGCTGCTTGTTCTTGTTGCGTGACCTGAGGCGTGCGGAGAGGGTGGCGAAGGCGAGGCGGAGGAGCTCGGGGAGGGGGAGGACGCGAGGGGCGAGGACGCGGAGGTTGTGGACGAAGGCGTGGACGGCGGCGCGGGGGAGGTCCTTGCCGAGGTGGAAGCCGGGGCGGCCGGCGTCGTCCTCCATCTGGAGGGCGCAGCTGTAGGACTCGTCGGAGGCGCCGGTGTGGGTGCGGACGACGTGGCGGAGGCGGAGCTTGGCGTGGGGGCGGAGGCGGGGGTCGTTGCTGAGGAAGTAGGCGCACCCGCCGGAGCGGAAGAGGCAGTTGCCCAGCATGAAGGAGCGCCTGTTGCCGGCGTACCAGTTGGGCGCGATCGACTCCGACGTCATCACCAGCGCCACCTGACCAGCGTGCGTCCTGCATGCACCAATTCAATCGTGTCCGTTTGGTATTAGTATGCAATTACTGTCACCACCACCGTCCACCAATAGGAGCATAAACAAGCCAACAGGTCCGGATCAAGCCAAGCCATGGCTGAGACATTCATGCTGCCCATGCGTAAAAGCGAACCAAACTCGGCGAGCAGAGCATTAAAGCCGCAGGGGGTAGACTGGCCGTAGCTGGCTCTCAGCACCAGCGCGGTCCGTTGGCTCGGCAGCAGTCGGCATTCATGCGGCTGCCCCTCGGTTCTCGGCCACATTTACTCCCGTGTCCAATCCAAGCCGGTGGTGGTGCGGGCACCTCACACCATCCACGGCGCCTTCTGGATGCAGATGGACCTTGCTTGCACAGGGACTGGGCCAGCCGGCCAGCCGAGGAAAGAAGGGCCGTGTGCCCGTGTACACCAGGAGGTACAAATAATTCATGCTTTGCTCCTTCGGAAGCGAGCCACATTTCGTGGAAACGTAAAATGTGCGCTTAGTTTGATAGAGTAAAAATGGCATTACCAGGTTTCCAAACCTATCTGGAGGATGCTTTTTTCTTTACAAAAAAAAAAGAACTGATCTAATGAGTTTTCTAGTGTACTGACATTTTGGTCTGACAGAAAAGATTTGGTTTCCGCTAAAATGTCAGTACACTACTGATAGAGGATTCTTTGATGTTTGCTGGACAAAGTAGCTAGGCCCATGCTAAAATGAGCATTGGTTTGCGAAGATTAAGCACTGCATTGACTCTCCGGGTCTGATCTGACCCAAGTACGAGCTTGCGCTTCAATGGCATGGAAGATGGAACCAAACTACACGTACGTAGATGCACATGCACTGTGTGTGTGCATCCATGCCAGCAATAAGTCAGTAACTCTACTACTAGCTTAAAGTTTTGCTGATGGTTGGGCCACTAGCATAAAGTTTTGCCCAGTTTTGAGCCTTTTACCTGCACAACATTAACTCCCCGTCTGGTTTGGGTGACTACTTTGACTTAAATGTACATATATTGTGTCTTTAAAAGATGATTTTACTACTAATCGATGATTTTTTTAAAGAAAATTATATAAAAGATTGTAGACGTGGCCTGCAGTGAATCTATTGTCAGTCCAAACAATAACTGAAGCCGATCCTAGTGCAGAAGTGCTAGCACATGCAGCTACCCCCAGAGACTTAAATGAAACCTCTATAATCATATACTCCCTCCATCCTCTTTTGATAGTCCTATTTCAAAAACTTAATTTTTCATAAATGATAGTCCTATTTGTTATTGGTATGAGACATGGCAATAAATAGCACCAGTAACGAAGAGTTCTCAATTAAAACATTGGATTACCAACTAAAAAATTTGTGTTGCATTAATAAGATGATAGGTGAAATAGGACTATCAAAAGAGGACGGAGTATCAAAAGAGGATGGAGGGAGTATTGCCTTAACTTCGAGGAAGGGAGAAAAATGATCCCCTCAAAGAAAAAAAAGGAAAAAATGAGAAATATAACAAGTGAAAACAAAACATAATTTAGAAATTCCCTGGGAAATAAAATAAAAAAAAGAAGGCGAAAAGCACACACGCGCGCACCTGAAGAAGTTGTTGACGAGGTCGAGCGCGATGAGCGTGGCGCTGCACCCCATCCCGGTGAGGTTGTACACCTTGACGTCCTCGCGTAGTCCGTACCGCCGCACCACCCGCGCCGACAGCGACGGCGCCGGCGAGAACATGGACACGTTCACGACGAGCACGTCGACGTCGCCGGGTCGCACCCCGACGCCGCCCGGCGCCGCCGATCTCGCGAAGAGCTCGTCGAGCACGGCATGGAACGTCTCGTCCATCTCCTCCATGGCCTCCCTGAGGCGGTCGGGACGGGCCTCGCCGCCCTCGATCATGTTGCGCGGGCCGTACGTCTCCTCGCCGATGCCCGAGTTGACGATCACCTTGAGGAGGAACTTGTACTCCTCCAGCCCCAGCAGCTTGTTCCGCTGGATGATCTCGCCGCACAGGTCCGTCGGGAGCTTCCGGTCGTCCGTCGCCTTGTAGCACACGTAGTCGAGGAGGTAGCAACGCCGCCGGCGAGCGCGGGACACCAGCAGACGCGCCAGCAGCGCCAACGAGTAGGCTAGCAGCGTCAGCGTCAGCATCGTCACCAGCTCCATTTTATTGCCGCAAAGCGACGCGTGAGGGTGGTGCTCGTGGAGAATTGGAGATGGTGGCGATGTTGAAGCGGATCGAGGAGATGTGTGTGACGGCAGTGTGAGAGTTCTTGCTCTAGACACTCCCAAGCCGCGAGCTCTAGTAGTGACGAGCTTTGTGTGTGTGTGTGGGTGGGTGGGTGGGGTTGGTGAGCGCGGAGGGATGAGAGGGAGATCTGAGGAAATGAGGAGGGAGAGGAGGGTGGTTTTATAACACGGAGAAGGGACTCATGGTCATGAGATTTGAGAACCTTCCACTCGTCTACTACATTTTTCTTCTTTTTTTTTCTGGAGTTAGTGGCTGTTGGTATTTCTCCGTTTAGTTTTTTTTTTACAAAAGGGCCGGGGTTTTTATAGATGACTTATTAATTCCTCAAAAAAAAAAGACTTATTAGGCCAACCCTAACTCATAGTGTCTATGTTGTCATATACTCATATCATCAATACACCATCATAAAAGCTACTCCCTCAGCTCCATAATATAGCTATGTTTAGGTTTCTTTAAAGTCAAACACTATTTAACTTTGACCAATGTTATTTCTAAAAATAGAATTTATTTCAAGTAAAAAGTTGTATGTTACAATAGTTGGTTTTTATAACGGATCTATGAACATAATTGTTATATTGTCAATCCTTATACTTTTTTAGAAATTTATGGTAAAAGTTAAGAATAGTAGACTTTGAAAAAACCTAAACGTAGCTATATTTTGGAACAGAGGGAGTACAGCACATGATTTCTCGATTTGGGTCCCTAATGAGCTTACTCTTTATTCTCTTCACCAATGATATTTGTTTCTCATCATTATGAAGACAACGTACTTCTCTCTAATGCATTTATTATGTAGTAAAAGAAAATAACCGATACATAATAGGATTACAAAACAAAAGTGTACGGTTGATACATCATATGTTCATATCCCCCGGCGTAAAATAACTGATACATAACTTTCACAAACGGTCTCTAAATTTGTTTCAAAGGTAGGAGTATTAATCAAACCCTTGAACTATTAAATCACATTTTGGGTTCTTGAACTTACCACGTAGTTCATTGAAGTTCCAGACTTCTATATTTATATGGCATCCGGGTCACATTTTTTCCCCAAAATTCATCACTGGTATCTTTGTTGGCCGACAACTAATAATAGAACAAAATTATTGGGATTCTATCTCTTCAGTTTCCCAGCAGTACGGATAACAACTCAAAGTTGTCATGCATGAAGAAGTCCGAAGTACCGATGCCCTTCAGTTTTCCAGAGAAATCATTTGGGATATCAGCTTTTTCTCCATGATAAAACGTTAGATCTTTATAAAATTCATGGCCTAATCTTCTTTTTTACAAATTAACATGGGAATTTCTTGAGCATATTAGAAAACACGGTGTTTTAAACCCTATGTATTATATTAGTACTATGAAGTTAAAAGAAGCCATCACATTTGTCAAGAAGGCAAAGAATTTTTCACGTTAATCCACAAAAAGAAGAATCTAGACATAGGATTTTTATGAAGCTATAATGGTATCCAAAAGGCTCATATCCAATACAACTAATAAATATAGTACTTATAAAAAAATGGTCCATATCACTACGACTAGTAAATATACCATCCTACTCACAAAAAAGAGTCTACCTAAAATATGACTAATAAGTATTCAAGTGGCAGAATTATTCTCACAATCATTTCATCGTGGCTGGATCTAACCACGACAAAATGGAGAATGAGCCGAAGAAAATTATTCCATGATTGTGGCATCATCCCTGCCTTGATGTGGGCATCCAAAAACCTAGTTCTCCATATTTTCGTACCAAAGAAAATCGCCGACCTCACAGTTATCGTCATCACCTTCGTCGGAGTCGCCATGGCGAGACCCAATCCACCCTACCTCCTTGTCGTTGCAAGAAAGAAGAAAGAGGAAATTAAAGTCTCCAATACCACGATATGCAACATCAAGGAATCTAAACCCCAAAACTGAACTAAAAACAACCTAATGGAAAGATGGATCCATACTCCTTCCGGCCTCCGGCGAGATGCGAGAGGTGGAAAGAGAGGGACCAAACGGTGGTGTGGAAGCATAGGGTGATAGGGTGGACGGAACGATTGGTGGAATAAGTACCTCCCTCATCACAAGTACGGGGAGCAAGTACCGCCGGGTGCCGATGGATGAGCATGAACGGAACGATGGGTGGTAATGGGCTGCGTGGACGGATGCGAATGGGATCGCCGCCGCTGGCAGGTACTCCGTACGTGTGTGATCAGTGGTCACCACGCTCACGGCGTACGTCATGCATGCAACCTCAAGATGAAGATGCTCCAGCTCGTTTTCAGAAAATGGCGCGAACAGTGGCGGCCTCTGGTCGGGAATCCGCGTCCTTTTGCCTCTCATGTGCACACATTCAATCTGGTATCAGATCCACATTCATACGGTCCGTCGTCGTCTTTTGCTTGCCCCTTTTATTTGTACTACGTACCAAACATGCATTCGTTCTTCGTACGCATGGGGCATCTGGTCGGTCGATCGATCCACGCGTATTTCGGCCACTCGAATCATGAATTTACGTACGTATATGCGCGGTATCCAACACGGCTAAGTACGCCACGGTTGGTGAATGCTCGTCGTGAATGGCTCCACGTGCACGTACGTCCAACCAATTAATCCATCCGGCGCCACATGCACGATTACACCGTGGAAAGATCGTGCTCTGCGCGCCGCTGCTCACTGTTCTGCCTGCTTCACGTACGGTGTGGCAGCCGTATCACGTATATACACATACTACACTGCTGCGCAGTCTACAGTGTATATGTATCTGTTGCTGCATGCCTGCGTGCAGTACGTGGTCACTCTTTCGCCGCCGCTCGCGCCATGCTCACTGGTCTTCGTCGATCCTATAATCCCTGCTGCCCACTCTGCTGTGCGCACACCCTGCCCACGCTGTAGCTGGCCGTAATGCGTGGCGGTTGCGACCACCTGCCTAGTCGGTTCCACCCTAAATACTACCAACAGGGTAGGCTCCGTCCGCATGCAATGCATGTAACAACACCGTGCCATCCATCTCAGATGACACAGGATCGGAGACCCCTGTATAGCTTCGGCGCGGCTCCACCGTACCAGTGTGTTTACCCGATCCATGTGTGTCTTATCTATCATAGCCGACGATCGACGACAACTGCCCGCTTTGTATGCTTGGTCGATCGAGTTGTTTCCTTTCTCTATCTTGCCGTGTGGCAATGCAGTGCAACAACATTCAACGCTGCTGTCAGAAAAAGGGCGCAATGGGCCCCGGTACGTTTCGCTGTGCCTGGCTGCACGTACTACGCTTTGTTAGCTTTGTGTAATTGTGTAGCCGTTGCAACAATAATCTGTGGGCATGGCGGGTTGACCTCCGTCGTCGAGCAAAAGGAGGTAGTAGTAACAGCTGATGCTGCTCCCTCTGCTGGTAGACCCTCAAGCCTCAAACAGACAGCTTGGGAATCAGAGGGTGGCACATGCATGCATAAATATACTGGCAGGCCCCTGTGAACAACTCAGATACTGGATGCACCACTAAGTGGTTTCGTTTTTAAGCATTGCAATATGCCAACATGGATCTTGGTTTGAAGCAGTGGTGGCTACGGAGTAAGTACATACTGCAGTATTTGGAGTATGTACTTACGGAGTAAGTACATCCAAATATCTAAAGATAGATATCATCACCAAACGGAAGACAGGGAAAACAAAATATATATGTCTGTCTGTCTGTCCGGCCGGGCTACGACTTCTGTGTCTTCTAACCTGTGTTCCCATCCGTGTCTCCATGGCAATTAACATCAAATAAATCATCTAAATTCAATTCTGATCATACCATTATGTTTGTTATGATTAGATCTTCAAAACTAAACCACACTTGATCATGTTTGGACTATATTTTCTTTTTGGAATATTTTTTAGTTAAACAAATTATTTTAATACAAAAATATTCTAAATATATATATAATCCAAATATAGTCAAGTGTGGTTTAGTTTTGAAGATCTTATTATAACAAACACAATGGTATGATCGGAATTGAATTTGGATGATTTATTTGATGTTAATTGCCATAGAGACACGGATGGAGACACAGGTTAGGAGACAAACAAGTCGTAGCCGGCCGGCCGACCAACACTCATCAATCCATGCATGATCAGCAGCAAGCACACACCATAAAATGCTACCAAGTGTGGTTAGGTGATCATCATAAGAGCAGCCAGTGATAAGCATGAATCGCCAGGCCAAGTGCATGCCATTAACGTAGCTGAGCGAGCACTTAAGGCATGGCATGTGGCGGTTAAGCAGACGGCCGGCGCGGAGGTACTGCACGGCGGGAATCAATCGATCTATCATCAAGGGCTGTAATGATACTTCCCGAGCGAATATTTTGATGCGGCCGAATAAATTCGATTGAGCCGGCCGGTCCTCCACGGCCGCTTTGCTAGACTAATTACCCAACGACCAATGCACTTGTTGTTCCGGCTATACGCACATATGCTGGCATTATTATAGTTTGCTCACTGTTGTGCCGCTGTGCGGTCCAGAAAAGCATTCAGAACAGGAGTTTCCTATTACTAAGTACAGTGATGTTAATGAGTTTCCATGGAAATGGTGAAGTTCAATTGCACATGTATTTTTCTCCCTGAAAATACTGTACCAGTC
The DNA here is from genome assembly GCA_015342445.1 of Digitaria exilis. Lineage (NCBI taxonomy): Eukaryota > Viridiplantae > Streptophyta > Magnoliopsida > Poales > Poaceae > Digitaria > Digitaria exilis. Next base: position 3,451,731 of record JACEFO010001669.1, on the reverse strand, counting down.
ACTGCATTTTGGACAAGGTTATTGCAAAACTACTCTGAAATGTTGGCTATCGATGATATTTTGAAATATTAAGCTTCAAGCATGAAAAATCGTATCATAAGCACAGCTGCCTTGAAAGTACAGTAATGTTCACAAATATCACAAAATTGTAAATATGACTCAATAAAAAAAAATAGCGATCAAAGCTACACCTTGGAGACGATACGTATGTCACAGTACTCCTGTATCAAGACAGAGGGAACAGACATATATTGGCTCATTTAGTTTGATTAAGATGTCCTTTTGTTAAAACCTGTTGAGCATCAAGTGGAATCAATCTGCCTTCAAACACTCTCCTAGAGTGCTAGCGGATTGTTTTCCTTCAAAAGCAGATTAAAATGCGCCTTTAATTATTCATGGAAATTGTTATATTGATGAATTGGGCAATATATGGACCACAAGAAACAAGAAAAATGACTACTGGATCTTAATTGATAAGAAAAAGGCCATGCAAATCCGTGCACCGGTAATCAAGCCGATAAGACAAAAGGCAGATCGACGGCCACCAACTTTGGCGTGCCCATTCATCATGCGCTCGATCGCTAGCTGCTCTCACGCTCACAGCTCACCTCGCCGGCTCGCCCCTTCCATCTCCATCCGTCCGTTCCAGCGTCTCTGTCCTGTGCCCAGTGTGCCGTGCCGGCGTGTCGCCGCCTCTCCAGCCCTCAGATCAGGCGCATGCATCCCGCCATCCCCGGCGACGACACGACCTCTCCTCTCCTCTCCTCTCCTCTCTCGCGCGCGCGCCTTCATCCATTGCTCGATCGTCTCCGCCGCCCTCGCGAGCTGCGACGAGGCTTTCAACAATTAAAGCTAGAGCTCCCTAGCGTTCGCCGCTGGCTCCAGAAGTGCGCGCGCGTGCAGGCAGGCAGGCAGGCAGGCAGGCGGTTGCGACCCCGAAAGCTAGGGAGATGTGGCATGGGCGTGCGTTCGCGGTCGCCGTCGTGCTCGGCGCGTGGCGTGCCGAGGGTGGGTGGTGCATGCCCTTGGCGTGGAGCGCGCGGCCGGGCGGGCACGGTGAGTGATGAGAGGCATTGAAAGGGGGCGGCAAATTCAGGCGGGCATGGAGGAATCCGGCCGTCTTTTCGGGCGAGCGCCGGGGATGGAGACGGACGGACGGACGCTCACTCACGCGCCGCATGCGCGCACGTCCTATAGCTAGCTAGCTTTGCGTGGATGCATGAGCATCACGGAGACGCGCGCGGCGATCGACACTGCAGGTCGATCGCCGAGTACGATGTGGGTATGGTCACGGGAGGGGGGGCGGACGGTGACGTACCCACGTCCGTGACTGATGGTTTCTGGGGTACGTACGTTTCTCACCGCCGTGTATAGGCCACGAACTTGGCCGATGACAAAACAATTTGCTGGGGACGGTCCCCCATCCGTCGTCGGCGTCTCGATCGGTGAGGCAGGAGACTACGGGAGCGCATGCTTTTTCTTTTTTGTGAAGTCTGGCTGGCATCTACTACTGCCAGGACGACGACGGTCATCCTGTCGGCCAGGGCCCGGCCGCCCGGGTGCAAGAGTAGACTACGTGCTATACGAGCGTTGCGGTTACGAATCTGTCTGCCTGCCGCAGGGTTAGCTGAAACGGGCTTTATTTGCCAACATGTTGGTGCCGCGCAGCGCAGTTACGAGCGTGGAGGCCGGCAGTAATGGTACGTGCACGCCTAGCTAACTGCATCTGCATGCACGACGGGACTTGCCGTTGCATGGCTATGCTGCCCTGTTGAACGATGATTCGACCACCTGAATGCATCCAGCTGCAACGTACGAAAAGGTTAGGCTGTGTTCAAACACAGATTTAGGAAAAAGTACTTCTCCAACAAGTTTTTTCTATTCATCCCACTCACAAAACACGCTTCTCGGTGCACTATTCATCTAAAACTACTACTTTTTACTTCTAATCTGAACATGTCCTTAAAGTCAATAACAGGTCGACGTGTCACGTCCAATTACTGGCTCATCTGCTAAGGACGCCACGGACGTGCCACCACACGAAAGCGGCACCAGTGCTTGCATCTTTTCTCATCAATGTACTCTTATGCTGCTACAACCGACTACCGTGCACACATCCAACCTGTCAAGACGGGAGCTTAAAGAGTGCTGGACTCTCTTATTTTGCCGGGGACCCTTTTATTTTCCCCCTCCGGATCCGGATGGACACACCCAGCAGCTCGAACATACTCCTTCCATTTCAAATTATTAGGCATCCTAGGCAGGGGCGGAGCTGGGCCGGCGCAAGGCCTAGGGCCACTCTGTGGGCCGATGACACAAAATTACCTGGGCCTCTTTTACTACAGTAGCTGCTACAGTAATCGCAGTGGAAGAATTAGGTCCACGCCTGGGGCCACTCCAGGCCCCAGTGGCCCCAGGCCTTCCTCCGCCACTGATCCTAGGTGTCATTTGAGTGTCTAAATTCATGACATCTTCTATGAGCCTAGATATATAGTTGTATAAATTCATAACATCATCAATGAATCTAGTGAAATGCTAGGATGACTAATAATTTGGAACGGATGGAGTAGATAATAGTCCATCAGTCCATGTTGTCACTTGCAGCCTGCTTTTGTGCTTGACAATGTCGTCAACGGGTTGATTCTCTACCACAAGCCAAGCCAAGTTCGTGTCTGCAGCCAAGACAAGTTAATAGCAACTTGACGACCCGAGGCTGCACCGCTGCAGTATCTATTGGGATAAAAATCAGATGAAAAAAAACCTCGGATTCCATAGGTGAATCGCAGTCGTGTGTGCTTTTTCCCCGTGGTCCTAGGACTTTTTATGATTATCAGATTATTGGAGCGGCCAGTAGTGGCCAAAATTCGTTGAATTTTGGAGCCAGTCCGGATTGCTATCATCATCTGTTTAAAGAAACCGGAGCTGTTGGCAGTTGGAAGCTGAGGCTCAGTACTTCTCCCGGGCCCTGCCAGCACACGCAGCAGTATGATGATCAACCCTTTTGGGAATTTGTTGTTTTGTTCCCATAAAAAAAACCTTTTGGGAAAAAAGAACTGCGATCCACAGGCTCGTGAACGAGTCCCAAGCCCCCCAACGGCAAGGGCACATGCTTTAATGCTCTGGTGTATATGTTCAATTACATCGTATCAACTTTATGAGATGCATGTACTGTGCGCCCGTGTCATTTTTTTTTATTGTTACAGCTGCGTCCATGGATCAAAAGGAAATAGTCTACTAGCACGTGAAGCGAGTTAATACTTTGCCTGAAACAAGTTATGAACTTGTTAAGAACAAGTAATCCTTCATTTTTAAATATTTTGATCTAATTAGTCTTTCTTAACAATATTGGAGTTGATATGCAACGTCATGTTTTTAAAACGAAAGGGAGTTGCACACCTGGAGGTTAGAGTTGATAAATAAGATCATGACAATAGAGATAAATCATTGGGGTTGATTCTAGAGTTGCCGCCAGGTAAAAATATCATTAGTGAGCTCTAGTTTTGAGTCTGCTACAGCTTGGGCTCTATTTCAATCAAAGGCAATGAGTAATGCTGGTCCACAGACTCGATTTCAAATCTGCTATTCACATTCATTTCAGGAAACCGAACAGGTCATGCAAGAAAGGGACACTGCCACACTTGGTTGCATCTCGCACATGGCTTGCTTATTCACAACAAAACTGTCCAGATAAAAAGAACATGGCAAAAGATGCGCCTAGTACATAAACTGCAACATGGATCCAAAATCGAATCCAAATGGCAAACGATGTTACAACAATGAGTTCATAAAAACTAGTTGGTTTCAGATGGAACATGAATGTAACGTTGCAATGAACAGAGGTCGCATAAAACCATAATGCTCCTTCCTTGCTAACTGCCACAAGTGTGAAATCATGCGGCATTGATCCTCTATATGCTTCTGATGAAAAATGAGACATGTTCGAACAATGGAAGTAACCTGATGTAACAATTTAATCTAGTGTCTATGCAAAAAGATCACTGAATCCTATACCTGTTTCTATTTTACAACAAAACATGCCGGAGCAACTCACCAAAGTGTAACGCACAGCTACAAGACATGAACACAAAAAAGTGACACCAAAACCCTCCCACAAGGATAAGACTGTCGACACGAATGGATGCACTCACTGGGAAACAGGTTGTCACCTTCACTGGTTGCTTTCAGCAATAATATATCTGATTGCATTGCAACAATGACAAAATCTTAAGGTGATTACCTTGCTTTCTAGATCATATAATAGATGTGACCCGGACAGAGTGGTCCGCAGACCCGGTGATGTACATCGGCAATGTTGGATGCCAATCCACACTTGTGATAGATGAACTGTGTGGTAGTGTCCTCAATCCACTTTCATGGCCTTGTACCTGAAGGGAAATTGCAGACAAGCATTGGTACCCAGTTCTGGAAGGAAAAATTAACTGGGACGTTCAGATAATGGTGAACACCTGATATATTGGGGCCCGGACCAGACCGGAGGTAACCAGCAGCCTCTTGCCATTAGAATCCAATGCTATCTCATGCATTTGTTTGTTAAAGCTCTCTGGGTTGCAAAATCTTGTAATAGAAGCACAAGTACGAATGAGCAATTTAACTGTCATAACAATTCACCTAACGATCATGGGATCTAGGGTGTTCTCACCTGCTGCAATCTCTTGACCAAAGAATCTGACCTTGATTGTGCAAGCTCCATTCAAATATCTATAAAGTGAATACAGTTAACGTGGGATGAAATCAAGCAAAGTAATGAAAGACCACAAAATAAATATTTGTATGAAAGAATCCACATTAGTACCACGAAATACAATGATAACTGGAGATATTTTGGAATACTAAGATTATCTGACCATACGGACCCATGGAACTACAATGTGATATGCAGACGGTTATTAGTAAGGCAATAATGTCAAGACAGCCCCAAATAGAAGAGCATATTTAGATCTTAAAGTATGTGCTGTAAATCAAGAATCATTCATGATCCTTTTGAACTATCGTGTTCCCAATGACCAGATCTGCATCTATCTACATGCTCCCTAGAGCATCTGGCTGGTTCAGTAAGCACCCTTTAATTTCTTCAGTAGTATTTTAATTTTTGCTTCAGTACTTTATATTTGTTCTCATGATACAGGGCAACACACTATTCCACTAGTCTCTTTTGATTGTTGATTTAATATGCGTATCTGTTCCTGCTGTATATTTTGGTTTTATTCCAGCAGTCAGGACTCAGGCCACACGCAATGCACCATAATAAAAGTTTTGTTGATCTGTTGGAATGAGCACGTCAGTTTAAACAGATTGTGAATTCAGGGGTAGACAAGACAATAAGACTTCTGCCCTTCTTTATCATAGGACTGAGGTGCATGGCTAAAAAATGGATAGGGAAGGGTTCACGACTATTTGCTATATGTCACACCACGCAATCCATTGGATACCAAATATAGACTCAGGTTTTTATATGACATATGGCTAATTGCATCAGCGCAATAAAAGGGAAAAGGTGTAACGTTATATATACCTTTCCATCTGAGCCTAGACTGAAGATGCTAGTTTCAGCTGGTCCAAAAAGAACTGAGCTCACCGGGGAATCATGGGCAGGCCATCCCGTAATTTGCATACCAGCAGACATGTCTATTTGCAGTTCAGGAAGATGATGTGCTCAAATAATCCCAAAAAATAACAAAAAAATGAAAAATCATGCAAAAATAAGCAAAAAACTACTGTGGTAGAGCAACAAATTATGCCAAGCTTCAAAACCGTTCAACCAATAAGCTGTTTCATTGCTAAACTGCAAATATTAATACTTGCTAACTAGCTAAGCTCTTAATTCTGGTTGAGGATCTGTTCCATAAGGCAATGCTAGATTATGCTCAGGCACTAAGCTGAGTAGGACCACTTTCCTAACACCTAGGTGTTTTTACGTCTACAGTGGTTTAGGAGTTGATATATGTATAACGAGACAAACCAGAGATGGAGGAAAATGAATTGCGATCATGGAATCATGAACGCATGTTAATGTCAAATTTTGTTGTAATGCAATATTCCCTTTATTTAACAAGGTGCTTCTCCATTTCTGTGAAAAAGCACTACCCCTAGGAAAGCCTAGCCACTAGGTCGAGCCTTACCACCTTACTAATGCTCATTTTTGAAACGTTGGGTTGAGGTCAGAATAATGCGCTGGATAAATCAGGATGATAGGAAGCAATACGCCACCCACAAAAAAATAATGATAGGGATGATAAAACAATATCACAAAAAAGGATACCAAACATGTGAATCATCCCATCTGTTGCAGAAGCTGCCAAGATTTTTCCATTGTGATTGAAGCAAAGTGAAGTGATAGCAGGCGGATCCTCACCAAGAGGGAGGACTGTCTTCACGATAGAAGAAAAAAGGAGGAAATGTTTAAGAAAGATGTTGAGCTAAAGAGTACACATATAATTTCAAGAGAAGAGGATGAAATCAAAAGAAGTACCAATGGCTTCCATGTTTTCATATGCCACACTGTCAAGTTTGCAAATCCTGTTCTCTCAAAAATAGTTGACCCACGCCTGAAAATGTGAATAAGCTGGAAATAAGTATAATAATGCAGTGCTATTAGAGAACAAGGTACATGACATGTAATAATTCGATGGACTTCTTGTCAAGTACGTGAAGTGTGAAACTAAACATTACCGTCTTGATGCAGCTGCAGATACAAACACAGGTTCAACAGGGCTACACTTCAAATCTAAGATGCTGCATTAAATGGGAAGCTTTGTTAGTGAAACATTTTCTGGAAGGAACCAGCAGAGTATAGGTTACAACCTTGGAAAGTCTCTTGATGTATTCAGGTCACAAACAACTCTTTTTGCATCAGCATTCCAAGCTTTAATTCCTCCATTAGCTGTTCCTATGAGTAGCTATGGTCAAGAAAAATGGGTGACAAAACAGAAGTCTTAAACAAACTTAACAAAATTTGGAAGTGATGGAAAGATACTAATGTGGTACAATCCAATATAGCCATACCAATCTATCAGATCTGCATTCCCAAGAAAGTGCACTGACTTCAGCCCCACAGTATATAGTGGCATTTTTGGATGATGGTGTTGACGAATCATACGTCCAGATTCTTTCAAAAGTGTAAAACCATCATGTCATAATCTAGAACATTCAGATAGACAGCTAAACTGAAGCCATTCGAGATAGCAGAATTACCTAACTGTACCATCAATTGATGAACTAGCAATATTTGAGCCAGATGCAGAAAATCGACATTGGCTAATGGAACTGTTATGGCCTAAAAATGTTTCCTGTTAGCAAGTCCAATCAGTCATATATGTAACTGCAAAAGGTGATAATAGAATAGTGGGGAACAAACCATAGCTTACCTGAAAATCCACTTTCACTTCAGGAAAGTCTTCCTCAGTCATCAAAACCTGCTCATCCTCTGCAGCAAAAGACATATTAAGCATCCAGGTCACCAATGATATGGGGGTAAATGGCATATGGTACACAGAGTTAACACAAAAGAAGCACTGAAGAATATCAAATAGGAAGATATGTTGACTCATGCATACAGGTAATCCAAACTATGATAGCATTAGAATGAATGATGGGTGAAGGTAACAGCATAACTATATTACTGGTTACCCTGCATAAACACATGGAAAATACAGATACAAGGACCATGAGAAAGACCTGTACATATCTCCTTTTATATATAAATATACTAAATCAGTAGGGGCCTCCCCTGCTGTTTCGGTCAAAAAAGAACCATGAGAAAGAAAGAGAAAGTATTACCTGTATGTCTTATCTCAGATGATTCATGCAATTTCCCACTTCTTGTAGATGAAGACCGTGAGTCAAAACCCTGTATCCTGCTACTTGAGACTGATGACTCTTCATAGTTTTCTGACATTTCTTGTTTAGGAGGGACACTGGCTGTACTAGTACCAACTAAATTCTTGCTTCCATAACCAGCACCATTGTAGTTCCTGTGTTCATAAATTGAGACATATTTAGAGGATGCGTGCATGTTTGTTGGTGGTTAACGCCCACAATCTACCAAGTTCAATACTTAAAGGAGATAGAGCCTTTATAGGAAAGTTAATGTTAGAGTAATTCACATGCATGTCACTTAACCCAATCGAATAATATACTATCTGTTAATTTATGGAAGGGTTCATGTTCCATTTACAGAGCCTTAGCATGAATTAAGAGGCAAAAAAGGTATTCCGCAGGCAAGAGAAGCTTTACCTTCTCAACTGAGATATTTCATCTTCCTTTGCCTCTAATGACGCTTGTAGTTCTGCCAATTTATTATTCAGTTGCTTTATGTCATTCTTGAGGGATTTGATCGTATTCTTTTCAGTGCTAATTCTTAAAAGAGCTGGGATCCGTAAAAAGGTTAAGGATAAAACAGTGTAGCAGTAAATAACAATGTGTCAAATCAAATTTCTAATAAAACAAAATATATCATATTGACGATCAACTAGAGTGGGGATAAGGTTACAAATCAGTCAATTGCAGAGAGCATATTGTAAAAGGTTGAGAAAACGACCCATCAGCTGTAGAAAATATATCATAAGGATATTAGTATCATTGAAAGTTCCGCTTAAAAAATTCCTGAATGAAAGAATCAAAGTGTCCAACCATTCTTTGGAGAAATATACACGGAACTGCGGATCAAAGCTTGGGTTCTTAATATATGGAATAGCTGCATAATATTATTGAGATTGACACAGCATTAGAATACCATAGATCATAGAAGTAACATGATTAAAAGAAGTCAATGAACACATACCGAACCATGCCAGCCAATCTTCACGTTTTTGCATCAAATAATTGCCGCTTTCACCAAAAAATTCAATTACTTTGTCTTGTCTACCAGATTTCAAAGCATTGACAACATAGTACCTTAATACTGACAGCTCCAACTTAACAAGGGTCGAGAACAACTCTGCATCCGCAGGTGATGTGAAACACTGCTTGAAAAAGGTGAACAGACCTACCAACCTATCCAGTTGGTATTTCGCTATATACTCTGAGAATACTAAATCTAGGATCTTATCTACTTGAAAGTTCCTTCCGATCTCAGTAGACAACTCTGACTCGTATGCTTGCAGCGTACTTGTGAAGCCTCTGAACACTAGAAACTCTCTCACGAGCTCCTCAGCATACCGGATGTTCTCCATTGCAGCCCAGTGTTAGTGCCACTGCAAGTGTGAAATGAAACGTCATGACTCAAGAACTGAAGAACAGACCAATCATAGCTCAAATAAGAAAATGGGGAAGTAACAATGTGACTCAATGTCGACTTCAGCTTCACTTCCCCTCACAGAAACATTTCATTTCGACCCAATGGCATGTAAAAGTAAACTAAGGATCTCCCGTGCTTGCAAGTAAGGTCACTTCTCCAGCGAGCACGTGGTACTGAACATCCCAAATACGTTGTAGAAGGCTTCTATGTGTATAATTCTAAAGTGAATACGAAGCATCTAGAAACCAATCCGAAATCGCATACTCGCATGCACGCAGGGAAGCGAAGGGGCCATGCCCGCAGTTACTCTGGAACCAACTAGTCGAAGCAACCCGCGAGGTTCGGAAGAGAAACCACGAGGCACGAATGCACGCACCCCCGGGATCGGGATGAACCCCGTGTGCCGCCGGCTCGTTGATCCCGAACGCGCCGACGCGGGTACCGACCGGAGGGGCGCGCGAAGGAGAGGAGGGGATGGGAAGGAGAACGATAGATAAGCTGACCTCTGCGAGGCGGCGCCGCCGCCGCTGGGAAGGAGGACGCCGGGAGGAGAGCGAGGCGAGCCGGCCGAGGCGGGGCAGCGATTGGTGAAGTAGCCCAAGGACGGGGAACGAGATCCTCTACCATTGCCTTGTGAACGGCAGAAGAACATCCGTCTGTGCTAGCACGTTCGATTGGTATCCAAGGGTGCACATTCATTACACATTTATACCAAATCTATGACCATGCCGCCTGTATAACACCCCGGCTATTTCCAAAAAACAAAATGAGGCACTATATAGAACTACAAAGTTAGACTTTATTAGGTTAGATTAATTGAATAATAAATCATCTTTTCTTTGTTTTTTTATATTTTTTATGACACTAAAATTTTATTGTCTCTAAAACAATATGCAGAATATATGGCTTCGATTATGAAATACTAGACTAGACCAGCAAACAATTAACACCTAACATAACTATTAATAATAATTAAAAAATTAGAAATCAACTAACGCACTAGAGAAGAGGTAGGAAAATTTTAATGTAGCAATTTTAAATCAAATATTAGAAGAACTAAATATGATCTAATTATAAAATTACTTATATGAATGGACATGAAATTGTGAGACGAATTTATTAAACCTAACTAATCTATTATTTGAGATTGTTTACTCTAACACAACGTTGTCTAATCATGACCTAATTAGTCTTAATAGATTCGTCTCGCACTTACACTTATGAGTTTTGAAATAAGTTTTGTCAGTTTTCCACATTTAATACTCCTAATTTTTATCCTAATATTTGAATTTATTGTAGTGATAAAAAAAAATTGATGAAACAAATATTTAACCCCCCTTCAGTCCGAAGACTGGGTCATCTCCAGGCCAAGACGTTCACTCTGTTTCCAGTTTTCCATTATATCATCAATGGATTTGTTGCACTAAGCGTGGGCACCATCCACTGCCATCGGACGTCCATCGCGGCTGGATGTTCTTCTGCCGTTGGGAACGGTATAGGATCTCGTTCCCGGGAAGGAGACGGAGCAACGGGGTAGTTTTGGAACTTCACAGCTTTCCTAGTTGTGTCGGGCATTCGGGCTGGCCCAGGATGAGAATGAGGCAACGCAAGCAGCAATAGAACTGGGCTGAAACTCTTGGCTTGAAAGCTATTGGCAAAATTGGCTCTTGAGAGCACAAGCTGCTGCTCCAGGTCCAGGAGATATTCTTGAGTTAGCCCACACTCCCCAAAATATATTACTTGTGTCCATATATCTGGACAGGGAGAGTATGCTCCATGGCCGGCTATAGAATAGTTGTTCTATAGCCACCTTGGTTTTACTATAGTTCTATATACTGATTTACTACCATGTCACATGGTAATTGAGTTACTATAACACATGGAGATGACATTATAGTAAATCACATAGTAAGATTTACTATAATTTTGTAAAATTACCATGGTAATTGTAGTAAATCAAAGTGGCTACAGAATTGTTATTCTATAATCGGCCATAGAGTAGTGGTTCTATATCTGGATAAGTATTTATTCATATAATAGTTAGAATTGCATTCATTTTGAGATGGAGTGAGTAGACTAGAAGCTCCATCTGTGTAGGATCGAGATACCGATTAGAGGAGGATGGATAAGTGGTTTCAAAATACTAAAAAAATTTAATTAGTAACACAAGAGATCTCATATTTTAAATGGCTCAATGGTTTTCAACCTCCAATACAAAATAGTTGCCCGCCTAAGATCGGACGGTCTGTAGTGATCTTGAAGTTAGCTATTTCAAAAAAAATAAATTAAAGCCTATCTTTTTAAGTTATTCAAACATTATCATCCTATACGCGTGCAAGATAAATATTTGAGCAAGGTGACACTGTAGACTCGTTAAGTAAATAAAATTGATCCCTCTTAAATGTACAATTATCTAGCCAATTAGTCCGTTCAATTTGTATCCATTAATCTCCACTTGATTGGCAAAAGCAAAAACCTTTGTTTATACATTTGTCTTGCTTTCCATTGTGATTCACTTCAACGTTGTTTTTTCAAATTCAAACCCTTTCTTGGCTCAAGAATCCGTCATCATTAATTTACTAAAATCATCTCCATAGTTCACTTCATCACTCCAGCATCGGGACTAATCTATACTTATTTTCTCCGATAAAACTCGGTTCGCATGGGTAGGTTCCACCTATAAGTAATTAGTAATTTTGCCAACCGAGGTAACCCAGTTCGATGGTTTAAGATATATTTTAATATTGTCTATTCCGGGTTTGGTATGTTTTTTAAAAGAATTTGTTATGTTGATGTATAGGTTCTTCATAATTTTTTTAGAAAACTATTATATTTAGGGATGTGTTGTCTATGTATGAGGGTTTTCTATTTTTGATTGATTTGTAACCCATTCTCATCCGATTTCCCAACTGAACGTCCGTGGGCAAAATTGGTTGAATTTTATATTGTCACTCAAATACTACTACTTATACCGTTGGATCCGTGAGCCCAGGTAAGTTCCGTCGGTGAGTTTTCTTCCTTTTCTTTTTTTTATTTCTCAAATTTCTTTCCTTTCTTTTTTCTTTCTCTTTTTCCCATTTGTTCGTTTTTTTTCTCCATTTCCCTTTGAATTTGTACCTACATTAACTATGGGCCACTATGGTTATACGAAAATTTGCTAGCCTACATAGGCATATGATTAGTTAAACCATGATTAGGATATGATTACTATAGTATGGGACAATCACGATATAATTATGCTTAATAGATTCATTTCCAAAAAAGTTTAGGGCTCATGGATATTATGTCATTGATCAACATTTAATACTCTTAATTAGTATTCAAACCTAAGATGCGATTGTGTTTATTTGAAGCCCCAGGGGACTCTTACCTCACCTCTTTTTTTAATGGTTTTATCTGACCTCTCATAGCTAGAAAAAAAGGTGCATGGTGGGGGCGGCCCATCTGTGCTTAATTATGGACGAAATGTCTATATTTACCAGTGGAGTTCTAGAGAAAGATGGTGAATAAATGTCTACATTAGCCCTTTGCACTCCATTGAGATAGAGTTAATGTCACTACACCTCAAAATAAAGATGTTTAGCATAAAGGTTATGACAATGTTTCAGTGACTACTTGCATATACTCTGGTCATGTGTTTATACTCCGAAGGTGTGTTTTGTCACCGTTTTTATTTTTTCTTCATTTGCTTCTATGTTTGTAATATATTATTTTACGATAGGTATAAGATTATATATGATATTGCTAATATAATATATGGTTATCTATTATCATAAACAATAAAGTATTTAAAACTAACAGACATGATCAAAATATTCTTTTGCAAATCACCCTCCTACCTCCATGCACCCCCCCCTGAATAAACATTATGTAGCCCAGATTAAAAGTTCGCACGGTTGCACAAAGACATTGATTCACACCTGATACATTGCCCTTTCTATTAGTCAATAATCGTTACGTCAAGTCACATTTTTAATTCTTCTTTATAGTTCCCTTTGTTTCCAAATTAACAAAGAACATATTTTTTTCGTCCTTTCTATTTGTTGTTATCAATATTTTCATTAGCTTACTTCGGTCTCATATATCCAAACTAATTAGTTATAGTTATGATTGTCAAAATACGCTTGACAATCAATTGTGTATCTCTTCGGATACGGCGACAACGCACCCCTCTTCCTAGTCTTTTATGTGACCTTTGCAAGTGGCCTCACTCTATTGACTCCAAAAAAAAAAAAAAATCGATTGATAGCCTTACGTTTTTCACTCGGATGCCAGGGAGTCGGTCCCGAGCGAGAATTCGATTTCATCCCTCTCCCGACTCGTCTCTTCTGTCCTCGAGGCCGCGCCGCTGCCTCCTCCGTCCCCTTCTCCGCGCCATGGCCTCTTCCTCCACTTCCTAGTGTCAGAGTGTCCTCTTCTCCATCGCCCCCTCCTTCTCTTCCTGCTGCGGATCCAGAGACGTCGCCTCTCTCCCGACGGCAAGGCGGCTAGGGTTTCCTAGGACGCCCTCTCCGTCGCCCGCGTATCCCCTTCCTGCTGCGCGGGCCAAGGCTGACGCTGTGAAGACGACGACGTCGACCTCCCTCTTCGTCTCGTGGTGTCCACATAATTGACCACCTCTCCGTTTGGCGCTAGCGAGCAGGGTCAATTCTTGCTCCCTTTTTTTTTTGAGTAATTCAGTGCATTCTTGCTTGCTTCCATGTGGGTATCTTTCCGAGTCACTCTCTGGTCAATTTTTTTTGAGGACATGCCCTCTGGTCAAGTTTTCTTGAACTGAAACTGTAGCAGGTGACAGCTTTACACTGCTGCAGTGATTCATGAATGATCATTTTTATTTCTATTTTGGTTTGGTACATGCTCCGTGTTCTTTTGCATTATCTTCTTTTGTATATTGTAAGAATAACCCGCTAATTAGATAGGGGCCTAGCCAATAAGAGAGCGAGCTCGGCATAGTAACTCACTGTTCAATCTTGCCACAGATTGTTGAAACTGTCTGTTCATCTTCTGGTAGTTGGATAATTAATCAGCAGTTCATTTAGCCATTTAGTTATACTTTCAGCTTGTTGAGCGTTATATTTTGTGAATTCTCATTGGTCAACTGGCAGGCTGAGTCAGCAACAATTTGATTGATGACTTCTGCTCATTTGTTAAGGACTTAATGTATCAAGCTTTCTCCCTTCAACAGAATTCAGAAGTATGGGCATTACTGGACAGCGGACAGTTGTTATGAATACTTTAATAATTCATCTACCTCCTTTTGGGAATATATCTCATCTGATACACATAAAGTACATAACATGGTTTTATGATAGCTTATCTGCTGATTTTGATACAGGATCCTGATTTCCCTGTTGAAGGAATGTCCTCAACCACCTCTATCCAGCCCTCAACATCTTCAGATGGCGCATCTACTTCAGCTGGTGAAACTGCAAGGCCTCCTGATTCAGGTGATTAGACCTTAAGAAGCGTACCTCTGTAACTTATGGGATATGATCTTTCCTTTTTCTTAAATATTTCTCATATGACAGTTGGTTTTGTAGATACCAATTTTGCTGGACCGGCACGAAGCAGACTGTCATTACAGTTGGATCAGCGGTCTTTGCATTTTTCTATTAATGCTTGGGTAAATATTCTTATATGAAAAGTTGTTTTGTCACCACACATATTGTCATATAAAATATATATATGTTCGAACTCTCTGAAGGTCTTGTGTTTCCGTCAATTGGTGTTGCTCTTGGAGTACCAGGCTGATCTCAGTTAAGCAAAGGTTATTACACTAAAAATAATTAGACTTAGTTGAAAGCTTCTTGAAGCAACAGCTGGATTCTGAAATTAATATCTCAACCTTCTTAAGCATATTTTAATTTCGCCAGTTCTATCAGCCAGGATTCTATGAGAAACTAGAATTCTTGTGAATAGACGGTCAGGATTTATTAATCATGCTATCAATTAATAAACTTATATCATACTGGATGAACAAGAAATTCAATGTGCAGCAGCCGTTTGTTCATGTGCAGTTGTTGAAGTGCTAGAAGACATTTGTGATCTTTAATGTACATAGGATCAAGTTTTTAGTGCCTATTCTCACTTGATCATGAACTTAATGATTGAATCTATGTTACTTGTGCCTAGTAATGTTTTCTTTGTCTACTTTTATCAAGTTATAGTGCATACTTCTGTGGGATCTATCATATACATATATCAATGTATTCTTGATTTAGTTACCCTCAGCATATACAATTTATTAGTATCAATGCTCCAACATGTATTCTTGATTCTTTACCCTCAGCATATACTCCTTCCGTTCCGTCATCCTGGCTTTTTACCAGATTTATTGAAGATGTTATGAATTTAGACAAGTATATGTCTAGGTTCATAGAAGATTCCATGAACTTAGACACTCAAAATGACACCTAGGGTGACTAATAATTTGAAACGGAGGGAGTACAGATGTACAATTTATTAGTATCAATGCTCCAACATGTGGTGGTTCCTGTTTTTAGTGCCTATTCTCACTTGGTCTTGTTTCTCTAACAGGTCCTTACTGTTGCCCTGATTGGCATTTTTCCATTGGCACCGCGATCCCTTCAGTACAAGGGATATAGGTTGTCACTTCTTGGCACAACATGTACAACAGGCTATGCTTTGTTTGCCGCTCTTTACAGGGTATGCGACATGAAATTGACTTTTTAATTAATATGTAATTCTCCTCGCCTTAGATGGCATTTACTATTTAAATTAATTAATTAAATGTTCAATACTGATATACCATTTCCTCCTATCAGCTATCCCGAGCAGGGAGCTTGCAGGCTATTCAGGCATGGCGTCACCATGTAACTTCATCAAAGGATTTTATACCATTCATGTACTGCCTTATGCTTGTTACATCTAAACTGCACTTGAAGCGTAAGCATAAGCTGTTTCCCTTGACATGTAGCTTAGTTGCATTATTACCTAACCATCTGAGTTTCCTTGTGCATGATGAGTTGCTCTTTTCATGCAGTTGCTTTGGTACCAGTAATTTGTTGGGTGCTTGAACATGTTGTGAGATTTCTACGGCGCCATTTTACGAATTCATCTTTGTATAGGTAAATGAATTTGATGGATCTTATAGATTGGAATATCTGTCCATTTTTTTAACGAAAATAATATTTGCCCCTTTGATCAGATTGGTAAAATTTTGTATGAATATGTTAATTTGCAGGACATACTTGGACCAGCCTTGTATATGGGTCGAGGCTAACACAACTGCAGTTCACTTTTTACGTTCAAATGCAGAGATTTTATTGGGTTTTCTTTTGATAATATCTCTGTTCTCGTGAGTTGATCCTAGTCTTTTCCGTTATTTTTCATCCTCCTCTCCTCCTATGTTTTGGTTCTAGATGGGGGACGGGATTAGGGCTAATGCGGGCTGTTACTGTTCATATGAACAGTAACTCGGGGTAGGGGGGGGGCAGCCATGGATGACAGTGTAGGGAGAAGAAACAGCTCAGGGAAATGGGCGGCGCAGAGAGGAGAGGGAGCTGGAGAACTTTAGGGTTTTACCCCCTTAATATCTAGACTCTTCCTAATTCCTAACGAGTACTGTTCATCAGAGAACGGTACCGGGAGTCCCCCTTTGGGCCGACTCCGGGCCCTGCGGCCCATATGGCCTGGCTGGGTCCTCTAGGTCCATAACATTCTATCAATCACTTGTTTTTTTTCTCTACCTGTGCAGGCGACAACGAAATGCTATGCAAACATTCATGTATTGGCAGGTTAGTTAATGGAGTACCTGCTTTATCAATAGAAAAGAATACTTAAGAAAAGGTTGCCATTATGCTGTGTGATATGTTAATCTGTCATCACGCATTAAGTGTATGCTCCTGTGCATTGACTGGTCCTAAGTCCTAACTGGAATCTGGAATGCATTTAACCTCTAGCACAATCATATTACAGTTGCTATAAATCTCCCTCCTATAGCTAATGCTTGATCCTTTAATAAGTGGGAAAACATTATAAAAATCAGTTACTGGGGAGGAATTTTGTAATGCATGCGGACTTCCAAATATGTTGATGGGTAGCTGTTAAGAATCTAATGTAAGATGCAGAGAAACCATCCAATGGCTATGCCAAGTTCTCAAATTTAATCATGCCCACTAGCAATTTGAAGAGATCTGGGCAAGAATCATTGCTTCTGCATGTGTGAACTCTGTTAAATCCATCACAGTTTTCAGTTTCTCGAGAGTGTACCTGTTGGCTTTATCATTTGCAGAATGTGCTGGTTAACTAAGTTCATCTCTCTTTTGTTTTTCCTGTTGGTGCAGTTACTGAAGCTCATGTATCATTCTCCCTTCACTGCTGGTTATCATAGAGCTATCTGGCTTAAACTTGGGCGAACGATTAATCCCTACATCCACCGGTACACCCCATTCCTTCATGATCCGATAAATGCTGGCATGAGATGGTGGTTCAGGTAGATGAACGCGGCATGTAAAGAGACAGACGTATGTCTTCGGTAACATTTCACATTTGACCCAAGGATGATCGTTTAAATAGAAAGTTGAAGCTTGTGAGTGACGTGTTGTAATTGTAAGTTCGTTTTGCGGCTTTTTGGTTGATAATTTTTACTCCATCCATCCCTTTATATTTAGGATCAGATGTAGCAGTTAGTAACTTAGTATGGTCAGTAACTTTTGTAACTAGAGTTAGTCGAGATCTTGAGCCTATGGCCTTGTCGTGAACTGAAATTAGATGAGAAGCTTATGACTGTCATTTCCTGAGTTCCATGACTCATAACCACATGTTTTGTTGCGGAACTGAAACTACTCTTATGCATCACTTGCCTTTTATGCCGTGCCGTCAAAGCGATCAAACTAGTGTACCATCTAACGATCTTTACACCAACCATAGTGCTCGACAATCTCACAAAAGCGGTCCGCACCTTGCAACCAGTAACATCTAACGGTCTTTAAACCAACCATAGAGGTGCTCGACGATCTGGACTAGATCTGAAGGTGTTTGTTATGGGCAGACGATGCAACCAGTAACATCTAACGGTCTTTAAACCAACCATAGAGGTGCTCGACGATCTGGACTAGATCTGAAGGTGTCTGTTATGGGCAGACGATGCAACCAGTAACATCTAACGGTCTTTAAACCAACCATAGAGGTGCTCGACGATCTGGACTAGATCTGAAGGTGTTTGTTTTGGGCAGACGATGCAACACTCACAGTAGCAAAGTGCAAAGTAAACTGGACACAGTCGACCTTACCAAAGGAAAATGGTGGGTTGGGAATGCTAAACCTAGATTGATCCGCCAATACGCTTTGATTACGACGGCTCTGACATGAGTAAACCTCCCCTCACAAAATCTAGGTTGGAACCAAACTACCGTGCGACGATTTGGATCAACAGCTATTCGCGGCTTGCACTTCAGTACCGGTGGGCAATGGGCAAAGGACAAACTTCTGGCATGCAGGATGGGTTCATGTTCATGGGCACAAGCCCGAAGACAGGTTTCGTTTGGTTTCCGCCGGATAGTGCCACGCCAATCGATGGCTCGCCAAAAATTTGGTGGAGGAATTGGTTGCCTGCACTTTGGCCAAAATTGGCGTCTAAATTGAACAGCCTCTGTTCTCTGGCAAGGGTATACCAATCTTTGGCCACCACACAAACAACAGTACCAATGTAGTCAATGACCAATTTTTTGGTAAGGCGCATGAGGGTAGTAAACCAAACATGCATATAGCTCCCATGTTGTACGCTAAATCTATTCGAAAAAATAGGATGGCCGCGGACGCGCCGAACAACAACCACTGGACCAAAGATATCAATGTTCGAACTGGCTTCATGACCGCTTACTTCTAAGAGTACGCTTCGCTTTGGAGCCTAATTCGCCAGGTTGAGCAAGACACCCAGCTCGAAGACAACATCACCTGGGAACTCTCCGCCGATGAGCAATACACGGCGACCTTCACCTATAAAGCATAGTTCATCGGATGCACAACACAACCACACATCGCCTCCATATGGGAAACCTAGGCACCACCAAAGTGTAAATTCTTCACCTAGTTAATTGTTCAAAACTAGGTTTAGACCTTCGATCGTCCTGCCAGATGCAGAGGGGACCACAACCAAACCTGCCTTCTTTGTCGCTGCCCCATGAAGACGGTGTATCATCTACAAGCGGAGTGCAAATATACAAGGACTTGGGAGTTGGTGAACACATGGGTAACAACTGAGCGAGGTGACACACCTGAAAAATGGTGGAAGACCATAGCCACGACACCAGAAACCTCGAGAAAACCCGTTAGAACACTAGCTATACTAGTCACTTGGGAAATTTGGAAGGAAATGAATGCAAGAGTGTTCCAGCAGAAGGAGATATCTAGGCCTGCCGTTGGGGAGGGTGTGAAGTACCCATATCCATGTCCGCTAATACCCTTACCTACATCTACCCATCCCCAATTGCTACGGGTAATATCCAACAGATATTAATTATCCAATGGATGAGAGGATAGGAGGACTAGAGTGAGACCAGCGAGAGTACGAGAGAAATCATTGTTCCGGTGATCCCCTGTTGAATGACGACCACAGCGTGAACGATGACCGCCGTCGCTGCAGATCCTTGGCGCCGGGGCAGAGCCGTGGAAGTTGTCGAAGAGGCAAAGATCCGGTCAAGGATCACTGACAGCGCCGCGAAGCTCCTCGCGCTCGTGTGGCCGCTCTGCATCTCCCTCGCCGGCGCCACCGCCAGCACCGTGGCCATCCACGCCCAGAGGCGATGCGTTCCGTCCGCCGCCGACATCACCACCAGATGCAGCCCCACCGCCCAACGGACGTACGTCATGGCGCGGCCGTGCCCTTCCATCTGTGCCACGGCGCCGCAGCCCAGCGCGCGGACGACCATGGCGCTGCTATCTTCGGAGCCCACGGCGAGATGCGGCGCCCCTAGGGGTTGAACTCGACGCACAGCATGGCGGCGCCGGTGCGTGCGGTGGCCCAGCCTGCCGATGGCGACCGCAGGGTCCCACACGTGCGCCGTATAGTCATCGGACCCTCGACGCCGCCATGGCTGCTGACGGAACAACGATCTCGCGAATGCGGGTGCGGCTGACAGAGCTAGGACGGGAGCAGGATGGGCATCCATGGATAAATCCAACCCAAATATGAATGGGTAAATTTTTTTTGTCCAACCCAAATAGAGTGGGTATGAGTTTGGATGTGGGTGCTGAATATCGAGCGACAGGCCTAGAGATATCCACCATAGTGCTACTATAAAAAAACCAAGGCTTCGATGCTGGCAGGTGCCTGACATTTAGAGTCCTTTTTTTAAGAGAAAAACAATTTGTAGCTTTTTTTTTCCTCATTCCGTCGAGCCCTATACTCTTCCTGTCTGTCAATGGAATAGATACAATCTCTTCTTCTCTATCAATGAGATAGACAAAATCTTGTACTCATTCATTGAAAAAACTAATGGGATGACCCAATCAACTTTTCGCCTATCTCCACCCCCTGATTGTCACACGGCCGTGCTTGCACTATCGCATCATCGCTGCCTCTGTCCATGCCAACCATACACCACCTTGGTCGGCATCTCACAAGCAAACTGGGCTCCGATGACCTCAACCCCAAACCTAATCTCACATGAACTAGAGATGAAAACTCTATGCATGTATGGTATATGTCGTGGAAAGACACCATCATAAAGATGGGTGCGAGTGCGACCCTAAACCCTCCGGCCTCCCGACTCCGGCTGGGGCTTCTATGTCTCCTAACGTGGGTCTTTAAGTCGATTAACGCCAAATAAATCGTTCAAATTAAATTCCGATTACATCATTGTGTTTGTTATAATAAGATCTTCAAAACAAAACCATGTTTGGAAGAACATTTTGTAATAAAATAATTTATTTAACCTAAAAAATATTCCAAAAAGAAATATAGTCCAAACATGGTCAAGTGTGGTTTGGTTTTGAAGATCTTATTATAACAAACATAATGGTGTGATCAGAATTTAATTTTAATTATTTATTTGATGTTAATTACCTCGGAGACACGGATGGAGACCACGTTTAGGAGACGCGTAAGTTGCAGCGACCCCCACATGCACCATAACAAAAACTTTCCAGCCGCACATACAAATCTTGCTATAAAAAACACACGCATACAAATGGCATTCGAGGCCGTTCGCCGGACTCGTTGGCCCTCGCCTATCTCCACCCCCTGACGGCGTTTCTGCTCGCGGCCGTGCCCGTACCCGTACCCCTGCTATTTGCCCCCCCTCTTTCCTCACCAGCGTCCTGTTACTCCTGTAAACCTCGGCGTGTCCTCCCTATTCACAAATCCAGCGGCGGGCGGCGGCCGCCGAACCTCCATCTCATCTCCCTCCCGTCTCCAAATTGCCAAACTCCAACCACGGTCTGTCTGTCCCCCCCAGTTGGGTTCCTGGCATGGAGGTCCCCGCGCCTGGTCCCGACGCGAGGAAGCGGAAGGCCAGGGACGCCGCCCCGGCCCCGGCCCCCGCCGCGGCAGCAGCTGCCTCCCCGGGCGACCGCGGCAACTTGCTCCTGGCGGGGCTCCTCGCGCACGAGTTCCTCTCGTCCGGCACGGTCCTCGGCGAGCGGCGCGGGGCGGAGGCGGCTGCGGCGACGGGCGGCGGCGGGGCCGTGCTGGTGCAGCGCGGCGCCGCCCGCGTGCCCGGGGTGGTCAACCCCGCGCAGCTCGCCGCGTGGGCTCGCGGGCGGTGAGCCGAGCAGGCTGAGGCTGAGACGCCACGCCGGGGCTGCTGGGGGGCCACGTGACGCGTGGCGATCGGAGGAAGCTTGTGCGTGTCTTCCTCCACCTTCTTTTCTTTTGTTTCCCCGCTGATGTACTGATGTGGTAGTGGTAGTGCTGGCAGTGCTGATTTTACTACTGCACTTAGGCTTAGTGACTTTGTTTAGTGTGGCATTTCGCCGCATTATCGTACTGTACTTAATAGTTTGCGCCTGATTATATGATTTGTCGTTGTGATGCTAGTGTGATCGATCACAAAATGATGCCGGTTAGGCAGTGTAAAGCTCTTACCACCAACGATCTTAACAAGCGTGATTGAACGGGCAACAATTATACGATCGACACCAATAACACACCACCCGTCGTCCAGCGGTACCTATGCCTGGTTGCCTGCCTACCCACGCTGCACGGCGACCGTGGGGCGCCGCAGGCCGTGCCGCTCCATGACACGGCGCATGGCGAGGGCGGCCGCCTCGCCGGCCCGCGCCGTGCCGGCCGCCATGATGGCCGCAAACTCCCGCTTTATCTCCTCCTGCACCCGGCTCTTCGCCTCCGCCAGCTGGTCCGGAGGCGCCACCTTCGCCGCCACGACTGCTGGCGCAACGCTCACCTCAGCGGCGGCTGTCGGCGGTGCCAGAGATTGCACCGAGGGTGGAACCGCCGTGTTGCCATTGTCATCGCCATTGCCCGCCGTCTGGCCTTCCTCCGGTTTACCGGCAGCAACCAATCCTTGCTCGACGTCGTCCGTCGACGGCCCGGTCAGGGTGGCGTCATTGCCAGCCTTCTCACCATCCTCCGGTTTATCGGCAGCAGCCGATCCTTGCTCGACGTCGTCCGTCGACGACCGGGTCAGGGTGGCGCCATTGTCAGGCGTCTCGCCATCCTCTGGTTTACCTGCAGCAGCCGATCCTTGCTCGACGTCGTCCTTCAACGGCCGCGTCATGGTGGCGGTGGCAACCGGGGCGGGCTGCACCGCAGGTGGAACCCCCATGCTACTTTTGTCAACGCCATTGCCTGCCATCTTGCCATTCTCCGGTTTATCAGCAGCAGTTGATCTTGCCTCGACGCCATTCGCAGACGGCTGCGTCGCCGTCGCGGTCGTGGCGGCGATCGCACCCTGGGAAGGAGTCGGCCTTAATTGCGGTGGCTGCGGCACAGCCCCGGCTCGTAAGCTCGTGTCCAGCCCCTGGATCATGGGCACTGAAAAAAAAATCAGTGAACACTGAACACGGGCAGCCTGATGCAAATTCTAAACTGCAAGACAGAATCAGAGGCTCAGAGGTCTTACATATCAGAGCGCCGACGGGACTGTTCATCACTTCCTTCGGCAGCTCGAGGATGAAGCTGGGGACTGTGGTGCCGGCGAGGAACTGCGCGGCCTCGTTGCTGAAGTTGTTGCAGTTGTGGGTGAGGAGGTTGTAGGTGGCCGGGGTGTAGCGTGGGCCGATCTCCCGGAGGAAGTCCTCGAACACCTCCCGGGGGATGTGGGTCACGCCGACGTCCACCGCCCGGACGGGCGTGCCGTACGGCGTCCGGCCGGGCTGGCCCTGCTGGATGCCGCCGCCGAAGTAGTACTCACGCCCGTAGACGACTACGCCGGTGTGCCTGTGAAGATCCATGTCAATGGCGAGTTTTTTTTTTCAGAGGTTCAAGTGATCATTCCGTCATCCACGATGAAAACAAAGCCGAATCAGGGACAGAGGAAAAACATTATAAATCAGATCTTGTCATGCGTGGTTGACGCTTGTTTGTTGTTTCCTATTCCAGTTTTGGTATACATTGAATTGCACGAGAACTCTTTGCATGGTACCCACAAATTTCTGGTGATTTGCTTATTACCAAGCTACTTCAATTGAAGATGCATTTGCAGAAGACTGTATCATACTGTTTATAGAACAAATAAAACATGTACCCATAGTTACAAATGCCATATTCCCTCTACTTTTACATATACAGGATCTAGAATATCTAGTTAGTTTATTTTGAACTATGAGATTTTCATATTATTTAACAACAGATGGTAATATGCACATCGCGCCATGTCACTACTTAAAACCTTATATTAAAGTGCAACAGCAGCAATGCAATTCGGCATGGCATGATGTCTTCCCACAACTAAGCAACATCAGGGATTCAGGGGATTCAGATGCACAATGAGCAACAAGCAATGCTCACCAGATCCCCTCAATGGCCTTGCCAAGGATCGTCGCTGACAGCTGCCGGGCCATCCCCTGGCTGAGATCATAGATGTGCAGCTTCACAGGGTACCCATCCTGCACCTCGCAAAAATCATCCAGCAATCAGTTCAGATACTTCTAAGGAAGAAACAGCAGTAGCAGCAGCCAAGGAACATAAGGGCAGAAGCCGTCCCCTACTACCTCTGCCATCTTCTCCGCCCGAGCTTGGCCCCCGAAGCAGCCGAACCTAGCAAGAATAAAAGTAGCCGCATAGATGAGAACAGATCAACAGAACAGCACGGGACAAAGTTGTCGATGGCAAAGTCGAATGAAGATAAGCTGAACATGATATAAAATCGAAGGTCTTGCAGTGTCTTCTTCTAGTTTTCTATGAACTCGATACTGATGACAAAGCTGAATTTACGCGAAACTCGTAGCCCGGAGCAACAAGTTCCCCTAATTCTACCAGATATAATCCACCTTCAAAGACAAGATCCTTTTGCTCGAAAAAAAAAAGAGACAAGATCCTTTTTTTTTTACCCAACGCGAAACATGGAATTGAGAAAAGCAAGAACGGAGATTCCCAGAATCCTCCTCGATTTCAGCTGAATTACCTAGCAAACGAGAATCTACTCCGCCGCTTGGCCATGGGCGGCGACAGAGAGAACCCGGGAGACGAACAATAAAGGCAAGCAGAGCAGGTAACCGAGAGCCCCAGACAGAGAGGTGAAATAAACGCAAGGAGAATTTGATCCGACAGGGAATGATCGGACGAACCAGACGTGTGGAATTGTAGCACCGGAGGATTCTTTATCGGCGAGGAGATGCAGATACCGGGGAGGGGTGTACGAAAGGGGAACGAATCGGCTGACGGTTGCTTCCTCGCGCCGGAGTATCTGTTGCGTGGAGTGCAGAGCAGAAAGGAGAAGAGGAATAATTTTAGTTGGTTGGTTGTTCAGTTTATGCAGAAACCAACCGCTTCCGGCGAACCTTGACTTCTCAGCGAGGTGGTCATGCCCGTCAGCAGACGGCGTAAACCCACCCTAAACTGCTTAGGCTAATCCTAATACGATTATACGAGGTTTCATTTTGGCATTTCATAGATAACATAGACAAGAGACAAAATATGTTAAGACGATGCACATAATGCAAGTGCAGTTATGACACTCTATTTACCTTGTATAAAACTGTGATCAAATCTCCACCAAGTGGCCTTATATTACTCAAAAACAAGCGTAAGGAATAAGGAATGGTAGTTTACTACTGTGTCTGAGAGGGAAAACTTCTTTCTGAAACCATGAGTCTGAATTCTGAAAGCAAACTAATAATGGCGCTTAGCAGTATCTAATTTCCATTTGCTTCAGTGGCAACTGGCCAGGCTGAGCATGATGAGGACCAGAAGTTGCAAGTTAGTATCCATGATGTTACTGTCTGAAGCCTTTTTTAAAGATAACGGGGAAAAACAGTTACTAACACAACTTCTTAGCACCTCATTTGTCTGTCGGAACTAAAAAATATCCCCGGTTTCTTCATGTATGTAGTGGAGTCTACGAGCTCAGCAGGCCTCCAGTTTGAATCGGTATCCTGGCCTTCAAAACTATGATGGTCTTCGCTCTCATCATTATCAAACTCCACACAATTCTTCTCTGGGACCTAGTTCCATTGCTCATGCTCAGTACTAGGAGCATTGGCAATACAGGAGCTGCCCATGGCAGCTTCAGTGGAAGCATGATCTTTTGTTTTCAGGATGCACTCCATTGGTCACTGAGGTACCAACCGAATAGTCTTGCCGTTAACTGTCCACTTTCACATCCGCCGGCACCTGGAGACCGTAACAGTGGGCAGTTCTGGGAGAACGACAACACATTGGGCATCTCACAAGGTGAATAGGCGATAACAATAACATCACCACAGCTCACATATTCCAGTGACTACCAAGTTGCCAAGGATGTGTCCTCTATCCTTAGTTCTGATACTAGAAGCTGCCTCAGCTGCAAATATTCAAGGAAAGAGGATCAGAATCTCAGTTACAGAACAGAACAGAACAGAATAACAGTCTTTGTTGGGCTGTAGCATGATATAATGGCAACAGAACATACCCATATTGGTATAATGATCACAAAATAATATATAAGATCCCTGGATCCTCATTCATTTCCAGAGTTATTTAACAACTAGTCAATTAGCATAAATTGCACTTCTCGACAATTTCCATGACATCAGAATTTGGCTGAAAATATTAGATTTAATGAACCAATACCCTTTTTTGCTTAATAGGAAAATAGTTATGCATCAGAACTCTAGAAATGACTTATGGATAAACAGTTTGTTCTAGAGCATATTAATCAAGAAGAAAAACATATTTTTCAATAGCAATTACCAATGCACTCACCATTGATAGCAACAGGCAGTGTACTCCGCTGAACCGAAACTATGAGATCAGGGTACTCTTCAACAGTGGAAGGGAGGATTTTCTCTTTTTTTCACTTTATGGGTCATCAATATGAATTTCTCTAACGCAGATTTCAAGCTTTCATTCATGGACCTCAATGATAGTGAATGATACAGGAACTAACTGAAAAAGATACAGCATACAGCTGCTTCAGCAGCAGCCTTCCCCATAATGTTACTGTCTGAAACTTTTTTCCAGGGTAACATATACACAACTTCAAGCTAATGTATATATGCATCAACTCCTGCGCCCAGTATCTTCAATTTCAGATGCTAACAGTTCTTCCGACAGACATAAGGTACTACAAAGGTTACATAGTAACAGGTCGAACAGTCATTTCATATCAGCCTTCTCTGTTTGGTATTCATTACATTCATTTTCATTATGACTTGAACTGTGCCTAAACGAGTTGAACTTGATCTTAAACCCATCACAATTACACATTTTTTAAGGAGAGAAATTTTCGATCATCTCCACCAGACAAAACAAAGGTGCCTTTTCTCAAGTTGTCCAAAGAACACGTCCACAAAACACAAAGCAAGGCCAGTAGGGAGTGTTCTCCGACAGCAAAGTACACCCCGTTTTTTATTTTTTGATAAGGACGCATATCACGACTGTGCAAGGATTGTACCACCAAAGAACCTAATTACAAGTCCAGGTATGACATTGATGCTAAAATGCTACATAAGAATGCTCTAAATGATTGATCCAATAACATGACAGAAACAAGTAGAAGTCATTCTCAAAGCTGATAGCACACAAGATATTCTCATGAAAAAACTGAGCAAAAAGAATTTATATTCAATCTCTCCAATACAACAATCTGCAAGGCTGTGGACAGCTAATCCATGTTATAAGGCTCAGCACCGTTACTTTCCTCCCCAATGGACAAAAATCAGAAACACCAAAAAGAAAGAAGAATCAAGATATCCTCACAACCATCTTGTTTTTCTTTCCAGCAGATAGTAACAGAACCTTCCCATCAACTATATCACCTTCCTCAACCAACTTATCCTCACTATCAATCCTAATGTTATTCAAGTACAGACCACCTTGCTTAATAAGGCGCTTAACCGCCGACTTACTAGCAAGCAAACCTGTGGAAACAGCCATATCAACCACGGGAGACTTCAATACTTGATCATAGGCTAAAGAGCACGACGGCACATCATCTGCTATTCCCTCAATTGTTTGTGCGTCCAACTGTGTCTGAGCCCCAGGTCTCAAGGCCTCGGTTGCCTTCAACGCCTCTGCCAATCCCTCCTCACCATGGACGAATCGAGTCACCTCTTCTGCAAGCTTCTTCTGAACAGTGTTCGGCACGTAGCCAGGCTTCTTCATCGATTCTTCCAGCTCCTGAATCTCATCCAAGCTCAGGAATGTCAGGATTTTCATAAACCTGATGACATCAACATCCGGCACGGCGAAGAAGTATTGATAGAACTTGTAAGGTGAGAGCATCTTAGACGAGAGCCAGATTGCGCCATCCTCTGTCTTCCCAAACTTGGTCCCGTCGCTCTTCAGCAAGAGCGGGAATGTGAGGCCATGAGCCCCCTCGACCTGCAAGATCTTTCGGATCAACTCTGTCCCAGCCGTGATGTTACCCCATTGATCACTGCCCCCGATCTGCACATTGACACCCATGTTCTTGAACATGTAGAGGAAGTCGTAGCCCTGGAGGAGCTGGTAGGTGAACTCGGTGTAGCTCATTCCGTCCTCTGACGCGAGCCGCTTCTTCACGCTCTCCTTGGCGATCATTGTGCCCACACGCGCGAAGCGGCCGACCTCTTTCAGGAAATCCAGCAGCGTGATGTCCTTCCACCAGTCGTAATTATCCAAGATCACGAAGGAACCCATCGTTGCAGACCCTGAATTGACCAAAGGTTGGTCATTTTTAACGGGTTGGGAATCGTGGGCGTGGGCAGGCTCGGGAACTCGGCCAAGGATCTGAGCAACGAGGGACTTGATGGCGTCGGAGTTGGCTTCGACGGCGGCGACGTCAAGCTCGGGGCGCTCGGCGCTCTTTCCGGACGGGTCTCCAACGCGCCCGGTGGCGCCGCCGATGAGCGCGACGGCGGTGTGGCCGCACCGGCGGAACCAGGAGAGCGCGACGAGGCCGAGGAGGTTTCCGAGGTGCAGGCTCTCGGCGGTGGGATCGAATCCGCAGTACACCTTGAGCTCCCCGGGTCGGGCCGCGGCGAGCGCCTCCGAGGTGATGGCCTCCACGAGCCCGCGCTCCCGGAGCACGTCCAGGACGCTGGCCGACGCGGCGGTGGAGAAAGGAGTGGCGGCGGCGGAGAGGCGGCGGCGGAGCGGGTGGGTGTGGGGGAGGAGGAGGAGGCGGTGCGGGCGCAGGAAGGCCCGTGAGGAGGCGGCCGCGGCCATGGCGGCGGTTGCCATCGCGGCGTGGGGAGGAGGACGAGGAAGTGGGAGGTGGGGGCTCTTGGCCTACCGCTGGGGATAGGGCTTTTCGCCGCTGGGTTGACGACTGAGCCACACGCCCATTTGGGCCATATGCCCATATGGGCTTTTCGCCGCTGGGTTGACGACTGAGCCCACACGCCCATATGCTAGCTTATATTATTGAGCCAGGCCTCACTTTCGTGGGCTGGATTAACCGGATTTTACATAGAGGAAAAGGAAAGGAAATGAAGAACAATATCAAGGGCCTGAAAAATGATTCAGGAATGCCGTGCACTGACCAACGCGAGATGAAGGGTGTAGCAAAGTATTTCTTCGAATCGCTGTACTCAGCAGGAAGATGACGTTCTCCATGATGAATTGGTCCAGCTATCTGATCAGAGAGTCACGGTCTCGGAGACATGAATGAACCATTGTGCAAAGAGTTCACTGCCGAGGAAATTGGGGGTGCACTTCTGCATATAGGCCCACTGAAGCCACCTGGGCCCGACAAATTTCCGGTAAGGGTTTTTTTTAAGGGCAAACTGTGGGGGGAGTTCACCACAGCACTTCGTTCTCGGAGTATATATACAAGAAAAAAGAGGGGAAGAGGGGAGAGAGGGAAGTTAAATTACATCATCGAGTCTAGCCATTGAATAAAGGCGACGTATCCTATGAGAACCAGGTTCGTGTGAGAACTATGAAAACTCCAATCTGAGCCACATGATCTTGATCCAAGGGAGAGGTATCAAATCCCCCCTTCCACCTCTCCATTGGATCAAGATCATGTTGCCTTGAATAAAAAGCAAACGTTTATCCTCCCTAAATCTCCGGTAAGGTTTTTTCAACGCAATTGGAGTTGATCAGGGCTTGTTTGGTCAATCCCCATCCCAAGGGGATTGAGAAGGTATCAGACGATTCAGGAATATTTTCCTCGTCCAATCCTCTCAATCCCCTCCGAACCGAATAAGGCCTTAACGCGGATGGTGCGAGATTTTTTTAGATCATGCGATTTGTTGGAAGGACATTGCTATGGTCCTTGTTGCCAAGACCCGACCCGTGTAATGTTGCCTTTGAGGTTGTGTCAAAATGCATGGTTAATAGGTTGAGGTCACTATGCAATCTGATTTCGCCCATTAAAGTGCTTTTATCCTAGGGAGATTGATCACTGACTATGCTACCATCACATTTGAGTGCATACATGTCATCCAACACAGTGCATCGGAACAATCTTGTGCATGCAAATTGGCAATTTCAAAAGGGTATGACCACGTGGATTGGGTTTTTTCTTAAAAAGGCATTGCTTAAGTTAGGCTTCTAGCATGCAGGTTCGGTGGGTGATGAGCTATGTTAGCACCTTTAGAACCTTTCTAACCTTCACGTGGTCAACACCAAGGTGATCCTTTGTTCACACCTTCTGTTCATTGATGATGCATTGTTGTTCTTCAAAGCCTCCACTGAATAGGTTGTGCGTGTAAAGGCATTGCTGCGTGGATTAGAACCTGGGTCTAGTCGGAAATTAGACCCTGAGAAATTTAATGTTACTGTCTCAGCAATACAACTACCTTACTTATATATTTTGTTTAGGTTAACTTGGTTCCACTTGTATTTTGTATCTCAATGATTTAGGAATGAGAAAAAAAAAGAATATTCCATACTGGAAATGCTTAAATTGGTGGAATGAGCCACAAGACGGAAGAAAATCAAGTTATCATCGACAAAACATATCGGACCCAGTCCACGGCCCACCACACGAAGGCGGTGGTCGAGGTGGCGCAGAAAGGGATCGGCCGGCCCCCTAGGGTGGCTGGCTCACTTCTGTGGCGGTTTAGGTCTAGCTTTGACGAGGCTATTGTATGACGGTTCCCTATAACGACAATTGTAGCTACCATACTTAGAGGCATTTGATCCAACCTATGGGGCCTATATAAGCGCGTGTACCCCCTCATTCTACACTCACCATAATTGAAGACTCTCTTTGATTGTTCATTGTGATCAAGTATTCTCAAGGTCATCTTCAACCTTTGGCTTTGGGTATGGCTTTGTATCTTTTTTTCCGGATTCTATATTTTTAGAGATTACTCATGGAGTTCATGTTATCTTGATAATATATTCTACTATTATATATGCTTTCATGAGTTATTTTCCCATATGGTTAAGATTAGAAATCTATGTTTCTGTAATGCTCTAGTGTGCCTTGTGCTTGAATCCAATCATTAGCTTGTCCATTCGAAGGGTGTGAGTGTACGGTGGGATTAGATCAGTTTCTTGTACACAGTCATGGTGCCTAGGTATATGAATTCCATTTCCTCCCGAAATGCTCATGTTCTACCAGAATTGTGGAGTAGACAACAAGTAGTGGCAGCTTTTCCATTCGACACGCTTTGCATGTCTTGTTAATCCTCCCCGTTAGATTACGATGTAGGAGCCACATAATATTTGGGTCCTAACAATACTTCGATATGGGTATTCTTCCTTTACATTAGGCTACAAACCACTAATATAAATCATATGTTTTGTATGCCCCTTGCTATCCTGATAGAACCTATTTAAGGAAATTCTTTATAGTTTTGTTCCCACTAACCTTAATTCTATTTATTTCTTATTTATTTCTTTGAGTTTGGCTTTGATGTGTGTGTTACATTACCCCTATATCATATATTTTCTTGATTTACCCCTGTCTAGCAAATGTGACGATGATATATGATTTGATGTATTTTTTCTAGGCTATGCTATGATACATTGGAATCTCCCGGGTGAAATGGTACAATGATATATTTGTGCGCTTGCGGATACCCATATAATTGAGGTAAAGACATATCATGATTATCTTTTAACATTGTTGCTAGGCTTGCACTTACACAGAATGACGTTAAAAATGCCACAAGCATTTCTGACCCCGCTTACCTAGTAATGGTGTTAAGAGATGTCAATGGTTGGCCAAGGGTATTAGGAATAATTAGTGGGGGTGCTGCAGGAGTTGTATGGAAAACCTATTGGATGACATGGGAAAAATTGACAAGCAGCAAAAAAAAGTGATGTTTTAGGGTTTAGAGACTTTCAAGTGTTTAATCAAGTATTACTAGCAAGACAAGCTTGGAGACTATTATCCTGGGCAACTTATTGTTGGTGCTTCTTATGCTTTATGGAAATATATTCCGCAAGCACACATAATAACTGCTATAGCACTTCACCTTGGAGTACTCTGGGTATCATAAAATTTCCACGGGGAAGCTCTATGGTAAAAGAATATTGATTAATGGAATGATAAACCTTTCCAGATATATCAACCTAGTAAATAACTTAGGGGAGATAACTAGGTAACAAGATATTGGGCAATCTATGGCCAAGGTAGAAGACCTGGAACACCAACGACACAGGAGATTCCACCCTTAGAGAAAAAGGAAATAACCTGGGAGACAAACGAGCGAGAAAGATCTCTAAGGCTATTCTAAACTAACAAGAAAGATGTACTAGCCTTAGCCTAGACTTCTACCTAGATGTTGGGAGACCCAAACTTTCTACCACGACTAGAAGAGGAAGGACCTCAAAAAGGGATGATAGGAGGGGGGGGGGCGACAATGTCAATCGGCTATTACTATTATGAAAACACCCGAACATGGTGGACTCCAAGAAACGGTCAAGGTTGTCACCACTTGGAACACACTTTCTAGGTAACACTAAGCTAGACACCACGTCTACACTCCAAAAGAATCTTGGTTTGTAGTATAGTGTTTTGGTAATTAATAACAACACTTTGTGGACTAACAGTATCTTTGAGTATATGAGTTAAGGTTAGTCACAAAGATGAGCCATGCAAACCATGGAGATGGTGTTGATGGAGCTCTTGAGATGGATGGAATGATGAAAGTCTTTGTCAAACAAGGTGACATGGAGTTGAAACACTCAGGGCAAAGGTATATAATAGGAATTTCGATTTTAGCCGCTCAAGAGGTGATTAGAGAAGAAAATTGACCGGATTTGTAGGCTAGATAGTCGGACTATCAAGAGGGATCGATTTACATTTGTCTAACAAGTCAATAGTGCCATATTGCTCAAACTTTAGTGATGCATGCATATAGATGGATAGATGCAAAAGTTTGACTCAAAAATCTTGTCTTGAGAGAGCTAACTGAGAATATACGACGGATTGTCCGGTCTTTGTATGGCGGACAATTATTTGAAGTTAGACAGAACTTGGGAGTTTCTGTGTGCCGAAATCAAGTGAACGGCGGATAGTCCGGCCTCCAGGCGCGGACAGCCCGCTGGTCAAGTGACGATCGGACAGGGAGGAAAAGCGCCTCTGTGTAATTTTTTGAAGATAACGGCAGACAGTCCAGCCCTGGGGCCCCGACAGTCCGTCAGTATAAGGAAACTTTTGTGCAGAGCCTGTCCTGGCGCTGCACTGCCACTGCGAATGAACGGTGGACTGTCCGGGCCCTGTTGGGCGGGCAAACCGCACTTTTGAAAACGGACGACTCTAACAAGCATGAATTGCAAATAGAGCTGTTGGGTTGAACGACGGACAGTCCGGGCCTGTAACGATGGACTATCCGCGTGGAAACGCAGAGAGGTCGGGTTTTGAACATAATGGTTGGATTTTTCACCCCTCTCTATATACTCGAGTGACCGGCTTGGGTCTCTTGGCCCTTGGAAACACTTAAAACACTCATTTGAGCTCTCCCCTCTCTCCCTCTCACTCACATGACTTGATATTGCATTCTTGGTGAGATTGAGAGGTATCTAGTGCTTGCATTCAAGGTTTGAGCTTTGGGGCACTAGGAATTCTTCAAGCCAAGTGATTGGTTTGTTACTCTTGGAGGTTGCCGCCTCCTAGACAGCTTGGAGCTGTGGTTTTCATTGAGCTCTTCAAGAAGTTGTGAAGAATCCTTTGGTCGATTCTTGTGAAGAGGTTCTTGAGTTTTGCCTCACCGAAGTGGTGAAAAGCATCTTTAGTGGAAAGAGGTTTGGAGAGGTTCATTGATTCCGTGATTGGTTCATACACCAAGTGGATTCTTGGTAGAGGAGCAATTGGAAGCTTTGAATCTACCTCAACATGGATTAGGGGTGACAGGCAAGGCATTGACACCACGGGAAAAATTGCATGTGTCTTCGGTTATTTCTTTCATTCAATTACTTACAAGTAATTTACCTTGAGAAATTTATATTCTAGATATTGAATTGTTTCTTATCATCCTAGGTTGCAAACCTTGACATAGATTGGATTCACTAGAAGTAGGAATTGCGTTGTGTTGCTAATTTAATTTGTCTAGTGTTGTGCTTTTAGTTTAAAACCGCCTATTCACCCCCCTATAGTCGGTAATCCTCGATCCTACACACTCGGCGTTAGGATTTCTCTTGAGGTCTTCAAGAGAATTCCCCCTCAACCTAGGGAACTGACTTGAACCCTTAACCCGGGCAAGAAAACCAACAAGGAAGAAACCCGATAAAATAACTAGAGTGTAAACTAATTTAGAGGAGAGACTACTCCACGAACAAAGGCTCGTGGACAAGGTAATCTAAATACGAAAAGTAGAGTTTACTCAAAAGATAGAGAAGATAGATATATATTAAACAAAATATCTAAAGGAAAGGAAAATATACAAGGGCTTTACCAGAACTCCGAAGACTCTAGAACCCCAAGACAAGATTGATTCTACTCTAACTC
This sequence comes from Digitaria exilis, assembly GCA_015342445.1. Taxonomy (NCBI): domain Eukaryota; kingdom Viridiplantae; phylum Streptophyta; class Magnoliopsida; order Poales; family Poaceae; genus Digitaria; species Digitaria exilis. The sequence goes on along the minus strand of JACEFO010001669.1, from coordinate 3,417,021 downwards.
CCAACTACTAACCTACTACTATAGAAACCCAAAAATGAAAGGAAGATGAACACCTTCTTTTATAGCCTTCTAGGGTTCGTATCTAGTGTCAAGAGCAATGTTTTCAAATTGTTAAGTCGCTCCTAGTCGATGGTGTACCGACTAGGTGATTAATCATGACTAGGCAATGATTAATCGTGATTAGTTCTGAGCTAGTCGACCTTGTCAACCAGTCAATCTAGAGCAGTTTTATGGCTTAGCCAGTCACCTTTGGAAGAGAATAACACAAAGATAAGGAGTTGAGTACAAACTTGGTTTGAGGCCAACATGTAGTTTTTCTTTCTGGTTTTTTTCTTGTCTTGAATTGAGAACATATGAAATGCAAAGGCACACGAGAGCTAGGTCAAAAGGTGTGGTTCCTGTATACTTATACACTGTATTGTGGGCTAGGCCAAGTGTCTAGGTGGGCTAAACTGCAGAAACCTAACCCTAAGTGAAAGGTCTAGAACTAGTCGTTCGATTAGAGTACCTCGACTAGTCATGATTAATCACCGACAAGTTTCCTGATCGCTTGACTAGCCAATAAAATTGAATCGATTTACATGATCGATGTTGAGAAAATGATTTGTCGATTAATCATTGATGGATCGTGATTAATCGAGTGATTTGAAAACACTGGTCAAGAGTATGCTCAGACCTGGAGTAGTCTTGACACATGAAGGGTGTCGTGTGAAACCGACGCAAGGGTCCGACCAGACTCACCCAGGCCGGCCGGCCTTGGATTCTCTCCGCGTCACACCACCTTATCCCGAGGGAAAGTTTACATGGCAAGTCTCCTAGTAGGTTATAATATATGAACCACAATCTTAGTAATGCTTATGGCTTTATGGTTTTCTTAGGGTACTCAAGGTTTCTATACCAAACACAAGGGTGTGATCGAGTTGATTCGTTGCAGCTCTCAGATAAAAGAACCTTGGTTTGTTGTTCTGCCACATTATAGTAAAGAACTGAAATTAGTGATTTTACTTGTTGTTGATTATTCCAACGGATTGTTTTCTATCATGAGATGATATTTACTTGTAAACCTAGAAGATAACTGCTCTCATATAATCTTATGCTATATTATTCAAAGTAACGACACACTCTTAGTAGCTTTCTGGCAAAGAAATTCAAGAGCCACGAGCTAGGAGTCAGGTAAGTCTCATTCAGTATTGGTATACTCATTGTTGGTAGCTTATGCTTATTTCAAGCACAAGGATGTAGATGTCTGTCATTACTATGGTAACTTTGCTCGTAACACCGAGGAGGGTTCGGTCGTCGTTGAGCCCGACTCTCAATGACCTAGTAGTAGTTTTAGGTTGTAGACATGTGGGCTTCATGTGTGATCCTTCGCTGAATATTCTTTTGTATCAAAGTTTATAGTCTTCCTTTTATGTCAGACTTTGTTTCTGCAGTCAGTTGAACCTTATGTGATGTAATATTTATATATTTGAATTTTGAGTTTTGAAATTTATTTATGGTTCGTTAATTTATGTAAACTATATCATATTTGTATCATATATTCCCATTTTCGTCTAAGACTTCTTGTGATTTTTTAGATAATTGTATTGGTTGAAGGTGTGGTGCCAAATTAAATTGTTAATTGTTAGACCTGATGTGTTCAAGTATACACGTTATGTATTTTACTCTCCTTGTTGACATACATAATTGATTGAGTTTAAAATTGTAATTCTTCTATATAGATGTAGCAGCATGTATCAACTAAATACATGCCAATTAAATTGTCTTCAAATGAATGGCATAACAAAAATAGCATTAATATCTCTTCTAGTTGTGCTCGTCATATAGCACTAATTAATATTAATTAATTTCAATTATTTAGGATGGCTCCAAGTTTGGTAAACTATTATAACTTGCCATTAAAAGCTACACTTCTATAAATAGTAGCTATTTCTTGTGCAAATATTATTTCGAGCGGTGAATTCAAATAAAAAGGTTACTTTGCAATAACCCCCGGCCGACTTGCATCATTACTTTATTTTTTGGATTTAGCCGGAAGCTCTCCAAGAACAGGCTTCGGCTTTTCCTTTTGTTGATTTCAATATATGTTCATTTTCTAGTATGTAATTATTATCAAATCCAAGATAATATAATTGTGCAATATTTCACATATCTCAATGGTGCAACACCATACCACTACAAATGCCCGAGTAGAGATCCAAATTCTCTCAACTATCACAAGGACATTTTATAAGTAAACGAACATATCCCATGTTTCTTGTAAAAGTTTTACCATATAATTCTAAACCACACCATCACCAAAAAAATATATTGGCTAAATAGTGGCCAAGAGGAGTAATAATGATATTGAGTAGCTAAATGGTGGCAATTTTTTACAAAGATCCTTATACCTAACAATGATTTTGTTAAAGGTACCTAGCTATGAATTTTATAGCAAATAGTATATTTAATATAGTGTTATAAGTCCAATAGCTATGTGATATAATTTTATTTTCTAGTGTATATAGATATATTTTCTCTAGTGCATTGGGATCCTCGAATAGATCCATAATTAAAGCATTACCTAGAAATAAAATTTCTCTAGAAACCATTTGCAAAAAACCATAGAAAATATATTTTCTCTCTCGTACCTTCGCTTTCTCCTATCTCTCTTACCCCATCCACTGATCTCTAAATAGCAGCACCCACCCGACCCTTTGCCCTATCTACAAGCCTTCATATCGTCCCGCTCCATCTCCTCCCCAAGCTCTTTTCCAGTGTATACCACCCCGCCCAACCTACCTACTATTCAATCTATCACCTCTCCTAGCTTCTACTTCCCCTTCACACAAAATTGTTTGGTGTACCCGGGGTGAGGTTTGCCGTGAAACCCTAGCTTGCCTCCCCCCGCTGGGCCATGGGAAAATACTCTGCATGTTCGGCTATTGATACACCATAAATGTTTTATACAGTACTAAGAGTTTGTTTGCAAGTGTTTTTGTCCCTACTATCTTACAAGTGGTCCTCTTCTCCGGGCTAAACAAATGAGAATACATATGTTTAGCTCTGCTAGGATGAGCCCCATCTATGGTTTGTATTACCAAATGCTAGCTGCATACATTGTGCCATCAGCAGCCAACAATTGATCGCATGAGAGAGAGAGAGAGAGAGAGAGAGAGAGAGAGATGTGTCATTTCTATTATCATTTTCATTGCACCATTGGGGCGGCAAGGTCACAACTTGTGGTGTCTCAGTGTGGGGTGGCATTATTTGTTCACCAATTTCGTGTCGTTTGCATGCAGCTCTAGTCATGGCCTGATGTAGTACCACATCAAGGGCCATGATCCTGAACAGTAGTAGAAATGAGAATCTAATCCCTTTGGCCCCTCCATGGACAACTGCCTAAATAGTAATTTGAGGGTGGAGATGTGCGGTGCTGTGATTTGATTATTGTGCATGTTTGTGTAAAGCATGCTGCATCCATGGCCCCACAGGTGCAGTTAGGGTGTGTTTAGATTGGGGAAAGATTCCCCGAAAATACATTGTTCACCAAAAAACACTATAGATGAATAATGTTCTGTGAGAGGAAGGGTGGGAGGAATAGGAAAAAGTTGGATGAATAATGTTTTTTTGGGGAATCTTTTTTAATCTAAACGGGGCCTTAGTCTGCATTATTGATGGGGCTATTATTTGGCACCTGGCTTACCTGCGCTGCTTCGGTGTTGGGGTTTGCCTACCTTTGGTGCCATTTCGGCAAGAGTTAAACTTTAAAAGATTGTGCAAGCGAGCCTTACCTATTCATGAGACTATGGGTTGGTGTTCTCTATTCTTCACTATTTTGTTGATTCCTATGACTTGATGCACAGTTGTCAACTAGTCTTTTTGTGGTACTTGGTACCTTAGGTAGATGTTCATAGGAACAAATGGTATAGTTCGCAGGATGACAAATGGATCGTTATGTTTTTGGACCCTTTTCTGTTTGTTTGTGAGATTCTATTCGATTAGTGTTGACAGAGAATTATCACTTCCTTATTATGGAATTGTCTTAGAATTTTCATGTATATGATGATCTTGTTGATTGCAGGAGCGCCAGAGAGATGACACCTTGTGGGCCTTGCAACTTGATTAGCTCGGAGACGATAAGCACCCCTAGATCTACAACAAGACCCACTCATTCTTCCGAAAGTAGGGTGCAAGCTCCCCTGTGCACCTTCTCAATCCCAAAGGAGTTCAATGAGTTCATGGCTGCTGCAAACCGACAGCAACAACAGGCTTTCATTGACAAGTATATGCCGTTTTACATATTCAACTAATGAGTTAGGCCCTGTTTAGATGAGTTGGTGAAAGTTGGCGAAATGTCACATCCATCCTTTTGACACTAATTAGGAGTACTAAATATAGACTAATTATAAAACTAATTACACAGATGGACTCTACATCGCAAGACGAATCTATTAAGCCTAATATGTGCCGTCATTAGTGCATTTTTAATGACGGGTTACTGTAGCACGACAGTGTCTAATGACGAATTAATTAGGCTTAATAGATTTGTCTCACAATGTGGAGTCCATCTATGTAATTAGTTTATTTTTATACCTATGTTTAATACTCCTAATTAGTGTCCAAACATTCGATGTGACAAGTTGGCAAAATAAGTTGGCGAAAGTTGGCGATCTAAACAAGGCCTTATATAATCTGTTATATTGCTCTTGATTCATTAAAGCTTATCCCAATGATGTGTTTGCACTTCTCTTGATCCACTTCTTGATGCATTGGCTAACAACAAACATGTATAGCTTATTATTCTTCAGGTACAACTTTGATCCTGTGAATGACTGTCCTCTCCCAGGCAGGTATGAATGGGTGAAGCTAGACTGATAGATTTCTGGGATAAGAGAAGCAACATGGATCTCTCCTCCGCTCCCTCCACCACCGCTGTATTGGCAGAGTCACATATCGTCATGTTAGCTTTGTTTCTGTTGTAAAAACTTAAGTTTAGCATATGGTCATGTATAACGATACATAATGGATGCTGAGTTACAACACCATGATGATCTCATCCCTCAACCCCAATGTAACTTTTAATAAGCTGACCTGACTTTTTATTTTATTTTGAGCATAAGCTACTGAGCTGCTGCCTTTTTTTTTAATTTTATTTTGAACATAAGCTACTGAGCTGCTGCTTGAGCTGACCGTCGAACGGAGCGATGCCGCCGTGCCGGCGAGTTCGGTCTGTCTCTCTTTGGACGTGTTTGTTTCGTGCAAATGTAACGTAATTGGATTACGGGCGTTAAGCAATTCCCTTACACCTGTTTGTTTCGACTTCCCTCGCAATCAAATACCCCGTTATCAGATACGGCCCCGTTACCAGATGATTACCCCCCTCCCTGGACGGTAACGCTTCCCTTACCGCTCGACTCCGAGGCTCCAGCGTCGGCCCCCCCTTCCTCTGCTCGCCAAGCCTTGCCGCCGTCCCCGACGCTTCCCGTGCTTCCCATCTCCTACCCTCGGGCGAGCGTGTCGCCGGCGGCGCTGCAGCGTGCAGTGGTCTCGTCGCCGGCATGGAGGATTTCCCTTCTTTCCTTCTCTCAATTCCTCTTCTCTCCTAACCCTAGATCGATTCGTGTGCAAGACAATAAAGGGAGAAGAACTGCTAGGGGAAGAGGGGGATCTTTGGGCGCCGGCTGCTGCTGCGTGCAGCGGCCTCGTCGTCAGTATGGAGTCTTGGATGTCTCTCCTGTCCTTCTCTCAATTCCTCTTCTCTCCTAACACTGCCTCGGTTCGATTCTTCTGCAAGGTAGCAAAGGGAAGAGGAGGACGATCTTTGAGTGAAGGCGAAGAGAAGGGCGCCAAGACAGGCTCGAGGTATTCGTATCGCTCCTGCTACACACCTCTTGGCTGTCACATCCTTGATCCGTGGCGTGGTTAATGTTTTATCCACTCTTGTTGCCAACTGAATGATTAGCATGCTTGGATCTGTGTAGTATTGTTTGTGGTGATGCTTCTGAATTTTGGGTCAATGTCATGCTTGTTGATCTTTCCCTTTTTCTTGTTTGTTTGCATCTGATGCAACCTCAGATTTGTAGTGTATACCAATCAATAATCTTGATTGACAGGGTCTCAAAAAAAAATTCTTGATTGACAGGGTCAAGCACCGAGTACCAATTGTTAATCTAGTTCCAAGGGTAGAAAGGATTGACTATAATCTCTTTTGGAGGTAGTATTATTGATTTTGTGATTTCATTGCGTGCAAATGAGCATGCTGTTAACATTCTTAATGGTATGTGGAACTTTGCTATCTTATTGCACATGTTATTTTCTGCCATAGTTTAGACGCATTGTGTACAGGGGGTTAATTAGTAAATTCCACTTTCATATCTTAGAGTTTAGAACCTTTGGTCTTTTTCTTTTTCCATGCCATGACCCTACACAAGCAGTAAATAAGTTTGAATGAATTAAATATTCTAGATTTGTTACCGATTTTCCTTTAATTGAGCACATTATCACATATAGGTAAAGGATGCCCACCAACCATGCTTAATAAGCTTTGACAGCCCATGTCTATTTTTTTATGATTTTATTTGTTCACACAGTTTACAAAGCTGCATGTTCTATGATTGATGTACTTTGCACAAAAATAGAACAGCCCACAGTACCTTAACTTGTTCAATGTCTTTTTTTTGTAGAGGCAGACAGGAGCAGGTAAGGTGGAACTAGATCACATTATCTGGTGAAAAACCTAGTCGATAATCGGTGGTGAAGTGACAATCCAAAACGTGTCAATTTGGTTTCTCTCTGTTGAGTATTTGGCTTATTCTAGATGTTACAATACATCTGATAGCCTGATTGATCTCTATTATGGATTTATATACATATATATACTCCAGATTTAATGACTGTATTATTAGCTGGACTATTGCGTTATTTATGTTTGGTAGGACTACTGTGTTTCTTTACTGCTGTGGTTTTTATTTTTTGGGGAATCACATGGGCTTTACTGCTGTGATTTTTATTTTTTGGGGAGTCACATGGGCTATGATGTGTGGCTACTGGCTAGAGACTGCACGTTGCACGCAGGCAGCCAGCAGACCAAATGTGCACGCATAAAGCCACTAGGCTAGTCCAAACCCTGAGCTGTTTACACCGTTTACCAAACACCTGTAATGGAATTTGATATCGTTACCTTGTGCAAACAAACAAAGCCCGTAAACAGTGATACCAGTCCCAATACCTGTGTAATCCATTTTCATTACCATTACCAGAGCACTAACCAAACATATCCTTTGTGGGCTCCAGAAATCCAGCAATGACACGGCCCAACATGCTGGTCACAGAAGGCGTCCACAGCCCACTGACCAGGGCTGTGTTCAGATTCAGAAAAAAAGTACTTCTCTAACAAGTTTTTTCTATTCACCCCACTCACAGAACACGCTTCCCAGTACACTATTCATCTAAAGCTTTCCCACTTCTTTCAATCTGAACACACCCTGACTCGGTGGCCGCGTGGCCGGCGGCTCGGTCGCAGAGATAACATGACGATATCTTGCATATACAGAGTGCGACAATTCGGACGCTATCTTCCATGCCACGTGTTGTACGTACGCCATGAGGATGAATTTTCTCTCCAATGCGAGGAACTTCAAATTTCCAATTGTGTTGCGACAATTAAAATGTGACTAGCTGAGTAGTCCCGTCATTTGAATTCTTCCTTTTGGTTCATTCAGCACGTCCGTCTCATTTTTCTTTTACTCTCGCAACACACAAGGGATTCCAGTGAGGCTTTGTAAACTACAAAGGCAGAGAAATGGAAATCACCTGCTTTTGTGTTTGAATATGTTCGGTAACTTTGTGTTGTTACGGTTTCTCTCTTCACTACCTACGCACCAAACGAAATTGTGTCCCCAAATGTGTTTACACGCACGTGAGACCGTGCATTCACCTACTAGTAATTGCGCAAAAAATCTTTACAAAATCTCGTGTCCCAAAAATCATTAAATCCTTCCCCAAGGCACTTCTTGCTTTTTAGCTGCAACTTTTGGACAGCCAGGTAACATGATCGGCGTCAGATTCTTGAGCTGAAGGTGTCACACTGTACACAGTTTGGGTAGAAGGAATGGGACCAGTCGCGTGGAAAAGAACCCGAGTTCTATGCAGAGATTGTAGCTGGTCATGGCTGCTTTTGTGGGCGCCATCTGAACCCCGGTCCCGTGTTGTGGATGACAGTGGGGGCATGGCATGATTCCGAGTGCCCTGGTAAAGCTCACCACACGCTTTGGGATAGTATGATTGTGCAGCCGGAATGGAGCTGGCCATCAATTTGTTTACGCTGAGGTGGTGCCCAGCAAAAAGTGTTCCATATATGGGGATCTGTTTGATGGGGCGCAATGCAATTTGAATTCTAAGAATCCCTCATTAAAAATGGGGTACCAATTCAGGAATTTTTCAGTGCGTTGGTGTGTACTTTGGACCAATCCAGGGATTTGGTTTCCTCCGTTCCTCGTGAAGATGGGTGCGGTTTCCAGCTCCTCCAAAGCATAGCATCTACAAAAGCTATTTCGAGAATTAGGCCTTGTTTAGTTCGCCAACTTTCCAGTCACATCGAGTCACATCTTCTCTCACAGACACGTTTACCAATGCACTATTCACACCTCCAACTTTCTCCAACTTCACCAAGCCTTACTTAAGAAAGAGAGATCACCGTAAAGGGATCACACCTCTCCAGCTATCTTTTATCAATTTGACAAGCCCTTGTTTATTTCAATTCAAACACAAAAATAGATATTGATTCTTTTTGCTGCTGCTTTCTTGAAATATTAACCCTGTTTTCTTCACAAAAATAATTGTCAACGCTCTTGATAGTATATCAAAGGCAAACCATACAAAGTTCAGAACACACTTTGAACCACATGCTCCCCCTAGACTTGTATGAAAGTCAAAGCCAAACTATTCCTATCTAATGCATAGATATGAGATGAAGAATTTAGGTAATCTAAATAATGTTTGTATGAGCTATTTGTGCTCCATGTGTAACATTGAAGAATGATCTAAAAGAATATTTTCATTTCCAACAGGAATTGAATTGTGCCATACTGAAATGCTCGCACTGTTCTGCTATCTGGCATATTTTTGAAAAGGGACCCAAAATTTCTGAAAAGTGAAAAAATGCTGGGAAATTTTTTTGTAAGCTTTTATGTTACATTTCTCAAAACACAAGAATCCATCTGAAATAAACGCCGAGCACCGCATAAAGGTCGTAGTCGTACTCGTACAACTACGACTCTACGAGTACGACGCATTCTTTCCAACTCCCCCCACCTACTTCTTATAAATACAAGAACAACCACCTGGCATAGTTCAAACCAAGATTTCTCTACCCGTCCGGCCGTCCGCCGCTTCTTGCATCAGCCTCTTTGGATTTCGAACGGCCTCCAAATCCCTCTCCACCTCATCCTTCCCGAGAGGCCGAGACTCCCGTAGTCCCATCCCGATCTGGCCGTCGTATTCCCGCGTCTTTGGCACTCTGCTCTATCCCCACTTGGTCCCAATTGGTGAGAGACCCGGGATCGAATTGGCCGCCGTGGCCGGCGGGGTGCAGGATTCGATTCTTGGTGGCTGCTTGAGCGCTTGACGGAGCTGGGCTTTCTGTAGGTTGGAAAGGTGAGCGACTTGTCGAGTTCTTTAACTGATTTTGCGCTTTATTTTAGCCTTGCTTGGCTGGCTCTTTTCCTCCTTTTCCCCCTTTCGCTTTATTCTTTGCAATATTTGATTCACCCTTCTGCTTTCCTTTTTTCTTCTCTCTTGGGTTTTAAAGACACGGAGGGGGGACCGGGGGAGGGTTTGCAAAGTCTAAATCTTGCATTCAGTTAGGGAATTGTATAGGTCGGGGTGGATAGGCTTTGTCGGTAGGTCCATTTTCCGGGGAGAACCCCATCCAGTTTTTTGGAATAAATGAGTATTTTCGATCCGTAGGGGATCGTGTTTCTTGATCTGCTGGTGTGAAGGTTGATTATCTTCTCGTGCTTCATCTTCATGGGTAAGCTTGTTCATCTTGGTGGCCACTGATGCGATGATGTTCGAGTTTGGTGTTCTCATGTTTCTTCTTTAATCGCTGAGCCCATGTGGCAATGGTGTATCGATGTCTTCTGTGCTGAATTGGGTGCAAGTTTCTTATCTATTTCCTTGCACGGCTTGTTTATAGCATGAAAATATTGATCTTTGTGATTGTTGCGGTTATCTATCAGAAAATGGTAACCAATCTTGTATACTTTATGATTGTTATTAGGTAATTTGCTGGTGGGATGGGGCCAGAAATGATAGAGCAGGATGGAGGGTAGGAAGAGGAGGGGAAGGTTCAGGAATTCTCTCAGGCGGATGGCAATGGAGTGCTTGTGCTCCGGTGAGCAGCTGAAGGGGGCTGATGAGACTGTCCGATCATCTGATTCTACTATTACAAAAGATTACTCGGCCAGCGGGTACTCTTCTCGGAATGGAGAGATTGAACGGTACCTTGATAATGGCAACATAGAGGAAGCCGAGTTGTCGCTCCGTGAGGGAATTTGTCTAAACTATGAGGTAGGTGTTTAACTAATTTATTTTGGCCCTAAGGACAGCTGAGAAACTTGCTGCATGTGAATGGGTAATGTCAATTTTAAGTATTTGTGCCTCATTTCTTGTGTCTATCTATATTGTGCTTCCCTGCAAATAATTTTATTGCGACAGCTAGTATGCTTCTTATTATAATCTTAGCTAACTCACCCCTGAGTATCTGGTCATTTATTCTTGTGAAGACTGTTGCATATATAAAATCCACTGTTCTGGATGTTATTGTTCTTCTGAAGCTAATTGAATAAAGGAATGCTTTATCTTTCTTCCACTAACAATTTTCACTACATCCTGCTACTTAACTGTTTATATGTGCTATATAATTTGTTTCTATATATATTATACATGGCATATATATATGTTTAAAGAGAGTTCTTTCTAATTTCAGAAAAGAACTGATTATTTTATTACCGGCATTTCTCCTTCCTTAATTTGGTCACTTTACTGCTGTTATATTTTTCAGAATTATATTTGGACCTAGCCTGTTCTTAGCATGACTAACAAAACCTACTAAACAGGAAGCAAGAGCATTGCTAGGGAGGCTAGAATATCAGCGCGGTCATGTAGAAGCTGCACTCCGTGTCTTTGATGGGATAGACATATCTGCATTAGTCCCTAAGATGAAAATTTCAATTGCTAGAAAAGCAGATCGTCGGAAGACTCATTCGCAGTGGGATACTCCACCAATGCCCTTGCATGCTGTCAGCCTTCTCATGGAGGCTATATATCTCAAAGCAAGAGCGCTTCATGATCTTGGAAAATACAAAGGTAAGATGCATCTCGCTATCACTACTACACATAGGAACAGGCTTGTGAATCATGGGTATGCGCACAAGTGCTTTGCATTGGGGTATGTTGTATTATGAAAAAAAAAAGGACTGCAGTTCTTCTCTGTCCCTCTTTTCTTTTGGCAGTTCAACTGTAACAAAGGTATGCATGAGGCTACTGTACATTTAATTCAATATGTTCGATTTTACAGAAGCTGCACAAGAATGTAGAATGATATTGGATATTGTGGAAGCAGCAATACCTGAGGGCTTGCCAGCAGGCTTTGGAAAAGGTTGTAAATTGAATGAAATAATATGCAAGGCTGTAGAGTTGCTCCCTGAGCTGTGGAAATCAGGGGGGTTTTCACGTGAAACCATTTCTTCATATAGGAGGTCGCTTCTCAATGATTGGAATCTCGATGGGGAGACTGTAGCAAGGATACAAAAGAAATTTGCTATTTTCCTCCTATATAGTGGCTGCGAAGCACGCCCTCCAAATCTTCATTCTCAGTTGGATGGTTCATTTGTACCCCGCAACAATATGGAAGAGGCTATTCTTCTCTTGATGATTCTGTTGAGGAAGTTCAACCTCAAGAAGATTGAGCGGGATCCCTCTGTGATGCATCACCTTACTTTTGCACTGTCCATGTCAGGACAGCTAATTCCACTGGCTGGACAATTTGAAGAACTGTTACCTGATGTTTTGGACAAAAGAGAATGGTTATATAATGTGGCATTGTGTTACTTAGCAGAAGAGGATGATCTGAGTGCTCTGAATCTACTCAAGAGAATACTGAAGTCTGGAGAGGATTCTGATTGTCTCAAAGAACTTCTCCTAGCTTCAAAGGCTTGTGTTGAGAAAAGTGCTTACACTGAAGGTGCTTCCTACGCACGAAGAGCCATTGCCAGTATGCAGGGAGGATGTGAACAGATGGCAGGAGTTGCAGACCTATTGCTTGGTGTTACGCTTTCTAATCAAGCTAGAAGTGCAATATCTGATACAGATAGAGCTTCTTGGCAGTATGAAGCGCTGGAAGTGCTTGGGAATGCTGAAAAGAAGATGCACGGGAGAGATTCTAGGGTATTGTACAGTCTCAGCCTTGAAAATGCTGAGCAGAGGAAATTAGAATCTGCTTCACTTTATGCAAAGAAACTGGTTAAACTTGAGGCTGGATCGGAGCTGAGGAGTTGGGTTCTTTTAGCTCGAATTTTAAGTGCTCAGAAGCAGTTTGCTGATGCTGAAACAGTTGTTGATGCTGCTCTAGATCAGGTCGGGAAATGGAGTCAAGGAGATCTATTGCGAACCAAAGCCAGAATTCAGGCTGCAAGGGGGCAATTCAGAGATGCAGTTGAGACCTACACCCAACTCCTTGCAATCATCCAACTTAGAACGAAAAGTGTAACTGCTGGGATTTGCTTGACAAAGGTACTTTGAAACTTCTGTTATGAAACATGGCAGCTGTAATATCACATTCTTGCTATTTTGCCATATAAACTCAAATTATAACAAAAGGTGAAGTTTCCTTGTTGCTGTTCAATTAAATGTCTGGAAGCATCTTCTTCCGGTCGAAGCAGTATACATTATATAGTGATGTGAAGGCATGCATATTCAATAATTGAGTACTGCTTTAGTTTCAATATTCATGTTCTCATTGGTTTAGTTTAAATGTTAATGTCATCCCCACACTTACTCTAAAATCCTTTTTTTTCTGCAAACAAAAGGAAAAGTTATGGCCACATTAGATTTGGATTAACCAACAATAAATCTAGGGTTATTGAGATAAAAAAAGTCTAGAGTTATTGCTACAGCCTTAGTTTTTGGTTGTATGTTTTTATCTCTATTGCGAATTTAATTGCATTTATGCTATATTACGGGGCACTTTTGCTGAAGTTAGTAGAGAGCTCCTATCCGCTGAACTCTTAGCTTTCATGCTGGTTGTTATGCCCTAGCACAGTAGCAGCTAGGCTGTCATTTTGTCATCATTTCCATTGACACTCTTATATTACTTTTCTACAGGGCAACAAGGATTATAAAGGCCTGGAAATAGAGACCTGGCATGATCTAGCTCTCTTGTACCTACGTATGGCACAATGGAGGGATGCAGAGATTTGTATATTGAAAATAAGATCCATCAGCCCTTATTCTGCATTGGCTTGGCATGCTACAGGTGATTCTGTTCACTTCTTTTAAATATGTTAAAAATCTTAAATGTTGTACTTTTTCCTTTTTGTTTTTATTGAGACCTTGATAATTGAAAAGCTGACATGTCTAATCAATTAATCAATCTAATTATTCCAACCATACACCTGTTTACGATCTCTCTATTTGATGTTTTAAAAAACCCATTAACTCATAGAGTGAAATATTGTTCTTTATTCAATTTTGTCTTGTAACCCCTGGATAGCTTTCAAGTTGTTCACATAGTTAATTTTTTTTCAGGAACAATATATGAAGCAAAAGGTCTTACAAAAGAAGCTTTGGGAGCTTTTTTCAGAGTGTTAGATCTTGATCCCAAACATGTCCCAAGTTTGATATCGACTGCCACTGTTCTACGACAACTTGGTGACAGACCATTGCCTTCTGTACGGTGCTTCCTGACTGATGCATTGCAACTGGAAAGAACTAATCATGTTGCATGGTTCAATCTTGGCCTGCTTTACAAAGAGGAAGGTGGCAGGTCAGTAGTCGAAGCTGCTGAATGCTTTCAAGCTGCTGCTTTTCTTGAAGAAACAGCACCTGTAGAGCCTTTCAGATGACAAATATATGTACAGGGGCTATAGATGCAAGCTGTTGCATGTATTTTTTATATTCTATTATACTGATGAAATAGTGAATTGCAGAGTCCCAGCAACGATCTTCATAGCATTAGAAACTGTTGGATTTTTTTTCTTTTGTTTAGATATTCAATCTATGGTTCCATTTTGTTTCTTTTTAGCAACAAGAAAGGTGATGCTCTTCAGCCCTGTATAGCGCTACTTCTTATTGTGATATACAGATAGACGACCAGTACAGAGTGTCGGTGTATCTTAAGCAAAATGCTTTCACATATGAGGTATTCAGACTACACTGTTCATTTATTGAGAATTTAAAAGATGTTTTGGGTTTCTTCATAATCCAGTATTTACTCTCAACTGAACCTTCCTTGCATATCAATTATGGATTATAAGTTTTTTTTATGTGTAACTGATCCTACATAACCTTGTGACTTGACATGATAGTGCCAAATAATCTCATCTTTGAAAGGAAAAGACCAACAGCCCAGAATTGGCTGTCCAATTTGAGGCAAGACTCCAAGCGCATAGAATGAAGAAAGACAAAAAAAAAACTTTCTTAACTGGGTTAGCAATGTTCATATTTAGCCCTTGCTCCTACCTCTCATTGAGGCTTTTCTGTTTAGCTCCCTTTGGACCCTTGTCTGTGTACAGTTATTTTTCCTTATAATTTATTTACCACAGTGGGGGTCTCCCCGCTGTACAGTTTTTTTTTTAAAAAAAAGATAGTGCCAAATAATTCTGAGTCTACATGGCACACAATTTGTGAAGCGTCGATGGTGCATTGTATTATATTGTAATAGTACTGTTATATACTTTTCTTGTGTTCCTCTCCTCCATGGCAGGCCCTTTATTGCTGTCAACTTGTCATGTTGCACCTTAGCTAGTTGCATCAATTAATGTGGCAGATATTGATCTCTGTTCAGCACTAATGAGATGGTATGCCAGCAATGGAAATTAAATTATGTCACTATCTTCTGGTCTGGTTTTGTCCAAGTCGTAAGGACAATTGCTGGTATATGTTCTTTTCAACCAATCTAGCAATGATGAAATCAAGGATTTTTGTTGTTGTTTGTCTGTCCAGTAAGGGACCTATGTTCCCATGCTCATTTATACCATGCCTTTATCTTTATACATATTTGTACTGAATTTTTTAGGGTTATCCATGCAGAGGTTTAAATATGCAGTTGAGTGTTAAATACTGTCGTCTAAAATTGTTAATTTTCGCATTGTATTTGAAAACCTTTTCGTACTTGCTTTCAATTAGTTTAACCGCAAGATCTGAAAATAGTTGATCCACCATGGAAAGCTTTTAACTGTCCAATCTCATTTTGGTTCGTTAATTGTCCAATTGACTTGAGCTGTTTGGCTGTGCAGGTAAACATCTGGAAAGCTCCACCATGGAAACCTTGAACTGCAACCACCAAATGAAAAGCTCCCTACCGAATAGGGAGTCATAGGTAAAACCAGTGTCCTCAAGCATTGAGGTTTTTTGCCATCCTCTGCAAATAAGAAGGCAGATGACCCAAACTTGTTCCTTTTATTCTTGTGTAAAAGCTTTGTGATCTTGTGTTTAAGGGCCTGTTTGGATCTATTTAGTCCATGGATTAAAGTTTAGTCCCCTTTAGTCACCCCCTTAGGGACTAATGGACTAAATGCTTTAATCCCCTTTTAGTCCCTCTGTTTGGGGCTCTAGGGACTAAAAAAGGAACTAAAAGGGAGGGATTAAAGTTTAGTCTCACAGATCCAAACAGACACTAAATGTCCAATCAAACCTCTCAGTCTCAGGTGCACCATTCTGTAGTGACATAAACCATTCCAGAATTGCCATATCTTTTTTATTGGTTGGATGGGAGATAATAATATCCACGGAAGCAGCAGCAATATTTTTTAGCCCAATTCCGTTGGGTAGCAATTTTGCTGTTGCATAGCTGTTCCCTGTTCAGTTATGTGAATATGTGTGCCATGCATCTAGCGTTTGTGCCAAATCCTAATGCCAAGGATCTGCAAAGTTATAATGTGGCAACAAATCTAATGTTGTCAATCGGTGGAACTATATGCGCCAGTGTGTTATCATTTGGATGCTTGTTGATGCTAGGTGTTGGTAGGCTGGTAGCTGAGATTTTATCATGACTTAAATTAGCGTTATTAGGCATGGGTCCAGGTTGTAATGTTCGAAACTCAAGTTTTGCAGTATGTTCATCCTCCACTTATGTTATTTGCTGGAGGTTGTTACGTAGTACAGCTCCTGCCGTTGTGTGTCTGACGGCCAATATTCTCGGCTTCCAGTGTTCCTTTTTTTCTTTTTGCCGAACGGATCCCTAAAGTGTTCTCATGCTTTGTTGCAGATGTTCTGTATCGCTCAACATTTGTTGCTCTGTATTTATAATTTTATAATTTTATGTACGATGAAAATACCTTGACGGTTTCTTTTTGAATAAATAAAAAGGCAACATAATTTGTGATTTGAACATATATCCGTGAAGACATGTGATTTGAGCTCTTAACAAAGATAGAGAAGTTTAAACTAAAATATCGTACACTTTAGAATGGAAGGACTGTGCTATGAAAAATTGTGAAAAGATGCACGTGTGCTATCGTTGCTTATTTTACTAAATCATTAAGTGTTTAGTCTTTTTTGGCATTAATTCTTATCAAAGGACCGCTTTGATTTTTTTTGCATACCTTTTACAGTTAGCTAAATTGGTTTTCAACAAATTACATCGGCAAAGGTAAATAAGAACGCAGGTTCAAATCGACTGCACCCCCATGAGCTATCATTTGCTGATTGGTGGTGGAGGAAGAGTGGTAAAAGGGTTTAGAAAGAAAAAAAAAAGAAGAAGAAAAGAATTCAATACTTTGGTGGATCATACATTGAAATGCTTGTGTGTTTGATGACATCCGGCCTAATCTTGAGATTGCTCTCGGCATTCAAAGCGGAACACCATTGGTGGTGTCTAGCAGGGGCTCGGAGGCTTAGCTCATTGCGCACTGGCCCAGGTGGTGAATGTAGGGGCGTCTAGTCCCTTTGGTTTTTTTTCCCTACGATCACGGGTTTAGTGTATTTGTAATCGCTTAGAAAACAAGTTAATAGTGTTTTTAGCCCCTCACAGGCCGGCTAGGAGTAATGTGTAGCAAGGGGTCATCTTCTCTCTATTAATATAAAGATATTTTTTCTCTCTATTAATATAAAGATACGTATTGTCAGGTACCTAAAGGGGTACCCTAACTTGGACCCAGAACTACTCGATAACAAGGCCCACAAACGAAGTTGGCCTGGCTCCGTAGCCCAGCAAAGGCCCATCACGACAAACACCACCACGGCGTTCGTCCCGCTTGAAGACCCTCGAGCGGGGATGTCCGTGACGATCGAGCCCAGCCAAGTTCGAGGGGGACATTCATCCTCGAGCGGGCGTTTCCGTCACGTTCGAGACTCGGCAACCAAGCTCGAGAGAGACATTCACCCTCGAGCGGGCGTTTCCGTCACAATCGAGGCTCAGCAAGCTCGAGCTTGCGGGCCAGGCTCGAGCTTGCCACGCCGGGAACAGCACCCGGTGCTCTGCGACCATCACCACCAATCATAATGACTCTCCTCTGCGGTCAAAAATAAGGATTCACTGCGCCACGCCACCGCCCATGCTGCGGAGAAGACACCGGTCAAATCCACCTGGCACAGTGGATTCTGATCTGACACTGCACAGGTCGGTCCTGGCAGTGATACTGTGCCAACCACTCCTTGACTTTGCTCGCCTCGGATGCGCTACCATCCTCGAAGGCAACCCTCGAAGGAGACTACAAAAGTTCGATCCGGACGCCGTGCTCAAGTTGCCACCCTCGAAGCCGTGAGCCCTCACGAGAAGAACATCATGTCAACCACTGCCATGCCATCAGCCGGAGTTGGAAGGCGCGATTCTCGCTCGCATCGTGCGCAGCATGGGCGACACAGTGCACTTAGCAGCGTCAGCACCACGAACACATGTACTCACACCCTCCCCTTTAGGCCTATAAAAGGGGAAGGGAAACCCATGCAAAGGGCAAGCAAGAAGAAGAAGCAAGCCAAGACACACAACAGAACACACACACGAAAACACTCAGCCAACGACACCTAAAGCTCAGGGACCTAGGAGTTCATCTCCTTCTCCCACCTTGCTTGTAATCCCCTACTACGAGCAACACGAAACCGGTGCTCCGCACCACTACTGGACGTACGGCCCCGTGGCCGGAACCAGGATAAAAACTCCCGTCTCTCCATCCGCCATCGAGGCAACGAGTGGTTAGCCTCACAATCACTTGTTTGTGCCGGTGTGACCAAATCAGGCACCGACACGCAGCTTCCCTACGTATTTGAGAAAAAAAAAATCGACTGCAAACGCAAAACTTCTTCCTTTTTGAAACGCAAACGCAAAACTTCAAGCACATCTACCTCCCAGTTCAGGCTTCAGAAACATTCAGCCCACCCGTGACTTCGCCTGCCTTACCGGCGGCCCACTGAAAATCTTCGCAAAAAATGTAATTCATCAGCCCATTCAACGAACCAAATTCTCCTTTCCGGTTTTCCCCCAGAAATCCCCAGATGCTCCTCCACTCCGCCTGCCGCGGCAGCCACCTCCTCCCCTCCTCCTGTAGCAGCATCGGCGGCCGGTTCCTCTGCTCCCCTTTCGTGCCCACCCCCCTCAAAACCCTAGGTGCGATCAGGACGCTTTCCGCCATGTCGTACCGCGGCGGGCGCGGGGGCGGCGGGCCCAACTCCTACCGAGGGCGCGGCTGGGGCGGCGGCGGAGGCGGAGGCAGGGGAGGCCGCGGCGGTGGCGGCGGGGGACGCGGGGAGCAGAGGTGGTGGGACCCGCAGTGGCGCGCGGAGCGGTTGCGGCAGATGCGTGGGGAGGTGAGGAAGCTCGGTCCCTTGCCTTGTCGTGGCGACGCGAATGGTTGTCCAGTGTAGATGTTGCCGCGCTGCGGCGCGGGTTCATGCACCGTGATGCCGCGATGACTTTATGCTTTTTAATTCATGCTCCGGACTCTGAATTTTGCACTAGTGTCACCGCGGTTTTAGCAGCTGTGATGTATCATAAGTTTGCCATGTTAGTAATTTATAAATTTTCTATGTTGGTTTGAACCAGAGCTTTACTGGAGTTTCCTGTCCCCTTCGTATTATTATCAAAGCTAATGACCAGAGGTTAATGTGAACTACAGCACTAGTGATGTAGTCTTCCACAATTTGTAGTAATACTATTTCCACAGTTTTGAACTCTGCTTACTGCTTGCCTTGCTGATGGAATTGCCAGTTGCATCCATCATAAAACACAATTTGGTTCCATCTCTTCTGATATAACCTCTTTAGCTCTAGTTGTTCTTATTTTCTCTTTGTCCACTTGGTTTGGTAGACTTAGAACATTAGTCTGTGCAGCTGACCTGAGATGCATGGTTCGACTAAATTTGCGTCACTTCTTGTACGTATCACTTCAGCTTTTGCTCGTCCTGTAGTAGGTACCTAAATTTTGCATACTCACAATTTTCAGGTGGAAAAGGTTGATGAGAATGAATGGTGGAACATGATCAGGCAATTAAGAGAAGGGACCCAACAGGAGCTAGTAGTCAAGCGGAATTTTGGACGAGATGGACAGAATATACTTGCAGACATGGCTCAGAGACAAGGGCTTTACTTGTAAGGATCACATTCCTAGTCTGCAGTTCACATCTTTACAATCATTCTCAACTAGCATGAATAGATGCAACGCTTGGTTATGATCACAGTTTTATCTATTTTGTGCACCTTCTGTTTTGCCCATGAATCACACTTTAAAGCTGACAAAGTTCTTCTTTACCTGGCTTGCGTTTTAACCTGGGGAAGATAGTAATGCGTACAACAAAGGGAAGACACTTGTTTTCAGTAAGGTGCCACTACCTGATTATCGAGCAGATCTTGATGAGAGGCATGGATCAACTCAAAAAGAGGTGCTATGTGAATATGTGATGTCTGATTGGCTGTGGAACAACATGATTATAAGTGTCATTTTGTTGATTGTTGTTTCTATTTTTAACTGGGGCAGATTAAGATGTCTGATCAGACAGAGAGGCGAGTGGAAGATCTCTTGTCCATGTCAAAGTTAAATACAAACAATTCTGCAAGCACATCTAATGCATCGATGAGGCAATCTTTTCCTAGCACATCCTCATCAGTTGTTGAACAAGCAACAGATATTGATAAAGAAAAGCTCAGTTCTCAGCTTAGGGATTTGCAGAATTCAAGGAAGGTATTGTCAATGACCTTACCTCCCCCTGCCCCCACCCACCCCCACCTAACATTTTACGAGTATTTCTTCAGTGATCCTACCATCTATGCTTTCTTTCAGATGATGGCAAGTGCTAGATCAATGCAATCTTTCAGGGAGAAATTACCTGCATTCAACATGAGAGAAAGCTTTCTGAAAGCAGTAGCAGATAACCAGGTAATATATACTATCCAAAGTTTATTCTACTTTGTTGCTGCACAGAATTTTCTCTGGACAGTGCATGGTTTATTACCTCAGCTACTGTGCTCCCTGTTATTTTCCTTAGGGATTGCTTGTTTTCCCTTTGCTTTGTTCAGAAAGCTATCTTGTTAATGGATGGACATAAAACATGAGTTCTCAGCATTTATTAATGCACAGATCCTGACAGTAATCAGTGATGACATATCCATACTATCGAATGATTATGGGGTTAATTGTATGCTGTTTTTGGGTTCATGTGGGCTAGATGTGAAATTGGTTAGACTTCTATTATTGTTCTTTTTAGATGGAACTGCTTTTATTTCTGTGGCCATTTATTCTGTTTCTTGAACTGTTGGGTTTTCCTGTATCAGGTTCTGGTCATATCTGGTGAGACAGGTTGTGGTAAAACAACCCAGCTTCCACAGTTCATTCTGGAAGAAGAAATAGATAACCTCCGAGGTGCTGATTGCAGCATAATCTGTACTCAGCCACGCCGTATATCTGCCATATCTGTAGCTGCAAGAGTTGCTTCTGAGAGAGGTGAAGAGCTTGGTGAGACTGTTGGGTACCAGATTCGCCTAGAATCAAAACGCTCCGCACAAACACGCTTGCTGTTCTGCACTACTGGAGTTTTGCTTAGAAGGCTGGTATGAATTCATTTGCAGAACTGGTGTATTCTATTCATGTCCTAAGATAACCAGGCCACTTGATCATTGCTTGTTTATTTTTCTTTCACTTATTGGTTATTTCTACCTTTTGTTGTATACTCCCTTTGTTCCAGAATATAGCCACGTTTAGCTTTTTCTGAAGTCAACCATTGTTAATGTTGACCATAAATTCCTTAAAAAAATATAAAGATTGGAAATTTAACAACTATGTCCATAGATTCGTCATAAAACCAACTATTACAACATGCAACTTTTTTACTTGAAATAAATTACATTTTTAGAAATATCATGGCCACAGTTAATGTTTGACTTTGAAAAAACCTAAACGTTGCTATATTCTGGAATGGAGGGAGTATTAGAATAGATAAATTTGGTTCCATGTAGCTTACTTAGAAGCAGCTATATAATTGATTGATAGTATAAAATTTATCTCAAAACAAAGATCCCCCTCTTAACAACAGTGAAAGTATTCTATAGCCTCTGGCACAGTCAGTCATCTCAATGCATTTAGCTGATTTTATGATTTACACACATGAACTTTTAGTTACCTGACTAATAACATCCACCACACTTGCGAGTGCCGACTGAATATGTACTGGGTAGTTTTCCGTGCTCAGTTCAGCCTGACTCAAAACTTGCACTTGCAATTTGATGCACCAGCTAGTTTATATATTCTTTATGTATGCTGACATTTTGGTTTCATCAGACTTGAGTTAATTGTAAATGATATACTACTGTAGGTTCAAGAGCCAGACTTAGCTGGTGTAAGTCATTTACTAGTTGACGAAATTCATGAACGTGGCATGAACGAAGATTTTCTCATCATAATACTGCGTGACCTTCTACCCCGACGTCCAGACCTTCGCCTTGTATTGATGAGTGCAACTATAAATGCAGAACTGTTTTCCAAATACTTTGGAGATGCTTCAATAATGCACATCCCGGTACTGATATCTTTCCTGAACAACATCAATACAAGACATGATTGATTCAACATTTCTGTATGTTATATTTAGAGATGAGATGTTTTGAACAGGGGTTCACTTTTCCTGTTGCTGAGTTTTTTCTGGAAGATGTCTTAGAAAAAACCCGTTACAAGATCAAGTCCGAACGTGATAGTTCTGCAGGTAGTTCAAGAAGAAAGAAGTTCTCATCAGTCAAGAGCGATCCATTATCTGATCTTTTTGAGGTAAACTTCATCTCCCCAACCCCCCAACCTTAATTTAATACGGACGCGCATGGACTTGTGAGTTGTGACCTGTGCACTGAGTTACACTAATTTGGCATTTCTCTCTCTAATACAGATAAATAAAAAAAACTTAAAACTTTGAGAAACAAATCTTTGCAGAAATCAGAAGTACTTGGTTTTCCTTCAACACTAGGAGCATTATGTTTTGCTCACTTACGTTGTTTTTCCCAGGACATTGACATTGATAAGGAATATGGAAACTACAGCATTACAACAAGGCAGTCCCTTGAAGCTTGGTCTGCTGCTGAACTAGATTTGAGCCTTGTATGTACTATATTTTTTTTCCCTATAATTCCAAGTGCATACATTTTATTCGACAAATAGCTTGAAGTTTTATGTTTTTGGCATAATTGTGTGTGAAACTAGTTTCATGAACATATCATTGCATTTAACTTGAAGTATATGATAGATGTTCAGAACAACATGGGGCCATCCACTACACAATTAATAGGTTCTATATAATCACCCTTGACCCTTTTTCCCTTATGTCGTGAGATATTTGCTAGAAACACTTGAGTAACTGGTGAAAGAACTTTCTGAACTCCCGTGCTTGGATTTTTTTTTCAATAATTGCTTTACATGCTTTTAGAGAATGTATTTGCTTTTCTTCATTCATCATGTGCTAATGATTTTAGAGAAGGCATAGTTCTGAGATTCCATCATCATTTACTCATTCTTGGTCTTAGATGACACCTTTTGGTATGGTGCTACTATGTGAAATAGGTTCCCATCCAAGTATTGGCATGTGCTAATGCTTAAACAGTCTTTTAGGTGTCATTTTTGCATGTTCGTTGTCATACTCGTCCACAGCATGGTTGTATTACACTATTGTATGCCAGCAGTATTTTAGGTAAAATTGCAAAAGCAAATTCTTTCAGAAATGTATTGTAACCTATTTATGCCGCTAACACCTTGTTAACATTTTAGGTAGAAAGTACACTTGAGTATATTTGTCGGTATGAAGCAGAAGGTGCAATCCTTGTGTTCCTTACTGGCTGGGATGAAATTTCAAAACTTCTGGAAAAGATTAAAGGGAATACTTTCCTAGGAAATTCCAACAGATTTCTTGTTCTTCCTTTGCATGGTTCTATGCCAACTGTCAATCAGCGTGAAATTTTTGATAGACCGTCAGCTAATATGAGGTGAATCACTTATCTACTTATTGAGAAAATAGAGTACATGATCGTGATGCACATGTTCGAAACGGTGTTTTTTCTTTTCCTTTTACCTGGGTGTCTTTCAACCATCATGCTTTGCTTAGGATCTCATAGAAATATGCTGGTTTTCTTACTGTTGTATTTGGGGCATAGTCAGGCCAGCCCTTTGGGCTGTTAGGAAGGGTGCTGCATGGGCCTCCAGCCATAAGCCTCCCTCCCTGGGTTAGACAGATATGGTTAGGTCTGTATATTAGGCAAGGATCTCCGTTGATTGGGTGTTTCTATAAACTCTAGGACTATCCTTGTATATATATTTTGTACCTGTGCTTTGCACTATAATCAATCTATTATCCCGAACCAATATTGCTTTCACTTACCTCTCTAAGTAGCCTTAACATTTTGTTCATAGCTCAACGTCTCTTTGATAGCAAAATTTAATTCTTGCACATGTGTAGCACATCACTAAAATACCATCAGGAAGTGAACTGATGAAGATACAAAACTACAAATGATTTTTCAGCAAAACATGATTATTATTCCCGATGAAATTGACCTGCCATTTCCCTTCTAGTACACTTTTATATAGGTAGTACAATTTATTATGTTATTTTGAACCATATCTGAGCATAAATGTGTTTTTTCCATTCTTACTATTTTTGCCGTTTGATTTGAATGGCTTTCTTGATGTAGACTGTTTCATGTTATGGACTTGTGTGCCTCTCTTAAAATGCTTGACTATTTGTTTGAGAAACTTCTTGTAATGCCACTACTTTACATTTCTTATTGTTTATTTATGATTTTGCATTTGATTTCAGAAAAATTGTTCTGGCAACCAATATTGCTGAGAGCAGTATTACTATAGATGATGTTGTCTATGTAATTGATTGCGGTAAGGCCAAGGAAACAAGCTATGATGCCTTGAATAAGCTTGCATGCCTCTTACCGTCGTGGATATCAAAAGCTTCTGCTCATCAGGTATGTTCTGCTGGTAATGTAACTAGCACTGTGACAAACTTAAAAGATTGTTAACGTTGTCCATTTTTGTTACGTTACATAGAGGCGAGGGCGTGCAGGCCGTGTCCAGCCAGGGGTTTGCTATAGGCTTTATCCAAAAGTCATTCATGATGCAATGCCACAGTTTCAATTGCCTGAAATCCTTAGGACTCCTTTGCAAGAACTGTGCCTTACTATCAAAAGCTTACAGCTTGGAGCAGTATCCTCCTTTTTAGCCAAGTCACTGCAGCCTCCAGATCCTCTTTCTGTCAATAATGCAGTTGAGCTTCTTAAAACAATTGGCGCACTGGATGATATGGAGGAACTCACTTCTCTAGGTATGAAGTTTTTGCTGCTAACCTGCATATAATAGTTCTAGCTTATTTGATTTTATTCCAGCTGCTTATGTGCACTTTGCTCATCCGTTTCCTTCTGTGCAGGACGACATCTCTGTACACTTCCGCTGGATCCAAACCTTGGAAAAATGTTACTTATGGGATCTGTATTCCAGTGCCTGGACCCAGTGTTAACAATTGCTGCTGCTCTTGCATATCGTAATCCATTTGTGTTGCCAATAGATAGAAAAGAAGAAGCTGATGCTGTTAAAAGATCATTTGCTGGTGACTCCTGCAGGTAATTATTGTAGCACTTTTGCTACTTTGATATTTATTAGGATAGGATTCAGGAAGATTTTTGGGTGTCTGGACTAACAAGATGGTATTTCTACAACCATAAAACCATATCTATGACTTTCACAAGAAAAGAAACCATTTCTGCTCTTGAGTGTATGCCGTCTTGTATGAGCACTTGACTGCAGATACTACCTAACTTGTCTCACCTATAGGGCATTTGTTTCTTACATTGTTGCTAGAGAAAATTCTCTGGCAGCAATGATGTTCAATGCCAAAAGTTGCCTGAAGTTTCCAGAGGCTGATAGTTTCTTGCAACTTCTTTTGCCAGTGACCACATAGCTCTTCTTAAGGCATTTGTAGCATGGAAGGAAGCAAAACAGAGTGGCAGAGAACGTTCTTTCTGTTGGGAAAACTTTCTATCCCCCATGACCCTGAAGATGATGGACGATATGCGAAATCAATTTTTTGATCTACTATCTGATATTGGGTTTGTTAGCAAGACAAGAGGTGTGAAGGTTAGTTATGAGCGCTCCATTTCAAAAATATCATTCATGCAGTTGTATAGCTCTATTTCATTCCAAAGATGTGGTTGAATGGTTTGATCTAACTATATAAGTATGTTTTACTATCCACCTTAGACTGTTTTACTATCCACCTTTATTTTATATTGAACATGTAATTCATTAACACCAATACCTTATTGCCAAAATAAGGCTATGTTTTGCTATCATAACCTATTTTATTCTATCATGTAGCATGCACACTAATTATACTAGTAGCATATCCATGCCGGTGATGCATCAAGCCCTGATTATAATGTCTAGTTTGCAACCCAGGGCAGGGCGCCAGCTATTTTCAGGGGCTTAGGGGTGTGTTGGTCATTCAACCTGGCTTTTGAAATATCATGATCCAGCTGAGCCCCATCAATTTTGATATATTATTTACAAAAAAAACGATTTTTAAATCATAATTCAGCATATATTCCGTAAGGATTCCTTTTCCCTATTATAATATTTAAAATTACTTGTAATTTTTGTTGAGATACCTTTCCTGGGACAATAAACTCCTGCGGCTCCTGGTAATGCAGTACTGCCATCCCTCTTTGAATAAAATGATTATTGAATACACAGATGCAATAATTTTGCTATCTGTGTTCTGTGCATTGTCTTTTACCCTATTTCAGAAATACTAAATTGGTGCATGATGACCAGACTTGTCAAATATTTGGGCTGCATGATTGTCCAAATTTTCTTTTAAATAGCACAATATTGGCTTCTTACTTCAATGATATCACTTCAGGCATATAACCACTATGGCAGCGATCTGGAGATGGTTTGTGCTGTCTTATGTGCTGGGCTTTACCCTAATGTAGTACAGTGCAAAAGGCGAGGCAAGAGGACGGCTTTCTACACCAAAGATGTGGGAAAAGTGGACATTCATCCTTCATCAGTCAATGCATTTGTGAACCAATTCCCTTTGCCTTACTTGGTTTACAGTGAGAAGGTTAAGACAGCTAACATTTATGTGAGGGACTCAACAAATATATCGGACTATGCCCTTCTACTTTTTGGTGGTTCCCTTAGTCCAAGCAAAACTGGAGAAGGCATTGAGATGCTTGGCGGTTATCTTCATTTCTCGGCCCCAAAGCGAACAATAGAGTTGATTCAGGTACTACCTGCTTCAATATATTATAAATTGCTTCCATTTCTCTTGCTCCAAAAAGTTGAATTTGTTTTACTTCATGGCTATGCCTTGAAGTCTACAAATGATAAATGTGGAATTTTGGACTCAAGCTTTACAATTGGACATGTTTAGATACTCAGCATGTGTTCAAATCCTTCTGAACTGAACCCTAAACATTCCCAGAATTCAATTCATTTAAATCCTTCCACTAGTGCTTACCCATTATTCTATAGGAACCAACGTCCTATTGCGGTTAATTGTGCTGCAATAATCTTAGATTTACTTATACCAGGACTTAATTTTATTGCCATCAAATTAAGTCTTACTCCCTCCCTTCCAAATTGTAGGTTTTATCTTTTCTAGGTGCATGGATGTTTGTAACTTTGTATGCATCTAGACACTATTTAGGTGCATACAAATATCTATGAACCTAAAAAAGCCAAAACGACTGGAACAGAGGAAGTACAAATGTAGAAGCTATTATTTCTTCTGTAAAGTAGAAGCTACCATTCGTTTTATGAAATGCTTGCACTTAAGTTTCATATGTAGAAGTTGCACATGCTTGATGTCTACTCTGGTCTGCATTGGTTGTGTTTGGTTGCTCGAATTTCATGGAGCTGCTGTATATCCTGGATGTGGGGAAGTACTGAAGCAGTATGTGGGGGAGATGCAGGGAACCAAACACATATATTGATAATTGATGGATGAAAAGCTTGTTCAATATAAGATTGCTACCATATGTTCTTGGTTCTTATTTGGGATTCATTTGCATTTAACAGAGATTAAGAGGTGAATTGGATAAACTCCTCCAGAGGAAGATTGAGGAACCTGGACTTGACATCTTTTCGGAAGGGCGGGGGGTTGTGACGGCAGCTGTGGAACTATTACACAGCCAAAATGTTTACCATTAGATGCTACACATACACGCTCTGTAGGGTAATTTTCGCACTAGACAGAAGTGATACTATGATAGAAGTTTTGTTCCTCATAGATGTCTATGGTTCCTCCAGTGTGATCTCCCAATTCATCTAGTCTGGAAATTTTGAGATTGTATTGTATCACAGAAGATGTATCAGTATGGCAATTCGACCAATTTATTTGCTATTTAATGTGGTAAGCCGAAGCAAATATCCTGCATTCATGTGTTATCATTCATCTGATTTTTTGAACTGGGTCTTTGGGCACGTCTTATTTGACATTCAGTCTGAGGGTTTCAAATCCCGTGCTATAACCTACCTAGAAAATTAATTAGCTCGTTTGCTACATAATATTGTGATTGTTGGATAGAAACATGCTAGTGAATAAGATTGTAAATGTGTGATTTACATGAATACAAAGTATGCAAACTTCTAGGTACTTGGAAGCTCGAGATGTAGCAAGTTCAAAAAATATAAGTTTTTCACTTTGAGCATTTTAGGAGGAGCGTGAGCGTGTTCTAAATATGACTTCAAGCCTTTTGATTCCTTATATAAATGTTCTGAATTTCTGATATGCAATTTGAAGCTGGAGATGTAGAGAGATTGGATATACCATTTCAAACCTTCTGTATTCCGTGTACTGTTTGAAATCGGCAGGTGTACAGAGGTTATTTGATTTTTTTTAATTCCAGGTACAATTTTTTAATTGTGATTTCTAAGCTGTGGATATAGAAAGTTTAATTATGCCATCGAATTTAAATATCTTAGAATCCAAAAATTATGTTGCTCTTATCGTGCGCCGACACAACGTCAACCAGTCCTCCGTTCAGATTCAGGGACAGAGACCCGAGAGAGGATAAAGCCCCCTCAGCCTCTGCTCAGAACCTCCCGCTGGCCTGCTCCAATCCAGCAAGGCAGAAAGCAGATAACCATGGCCTCTCTGACCCTCCGTCCCATCATCTCGGCCACCTCAGCTTCCACGACGCCCGCGATCTTTGGCTCTTCCCGCTGCTGCCACCACGCCGCCAAACCCCGGCGGCGCCTCATCACCCGCAGGGCGGAGCCGAGCGGCGGCGACAGCAGCACCCTCGAGCTGGCCGCGGGGGCGGCCGGGCTGGCGTCGAGCGCGACGGTGGCGTGGTCCCTGTACACGCTCAACACGACGGGGTGCGGCCTCCCTCCGGGCCCCGGCGGCGCCCTCGGCGCGGCGGAGGGGGTCAGCTACCTCGTCGTGGCGGGCCTGGTCGGGTGGTCCGTCACCACCAAGGTGCGCACTGGGTCGGGCCTCCGGGCTGGGCCCTACGGCCTCCTCGGCGCCGCCGAGGGCGTCGCCTACCTCACCGTCGCCGCCATTGCTGTTGTCTTCGGCCTGCAGTTCTTCCAGCAGGGGTCGATCCCGGGGCCGTTGCCGTCGGAGCAGTGTTTCGGCTGACTCTGTAAACTCGTCCCCGTTTTGCCGGCTGCAGAACTCTAAGGTTGGATTGTTGCCGAGTGTAGTATGTGTTTATCAACTACAGTATATATATGCAGCGTGTCCGTTGGTGATTGTAGAGTTTCAGTTCGAGCTTTCATTTTCTGTACTTCATTCACTATGCCCGGAGATTGGACCGCAACTGCAAAGGCTCTTTTGGATGTTAATCTTCACTGCAGGGATGGTAGCTGCCTGTTTGGAGCAGCAGCTCCCACTCCCAGTTTCTTTTCTTTTTAACGTAGACTGTCAGGATCTTCCACTTGATTAACTTTAAAAGGGGAATTTTGGACCTAAGCCAAAAACAATGAGAGCAAAACTCTTCAAGGGTCACTCTTTAACCTTAATGACGAGGAGGTTGAAGGGCCGCAACCGCAAGGCGAATTGCGCCGTGTGCCTGTTGCACGACACTCCTTTATTTTGTTCACAAAAACAGCGGCCCAAGCTCTTTGAAAAAACCCAAGCATTTCGCTCCTTCCAAAGCTATTAGAGCATCTCCAACAGTGCCAAAAAAAAAATATCCCAAAACACTAGTTTAGAAACTTGCTAAAAATTATTAGGAGCTCAAAAATACTCTATCCTCCAACAGTTCCTAATAGTTACTTCAAAAAAAAAATTCAAATTCCTGCCACATCATCAAGTGGTGGGCCCAGCTATAGATTTAATCACGTCAACTAAACAGATCGGAACAGCTCCGATCATTTGACCGAGAACTTCGCATCTGCAGAAGAAAACGACTCAGTCTGGCGGACGATGTGGATCACAACACCATGGCCTTCTGAAGATAAAAACAACCACATGCTGCTCTATCTTGCGAGTAGTGCTTGCATATATTGAAAAACAAGGCTTCTGCAGGTGCTGGCCGGGTAGGTGTGCACGGCGGCGTAGCAGCAATAGGGCAAGGCTTAACTTGTGACCAAGGCCAGCTTGCCGTATGAGCCATCGTCCTTCCCTCTTCCAACGCCTATTGGATGAATCATCATCGGATGATGATGATGATGAACTCATCCTTGGCGCTGCTCAAATCGTGCAAAGTCATTCACAACCTGCACGAAAACATGGTGGTTCTATCCCCGGGCATCTAGTTATGTATCGGGATAGAGAAGGGGCGCACTCGAGAATGTATCAGGATTACTTGGCAGATGATGCTACATATAGCCCAACTCTCTTCCGGCGAAGGTCCGTATAATTTGCTTGGTTTGGTTAATATTTGTTGTATATTTAAATAATATAATTTAAAACTATAATTACTCTTGTTTGCATAGGTATAGAATGAACCGAGATCTATTTTTACGCATAATGCATGCCGTAGAAGATCATGATGAGTACTTTGTACAAAGGAGAAATGCAGCCAATACCCCTGGATTAAGTTGCTTCCAGAAGGTCATCGCAGCATTTCGTATGCTAACTTATGCAATTCCAGCGGATGCCGCAGATGAGTATGTTAAAATTGCGGAAAGTACAACCTTAGAGAGTCTAAGGAGGTTTGTTAAGGCAGTAATTGAAGTTTTTGAAGATGTGTATATGAGATCACCTAATGAGAATGATACAACTCGATTGCTTGCACTTGGAGAGGAAAGAGGTTTTCCTGGTATGTTGGGCTCCATAGATTGTATGCACTGGAAGTGGAAGAATTGTCCTTCAGCATGGCAAGGTATGTACTCAGGACACGTGCATGAACCTACGATAATTTTAGAAGCTGTTGCTTCCAAGGATCTATGGATTTGGCATGCGTTTTTTGGTTTACCTGGGTCTCACAATGATATCAATGTTCTTCATCGGTGTCATTTATTTTCAAAGCTAGCCGAAGGCCAAGCTCCTCATGTGAACTATAGTATAAATGGTCATAATTATACAATGGGTTACTATCTTGCCGATGGCATATATCCATCCTGGGCCACATTTGTGAAGACCATACCACAACCACAAGGCAGTAAAAAAAGATATTTTGCGAAAGCACAAGAAGCAATAAGAAAGGATGTTGAACGGGCTTTTGGAGTGCTACAATCCCGCTTTGCCATTGTTGGATGAAGAGACACTAGGAGACATCATGAAAGCTTGTGTTATCATGCACAACATGATTATTGAAGATGAGGGAGAAGTGGACCCACAAGAACGTTTTGACTATGGTGGGGAAAATGTCGAACCTTCCCATTCGTACCATCCTGAACTTAATGAATGTATTGAGATGCACAAAAAAATTAGGGACAATGAAACTCACCATCAGCTACAAGAAGACTTAGTGGATCACCTTTGGCAATATCATCCGGATAAATATTAAGTTTCTATTTGATTATATGCACTTCCTGTAATGAATAATCTCTGTGAACCAAGTGTTTGGTGGTTGCTATCTTTCTGTACATTGGAAGCCATACATTTCAAATAATTTTGTCAATTATTGATATGCAAGACATGTCTAGTATATATTTTACATTTTGTGTATTATTTGAGCATAAGTTTTTTATATGAAATATAAGTTTTGCATGCACTAAAGAATAGTGAGGAAAATAGATATATGTTTGCAGCAAACATCTATAAGACTGTAACCATGTCAGTGCCTGATCTTGACTGATCAGTAAAGAGTTGAGACACAGAGAGAAGAGAATCAGGGCTACGTGCATAAAAAATGATATAGGTTTAACTGGATAGTAATGAAGACCAATCTGAATAACATGATGTAAACTGTGAGTCTGTGACTCACTGAATATAACAAGTCCAAACTAAATATAACATGAGCTAACTTTGACTCATTAAATATAACAAGTCCAAATTGAAATATAACATTCTCCCTGACAAAACTAAAACTAGAATTACTACTAAGAGTTAACATCAAACTTGGACTTCAAATAATCAATATGCTCCAGGTAGCCCTCCACATTAAGAGAAGTTCCTGCATTTTTAAAACAGCGGTCAAGAGAAGAAAACCAGCATCCAAAGAAAAGAATGTGATTGCACAAAATAAACAAGTATGGATGAAATGACTTACATGTCCCCTCGATCTAGATTGAAACACGACAAGCGATGATCTCATTTTATAGGCTTTTGTAGTACTGTTGCTGCGGGAGAGGCATTGAAGTTATGTCAATCATCATAATTCTCTCTTCGTCTAACATTCTCTTGTGTTGTAATTCAGTTTCTTTTATCTCAAGACTTTTTGCCTCATTTGCAGCCCTCACTTCTTCAGCATCAACCCTTCTTTTTTCTAGGTCAAGTCTGTCTTTCTCTAGTGCGAATGACTGGTTGTATCTCTCCTCTTTCTTTTGTTCTTTCTCCGCATCACACTCCTTTTTTTCTCCCACAAATGATCTAAAGCCTCAACACAAGCATCACCTCCACCTCGTCGTAATGCTTCTTTGGCCGCCTTCTTACCCATTGGTCTCTTGCGTACATCTGTTTCTGGAGGCCCATTTTCAGACAGAGCATTATTTTCATTCTCAACATTGATTGGGTTTGATGTTCCTAGGTTTGAATCCGGCTTTGCCTTTTGTTTTTTGTTACCAACAAGTTTCTTCTGAGCTGCTAATTGCTTCCGCTTCTCATGCCACTTTGGCTGAGTCCGCAAGATATTCCAGCAATGTAGGAATTGAAATGATTTGCCGTCTTTGTCTTCGGCTTTGAACAAAGCCATTGCCTCAATAAGTTGAACGGGTCAAATAAGGTAAATGTGGTTAGTACACGTCTAAATGCATGAGTTTAAATGATGGAAAAAATAATGCATATAAATTACCTTGTCTTGAAAAGTAACCCCACTCTGATTTCTTAACTCAATCTGGGTTACACATCCACAAAACTTGTTGACACTCTCTAGAATACCTTTCCAGCGATGCAAAAGTGAACTCTGACTCCGTTCTAAAGGGAGCTCCTTGTTTTTGTGGTAGTACTCAAAAACTCTCTTCCAAAATGTACCACGATTTTGATTGGTGCCTTTCACTGGATCTTTACTGATGTTCAACCATGCTGACACAAGCAGTCTTATCCTCATTCTCATTAAAATTCTTTTGCCTTTTCTGGTTTGGTCTTAATGATGGGGTACTCTCAACAATAGGAGTCTGCTCCTCATGCAAGATAGGGTCATCCACATGCAGGTTATCCTCCTCGTGCAAGATAGAGTCATCCACAGGCAGGTTATCCTCCTCGTGCAAGATAGAGTCATCAACAGGAAGGTTATCAGTGCCCTGGTTTAACAGGTTAGTCCAGTATCCTTCTCCCTCCATTGTCAATAGCACCCACAAAAATCTTTATCTGCAAAGAAGCTCATGCACCTTTACAAAATTATATGAACTATTAAGTCTCCCACCATTGATTTACATCCAGAAATCAAGAGATCATAAATACAGTGCATTATGTGCCAACAGATTGCTACAGAGTTAAAGATTGGAAACTCACTTAGACATTAAATACTAGTAACACTAACATGTACCTATTTTGTGGGTTGGTGATTTCTAGCATGTGGCTCTTTCATGTATCGACAATAATTTCACTAGTTCATACCAAAAGACATTCTGAGATCAATTTCACAAAGATTGTCGTCATGCTTCAGAAGCAAAAACTGAATATTCAGGCCATTAGGATCGGGAGGCTACAACCACAAAGTGCAACTCTGTAACCTGAGCACTGGCATAATGATTCAGAGGCATGGCATTTGGGATCAGAAATCAGACACCATAATCCATTACAATTCAGAGGCTACAACGTGACAACGCAATTCTAAAACCTGAATAGGAGCTCCAGCTTTTGGCAAGCACAATCTAATAAAACAAGATGTCTGATTGGTACCAGCCTTGCGCCGCCGTCGCCTGCAGAGTGCCAAGAGGCCTTCGCTGCTGGGGATGGAGGCACGGCTCGTCGTGGTTGCGTCTCCAGCCTTGCGCCGCCGCCGCTGCCTGCAAAGCTGGACGAGGCCCTCTGTGCCAGCGGAACCGACGACGTGTGGGACGGAGGAAACAATGTGGAAATGGAGGGGAAATAGGAGGGCACCTGTGGTGACGAGTGGAGGGGCCGATGGGCGGGAAATGCTGGATGGCGCGAACGAGAGCTCGACCAGCGCGGGAGATGGATTTTTTGGGCGATTGGGAGTTCACCCCACCGGCGCAAATATGGCTCTAGATGCCTTCATTTTTGGGCACGGGTGAATATTGGGCATCAAGATAGCCAACTGTTGAAGCTATTTTTTTCTTGTTTTTTCCCAACACAAGTTTTTAGTCCTCTATTTTGGGCACTGTTGGAGATGCTCTTAGGACCAAACCAAGGGCCTTGACAGGGGCACATTGTGCAATGGCGACTGCTCTGTCGACCACTCAAAACACCGGTGGAAAGGGACGCAGATTCAGTGCAACTGGTGAAGCGACTGTAAGAGCAAGTATAATGACTAGTGAGAAGCCGGCGACATCCAATCCGAAAGTGAGAGAAACAAAAAGAGAGAAAGTGACGAGCGTCTCGCCAGACGCCCGCCGAAGCCGGCGAAGAGCGCTGCTGCAACTGCTATTGGCTTCTTTTCACGGCTGTGCATTAAATTACAGTGAGAACTAGCAGCCTCGTGCCATATCAGCACGCAAGTCGCCCGCAAGCGGGCTTACCATTAGGCCTGCTCTAAGAGCAAGTACAGTGGTGGGCTGGGAGAAAGCTAAATGCTGAGTTAGACGAGAGAGAAGAGGAGGGAGAGGAGAAGTGGGCTGTAAGCTTACAGCCCATCCAGTCACAAGAACCAAAGAAATTAGTGTGAATGACAGGTAGGTCCTGTATTTATTGAAAAAGCTTAACTACTATATGGGTGGGCTATAAGTCTATAAGAACTCATACATGGGTGGGCTATAAGTCTATAAGAACTCATACAGCCAGCAGTTGGATCATTAGCCTTGCTCTAAGTTAAGGAATGCACACTACAATGACCATCCATTTCGCAGGTGAGCGGACAAGATCAGTCGCTACAAGCGATTTGTTACTAGCCATACACAGTGCAGAGGCGCGCATGGATCTATAGAACATCTCCTAGTTCAGAGAGGGCAAGTACTTTGGTTTGGCAGCCCCGTGCTTTAGCCCTTGAGTCAGCCATCAGCCGTCAGGCCACAGCCCACCCCGCGATGCAGTTTTGTGGTGCCCAATTTCGCAAATGATGAGGTCGACCTTTGAGTATTGTATGTCCATTGGAGGAAATCTATTTTTTTTATGTGAGATCAATTGAAGGAAATCTAATGTCATGTAGGAGCAAAAAGCAAGTAGTGGTGTCCTGACCAAATGCAGACGGGGAGTATAGAACAATGCGTATGTCTAAAAGAAAAGGTGTTGGATTGTAAATGGGCTATATGTGCTACGAGTTAGAGTCATGGCCCAAGAGGCCCATGTATGTAACCCATGGATGACAAGAGTAGTGAAAATCTCCAACCGGCATCATCATTTTTTTAAAAAAAATCTGGCATCATTGTATGCAGTCCAGCAATTTATGTTTTTTTGTCGAACCTGTAGCAAGCGTGAAAGCAGGATTTTATCAGTTCGGGGTCTGTTACTTTTATTCGTCTTTCCAACTATTTTGAAAAGGAAAAGGCATCTTCCATCCTTTCCAAACCCAAACTTATGAGAAGCGAACGAATTGCTACATGGTAGCTCCATGTAGCTACAACATATTTCTCCCCCCCGCCAGCTCTCAAGATGTCTTGCGCCTTGACATCATGTGTTCAGATTTCTGCACATGTGAAAAGGCGTAAGTTTGTGGTGGCCCAGATGAATCTTATCTTCGTATAGTAACCATTCTAATTATATCAAAAGATCCGCTGGCACATTCACTGATTATATATTTATCTGCTAAAAAATTTAACTGGCGTGGCTAGCAAGCAGATATGCACCGTGAGCTTGCGACAAACATGAACAAGACACTAACCTGTTCAGAGTAAGGCAGATACTTCCCGTCGAATGTGACCACCACACGATCTTTGCCGTCAGCACCTTGAACCTTGTCAACTGAACAGTAGAAATCTATGGCCGACATGCTGCAATAAGGAGCAACGAAACCATGGTAACATAGAACTATAAAAGTCAGTTTCACAAAGAAAGATATATAACGCAGTTTCAACATTTGACAGATTATTCACCAGAGTTTAATGGGCAGAGGTTTCCACCCATATATTTGCTAACTACACAAATCTCAAGTGTTCATTGAGGTTTCGTCTGGCACAAGCACAAATGAAGCTGCACAAGAATTCAAAGCATTGCAACTTCTAACAAATGCCTTGTCGAAACACAAACAGAGACACTATGCAGACCACCCCCGAAAAGAAAAATGAAGGTGAAACCAATGGCAGGGGTTCAAAGGACTTTATATCCTCTATTAAGCATAAGAAATGGATTTACTCACTAGTACATCACACAACAGTCCATACCTAATTAACAGAAACAGGAATTTATGCATAAATGAGGCGTAGGTGGATCTCTTACATTCCATCACCAAACTCCTCATTGATGATTTCCTTGACGCTCTCCCCAAAATGCATCACAGCTTCATTCAATCTGTGGGCAATATATAGTAGGATTGTTAGTAAGAACACCGTTATGATATTTGATAAAACTACTGACGAAATGGATCAAAGAAATAACATGTCATGACTCATGAGCTACAGAACCTCTGGATAAAAGCTACAGGATACAACTTTAGCAAGCTGCTGAGAAGAAGTTGGAAATTTTTAAACAAGGAAGGAGACATTGATCTTGAGACTCGAGTATCTAGCTAGTATGTGGACTGTGGGCAGCATCCATTCTTGTACACTAATTACAAGTTTCTAGCTTACACAAAACACTCAAGCAGACTGCTAATACAGAAGTGTTGAGCAAGATGAATTTTTGTGTCATTTTTGCAACTTGCCTTTTTTTTTTTCGTGTGCGTGTCTTCAATTTTCCATAGAGCATAAATATGGATAAACATGTGCAGCAGACCACAATAGCGCTTTAACATTCAGAGTCTTGAAATTCCAATAGTCTTTCTAGGCAGAGGAAAGCTGTGTACCTAAATCCTCGCTCGGAAAGGCGAATTGACAATTCTACATCTGCACGTGCACAGGTATTGATGAATTACACGGTCCCCCTAACAGATTTCCCAGGCATTCTTCTAGCAGGCATGCTGAATTGTTTAACATGGACATGAAACACAAGTATCACGGAGGCAATTAAAAATTCAGCAAGTGGCAGCATCCTTGATCCTATGGGGATTAGGGATTAGGGAAGGAGGCAGTGGATGGGCGCACGGCGCACCTGTAAATGGCGGGCTCCTGGATGATGTCGGGGTCGTATGACCGGAACGGCGGCTCCATCATGAGGCCGAGGTCCTCGTCGGTGAGCGCGGGCAGGGCCGCCCTGAGCTTGGGCGCCGTGTCGGGCTTGAGCTGCGCCTGGCGCCGCAGCAGCTGCGCGACGTAGACGTTGGTGAGCCCCGTCTCGGCCGCCACGCGCGAGAAGGTCTTCCCGGACTCCGCCTTCGCCGCCATCAGGCGCCGAACCACCGCCCTCGCTGTGGTGGTGAGCCCCGTCTCGGCCGCCGCATGCGAGAAGCTCCTCACGGACCCCGCGGCCTTCGCTGCCATCAGGCGCCGCACCACCGCCCTCGCTGCCATCACGAGGTGCTCGAGGAAGTGGGGGGAGTGGCAGGTGGGGACTTGGGCAGGCGAGGCGCAGGCGAGGCGAGATGGAAAGGAGACGACACGGGTGATGTGTGTGCAGCGCGGCGGGTAGTGGCCACGTGGGTGGCTCTGGTTGGCTGCCGCTTTTGGCTGGGGTGGGTGGGTAAGCCGCCGTCCGCCGATGGCGACTATTGAGCCCACCATCACTCCTCCGGGCCGAAAAGTTGGGCAAGGGCTTGAGTTTGGCCCATCAGGAGAACGTGAGAGCTGCCCGACCCATCTAGCTAATTGACCTTACAGCCCACGAGGGCACAGGTAACTCGATGCGTCAGATTCCATCCATATAAGAGCTCACTCTTCATCGTCCGATCATTCAGACATTTTGTGGGCTGGAGGCATGCAGCACGCCTAGGGATGGCAAATTTCCCTGTGGGGACGGATCGGGGATCCGCCCCGAATGGGGCAAGGATGGAGGAGATTTTCCTCCACGGGGGAGATGGGGCGAGGCCCCAAACTAAATCGGGGACGGGAGCGGAGATGAATTTTGCCCCGCGGGGCACCAATGGGGCCCCGAAACAAGAGGCCCAACTGTCCAAATATAGCAGGCTAGCAGCCTATCATCTCCCAGCGGCCCAGCCCAACTCGTGTATGCATATAAAACCTCTCCCAACCCTAACCCTTCCACTCACCCCACCCGCACCCACCACCACCAGGCAGCAGCACAGCAGGGGTGGCCGCCGCCGCCGCCACTGCCACTCCGACTCCGGGCGCTCCGCTCAGGCCCCAGGCGCCCACTTGCCCAGTCTCCACCTGCACCCACCACCAGCAGCACCGCAGGGCGGCCGCCAGCCACCGCCACTGCCAGGCGCTCACTCGCCCCTAGTCCCCTTCTTAGTCCTCAGTTCGTCACCTTCACCGCGTGTACGAGCGGCAATGGCAAGCCGGCGACACAGCAAGCAACGACAAGCTGGAGACTCAAGCATCTGTAGCCGCATGCTCCTTCAAGCACTTGATTTCATTGGTTTATTTGTTGTGCTCTTGATCCCCACGGGGCTCCGTCGGGGTTCGGGGAACCAGCGGGGACGGGGACGGGGCAAGTTTTTGCCCCGATTAGAGTTCGGGGATCGGGGCGGGGATCATGGATCGGGGCGGGGATGGGGACGCCCCCCCGGCCCCGCCCCGTTGCCATCCCTAAGCACGCCTGCCCTATTGTTGCGTAGCCATAGAAGCATGCTCATGTGCTGCTTCGACAAAAAAAAAACATTGTGTGCAAATTGAGAATCATCTATGAAAAATGCTGTCACACATTGTAGGAATTAAATTCCCACGGCGGTATGGTGTCGTGCATAGCGCAAAGGATGCAAAATCAAAATTCTTACATATGCAACATTCTAAAAGAACATTATTTTTAAAAGGATAGCAGTAGAGAAAATAGAATAGCTAAAACCCCTACAACATTATGGTATGCCTATTGTAAGAAACATAAGCATAAAAATCCCTACCGCGACATCCATTCAGGACAATGTAACCTACTCCCTCGGTCCCACGAAGAATACAATTCTAGCATTTAAAAAAAACCAAAAAAAAGTACCAACAATATGAATTAATTATCTGTCTAATTTACTAGTTATATCCGATTTTTTACATGCCAAAAGTACCTTGTAGCCATCATGTTTAGGAGATCCAAATAGTCACACGTAGGATATGAATTACGCCACGACTAATCTATCTAACAAAACGCTAGATTATACTTTTCATGAGACGAAAAAAAGTAAGATTGACGTGGCTAGTCCTAACACACTTCACTAGGTGCCCACAACGAAGCAAGTCGCTGGAGTGGTGATGGGAGACCGACCAAGCCGATGAAGCACGGAAACCGCACAATCCCTGCGTACTAGCACCCTTTCCACTCCGATTTCATGGATCAAGGACGAGAGGATCACGCTCCCATTTACTCCCCCTTTCCAAGGGCAACCGGGACCGACCGCACAGTCCGGGCAACCACTGCTCGGTCGAGGTGGAGAGCGCACCCACCGTACGTACGCCGCTCTTTCTGTTTCGGAGCCACTCTCCGGCCGGTGCTGGCGACTTGATTCATGGGTGGTGCACGGGAACTACTAGCTAGGAAGCCCCTGCCCCCCTTTTTTTTTTTCTCGAGGTGGCGTAGCGGCAGATCAAGGGGCTGCAGGTGGTTGGTCCTTCTCTTCCTCGTGCCGCGGATGAACGGACGACCGTCGTCT
This sequence comes from Digitaria exilis, assembly GCA_015342445.1. Lineage (NCBI taxonomy): Eukaryota > Viridiplantae > Streptophyta > Magnoliopsida > Poales > Poaceae > Digitaria > Digitaria exilis. The sequence goes on along the minus strand of JACEFO010001669.1, from coordinate 3,376,818 downwards.
ACGCACTGCTGATCGATCGAGAGCGAGAAGCCATCTCGGGTGCCATGTGCGCCTTTCCTTGCCAGGATTCGCGGCCCGTGGTCCATCACTCCAATCAGGGGCTAAAGGCTCGGGGTCTGTTTGATTGGAAGCCAGTGTGCCGTGTGCGGTTTTGAGTCGCTGAGGCCAAAATGTACTGTGCTATACTGTGCTTGTAGCATACTACTCGAGTAGGCAGGTACTGTGGATCAGCGCCACACATCTGTGCCTTTTTTTACACCAATGTGTTAGGCAATTTTGGAAAGGAATCGATCGAAGAAAGTCCAAGTGATGATATGGCGTGACACTTCATTTAGGCTGTATGTCATCCAATTATACTGGCTCTTAGTCCATACCTTAAGATGCTCTTGGTCCATACCTTACGACAACTCCGTGAGGCATGCAGGCAGTGAGCAGAACGGCTGTGGTTTGCATCCGAAGATATTTCGGTCCTCGTTGACGAGTGCTGAGTGTGTAGCCTGTGTAGATGCCAGATGGCGTTGCCATGTATGACTGTCTGTCTGACTGGAACACAACATGCAATGCTAGACATAATGTATGAAACTATAATGTGGATCCTGTTTATTCCCCCCTTGTTTTCTCTCCGGTTCTATAGATATGACCCATAATGATTTAACGTAATAAGTTGTATTGGCTTTAATTTATAGAAACAGGGGGAAATAAACATGATCCACATCCATTTCCTCTTTCTCTCTCACTATTCTATTTTATTGCATTGCATGGAATCACATTATTATAGAATACTTATTGCAGCCGGTTTTGACAACCATTTAATTCCTAATGGTTGTGTTGCTTCGGGTAACACGGCCGGTTGGAACCGGCTGTGATACACCCTCATCACAGCCGGTTCCAGGACGGCTTACGGGAGCTCAAAAAAAATAGCAAATTTTTTTTTTAAAATTGGGGGAGGGACCGCACCGGACAGCCACCACTGCCCTGCCAAGTCGCAAGATTTTTCGTGCGCTACGCGGTAGCTGGGATTTGAACCCACGACCTTCTCCTCGCGCGCAATCTCTCTTACCACTACGCTACACCACGACATGTGACCATATCATATTTTTCATTCCAAACATATTATACGAACCCGAGTGTAAATGACTTATTTGGGAGCCTAAATGAATTCAAATTAAAAACTTTTCAACTACAGAGTTTCATAACTTTTGAAACACTACAACTTTTATGTTGTCCGTTTCTCCATCCGAGGTCGTCTGTGAAATTTAAATTTCAAATTTGAATAATTTCAAACTTGGTTTTTGTTGACAATATGAATTCAAATGAAAATGTTGTCAACTATAATGTTTAATAACTTTTCGAGTTTTACAACTTTTGTTGGTCATTTGTTCATACGATATAGTGATAAAAAAAGTGTTCACTGATCCTACATCTCTCTTCTAGTTTCATACCCTAAACCTATATGAGAGATGTATGATTTGTGAACACTTTTACTACCACTTTGTCCTACGAACAAATGACCAATATAAAAGTTTTACATCTTCTGAAGTTATACAAATTTGTAGTTCAACACTTTTCAATTTGAATGTGTTTAGAGCCTCAAGAATTGTATTTGCCAAGTGTAGAACCGGCTGCGTTGATCAACACAAACGGTTCGTGGCTCCAACCAGCTGCGATGAGTAGTAATGTAGCCGGTTCGTGGCTAGAACCGGCTGTGTTGATGAGCTCCTCAACGCTGCCGGTTAGTAGTGTCAGCACGTCTACAGGAAGGAACTGCTCCTCTATGAAACTAAGCTCACAATGTAGAGAACATGTATCTATAGCACCATTGTATCTATAGCACCATTAAATATATGGATGCAGCATGAATACGCCGCGATAGGAGAGAAAAAACAATCTGACCAAGAATGTTACGTCCACTGCTCCCCGAGATATCCTATGCAGACCGCCACGCACATGGATCGGCATGCCTCTCGCATACGACTCCATAGAATTCCATGCGGTAAATAATAAATCCTAAAGTTCAGTCCCCATTTTTTTTTAATTGGAGCTCTACTCTGTTCACTTGGGTACAAAGCGTACAGCAGCATTATTGAATACTGTTCGTTCACCCGTACACATGTATCGCATGATTCGAAAAAAAAATACACATGTATCGCATATGGCCCAGCATTAGTAACGGCATCGAATGGGTGCGTCTGAATGCAACGCCGCAAAGGTGTGGTGACCATGCCCTGCAGGCTACAGCCCTCCCACCCTGGTTTTGTGGATCGTTTGCCGATCTTGGCCCGACAGCCCAAGTGGCGATTTAGGGTGTGTTTAGATTAGTAAAGATTCTTCGAAAAAACACTATAGACTAAAAAACACTGTAGATAAATAGTGTTTTGAGTGGGAGGAGTAGAATGAATAGGGATAAATTGGATGAATAGTATTTTTCTGGAGGGAAAAGTTTTGAAACTAAAAGCACCCTGGCCTCGCAATAGTGTGCACCGGACCTGTCAGAGTGCCATGCCTATCCTATGCTGATATGCATGCCAAGCAGCACCAGCCCTGTGTCAGGGTGCACAGTTAGAGGGCACGAGGATGTGTCGCTCTTCCTCCCCACTCTGAAGCAGGGTTTACAAAACCGGTCCGGTAGTTCGTACCGCCGGCCGGCGGTACCGGTATACCGGACCGGTTTGACTGGGATCCGGTAGAAACCGGTTGAATTCAAATTTTGAATTCAAATCCCCCGTGCAACCGGTTTTTTTCGGTAAACCGATCGAATTGACCGGTATCCGACCGGTTTTACCGGTATACCGACCGGTTTCATCCGGTTTTGGCGGCAGTCCAAACCGGTCGGTTTGGGGCGGTAACCGCCAGGTTTGACCGGTATACCGGCCGGTTTGGAACGGTTCGATGGAGAACCAAAAATTGGCATGAAATATGCGTAAATTAAGGAAAAAAATAACTAAAAATATAGACAAACATCCATACATATAATTGTACATACAAACATAGTACAAATGTCCATGCAAATAGTTCAGTAGTCCTCTGGTACAAATAATTGTTAATACGAATAGTCTCGCACAAAAAATTGTTCAACGGTAGCATCGCGAGGCCATTTCATACTCCGCGGTGGACATCACATTCAAACCCTGCCTTACCAGCAACTCAGCTTTGAAGTCTTGCCAAGTTTGGCCCGTCCAGGCCGATGTCGTCTGCCACTCCTGAAGTAACATATTGTACCAATGGGGATCTTGCCATTCGTACACCCATCTCATCGGTGGCTGCATGCTCAACTCCGGTATAGGATAGTGGTAACTAGACTGTGAGGAATCCCTGTAGGAGGAGCTAGAAGAGAACTGTGGAGAGTCGTAATCCGTCGGTCCAACCGTTCTCCTCTGCGACATCGGTGCTCCATGGTCGATGTCCTGGGTTGCATGTGTGAACTCAGTCTCCCCTGCAATGAACCACATAGTATAATTAATACTCATAAGTCAAAATAATAAAAACATGTTCATATATACGTACACTTGGTACCTGTAAAATGGAGACCAGCAGGTGGGTTTGAAGGTGACACGCCTCGGCCCCCGCCACCGCCAGTACCACCGCCACTGCCGCCACCACCATTTCCATCATCACCATCACTGCTACCATCCCCATCATCACCATCATCGCCGTCATCGCCATCATCACTATCATCACCATCATCGCCAGAGCTGCTGTCCTGAGACTCCTGATACTCTGGGCTTTTATCACCCTCACCATCATCAGTGTCTTCACCGCTCAGGACTTCTATTTCTTTCTGTTTCCCTTTTCCCGTTGCCTGGCCTCGTTGGCGCTTCGGGACAACCTTGCTAGGCGCGACGTGGTACTTCCGCTTCCCTACATGAGTGTCACCCACATGTCGCCGTGCCCAATCACTAATGCAATCTTCCCCTTTCTCAACCTCTCTTGAGCACGTTGAGCAGTTAGCCTCTTTGTCCTTTCAAGGTCACGCTGAAAGTACTCACGCACCTCCTTTGAAACCCTATCACAATGGACGACCTCCGTCCCGCGCCCTGCCAAATGTTGTTTCAATCTAGTGGCACCACCGCCTCCCTTGGACTTATGACAATAGTTGCATCTCCAACCGGGGTGAAGACGTTCACCGTGTTCCCATACAACATCTTTCTCTCTGCCAGACATTGCGTATCTACAAACATAGAACAAACATAAACATATCAATATCAACTTGACAACACATAGCTATATCACAATGCTTAAATCCTACATCCATTTCCTTATTTCCAAAATCACAATACCCTACATCTAAATGTACATACATGGCTACAAATCACTAGATCCACTTCATACATTCTAAAATCACTTGGATGCAATCAAAATATACCTAAATATCTCCATCACCACATCCATTTCATAATTTCATATATCACAATAGCCTAAATCATTGAAAAAATCATCAAAACCTTACCTCACCCGCGGTCGGCCGGTAACTGACCAAACCGACCGAAAACCGGTCAAACCGGAGCGGTATACCGGCGTATGGAGTCGGTAACCGTCGCGCCGCAAACCGGAGCGGTATACCGCTCAAACCGAGCGGTAACCGCTCGTACCCTGAACACTGAACAGTTCTCCGGAGTACGTTAGTTTTGTGTGATCGCAACTGGCCACCGTACGTGCACGTCGTACCAGCTAATAAAGGGTGCCCATGCTGTCAGGTTCAGACAAGTCCTCGTCAGGGAACGACCCCATGCATATTTTTGAAGTGGGAAAACAGGCACGACGTACGGAGCTAATTGGCCGTACGTGCGTGGTAGTAGTACCGTCGGGCGATCCGTTTTTGGAGTCGCTCCGCTCCTCGATTTGGCGCATGGAGCGGTTCGGTCCGACCCGAAAAGAGGACGGACGAACAGGATCGGCATCCTATCGAACCTAGGGGACCCTCGGGTCGAACCGTCCCTGTCGCTTCTCTCCACATGCCACATCGCCCTGTCGCTTCTCTCCGCGGCATCGCATCGCCTCGCGCCATCTCGAACTCTCGATTCTCTCCATCGATTCGTTCCCCTCACAAGCAGGGCCGGAGCAGCCTGTCGCTGCAAGCAAGCGCGGAGTGGCCGGCCGCCGCGAGGAGCTCGCGAACTCAGGGACTCCCTCGCGCGCTTAGCTGCCAGACCTCGCAGAAGCAATGGCTGCCGGGGCTTGCTCGCGCGCGGCTGCCGGAGCTCGCGGACGCCGGGGCTCGCTCGCGCGACTGCCAGAGCTTTGAGGATGCCGGTGCTCTCTCTCGCGCGGACTCTCGGGCTCGCTCGTGTGTGCGTCTGCCGGAGGTCGCGGAAGCCATGGCTACCGGGGCTCGCTCTCGCGCTCGGCTGCTGGAGGCCGTGGCTGTGCCTACCGGAGCTCGCTTGCACTGCGTGAATGGCTGGCGGACCTCGCGAGTGTTGGAGCTTGCGGTGCGTTCGCGAGGACACCTCGGTGTAGGCCGCCGGCGGTCAGGGAGTGGCCACCAGTTTGCCTGGAGGGTCGCCCCTCGGTTATTCACGGTGCCGGCGGAGCAGCTGTCCGAGCGGAGTGGTTTGGCCCGCGAACGTGTTTGGCGACAGAGGAGCGGCGGGTCAGGTCTAGGAGCGCTCCGAACCGGACCATTTGCAGGCCTAAGCGTCGTTCGTACCTGTTATACCGTTGCGCCACTCTAACAAGTGGTATCAGAGCCAAAGGTTGTGAAATCGGTAACATCTCCGGGTCACATGTTTACGGGGGAGCCCGTTGATATCTCCGTTCGGTCATTTGACCATTGGTCACACAAGTTGACTGGAGAGTTTATACTCTGGGCCTTTGATAACGTCTTCTTTGAGATCACACAATAGTTGTGATGGAAGAGTTGGATCCGATGTGTGACGGAGGATATTGTTATATTTAGTCCCACATCGGTAATTGATGGTGGGAGAGCACAACATATACGGTGGGGCAGTCCTCATACTATAAGGCTAGTCTTTTGGGTTGAGTTAGGCCCGAGGCCTTAGTTGTTGTTGGGCTCCGTGGACCTTGGCCTGTGAGGCACCAGTTCGTGTGTACAGCGGGCCGGGCCGGATTCTGCTGCGCTACTCTAACAAGTGGTATCAGAGCCAAAGGTTGTGAAATCGGTAACATCTCCGGGTCACATGTTTACGGGGGAGCCCGTTGATATCTCCGTTCGGTCATTTGACCATTGGTCACACAAGTTGACTGGAGAGTTTATACTCTGGGCCTTTGATAACGTCTTCTTTGAGATCACACAATAGTTGTGATGGAAGAGTTGGGTCCGATGTGTGACGGGGGAGATTGTTATATTTAGTCCCACATCGGTAATTGATGGTGGGAGAGCACAACATATAAGGTGGGGCAGTCCTCATACTATCAGGCTAGTCTTTTGGGTTGAGTTAGGCCTGAGGCCTTAGCTGTTGTTGGGCTCTGTGGACCTAGGCCTGTTAGGCACCGGCTCGTGTGTACAGCGGGCCGGGCCAGATTCCGCTGCGCCACTCTAGCAGTACCAACACTGCCGCCATAACAACCGCCATGTACGTACTCCACTCTACAAGGCACAGTGCGCGGCCATGCTCTCGCCACCAAACTTGACACGGATTCAATTCTCGATCCACCATGCATGTGCCGGATCGGAGGGTACCAACACCAAATTATGCACCATAACGGACACATGTTTCAGCTCTCGCGGCAAGTTGTCCTCTCACGCAACATTGCACGTACGCACGGCACATGAATCGAACAAAAGACGACGAGTCGTACACACCGCGCACGTGTACGTTGCCGGCCGGCCGATGGGGTCGAACGAGCAGTTCAGAACTTCAGATCAGCCGTTACGTCGTCTGCTGTTCACACCGTGATCGATCTCTGCGCGCTCCGGCCGGTGTGGCAGGGCCTCGACCGGCCTGCAGCTGCAGCTGCAGCCAGAAGCCCAGCCACGGCCACGGCCACGGCCAGAGCTCCGCGAACGAACCTCATGGCTCGCGCGTGGCCAGCCAAGGTGAGTAGAGTACGTACGATGGCTGGCGCGGTGGGTGTTGGTGGGTGTGTTTGGTTGGGTGTACCATTTGATTCATGTATGGAATGATACAAAATAATGATAATTTTTTTGTTTGGTTGGATGAATTGTACCAACTCATCCTGGATGAAACCATCCCATTTCATACAACGTTGTACTAGTTAGAGCGAACCAAGTGGTACAAGCAATTTGGTTGAACCATCCATCCAGGATCATCCATTCATGCATCAGGTGGTGCATGCAACCAAACACACCTGCGTTGTATTGATGAGGGAGAGCGAGTGCGACCGAGACTGGTGGTGGAGGTGGAGGCACGGAGAGAGGGGTATATATATATATATATATATATATATATATATATATATATATATATATATATATATATATATATATATATATATCGGTGGCACCGAACACGACGTCGATCGATGCGGATGTGGCGGTGAATGGTCACGGATCGGAAGGGCGCTCCAGGCAGCGACTGAGTGCGACTTTTTCACATAGAGAGGTATCATGCAAGATGACGATTGTTTCGTTTTCGGATGAAGATTTTTTATCGAATTTTTGCCCCTTTGCGCCGATTGATGTATGGATTTATGCCAACATGTATTTTTTAACATGGATTTATGCTGATATTGACGACCTAGTAGACACCCAATATGTGGAATTTGTAAGTAAAAAACTGTTACACTCATTAGAACACCACCTAACCCCTTTCAGGTTATCAAGGTTCAAGCTAGGTCGACTTAATAATTTGGGTGAGGAGTGTTCACCCAGGTGAGAGATAGACACACATTAGTTAACATTCAAAAATACAAGTAATAAGACATGCACGTCCGCTTCCGCTCCCCCAGTCTTCACAGGGCGGTGCCCCTCTTGATCCCCAGCCTCGCCTCCGCTTGAGAGGGCTGCCGGAAATCCGGCGGCGGCAAGGAGATCCTCATCTTCCTCCTCATATTTTCCCTCCTTTTTTTTCTTCTTATTCCTCAAGATCTAAATCGGTTTGCGGCGTGGCTAAAGTGGTGGGGGCCTGGCGGCCAGTGGCCTTCGGCGTGGGACGGAGTTCGCCCGTGTGCGTTGATGGCGGGTGCTTCACCACCCTGGCTGCAATGTGGCAGCAGCGATGTGCGGCGTCGCTCTCTCCTTGGCTGAGCCCCAGGTAGAGGACGTAGTCTTCGTCTTGTGTGGCTGCCGCCACGAGGCATTAGAGTCATGTTTGGGTGCCCTATGGGCATTCTGGTGAGGTTGTTGGTGGGTCATCAGTCGGCATGCATTGCTTCGTGGTGCAGACGTTCCCGGGCGAAAGTCTAGCTTGTGCTGGTGATGATGGTGTATCATGCATCGTTTTTTTATTGAAGGCATCATCATGAGGACCTTAACTTCATGGGACAAATTCAGGTGAAAACCAAAAATCTGACTCATTGGTTCGGGCGGTGGTAGCATCTTAATGTTACTCTCCTCTTGAGGCGTCATCTTGGGATCCATGATGACCGGCACCATAGTCAGCATAGAGCAATGACAGTGATATGTTTGCGTGGTAGAGATCGACTAAGTGCGGTTTCTATATAATATTGTGACCAAGCAACACAAGACCATCATGAGGACAAAAGCAAGATTGAAGGAAGATATAGAAGTTCGAAGTTCGAAACTTAGTATTTCAAGCTTTTTTTATTGTCATGCATGTTCCTCGGTTGGAGGTTTAGAGTCTAAGTACTCCTGTAGTTTCTGGCTTTGTGGCCAGATTATACTTGTTCCTTTGTGATCATAATAGACATTCACATATGAATGTTGAAGACCGAATATTTTTCTTAATCTAGAAATGTCCAAGACTGAACAATGTCTTAACACTCTTCAAAATGTGCCTAAGACCAGAAGGGGACTGAAGGGGATAAAATCTCCAAAGCCTGAATGGGCCAATGCCGCCGTCATCCCTCTTGACCGCAAATGGTATCCGAACCCGACCACCACCACCACCATACACACCGGTAGAGAAAGCATGCACGTCGGCATTTTTTTGGGGATGAGGCCATCTCTAATTTGAACGGAAGGGGCACATGCATCCCCTCTTATCAACCACTCTGTTTTATCATAACCAAATGATACTTTAGTATTCCGGTATTAGATCGAGTTGGATACGCCAACTTGTTACTGTAATAATTTGAAAAGGTGAAAAGCACAACCAGTTTACAACTGGGAACTTCAAACTCGTGATACGACTCCTGGTACTTTGTTGGGAGTTAGAATGACAAAGACATGACTTTTATGGGTTGGCCGCCATGGGCAATCAACAACAGGGGGAAATAATGAAATATAATCATCATGGCGCCCCCCATTGAAGGTTCGTTTGACGCATACCCGAAAGCTGTTCAACTAATACCTATCGCTGTTGGAGGCGGCAAGAAGGTAAACCATGGCGTCAGGGTCATGCTTAATCTGGTGCCAAATGGCCATCAAGCACAATCGCTCCAAGTGTCCGGATGCATTCATCAGATCAGTTACGTATATAATTCCATGTTACTAATGGCCCATTTATGCCCAATACCTGCCACCTGCTTTCTGATGCAAGCGTGGCCGATGCTTGCATTGTATTGTCGTCCTGTGGTCCTGCCAACGCGACCGTCTTCAAATGTCAAGACGCCCTGGTGTTGCAACTTGTAAGCTTGCTTTGGAAGCATGTTTGCACCTTGATAGGATGGAGTCTGAATTTTTTTTTGGAGTTCTTTTTTATCACGGACATATAATGTCAGATAACAAAAATTGTTTTTTATTTCATTTTTCTCTTCTTTTTCGGTGTTCCCAGAGTTGCACGACATCGGCCAGTATAGTCTGAACAAGATAAGATGCGTGAGGCTCCTCTCCTGCAATGCAGAACAGTGAATTCATGCATGGTGGATCGACAGGCGCAGCGAAGAGGCATGGCCGACTCTCTCCCGTGCTGGGACTGTGACTGGGACCGCCAATCCCATGCTCGTAGAGATAACATCCGCCGTTGCAGCTCAGTCACTGGAGTTACTACGGCGTCTCTGGTCTGAAACACTGCTGATGCTTTCTCACAGGAGAGCGCAGAAAAGAAATGTTTTTTTACTAGTTTGCAGTCAGATAAGAAATTATTGAGCGGGCCACAACCTTACATTTATGCTAGTACTGTTGCACACAATTGCATTATTTGGTGAAATGATTAACAGCAGCATGTACAATTTTACCTCGAAGCGGTTTAATTTCTTACGCCAACGTGCTATACATATACATCATTCGGTGAATTCACTTGTATACAAGTCAAGCCCTATCCTCTCCTGTCAAGGACCAATGATATGCCTAGTGTACAGAAAGTCTTTGGCGTCATTTTACGCTGGGTCCCACACGCATTACACGTAGCACATAGGTACACTGTTGCCAACCTAATGAAAGTAAAATCGAATATATATTATTCCTTGTCGAGGACAAAATAGATAATTGAATTTGAAGGGGCTGGAATTGAGCTAGTAGTTATTGCACTTTCCAGTGTGGGGCAACGAACTCTCTCTCACACATACCCCCACTCACAGTCACACACACACATGGCGCAGCTAGCGGCTCTATAAATTGAGCTAACTCGTCCAAGGGCAGGCCATGCCAGTTCACTTCGGGATACTGAGAAAAGGGTTGTAGCTAGCGCTCACGCACTTGTCCAGAAACAGCAGTAGCCCGGCCGCAATGGCGACGAACCCGGGCCTCTTCTCCGAGTGGCCATGGAAGAAGCTCGGCAACTTCAAGGTATATAGAACCTCAATTAATTGGCTCCTATGCATCTCACCATCTGCATCTTAATATCCCTCCGCAGTAGAGAGTTCAAGAAAACGCCCTTTGGCCGAATGCATGCATACATGGCCGTTATATCCTCCTGGCCCGAATAGAAGGTCTTGTAAAAATCACCTGGTTCTTCACCGATCTGCCACACGGATCGAAATCATATATGCATGACCGTCGTGTGTAGTACAGCTCAACCACTCATGTACTGTGCATGTAGCAGGAACATTGCACGCATGGACGACTTGCAGATGTGCACAGTCAAATCTCTCCTACAGTTCATATATACACATGCTTCTATTCTGTGCGTCCCATGCATGCACGCATCATCCGAATTCCAGCTGGGCGTACATATATGTGGTGCCTACTATTGTTTTTTGCTGAACAAACAACAACTAACCTAAATTAATCCATGCAATCAATGATCACGCACACGCAGTACCTGTTGCTGGCGCCATGGGTGGCGCACGGCGGCTACCTAGCGGCGACCAAGGGCTGGAGGGCGGCGGACATAGGCTACCTAGCCATCCTCCCGTCGCTGCTCCTCCGGATGCTCCACAACCAGGCGTGGATCACGGCGGCGCGCGTCCAGAACGCGCGCAGCCGGCGGCAGATCGTGGAGAGGGGCATCGAGTTCGAGCAGGTGGACAGGGAGCGCAACTGGGACGACCAGATCATCCTCAGCGGCATCCTCCTCTACCTGGGCGCCCTCTACATGCCAGGCGGCCAGCACCTGCCGCTGTGGCGCGCCGACGGGGCCATCCTCATCGCGCTGCTCCACGCCGGGCCGGTCGAGTTCCTCTACTACTGGTTCCACCGCGCGCTCCACCACCACTTCCTCTACACCCGCTACCACTCCCACCACCATGCATCCATCGTCACCGAGCCCATCACCTGTAAGTTATATATATATATGTTACTCTTGGTGCGTGGCTGCATTTTGATTATACTATCGAATCCCCAGCTTATTGATTAGTTATAATTTATTTTACACTAAGCATTTTGAACGGACCTGTTGCAAATTAAAGAGGTCTAGGGGCTGAACATGGCTTTGCCGGGTCCTGGATCTCGTTATCCAGAGCTTCATATGCATGCATGGGCTACAACAGGGCAGCAGCTAGGTGGCAGTCCTTTTTTGTTTTAATCACTGTTGGTGATGTTCCAGTTTAGTTAGTGCTTGGAAAAGAGACAATTCCTAAGGTTGTTATAGGACAGTAAAAGATGGGGCAGCCTGTCTTTTCAAACGGCTTTTACTGACCAGAAACGGCACTGTCAATCGATATCAACTGACAGCTGAGTTTTTCTTTAAAAGAAAAGACTAGGTTTGGGTTTTCTTTAAAAGAAAAGACTGCTGAGAGTTCTGAGTGCTCGAGTGGAGAGTGACCACTGGCCGAATCAGGACGGGCAAAGCCAGGGACCATGCGAAAGCCATGCCGCTCAGTTGCTGCATGCCAGCTTCCCAACACCAAACAGAACAGAAACATATCGCGCGCAGTACCGATCACCACGTAAGTGTACTTACCACCCATCGCTGCCACCTTCCTCCATCCGGACAGATAGAACCCCAATGTAGATTTCTATGATCCGTATGCGGTTGAGGTTTTTGTCTTTTAGCTCAAACGGACCTCCAGTGTAGTACACATGAAAAAGAAAAAAGATCTAGACTGAAAGCAGGCAACCATACCATTTAATCTGTTTTTGAAGTTAATTTCGCGAAACTGTCGTTCTCTGTCACTGTCAAAAGTCATGATTTCGATAGAAAGATCTTAAGTAAATCAATGGCCTCAATGGTAAAATTTGAGAGGAATTTTTTTCTAAAAAAAGAGGAAGATATTTTTAAAATGAAATACAAAAGAATTTTCTTTTTTTTTTGAAGGAACAGGAAGGGCTGGCCCCCTACTGGATAGAATATTCTTACTGCAACATGTAAAATTTTGAAATATACAGAGCGTACCTTCAGTTTAGTCGGCAGAGCTCTGCGTGCAGGCCGGTATCATGCTGCTAGGCGTCGGTAGCAGCAAACATTCACTGCCTGAGAAGTACAGTCGTACATGGGCTTCGGTAGGAGATAGAACGTGTGACGTGTCCTTTTTTGTAAGGAGGATCCTAAGAGCTTCTGAAGAGTATTTCTTTTAGAAAAGATAATACCTGAATAGTTGTTCAAATAGCAGAGTTTGAATTCCTTCTAATGGAATCAGGTAATCATATACGTATAACCTAAGGAGTTTATCACAAGAAAACCAAGTAGGTAAATCGAAATTGGCAATTAGTGCAGTATTTTGGCAAGCTGTTGACACTACAGCAAAACAGAGAACAGTAGCATTAACTAGACATGTCATAGCCATGAAAATCATGTGGGAAAGGAAATTACAATACGATGCATTTTTTTATCCTTTCTTTGTTCACATCAATCTGTTTCTCGAACAAAGGCATACTTAACAATATGCATCGAATGTCTCAAAAATGCAAAAATAGAGACATAATAACCCTGCAGCATACAAACAGAATACTTGGCAATCGAAGTGGCAAAAATACCTCCCATTGTAGGACTTCACGGATCAGATGAGGTTTCAGGGTATCGCCTCTTAATCCTTCGGCAAAATATTGCAAGGCACACAATTCCCTGATCTCGGCAAGTATAATGATGGCAACAATTAAGACAATTGTTACCCTGACATATTATCACACATCGCATACTGCTTACCTTTCACGCAGATCCCTTTTTATGCATATCCAATCGTGCTTTCATATTTCTTTGAAGCAACTAGAACATATAAGGATAACAATCTTGTTATGTTTGTGCAGCCGTCATCCATCCATTTGCTGAGCTCGTGGCTTATGAACTATTGTTTTCGATCCCATTGATCACATGCGCCTTGACTGGATGTGCCTCCATCCTTGCATTTGAGATTTATGTGATCTACATCGACTTCATGAACAACATGGGTCACTGCAACTTTGAATTGGTGCCAAATTGGCTCTTCAAATGGTTCCCTCCTCTCAAGTATCTCATGTACACACCCTCGTAAGTATTGACTAGGGGAAGCAGAGCTGAATCAACAAATATTTTTATTTTCTTTTTTAAATTAATTCCATGATTCCATATGTTTTGCTGAGTGTATACATGAACTTTGCAAATTAGGTTCCATTCTCTTCATCACACTCAGTTCAGGACAAACTACTCCCTGTTCATGCCATTCTATGACTACATTTACAACACTATGGACAAGTCGTCAGACACACTGTATGAAAAATCGCTCAAGGGCAAAGAGGAAACAGTAGATGTGGTTCATCTTACCCATCTTACCAGCCTGCAGTCCATCTATCATATGAGACCTGGGTTTGCCGAATACGCTTCTAAGCCTTACGCTTCCAAGTGGTACATGCGGATGATGTGGCCTGTATCATGGCTTTCTATGGTTCTGACATGGACATATGGCTCTTCATTCACTGTAGAGAGGAATGTCATGAAGAAACTCAAGATGCAGTCATGGGCCATTCCAAGATACAGTTTCCATGTAAGAATCATGGGCAATTCACAATATCTGTGTTTTTCCCCAGTAGAGTGTTATGTGCAGTATAGCTGGTCTCTCCTGACCCTAACCAAATCACCTTGTTTCGAAAATAATCTAACAAAATCTCCAACTTTCACTGTTGTGCAGTATGGAATGACTTGGGAAAAGGAAGCAATCAATAACCTGATTGAAAAGGCAATATGTGAAGCTGACAAGAAAGGAGCTAAAGTTGTTAGCCTCGGACTCCTTAATCAGGTATGCCATCTAATCAGTTAATAAAAGTATACAAGTTAATAAGATCTGTCATTTGAATGGAAGTTGCATGTGTATGTATTATCATTCTGGAAGTCAGAAAGAAGATCATTATATTGATCTGACTGAACAAAAAGGTTTTGCTGCATACACTAAAATAGCAAGACAACTAACAATAAGAAAATTATCAGAAAAGTAGAAATTGGCACTTGCTCTCATGGTGCTTATCTGCTAATAAGATCTCTTTATCATCTGTTTACTCCCTCATGTTAGTCTAATTTCCATTGACAAAATTATCCAGATGCAAGGATTTAACTAGTTATACTAGCAACAGATTGTGCAACAGAAATCACGATTAACAATAATATTTTTGTCTACAGGCATATAACCTCAATGGAAATGGAGAACTTTATCTGCAGAAGTACCCAAAGTTGGGGGTACGCCTTGTAGATGGCACCAGCTTAGCTGCTGCAGTGGTTGTGAATAGTATTCCTCAAGGCATAGATCAAGTTGTTCTTGCAGGAAATATTTCAAAGGTTGCTCGTGCTGTTGCTGCAGCATTGTGCAAGAATAATGTCAAGGTAAGAAATGAAAGGGAACAAAAGTCCATGCTAATCGCCAGCATAATAAGCATTGCACTAGTATGTAAAATCAACATATCTTGCACAGGTAGTAATGAAAAACAAGCAGGACTATCATTTCCTTAAGCCCAACATGCCAGAAGATGCAGCAGAGAATCTTTTGTTTTCAAAAACAGCTACTGCAAAGGTAAAAACATACCTCTGACTCTCTTCCGGTCTCAGGAAATGGGCAGGAGATGCCATATACGAGAATATTGAATCTAATCGACAAATGGCATCACTTGGTGGACTCAAATTTTGCAGGTGTGGTTAATTGGCGAAGGTCTAGATGCTTCTGAGCACTTTAAGGCACAAAAAGGAACACATTTTATCCCATATTCACAATTTCCACCAAGAATGGTACGCAAGGACAGCTGCACCTACTCAACAACTCCTGCAATGGCTGTGCCTAAAACACTACAGAATGTGCACTCCTGCGAGGTAAATAAGGTCCCACAGAATTGCATCTCTTGAGGAACTTTAGTACATGATCTAATTGAGTAAAAAAAAATCGAAAACTTTGCAGAATTGGCTGCCAAGGAGGGTCATGAGTGCCTGGCGCATTGCTGGAATGGTTCATGCTTTGGAGGGATGGAACGAGCACGAGTGCGGGGACATTGTGCTGGACATGGAGAAAATATGGTCTGCTGCTCTTCTGCATGGTTTCCGCCCTGTTGCTTAAGCTCGACTCTCCAGTTGCAACTGCAAGGGCAAGGGCAAGGCAATGCAATAAGTTGTTGTGAGAAGTATGCTACAGAAATATTATTAGGATGTTGATGTTCTGTTTCTCCCACCCTCTACTTCTTATCCCTTAACATGTTGGCTATCTATATAAGTATGTAGTCAAGGTGAACTTCTTTAGTGTAAAACCATTCTGCAGAAGCTGGAAAATGAATTTCTATATTGATTAGCACCGGGATGGGTTCTGATTTACCATAGCTAGCTGTTAAGTTTAGACCCTTTGAAGAGTTGAAGACTGGTAATGGATTAATTATGCATCAGTGTTTCTCCATCGACCAGAGTTTAATTCAATAACAAATGGGTCTGGAAATCGTTGTTCACTTTTGAAACGAAGAAATTCCTTCCAAAACTATTCTTGATGCTGTGAAGATAACCATTTTATAACCTCTCTGCTAGTATATGCCCATTTGCCCACCTGAGGTGATGAAACTTTGGTTTATAGTTACACTGCATAGTAACTGTACTATAAACAGGTGGTCACTAGTCAATGACACCACATTCCTAACATCCAAAATCTGTGACATTCCACACTCACGATGCCCAACATCACCATTACCACAGTGAACCCCAGGCAGCATCCGAATTATCTATTCTTCAGGGTGTTTCAATGTTTTATCGAATCCGATGCGAAACGATAAAAATGTATCAATCAAACTCGCTAGCGGGAAGCAAACAAAAAAAAAAATCGAGAGCAAAAACATCTCAGACAGTGTATGGCAGTGGCGCGCGGGGGTGCCGGCGCTGGCTGAAGCTCAGGGCTAGGGCTTACGGCGTTCACGGAGCGCGGGTGCCGGAAGCAGAACCCGTGCTGGAAGAAGGGGCTCGCACCTTGCAGGCCGGGAGGCAAACCACCGACGCGCAGTGACTCCCTTGGTCGCCGGCGGCGGCATCGCGTGGAACCCGTGCACGGGGTGGGTCACGTGACGAATCGTTGGACGTGGCTTGGTGGATGAACGGGCGAATGGGTGAGGCCCTACGAAGCTCTTACAGCCCATTAAGGGCCTCTCTCTCTTTTCTTTTATCTTATTTTATTTTCTTTTCTTTTTTAGTTTTACCTTTTGCGCATTTTGTATTCAGGTTCATCCAGTTTGTGCAGAACCTCAGGGGTATCAAAACCCAAACACAGCTTGAGTTCTTTCCTGCGACTTGCGAATGCAAGGGTGGTCGATCTGGCATTGAACTGCAAAATCTTCTACAGTCGTACACAAACAAGTGCTGCAACGCAGCTCGTCCGTCTTCCCCTCGAACGCGAGCAACACGTCACAGGTTCCCATGCGAGGATTTGCAGGCAGAAGAAAACTCCGAGCAGCGCCTCGATCGCTCCATCCCTTCTTTGTCGGAATCCGCGACGTGATTCGACCGACGATCCCTTCCATCACTTTCGTGTCACGGCCTTGTGTTGTGGTCGACGCACCATCACCGGCGCCGGGCGAGCTGGAACGTGCGCTTCAAAAACTGGCTGGCGGCCTCGTCGTCGCGGTGGCACAGCACCCGGAGGATCGTGTTGGGGTCAGCCGGGTCCCACTTCCTCGTCGTCGGCGGCAGCGGCGTTCCCCCCCCCCCACCCCCACCGTCCTCCTCGTCCTCTTCCCCGGCGCCGATGGACTCGCACGCCGCGACGCTGAACGCGTCGATGAGGCACTCGGTGGAGCGCGCCATGAGCTCCACCACGGCCTCCGCCGTGGCGGCCTCCCTCTCCACCACCTCCTCCGGCACGAGCCCCTCCCCGCACGTGCAGAAGGCGCGCTTCAGGCTCATGAAGTCCTCCTCCATCGCGGCGTGGTCCCCGCGCGCGAAGCTCCGCTCGTTCCCGCCGGCGAGGAGCACCATCACGAACGCCTCGAAGGACGCGCGCATCACCTCGCGCACCGCCACCGGCTGCGCCCTGTCCGCCAGCACCGACACCAGGAACGTCAGGTTCTGCTTCAGCTGCCGGAGCGCCGGCCGGATGCGCGGCGTGGGCCCCGCGCCGCCGCCGCCGCGGCAGGCGTAGAGGCCCTGGTAGAAGGAGTGGCGCGAGTCGAGGAAGACGAGGCGGTGCGCGGCGACCTCGGCGACGGCCGGGACGGACGCCTGCGCCGCGGCGCGCGCGCGGTCGAAGAAGACGGAGGCGGAGGAGAGGGAGGCGGAGAGGGCGTGGAGGTGGGTGAGCACGTAGTGGAGCGTGTTGAGGCGGACGTAGAGGCGCTGCGTGCCACGGCTGATGGATGGGCGCGGGATGTGCTGCGATCCGCCGACGCCGCCGCGTGGGCTGCCCTCTGGTGGCGCCTGGCACGTCGGGAGCGCCGCCTTCTTCCATAGACGGAAGAAGCCCGAGTCCTGGTTGCACCGAGTCAGCGGCGGCAGCGGAGGGAGGTAGCTCTGCTTCGTCCCTGCAACGTTGTGGTAGGACATGCCATGCGTGATTGAGGAGCACAACGAAGACAGAACTTGTTCATTTCGCACTCGCGGCAGAGTCTGAGCGTACCGCAAGACGCCACGAAGGAGATGTAGTCATGGAAGATGGCCTCGAGGCCGTCGACGAGGTCGTGAACCACCTCATCTTTCGCGCTCGCCGGGATCTCGGAGAACTCGTCGATGGTGAACCTCGCCAGCTTCATCAGCTCCATGGCGGACGCCGCAAAGGGCTCTTCTTTCGACTTGGGTATCCAGCTCTACACAACACACTCGAAAGCTAAGTTCGCCAGTGGATTAATTAATTAATTGGCAATTTCCATGCCACCGTGTCGAGGTTTGTCTGAGTAGAACGAACAAGAACCTCAGTGTCTCTAGCTCTGAGGACGCAGTCCTTCGCAAGCCCAAGCTTGTCGTCCATCCATGCCTTGAGGAGCCCCATCACGACGGACTCCACCTCGAAGGGCTCCATGTCGCCGACGATGGCCTTGGCGCGGCCGTCGTGGCAGTCTGCCGCGTCCTCGGCCGTCATCTGCGCCAGGGCCTTCTCCAGCCTGCTCGCCGAGTGGAGCACGCGGACGAGCTCGTCGGTGAGGATGGTCACCTTGGCGAGGTACTGCCTCAGCACCACGCCGAAGCAGCCGTGCAGGGTCACCGCCGCGACGGCCACCGGCGCCGGGTGCCACCGCCGCAGCACCGGGCTGAAGTTCCTCCGCTCGAACGTGGCCAGCTGCTCCGTGTCCCTCGCCAGCTGCATCAGGACGGACCCCGGGTCGTTGTCGCGCTCGATGATCATCACGCTTTCCGCCTCGCCGAGACCGTTCTCCAGTATCTGAAACTCGGATCAAAATGGTCATCATGAACTGGTCAATATATACTACTCTGCATCAAAATTGTCATACGAACAGAGGAATGCCATCCATTTCTGTGGATGCCCAATAATGAACTTATTACCTTGGTGAAGGCGCTCTTCATGGAACACCTGATGTAGTAATCAACGCGGTCACCAGCAAAGTTCCCTTCGCCGGCGCCTTCCCTGTCGGCGATGATCTTGCCAGCGGCGAGAGCCAGGGACAGGAGGATCTCCACGCCTTCCGTGGCGGCGCCACCGACGCCCTTCTCGTAGCCCTCGTGGTAGTCGAGCAGGCGCTTCTCGAACCACTCCTGCATCCCGCCGAGCGCGCTCAAAAGCACCTTGACGTAGAGCGGGTCACGGCTGCTCTCCTGCTGCCTGGCGTCGGCAGTCACGTCGACGAGCACGGCGAGCGCCGCGGCGGCGAGGTCCGGCTCGACCTGGCCGGTGATCACGTACTGCTGGAAAAGCACCCACGCGAGGCACACGTTGTGCACGGCCCTGGTGACCCCCAGCGTCGGCCACGTCTTCTTGATGAGCTCCAGGAGCTCGTCCACCTCGTCGAGCACGACGGTGCACTCCCTCAGGTCGAAGATGGCCTGGAGCAGCGAGCAGTAGAGGAGCACGTTGAGCGGGTACCCATCGGCCCAGTGGCACGCCTCGACGGCTGCACCGGCAGTGCCGGAGCGCCAGGAGAGCGCGTGCACGGCGGTGGTGAGGGCGCGCATGACCTCGGAGCCCTTGCCGGTGTCGATGGCGCGGATCTCGGTGGCGCGCATGACCTCGCGGAACCGGAGCACGGGCGCGTGGAGGCGGTCGAGCGGGAGCGAAGGGTGCAGGATGAGGCCGGCCTCCAGGAGCTTCACCTGCCGGAACTGCCACTGGTGGTACTCCTCGGCGTCCGCGAACTCGGCGGGCTTGAGCTGGCGGAGGAGCTCCAGCGGCAGGACGATCGTGTCGGGCCTCCTCCCGACCTGCCCCACGACGGTGCGCATCAGCGTGCGGCGCAGGCGCGCGTCGCTCTGTTCCGTGACGCGCATCTGCTGCCGCATGATCTCGGCCGACGTCATCGGCCGCCGGGCGCGGCCAGGGGACGCCGGGCCGGACGTCTGGCTCAGCGTGCGCGCCATCATGGGCTGCGACAACCGTCTGGCTCTGAGGCCCAGCGACTTCTTGACGCGGCTGCTGCCCGTGACACCGGCGGTGGGCCCGGCGCCTCCTCCCCTCGCGCCGCCGGCCATGGGCGAGGACACCTCCCCCGCGTCGGCGCCCCTGGTGGTGATGGGTGGTGCGGCGCCGGACGAGCGGCATGACATGAAGAAGATCTCGTAGGCGGTCTCGCGGAGCTCGACGGGGCCGAGGGCGTCGACGGAGCCGAAGGGCGGGTCGAGGTCGGCCGAGGCGAATTCGAGCTCGGTGGTGTCCGACCGCGTCGCCGCGGAGCTCGCGGAGGCGGACCGCGAGCGCTGGTGGCGCCCCATCATCCTCCCGGCACGGCCAAGCCACCGAGAGAGACAACCGGAGCGCGCGCGGGGGATGGGGAAGAGGGGAAGGGAGGCAAGGCAAAGCGAGGACTCCGACTCCGACTCCGAGAGAAGTGATCAAGAATGGCAACGGCGAAGACGGCCATGCTGCGCCCAAATGGAGACAGCTATTTTCGCGCCGCCGTTGCAGGGGAACCAGGGGATTGAAGCTTTGCCAGAATTTCTCATGCCTTCCAGCATGTGCTTTGTTTGCACCCACCCAAAAGAACAAGGCATTCAGATTAGCGGCACGATCGTTTTAGTTTATTTTGCTTGCCACAGATAACACGGAACAGAATTTTACAAGCCACACATTCTACAATTCTACAAGGCATGTGTACAGGCTGATGCGAGATAAATACATCCTGAATTACAAGGCATGTGTACAGGCTGATGCGAGATAAATACATCCTGAATTACAAGAACCCAGTTCTAGGAACTCCACTTTTACCCCTACTTGAGCACTGAATTGCCTCGCAATGCCGAGACGGATTTCAAAACAGGACAAAGACTCGAACATGCAATGCAATAGCGAAGCCACAATGGCACTTCTGGGGATTTATCGACACACAAATTACGGAACCACCACTCAACAGTTCACGCCGTGC
Organism: Digitaria exilis; assembly: GCA_015342445.1. Lineage (NCBI taxonomy): Eukaryota > Viridiplantae > Streptophyta > Magnoliopsida > Poales > Poaceae > Digitaria > Digitaria exilis. Next base: position 3,355,511 of record JACEFO010001669.1, on the reverse strand, counting down.
CAATGCATCAGACGATCTTTAAGCGCATAACAAATCTGGTTCAAATGAGAAGGCAACCTGAAGTTCCCACACAACAGATTTGGTAAATCTGAACTGATGGAGAAAGATATACAGAAACCACAGGCAATCGTCACATAGTTCTCAATAATTAACTTACGACCTAATGAGCTCACACAGATGGTGTCACAAGTTCACAACAACCTGCTTCAGTTCAATATAAATTAAAAAATATCTGAAACATTTAAGCTGACATAGATTATGTCAAAGGCTACTTCATGTTGTGCTGTCTCATTTAGCCGTTTAACTTGTGTGCAGGCAGCAGGATCCAAAAACAAACCCAAGCTAACTGTGAGGTCCGCATGCGTACAAAATCCCTGTAAACAAAAGAGGAAGCCATGAATTAGGAGATGAGGACAGCAACAGGCATGGGCCTTGCAAAGAAAAGCACATCGGATGCCAAGCATTGCAGACATTCTAAGAAACATGTCAAACAATTGTCCACCCAATACTTGCGTCATATGAGAATGCATCAAAGCAACATTTCACTGCTCTACAATCATCAACCATTTATAAATCCAACATGAGATTCAACCTTTATGTATAACTACTTCAAGCCAGGCTATGTGTATCTCTTATGCATTTAAATACAACTACAGCTATCATTACCTCCTGCCTGAATCTAAATTTTCTTAGCTCCAAACACATTTAATACTCAACAATCCCTAACAGGCCAAGTTTACATTTTTTTTTTCAATTTTGTGTTGTGGGTAACAGAAATAGGCAATTAATCACACATGCATCAACCTCTGTGCATAACTGCTTCAGCCCAGGCTCCCATGTAATATTTTATGCATTTAAGAACAGCTATGTCTATAGTTTACTCCTTCCTAAATCAAATACCCCTATCTCCAAACACATGAGTAGTTCAATTTAGTTCCGAATATTAATCTTATGGGAAAAAGAAATAGGTAATGAACACAAAGCACTAAGGGCATGCTCATTCCTGGGCCAGCCTCCCCTTGCCAGCTGAGGTGAGCGTGAATCGCTCTCCGTCGAAAACAAGCAAAAACTTTGCCAGCACAAACCCCAAGGAGCACAAACCCATAAACTAAACAACTTTCTTGCCCAGCCAGGCAAAGCAAGGTGACGCAAGGGTTCAAACACACCCTAACATGCTTCTTATCCCAGGTCCTGTTCAACACATTACTGTCTGTTTTACTTTAAATATCTCAGCAATCAATACTGGCCCCTAAATGTCCTCCAATCAATGGAACACATAGCCTTGTTCTTTCCTGCCTAGCAACACAGTGGAACAACTAAGCGGTGGTATGATTCACCTAAAACAACCTGAGACTATGATACAGTTACAACACGGCAGTTCAAACATTAATTATCATCCCATACTCTATGACCCCAAGCAATTCATCCAAAATAACATGTTTCTGTGAGTCCTGACTGAAGTTACTAGAATGTGTAATGTTGAATCCAATATAAATTTTATAACCCCATTACAGGTGGTACAAAATCAACAGTGTACTAGACTGGCTAAAGATTTGAGATAAGTGGCAAGCAAATGCAGCAAGTGGAGCATGGCTTGGCTATATCAGAATATACAGTTCAGTGTACAATTTTATGGCATTCATACTAATAAAAAAAAGGCACCAATGCTGCCATATCAAGGGATTATAACATATTGTGAGTCCACTAAGGCAGTATGCAGCGACGTATGTGGTATAGCATCATGACAACAAAACGAAGTCTCTAGCACAAAAAAAAAAAGTCAACTATATATTGGAGAGTTGCTACAATGCAAGTGCCCACAATCTCTATCACACACAGGCGCCAATCCTTGGCCAACTAGGCAAGTCCCCTTCCCAGAAGCAGGTACATGTTTTCATTTTCAACATCCTTAGTTTATCTTTCCAAAGCTTGAAGAAAACACAATCACATTACTACCTTTAGGTGATTATAAATTTATAATGATGAGAAGAACCAACAAGTTGTCAAGGGATGAAATGCATACTATTTACAGAGAAGAATCTTGAATTTGCAAACCAACATTGTGCTATTATATGATCAAACGAATCCCACCAATGCATCCTCACATCATATAGAACCAGAAAGCAACCAAATATACATTGGCTCAGATTGTAGCAATGAATGTGGTTTCTGTTTGACTGTTTGTTGGCATTTTAATATTTAGAACCTGAGTTATGAATACAAGCACTATATTGCTCAGCACGATTTCTGCAACAAGATCTGACAGAAAACTAGGCGTTGGTGTGGATATTTGAGGTAGCCTAGGACAATAGTCCATAAAATAAGCTGTTTCAACATTTTCAAACAGTCTAAGTACCCTGACTAAGTCAAGAACGTCAGCAAGACAGCAATGAAGGTCTTAACCATACCAAAAGATGGCAAGAATTCCATAGAGTATATATGGCATTGCAGGATGAGGCTTACAGCACTACAAGCATAAAAAATGTACCTGTACATTTTAGCACCCCATAACAGATGGGTCAGGATAACTGGCAACTGCTTATCAACAGTCAACACGACACAGAAAAGGGAAAATAGTCTAATGATGTGTATACACGAGTCTTGGGGTGCAGTGTGTAAGAAAGCAGCCACAAAGCTGAACATGCCAAATCTTACTAGCCATGGTATTTAAAGCGGTAGGGTGAGGCAATACGCCACTGCTCAAACACCTAGGCGATAAGACGTGAGGCGAGGCAATGCCTTACTTATCCAAATCAGAAGACAAGTGGGCTTAAAGATGAAAAAGGGCCCGTTAAGTCAACCAAACCCTATCCAGCCCAACTCCCATCACTTATCTTATACCCTGCTCTTCCCTTCTACCTCTGCCTCTCGCGAGTCACGAGCGCGTCAACTCTGCCTCTCGCGACCACGCCGCCTCTGCTGCCCGCTCGCCTCCTCCATTGCCGCCGCCCTCCTCCGCTACCTCCGCATACCCCTGCCTACTCCATCGTCCGCCCCTGCCTCCTCCAGCCACGGCAGACTGGAACGGCAGCAGCGCGGCTCCGTCCCTCGTTGGCGCAGCTCCATCCTCGACAAGGCAGACTCCATACGCGCGGCTGGTTAAGCGATGCCGACGCCCGGGACTTTTTACCACTCGGATGCCTAGGCGTTGTCTTGTGGACGCCTTAAAAACCATGGTACTAGAACTGATTCCTTTCGAGTTTTTTCTTTAACATAATTCAGTATTTTTACTAAATTGTAAAAGAAAAACAAATATAAAATTTTCAACAGTAAATGCATTAATTTACTGTTTACATGGCCAACCTAAATATCCGAAAGGAAAACGGCTAGAAAATCGTATAGAGCTTCACTTTGGTAAGTTCCATAGTTAAAAAAATCTTTCCTAATGAAAACTCAATATAGTTAATCTTTGATTCCACATACCACACTATCTTGCAGCACAGCACAAAACCCTTCAATGCATATAACCTGTCAGCTCTTCAAGATAGAAACTTTCCACCAGCTCATCATGTAAAAACAGTGTAATCACCTGCCTTTTCTGATTGATGATTTGATAGCCCTCATCTGGGTATCTCTAAAAAGGAATGCCATCCCATATTCCCATTCAACCTGTACAGAAAGGAAAGGTAGGAGGAAGGACGATTATTCCACTTGCCAAATGCCTTGAATGTTACATCTACAGTTTCCACCCCTAAATCATTCAAGTAGCTTCGCATATAACTCCGTTGTCTATACTACCTTAGGAACTTGGTGCTACAATCTTTGCTGCTTAAGCTGCTAATAAGCTTAGTGCTGCTTGAAAATACGGAAATCTAGGACCAAATAGATGAATCCATAGCTTCATGATATACTTGAAGAATGTACCATTCCAGCTACATAAAAACACATGCACTACATTTGAATATGTTAGAAGCAGCTACATTATCAGATAACTAACAGCGCACAGAAATTTCAGGGTTGGCATCTGTTGCAGACAACCATAACTCCAACTTCACCTAAATCAGATGGGCAAGCACAGCACCACAGGTCAACACAGCCACAAAATACAGAGCATTCCAGAGTAAAGGTAGATCAAGATCCAGCATAGATACTACACTCAAAACACAAATATATGATTTGTAGAACAGAGGTACAACTAGATAATTTAATCCATAAGCAGTCAAGCTACTCTAGCTTTTAAACTAGAGACGAAGTAACCCGAAACTTTACTCATGGAAAAGCACACAGAAGGATAAAGATAAACTTAAAAATAATGCAAGATACTGCTACTCCACATTATAGCTACTTATTGACTAGAAGTTCTAGTAGTAAGCCACTAAAGGTTCAAGCATTCCAACCCGGATAAATACTGATCTTCAGGAGGCTGAGAACAATCAGAAGCCAGAGTAACAAACAATACATAGAATTCTCAGATATGCCGGTTCATTTCAAAGACCCTCTAATAGCCTCTCTTCACTGAGCAACCCTGGGTTGCACACTGCCGTAGCCACCGCCATAATTCGATTGCCCTTCTGAACCTCCATTGACTGAACCACCAAATCCACCGCCTTGCGAAGGATCACTCCAAGCACTTTGGTAACCAGAGTTACCACTCCCAGTCCCATACCCTGCACCATATCCAGATGCTCCACCAGTAGCAGGATTGCCAGCACCATCATTACGCGCTCCATAAGCCCCGTATCCTCCATGACTTGCATATGATGCATCCCCTCCATATCCACCATACCCATAGCCCTGGCTCCCATAGCCTGCAGCTCCGCCAGGGGCCTGACTAGTGGGAGCACTGCCACCACCAGAGGAGTTGTTCCAAGCACTATACGCAGCATTGCCACCATAACCTCCAGCGCCATAACCAGATGGAGCTTGACTAGCCCAGGGTCCTCTATTTGAGCCAGGAGGACCACCTTGGTAACCAGAGCCAACCGCACTTGGATTTCCATAAGGTGCACTATAAGCAGCTGGAACACCTCCATATCCTCCGGCCCCATAGTTTCCATATCCAGGGTTGGCACCATATCCATACCCAGCTGCACCAGCACCATAACCTCCGGCCCCGTAGCCAGGATAGCCACCAGTACCCTGCTGCGATTGCCCGTACCTGCCCTCACTTCTACCATCATAACTCCCGGAGTTGGTGCTATGGCCATTGTTGCTCTGATAACCCCCACCTCCACCAGAACGCCCACCACCAGAGCCACCAGGGTTCGCCTCACGAGGCAGTGCACGCTTCACCTCCACCATCTTCCCACCTAGTTCGTGGAAGGTCTTGTGCAGCACCCGGTCAACCGCATCCTCTGAGTCAAATGTGATGAAGCCAAACCCTCGGGGGCGCTGTGTGTTCTGGTCGTACATCACTACGACGTCAGTGACGACGCCAAAGGTCTGGAAGTACTGGCGGAACCCTTCCTCCGTCAGAGTGGAGGGCAGCCCGCCCACGAAGATCTTCTTGGTCCTAGCACCACCGGCATCGCCGCCGCCGCCTCCTCCTCCACCACCAGAGTTCCTCCCGCCGCCGCTAGGGTTCGCGGCCTTGGAGGCCTGCTGCTCCTCCCGCGAGAGCGCCCGCTTCACATCAACCTGAGGGAAACAAAAACACCGGCAAAACGGAGAGAAATTCTCGTCAAGCTCGGTCCGTGGGGACAGATCGGGAGACGGCCGAAGCGAATATTCCGCGCGCGGTCGGGAATATTCGGCCTAGGTTTTCGAGTGGGGATGGCGCTGTACCGTGCGGCCGTCGAGGGTGTGGGGGTCCTGCAGCGCGCGGTCGACGACGGCGGGGTCAGCGAAGACGACGAAGCCGAAACCGCGGGGGCGGCCGGTGAGCTTGTCGCGCATGACGGCGGCCTGGGTGACCTCGCCGTAGGCGGAGAAGTGCTCACTCAGCTTCTCCTCCGTCGTCTCCCACGAGATGCCGCCGATGAAGAGCTTGCCCTGGTCCGACTCCATCTCTCCGCCTCCGCTCCGCTTCGTGCTCTCGCCTGCTGCGGGGAGGAGAGGGAGAGCGGAATTGGGGATTTCGGAGCTGCGGATTTGGGTTTGGGGGCGGAGTGGTTTGGGTTGGGGATATTTTAGGGCGGCCCGGGCGCGTGGTGGGGACCGGGGAGAGCCGCGGGAGCGGGACGGAGAGGGTTTTCGTTGGGCTTTTGTTTGGAAGGTTTTTTTTGCATGAGCCGGAACTCTTTTTTTGTCCAACGTGGGCACAATGGACTGTAGCTTGCTATGGTACTCTATTTTATCTTCTGTTCTAGATGTAAGACTTCAAACAAATCAGAACCCTTGGTTATAAAGAGAAAAATATAAAACGGTTATTAACCTCTCCCCCAACAACCGCCACACCCACGCGTGCCTGCATCACATGTAGCACGATCTGGTGGTTACAATTATTTTGATTTTTTTTTTCTATACTTTTTTGTCAACAATGCATGGGACGTAGTAAAGCCTATTTTAACACAATAGATAATTAAATAAAATCTAAGGAAAAAAGATTAGAAAATCAGATGGAAAAAAATCCTTCTGCACGTGGAGAGACATGCAAGTTTCTCGATTATTCGGTACAACAAGCACGGTGTGTGAGTCACAGCCTAATGCCACCCATAGACTCGCCTATGCATATACGCATCTTTTTCTAAGAAAAAAACCGATGAGGTGGACAACTGGGCTCATCACAGTGGGAGCGGGATCATTGCTTCACGGTCCGTTTTATCGGCATACGTTTCTGATTTTTTTAAATTATAAAATATATAAAATATTTAATGTATTACCTGTTAGGAGGTAATATTTCGTCCTAACCGCCTAGATCGGGTTAAATGAATGATCCATAATTATTTTGGAGTACCGTAGCAAACCCCGGGCACAATATATGGATGATGAACAGTTTTTTATGCTAAGACATCTCATCCACGTTTGAATATAAATTTTTAATACAATATTCATATGATAAAGCACTTCTAACTGTAATACGTGAGTTGTAAGTATCGTATGTTTGGTTGAAAAGGGGAACACAAACGCAAATAATATCAAATAGCATTGGCAGTGGTACTATGAAGTTAGTACCAGTTTTGTTTGGTAATAAAAACTGCATAGTGAAGGAAAAACGTGCTATATGGCTTTAACGATAGGAATTCAATGGTAATGCGTGTGACACCGTTTCGAACGTCCACGCAGAAGGAGAATCGTTACATTGGTAATGTGTTTGACACCGTTTTTCCTATTTCTGGAGAGAAATTAAACGGGGCTAATTCGAGCTTCCAAACTGCCCTCTATCCAGCGACTTGCTGAAAAAGTAAATATACATCATACTCTTAATTCTGCCCAAACAAACAACAAGACTTCCCTCTTTGTTGGTTGAAAAGGTGATTACAACTGATATAGATAAGAAAAAGGTTGAATCCTTGAACATTTTTAGAGTGAAGTTTGAAATTCTGACTTCTCAAAACCGACAATGCATGAAGATAGACAGCTAACTAATTCAGGAGTAGTACAAGTTATATGCCCAGCTGGAGTAGCTCCTTACAGGTACTGATGATACAAATCATTTACATGTATGTCTACCAGCGCAGAGGAAGCAAAATCTTTTGCGTCCTATAGACATTGCAGCACGAGAGAATGAAGAAAGTGGGTACACCGAGAACTAGCACTGATGATATTGTTAGCACAAATGACAAGAAACAATGCACACGCCAAAAAAGAACGATACAATCCGTTGCCTTGCTCCACGAAAGATTATGCCTTGATTCTTGCAAAAAAAAAACTAAAAACAAAGATTAATGTATTACACGGATCAGTTATTGATCCCAGAAGGGTTACAAGAACAAAATCACTGTATTGATCCAAGGTCACTATATCCTACTAGTTCTTGCCAATCAAACTACAGGCAACACAAAGACCTACAAATGAAGGATCAGTTCCGTCCTAATGCCGATGACCTGCTGTCTTTCTGCACACTAGAAGAAACTGATGAAACCACGTGGATTCGGCTGAGAACAAAGAGCAGAGGAGGACAGGGGCGCGTCCTCCTTGTCAAACCACCGGTGGCTGAGCGCCTCCGCCGCGGTGAGCCTCTTCTCGGCCTCGAAGCTCAGCAGGCCGCACAAGACCTCGCGCCCAGCCTCCGACAGTTCCCGCAGGCTCGCCTGGAGCTCCGGCGTGTCCATCCCGCACAGCTCCAGCATCCTGGCGTTCATGTCGTCCTCCGTCTCCGCGCCCCCGAACAGCGGCTCGCCGATGAGCAGCTCGGCCATGACGCACCCCAGCGCCCACATGTCCACGGCGGCGCCGTACCTCCGGCCACCTCCCAGCAGCTCCGGCGCGCGGTACCAGAGCGCGGCCACGGTCTGCTCCGGGTAGAGCTCGCCGGCGGGCCTCGTCGGCACCGCCATCCCGAGGTCGCAGATCTTCAGCGCGCCGCCGGCGCCGACGAGGATGTTGTCCGGCTTGATGTCGCGGTGGATGGTCCCCGCGCCGTGGAGCTTCTCGGCGCCGCGCAGAAGCTGGCGCATCATCGCGCGGGTCTCGGCCTCGGAGAAGGGCCGCGTGGTGAGGCGGCTCTCGAGGCTGGGCCCCACGAACTCCATCACGATGAACACGTGCCCCGTGACCTCGTCGGCGGCGACCTCCTTCATCTGCACGATCGACGGGTGGCCCCGGCACGCGGAGAGGCAGCCGGCCTCGCGGAACACCGCACGGAGGTCGGGCGCGCCGCCGCCGCCGTGGGCCGCGACGGGGCGGATCCACTTGATGGCCACCGTCTCGCCCGTGCGCTGGTCCCGAGCCTTCACCACGACGCCGTAGCTGCCCTCCCCGAGCACCTCGAGCTTCTCGTAGTTGTAGATGCTCCCGAACTGGTACCGCGGCCGCTTCTTCCGACCGCCGCCATCCGCCGCGGTACTGAACAATCCGTCCGGCGCCGGGCGCTTGCGGATCACCGCCGCCATGAGCGCCGTGTGTGCGCCGGGCGAATCGAGAGCTGGGGAGAAGATGAAGAGGGGCTGGTGGAGAGAGTTCTAGGAAGCGTGATGCGGCGGCGGGGAGGTCGGAATTCCGAGCTATACACGCAAGAGATCGATCTGTAGGGTAGAAGGAGTCCGATCAGACGATCAGTAGTCATCAATGGCGAAAGGATCTGGCGGGGAAGGGAGCTCGGAATCGGATTGGGGATTTCTGTTCATGCGCTAGCTCGTTTGATTCCTTGCCCGTCAAGGCTTTCTCGCCGTAACCGCCTCTGGGACATGGGGAGGAACCGACCTGTCTGTGTTGAGTTGCTTAACTTGCTACTGCAACAGGCTGACTTGTGGACCCGCCAACGGGATCAGAGGTGCTGATGGCTTTCTGGATGCGAATCAGCGTCTCTTGGGCATCCAAATTCGGATGAGCGGTAGGTAAATTGGTTAATTTGCTTGTGCCGGAAAAAGTATAACGGTTAATCGTCAAAACATTCTTTCATTAAAAAAATTCGTGAAAACATGACGATCCACTGTGACATTGTAGGTTGAAACGTGATGTGTTCGGCCCTCTAAACCAAACTGCATGAACTAATGTTGCCGTAGAACAGAGCTAGCTGAAGTGAAGAAGCAAGGATTTGTAGCAATGGTGATCACAACAATGTTTGCACAGTTGATATGAATCACAAAGAATCACTGCATCGTTTATGGATTACAGAACTGTTTGCGCAAACAAAATTGCATCGATGAATGTAACACTCATTCGTTCATTTGGCATTGTATTGCTAAATGCCAAATCTAACAATTGCATCTACATATAAATTGAAATATGAATAGCAAAACAATATGCAACTAGGAAATTTATATATATGTGTCATGGGCTTCCTCTTCTATTAGAGAAACGAAACGGCAAAAACTTTGCCATAACTTTTATTAGAAGAAGAAAACAAAAAACAAATGAATTAGAACTCCAAACTATAAAAAAACAACTTGAAAAGGACAAAAAACACCACAACTCAAAACCGCCTTAGGGGTGCCAAGACCACTGAGAAACAAGAACCACTCAAGATAGCAACAATAGAAAAGAAGAGATGACCCAATGTAGGACTACTCGTTTGTCGTATGCCTCGCGCTTCTGGCATCTTGAAAGAGTTGAACTTCCTCTTTGATAAGATAAGCAATATCCAACAGGGGTTTTGTAAGCTGCTGGAAGGTACGTCGGTTTTGTTCTTTCCAAATATTCCACCAAAAATAGATAACTAATTCATCAAATAAAGCTTTGCAAGCTTGATCAACTTGACAGCGATATTTTTCCACCAGCTATAGATTGAAGCTGTCCCTGAATGGGCGGTAAAATTTGTAGACCAAACCATATGAGTATTTGGTCCCACACCATATTTAGTTATGATTTTTTAAGAATACACTATCCGTAACAGCCTACATTCTGTCGGATTAACTGGCGGTATGTTGGCTACAGTAGCATCGGTCGGTTCATCCGGCTATAACCGTTTCAAACGACGAGAGGATGTATATTTTTGTAATTTTTTCATTAAGATATTTATTTTTGAAAAACCCTAAAATAAAAAATTAAAAAATTAAAAATTTCGTGAAGCCACTCTGGTCGGGGCCGGACTTCCAAAAGGATCGTGAAGCCCAATCTTTGCTACACGGGTTGGCCCAATGGGCTTGTAATGCACTGTAAGGGGCTTAGCATGAACATGATCACGACTCAAGGGCATGTTTAGCATGAACAAGATCACGAATGCACCGTTTTGCTCTCAGTATGTTTAGTTTAGCATTGCAATTTAAGTTTTTTTCAAGACAGGTCCGTACGGGCGTAAAAAGATTCTACTGCTCTCGTTTGTTGCCCGTATGATCCCGCAGCACACAATTAACAGACTTTCTAAAATGGACAGAAGTTATGTTTGGTATGTATTGACCATTTAATTAGGCAATTAGTTATGATTTCATTCATAGAATTGCATGTTTATGAGATTTTTTTTCAAATGTTAGAATTACACTATTCATAGAACTGAGGGAGGACATTAGATTTTTTTCTGCCAGTCAAGCTAATTAAAAAGATACATAAACAATAAAAAGTTTAAGGAAGTGTATTTTTTATTGTTCTATATTAGAAGTGTAGCTTCCATATAGGGATGGCAGCGGGTCGGGTGGTGCAAAAACCCACCCTCAACGACACCCGCAACACTTGACTACGGCCGCCCTCAACGAGACCCACGGGTGACTCGTGGGTTTCGGGTTTCCCGCGGGTATGTTAACAAGAAGCTAACGTTTAATGAAAAAAATTAAAATTGAGAAGAAAGTAGTCCCAATTATCAATTCTTGTTCACACAATGAATAAAAATGTATAACAATAAAACTTAGGGAAGTAAATAAAAGATATACAATTAATCCATTAAAATATTATATGTTTTTATATTAATTTGTATTAAATATTCGTAACATGCCTAAAACTAAAGGAAAAATATAGACATACATATATTTCGGTCCCGTGGGTGATCCGCGGGTAAAATATATCACATGCACCTGACTCTCTACCTTCGCGGGCCCGGACCCGGAACACCCTCCAGTGTAATATTGCATGCGCGCCCGCACCCGCGGGTGTGATTTGAAAGCATCTAGGCCCCAAGATTAGAGTTTTGGTAATTAATGACAACACCTTGTGGACTAACCTATGTGATCGGAGATCCTGTGAATTAGGACCTGGGAAAAACAAACTGCTGGTTGCCTGAGGAGAGTAATTACTAGACCCTCTCTGAGTGAAGATGCAATACTCTCAAATGCTGTAAGGCAGGTTAGCGATATGCTTTAATGTGTTTCTATTGGCTTGATTAAGCGAAGATGTCCTACAGGACATTCTTGAAAGAACGCACCTATATGAGCCCGATTGTAAAACGTCGCAGTCTATGAGATTTTGGTGATCTCTAGTAAGCTCAAGAAGAGACCAAGGAGTATGACGTATATGCTCCACCCGCGGGGTAGGCTACAGGTAGCCAAGTACTGGTTTGGTCTTTGATTGAAACTTGTCCGCATAAAACTTGCAATTCAAGGCGTAGTCCATTGTTCAAGTTGTGGATGAGTGTAGCTTGAAGCTCTAGGCAAGAGTTCAACTTAACAGTCCTTGCCGAAATACTGATATATAAACAGTAGTGAGAAACAAGCAAAATCTCTATATGGGAATTTGAGATCTGGTGGGAGATTGTTAGATTATTGGGCTTGGCCCATATGAATAATCCTAAGTAAATCTCTAAAGCCCATTAGCACTTGAGGGGGGTACGTCATCTATTAGTCCCATATTGCTAATGGATGAGGGTGTGGGGGGTTTTCCTCCCAATAAATAGAGACCACCTCCCTCATAGAAGAAGGGCACCATAGACTCTATACGGGAATACCCTAGGTTTGGGAGTCCCTAAGAAGGTCTATACGAGTTAGAGTTTTGCTACTTTTCATTGCTGCATTGCCATCGTAGTCTACTCTATTCCGAGCGCCGGCGTGCAACGGCGAACCGGAGAGCAGGTCTCCGGAACCAGTCGTCTTCGAGATCCTACACCGGGAGAGGGCGAATAAGGTTTTTGGGAAGCGCTGCGCGCGACTGCTCAAGACGTCGGCTCGTCCTCCGTCCACTACGGTGTACCGTCGTCTGCAACATCGTCTGCTGCGCTCCGTCCGTAGAACCGTCGTCGTTCCGACTGCGCCGTTCGTCTTCCCTACGGTAATTCCTCAGTACGTACACTATGTTTTAATCATGTTTTCTGATGTCATGATTATATTGTTCGTACTTCCTAGTCTGCTAGAGAATTGCATGTTAGGATTGTTTATCGTCATGTTTAATCTAGTTTGGAAATTAAACTTACAATTGCCTATATTTCCAACAATCCAAAAACCTTATTAGAGGCAATCTGTTGATTTATCGATGGCTGGTTTTGCTGAGTCACTGAGGCCAGAAAAGTTTTCTGGTGTGAACTTTAAGATATGGAAATCCAAGGTTCGCCTCTGGTTTACTACTATGCACATCTGGGAGACGAGACTTGGCAAGCCTGAGGGCGAACTAACTGCTGAAGAGCAGAAAAAGTTCGACGATGCTAATAATCTCTTCGTAGGATGTATCATGAGCAATCTATGTGACGAGTTGGTCCGTGTTTACATAGAAGAGACAGATGCGAAGTCCCTGTGGGATGCTCTGGTTGCTAAGTATGATGCAACAGACGCAGGCAATGAGCTTTACCTCATGGAGAGCTTCCATGACTACAGGATGGTTAACAACCGTTCTGTAGTGGAACAGGCACATAAGGTGCAGTGCATTGTCAAGGATCTTAACCTCCTTAAGTGTCCTATTCCCGACAAGTTTGTGGCTGGATGCATTATTGCAAAGCTGCCTTCCTCGTGGAGGAGCTTCGCCACAACTCTGAAACACAAGAGACAGGAAATATCAGTTGAAAACCTGATAGCATCTCTTGATGTTGAAGAGAAGGCTCGGAAGAAGGATGCTACTGAGAAGGAAGATCAAGGTCAGTCCAACGCCAACATGGTCCAGAAGTTCTCGCGTGCAGGCAAGAACAACAACAACAAGGGGAAAAACAAGCCCATGAAGACTACTACCTTCAAGAAGAAAAAGAACAAGCCTGAGCTGAAGTGTTTTACTTGTGGTGAGCTGAGACACTTCTCCAAGGATTGTCCAGATCGTGCAGACCGCAAGGGAAACAAAGCTAAGGAGCCCAAGGATGTCAACATGGTGACCATTGGCAATACTGATGGGTATGTTAATTTACCTACCGTACTTTCAGTTTTTCAATCCACGAGTTGGTGGCTTGATACGGGTGCTAATGTTCATGTGTGTGCTGACATATCCATGTTTTCTTCTTACCAGGCTGTCCGGATGGGCAATGGGTCACATGTTTCTGCTCATGGTGTTGGCATGGTCGATCTGAAGTTTACTTCGGAAAAAATCGTGCAGCTGAAGAACGTGCAACATGTCCCCACTGTCAATAAAAATCTTGTGAGCGGGTCATGATCAAGGACGGGTTTAAAGTAGTGTTAGAGTCCAATAAATTTGTCATGTCAAAACATGGACAATTCGTTGGTAAAGGCTATGATTGCGGAGGCTTGTTCCGCTTTTCTCTTGCTGATTTTTGTAATAAGTCCGTGAACCATATTTGTGGCAATATTAGTGATGATGCGAGCATTTGGCATTCACGTTTATGTCATGTGAATTTTGGTTTGATGTCTCGGCTTTCCAGCGTGTGTTTAATTCTGAATTTCACCATTGCCAAAGGTTCTAAGTACCATAGTTGTGTGCAATCGAAACAACCTCGGAAGCCTCACAAGGTAGGCGAGGAGAAACACTTGGCACCACTAGAACTCATACATTCTGATCTTTGCGAGATGAATGGTGTGTTGACAAAGGGTGGAAAGAGATACTTCATGACGTTAATAGATGATGCGACTAGATTTTGCTATGTTTATTTTTTGCAAACCAAGGATGAAGCGTTAGACTACTTTAAAATCTATAAGGCCGAAGTTGAGAATCAACTAGAGAGAAAGATCAAACGTTTAAGGTCTGATCGTGGTGGAGAATATTTTCCTAAAGTGTTTGATGAATTCTGTGAGGAATATAGCATTATTCATGAGAGGACACCTCACTATTCACCCGAGTCTAACGGGGTTGCTGAGAGGAAAAACCGCACGTTGACTGACTTGGTTAACTCCATGTTAGACACTGCTGGTTTATCAAAGGTATGGTGGGGGGAGGCTGTATTGACTTTGTGTCATGTCCTGAATAGAATTCCTAACCAGAACAAAGATCAAACTCCATATGAGTTATGAAATGGAAGAAAACCATCACTTTCTTATTTACGCACAAAGGGATGTTTCGTAAAAGTAAATGTGCCTATTCCTAAGAAGAGTAAGTTGGGACCTAAGACAGTGGATTGTATCTTTTTAGGATATGCTCATAGGAGCATTGCTTATAGGTTTTTAGTGGTTAAATCTGAGGTACCTGATATGAATGTTGATACTATTATGGAATCTCGTGATGCAACATTTTTTGAGAATATATTTCCTGCACAAGATATGCATAGCATTTCTAGATTTTCTACTGAGATAACTCCTATACCAGTTGCATATTTTGAGTCGTTTGAACAACCTATTGAGAATGAGAATATCCTAGAGAAAGATGACAGTGAAGCTCCTAGAAGGAGCAAGAGACAGAGGGTTGCTAAATCCTTTGGTGATGATTTCACTGTGTACCTTGTGGATAATACCCCCAGTCTATAGCTGAGGCGTATGCATCTCCAGATGCTGATGATTGGAAAGAAGCTGTTCAGAGCGAGATGGACTCGATTCTTTCTAATGGAACATGGGAGCTCACTGAACGACCCTACGGGTGTAAACCAGTAGGTTGTAAATGGGTGTTCAAAAAGAAGCTTAGGCCAGATGGAACTATTGATAAGTACAAGGCACGACTTATGGCTAAAGGTTACACACAAAAAGAAGGCGAAGATTTCTTTGATACTTATTCACCTGTCGCTAGACTGACCACGATTCGAGCATTACTGTCCTTGGCTGCCTCATATGGTCTTATCATACATCAGATGGATGTAAAGACATCTTTCCTGAATGGAGAGTTGGATGAGTAAATTTATATGGATCAGCCTGATGGGTTTGTGGTGAAGGGTCAAGAGAATAAGGTGTGTAAGCTAGTGAAGTCTTTGTATGGCCTGAAACAAGCACCTAAGCAGTGGCACGAGAAGTTTGACAGAACACTAACTTCTGCGGGCTTTGCCATTAATGAGGCTAATAGATGTATGTACTATCGCTATGGTGGGGTGGAGGAGTTATATTGTGCTTGTATGTGGACGACATACTGATTTTTGGCACAGATATTGATAATCAATGAGGTCAATTCTTTTCTATCAAAGAGTTTTGATATGAAAGATCTGGGAGAGGCTGATGTTATACTTAACATTAAGCTAATTAAGGAAGAGAATGGGATTACTCTTTCGCAATCTCATTATGTGGATAAGGTCTTGAACCGGTTTGGCTACATAGACAGTAAGCCTTCTCCAACGCCTTATGATCCCAGTGTGATGCTGAGAAAGAACAAGAAGATAGCCAAAGACCAACTGAGATATTCACAGATTATTGGTTCACTCATGTACTTAGCTAACGCAACGAGACCCGACATAGCTTTACTGTGAGCAAATTGAGCAGGTTCATGTCAAACCCGGGTTTAGATCATTGGCATGCATTTGAAAGGGTTATGCGCTATCTAGTAGGTACTATGAGTTATGAGATTCACTATTCTGGGCACCCCGCTGTGCTAGAGGGATATAGTGACTCGAACTAGATTTCTGAGGCTGATGAGCTTTACGCCACGAGTGGGTATGTGTTTACCCTTGGAGGTGGTGCTATATCATGGAGGTTTTGCAAACAGACCATTTTGACGAGGTCAACCATAGAAGCGGAACTAACCGCTTTAGACACAGCCACCGTTGAGGCTGAGTGGCTGCGTGAGCTTTTGATGGACTTGCATGTGGTTGAGAAACCAGTACTGGCTATCATTATGAACTGTGACAATCAAACGGTGATAGTCAAAGTGAACAGTGCTAAGGATAATGCGAAGTCATCAAGACATGTCAAAAGACGATTGAAGTCTGTCAGGAAGTTGAGAAACTCCGGAGTAATAAGTGTGACTTATATTCAAACTGACAAAAACCTGGCAGATCCTTTTACAAAAGGTTTATCACGGAATGCGATAGAAAATGCATCAAGGGAGATGGGTATTGGACCCGTGTAAGTTGCCACAGTAGTAACCCAACCTATGTGATCGCAGATCCCGTGAGTTAGGACCTGGGAAAAACAAACTGCTGGTTGGCTGAGAAGAGTAATTACTAGACCCTCTCTGAGTGAAGATGCAATACTCTCAAATGCTGTAAGGTAGGTTAGCGATATGCTTTAATGTGTTTCTATTGGCTTGATTAAGCGAAGATGTTGTCCTACAGAACATTCTTGAAAGAACACACCTATATGAGCCCGATTGTAAAACGTCGCAGTCTATGAGATTTGGGTGATCTCTAGTAAGCTCAAGAGACTAAGGAGTATGACGTATATGCTCCACCCGCGGGGTAGGCTACTGGTACCCAAGTACTGGTTTGGTCTTTGAGTGAAACTTGTCCGCACAAAACTTGCAATTCAAGGCGTAGTCCATTGTTCAAGTTGTGGATGAGTGTAGCTTGAAGCTTTAGGCAAGAGTTCAACTTAACAGTCCTTGCCGAAATACTGGTATATAAACAGTAGTGAGAAACAAGCAAAATCTCTATATGGGAATTTGAGATCTGGTGGGGGATTGTTAGATTATTGGGCTTGGCCCATATGAATAATCCTAAGTAAATCTCTAAAGCCCATTAGCACTTGAGGGGTACGTCATCTATTAGTCCCATATTGCTAATGGATGAGGGTATGGGGGGTTTTCCTCCCAATAAATAGAGACCACCTCCCTCATAGAAGAAGGGCACCATAGACTCTATACGGGAATCCCTTAGGTTTGGGAGTCCCTAAGAAGGTCTATACGAGTTAGAGTTTTGCTACTTTTCATTGCTGCGTTGCCATCGTAGTCTACTCTGCTCCGAGCGTCGGCGTGCACCGGCGAACGGGAGAGCAGGTCTCCGGAACCAGTCGTCTTCGAGATCCTGCACCGGGAGAGGGCGAATAAGGTTTTTGGGAAGCGCTGCGCGCGACTGCTCAAGACGTCTTTACCACGGCTCGTCCTCCGTCCACTACGGTGTACCGTCGTCTGCAACATCGTCTGCTGCGCTCCGTCCGTAGAATCGTTATCGTTCCGACTGCGCCGTTCGTCTTCCCTACGGTAATTCCTCAGTACATACACTATGTTTTAATCATGTTTTCTGGTGTCATGATTATGTTGTTCGTACTTCCTAGTCTGCTAGAGAATTGCATGCTAGGATTGTTTATCGTCATGTTTAATCTAGTTCGGAAATTAAACTTACAATTGCCTATATTTCCAAAACTAGTTTCACTAGTTGTAGAATTCATCTTGTGTTTCTAATTAAATTTCTCTAGTGTTGTACTTTTAGTTGAAAACCGCCTATTCACCCGCCTCTAGTCGGTAATCCTCGATCCTACGTGATTGCCATTTCATCCTTCTTATTTTGACTTTTAAGCAGATCAACCCCTTAACTAAGTATGCTAATCAGCCTTGTCCCTGCGTAAAAAAGTTTAGTGGCTTCTTACAACGTTGTGAACCATGTTTAACAAATCAATGCATAGCTAGTCATGTCATATGCTGAGTCCGGCGAGAAATGAAGGACATTGCACTCTCTACATCGTGCACTAGGATAGATGTACCACAATCGTACAAGGATGATAAAAGGTTTGACCTGGGTGACCCCGATACTCTTCCTTCTACGCAATCCTGAGCCTGAGCTATAGTAGTTGTTATAGAACGTACCACAATCGTACATGGGGAATGGAAAACGTTTCAGCAAGTAAATTACGAAACCGATTGTGGTCTGTGTTATAGTAGTTGCTTAGCATATGACGTGGCTAGTGGCGTCACGCTTAATTAGATTATTATATGGAATAAAGCTTTGTTAAATCGATGGGGGAATGAATGGTCACTAATTTAGTTATTTAAGTTATTTAAGGAGTTGATTTGTACCGGTTAAAATATAAAAATTAAACTTGCACTTTGAAACACGTAAGGTATGCAAAGTACGTTTTTTTTCTAAAAAAATAAAGGCAACAAAACATTGTCAGTTTCTGTATATGCTGCTTCCCTGACCACGTTGATCCTTGTGAGGACAAAGAGCAGGAGACACATCACAAGGCAATTGGTTCTTGCACCAAAAACAAAAAATGCAAAGAATAAGCGAACGCAGGAATCAGTTCTTGATCCCAAAATCAAAAGGTATAATACAAGAACAAGATTTCAAATTTTCACTTTATTATCGTTGATCCGCAAAGGGTTCGTACATCTCATTGGACATTGGGGGTTTTTTCCCCAATCAAGCTACAAACACGACTACAAAATTTCAATTCATTTTCTTTGATGCCCAAAGGGTTCGCACATCTCATTGGACGTTGGTTTTTCCAATCAAGCTACAAACAAGACTACAAGAAATCAGTTGTATCCTAATGCTGCCGATCGATCAGCTGCAGCATTGCGCACACTAAACGATGAACCTGATGCAAACACGCCGTTCCGGAGGCTGAGAACAAAGAGCAGAGGAGGACAGGGCCGCGTCGTCCTCCTCGTCGAACCACCGGTGGCCGAGCGCCTCCGCCGCGGTGAGCCTCTTCTCCGGCTTGACGCTGAGCAGGCCACGCAGGACCTCGCGCCCGGCCTCCGTCAGGTCCGGCAGGCCCCCGAACGCCACCTCCGGCGTCGACTCCATCGCGTACTCCACGTCGCGCGCCATGTGGAGGATGTCCTCCTCCGTCCCCGCGTCCCTGAACAGGGGCTCGCCGAGGAGCAGCTCCGCCATGACGCACCCCAGCGCCCACATGTCCACGGCGGCGCCGTACCTCCGGCCACCGCCCAGAAGCTCCGGCGCGCGGTACCAGAGCGCGGCCACGACCTCCTCCGGGTACGGCTCGCCGCCGGCGGGCCTCGCCGGCACCGCCATCCTGACGTCGCAGATCTTTACCGCGCCACCGCCGGAGCCGATGAGGATGTTGTCCGGCTTGATGTCGCGGTGGACGATGCCCTCACCGTGGAGTTTCTCGGCGCCGCGGAGGAGCTGGCGCATCATCCCCCGGGTCTCGGCGGCGGAGAAGGGACGCGTGAGGCGGGTCTGGAGGCTGGGCCCCACGAACTCCATCACGATGAACACGTGGCGGGTGACCTCGTCGGCGACGACCTCCTTCATCTGGACCACCGACGGGTGGCCCCGGCACGCCTCGAGGCAGCCGGCCTCGCGGAGGACGGCGGTGAGGTCGGTGACGCCGTTGGCGTCGGGGCGGATCCACTTGATGGCCACCGTTTCGCCAGTGCGGCGGTCGCGGCCCTTCACCACGACGCCGTAGGTGCCCTCGCCGAGCACCTCGAGCTTCTCGTAGTTGTAGATGCTCCCAATCTTGTGGCGCACCCGCTTCTTGGTGGCCGGAGCGGGACAGCAGGAGGTGGTTGTTCCCAAAGCCGCCGCCGGGCGCTTGCGTGTCGCCGCCGCCATGAGCGGCTCCAAACCCAGGGCGCCCGAGAGAGACGAGAGTGGGGGGAGGGTTCTTGCAGCAGGGGAAGGCGGCGTCGGGGAGAGGAGAGTCTCTGCCGAACTATGTACATTGCATACCGAACTGGTGTCGAAGTCGGACTCCGACCATTCGATCATCCGATCACCTTCTTGGATCCAACCCGGAAGAAAGAACACTCGAGAACATGAGGAGGAAATCGAATAGTCGGATTCAAATCTGGGATGTCAATGTGCGTATCTGATTTTTTGAACGGAGGAGGGACCCCAGCGGGCTAGTTCGCTTCCTTGGCCACCACGACTTCGCGCCACCTCTGCAAGACAGGGAAGGCCCGGTATGAGTTAATGCGCGTATGCGATTGAGCCCAAGCACATTAGGTTGCAAATTTGCTGTTTTGTACACTGGTAAAAAGTTTTTTTTTTTTGAGCAAGTGACGGCAGGTGCTGTGCCCATGATAGTAGAAAGCAATTGAAATGTACAGGTTTTGACCAATTGATCGACGAATAAAGGGAACAAGGAAAAAGAAAATAAAAAACTTTACCTGTACTACTTTACCTGTACTATTGGGCAGCAACGCCCGTTTATAAGCCGCAATATGACCGTTGCAAGATCACTTGGCGAGAGCACTTTGTTATCAAAGACATGGCGACATCGCTCCTTCCAAATGTTGCAGACAGTGTAGACTGTTAGGGCAAGTATGTTCTTGTGCTTGCCGAGGCTCTGCACTTAGCATCAGTTCTCACAAGGCAATCACTCGATGTATATTGGTGAGCAACGGTAGCAGAAAACTACTCCAGTTAGCCATGATTGTTCACACCTCTGCCGCATAGCTGCACTTGGCTATCATATCTGTCATGTGGGGCCGTCACTATGTCAGGCGCCGGCACCGCCAGGAGTCTGTTCCGGCGTCAAGAGTCCCAGATAGTTAGGAAAGATTTGTTAGTTAGAGTAATTTCCTTTTTTTCCAGGACGTGGTTTCCATCCTTAGAGATAGGTCTTAAGCCTTTATAAGATCTATGTACTGAACTATTTGAGGGTTAAGCAATAATAAATCTACAATCCTTTCCTTCCCTTCTCTTCACCATTGATCACCTAGGCAAAAACCCCAGGGATCCTACCGCACCTGGCTACGAGCTCCGTAGCAAGGGGCCTGCGTTCCTGGGCCTAAAGGCCCTTGACAACTTGGTATCAGCTTCCAGGCGATCTTCATCATCCACGACGTCCGCTGCCACCTCTCCGACGCCAACCGCCGTCTCCCAGCCATCGCCTATGGCGGAACCCTCCAATGCTGACTTGTTGGCACTCATCAAGTCCCTGACCGAGTCTGTGGCTTCCCTGCAGACGTCCGTGGCGGAACTCAAGCAGGCCAACCAGGACATGGGATCATTTGGACATCAATTGCCGCCTGGTCCACACCATGATTGGCCGCCAAGATTCCAGAAGCTGGATTTTCCTCGCTATGATGGCAAGTCTGACCCGCTCGTGTTCATCAATCGATGCGAGTCTTACTTCCACCAACAGCTGATCGCAGAGGAAGAAAAGGTTTGGATGGCTTCGTATAATCTGGTGGAGGGCGCTCAGCTCTGGTACGTCCAGGTCCAGCGCGATTTAGGCACTCCATCGTGGAGGCACTTCACAGAGCTTCTTCACCTTCGATACGGACCACCCCTGCGCTCCAATCCCCTGGGGAACTCATGGCATGCCACCGCACCACCACTGTCGTCGACTACCAGGAACGCTACGAGGCGCTCCTCCCGCGCGCCGGGCCATTGACTGAAGGGCAGCGCGTGCAAATCTTCACGGCCGGTCTCTTGCCACCGCTCAGCCTCGACGTGGAGGCCCACAACCCTCAATCCCTCGCCGTCGCCATGAGCCTTGCTCACAAGCTGGAACTTCGTGACCAATACACCAGGCCGCCACAATCCAGCTACTCGTCGTCACGGTATCCATCCAAGGGACTCCTTCCCGTGCCGGCCGTGCGGCTAGCCCTGACGGCACCGGTCGTCCTGGCTGCACAAACCACCACGGCGGTGGAGGGCCGCCCGGTGCGCCGCCTGTCACAGACAGAGATGGAAGACCGCCGGCGGCAAGGCCTTTGCTTCAACTGCAACGAGAAGTTTGTGCAGGGCCATAATCGTGTCTGTCAGCGGCTCTTTCTGGTGGATCTCGCCGAACCTGATGACACGGATGATGCGCTACCGACGTACACCGATCCAGCCGAGCCCCTCATCTCCCTGCATGCACTTACCGGCGTGCGCACCAGCGAGACGATGCAGGTCCAACTTCGCTTGGGCGACGATTTGATACTAGTCGCTCTTCTCGATTCGGGTTCCACCCACAACTTCATCTCCGAGGAGACCGTCCGCATCGCAGCTCTACCACTGGATCGCCGCGAAGACCTCAGGGTGACTGTCGCCAATGGTGAACGTGTGCCCTGCACGGATGTCCTGCGGGCGACCTGTTTCTCCATCGACGCTGAGACGTTCCGTGCTGACCTCTATGTCCTTCCTCTGGCCGGCTATAATGTGGTCTTGGGAACTCAGTGGCCCATACTCTGGGATTTCCGGGCCCTCACGATGATCTTCTGGCGACACGACCATCAGGTGTGCTGGCGGGGTTTAACAGCAAAACCGACGTCCTCCCTTGCAGTCTGCAGCGGTACCTCCCTCCCGGACGCCCTTCTCGCCGAGTTTGCTGGAGTTTTTGCCGAGCCGTAGGATCTCCCACCGGCCCGTGCCTGCGACCATCGCATCACCCTGGTCCCAGGTGCCCAGCCTGTCGTGGTGCGTCCCTACCGGTACCCTGCGAGGCACAAGAACGAGCTGGAACGCCAATGTGCCTCAATGTTGCGCCAAGGGCTCATCCATCGCAGCTCGTCCGCGTTCTCCTCACCGGTACTACTCGTCATGAAGCCTGATGGTTCGTGGAGATTCTGCGTTGACTACCGTGCTCTCAACGCCCTCACAGTCAAAGATGCGTTCCCAATTCCGGTGGTTGATGAGCTCATCGATGAACTCCGTGGCGCGCGTTTCTTCACCAAGCTCGACCTTCACTCAGGCTATCACCAGGTACGGATGTACTTTGCAGATGTTGAGAAAACGGTGTTCCGGACACATGAGGGCCTCTATGAGTTCCTGGTTATGCCGTTTGGGCTCTGCAACGCCCCGGCCACGTTCCAGGCATTAATGAACGACGTGCTCCACCCGTTTCTATGCCGCTTCGTCCTCATCTTCTTCGACGACGTATTAATCTACAACAGTTCATGGGCAGAACATCTCCAACATCTTCGTGCCGTCCTCACTACACTGCAGCGGCATCAGCTCTTCATCAAGCATTCCAAGTGCGCGTTCGGAGTCGACTCCATCCACTACCTGGGGCACAACATCCGGTGGCGTTCTTCAGTCGGCCGGTCGCTCCTCGCCATCGCGCTTTGGCTGCGTACGAGCGCGAACTAATTGGCCTCATGCACGCCGTCCGCCACTGGAGGCCGTATCTATGGGGACGACGTTTCACGATCCGCACGGATCATTACAGCCTCAAGTACTTGCTCGACCAGCGCCTGACCACGATCCCGCAACATCATTGGGTGGGCAAACTCCTGGGATTTGACTTCACTGTAGTCTACAAACCAGGCGCCACAAACATAGTCGCTGATGCACTCTCTCGGCGCGTCACGGAGGAAGGGTTGATCTTGGCGACGTCCAGACCTCGGTTTGATTTCATCGACCATCTGCGTCACGCCCAGCATGATGACCCAGCGCTCGTGGCCCTGCGAGACGAGATCACGGCCGGGACACGGGCCACTCCATGGGCTGTCGTCGATGGCATGGTCACCTATGATGGTCGTCTCTACATCAGTCCTGCCTCACCGCTTCTTGCTGAATTGGTGGCTGCCACTCACGAGGATGGCCATGAGGGTGTTCAACGGACTCTGCACAGGCTCCAGCGTGACTTCCACTCTCCGAATTTTCGTCGGCTTGTCCAGGACTTCATTCGTGCGTGTAGTATGTGCCAACGATACAAGTCCGAGCATCTGCATCCGGCTGGGCTTCTCCTACCCCTACCGGTTCCATCGTTGGTCTGGGCTGACCTCGGGCTGGATTTGATCGAGGCCTTACCGAAAGTAGGCGGGAAGTCGGTGATCTTGACAGTCGTGGATCGCTTCAGCAAATATTGTCATTTCATTCCGCTGTCTCACCCATATACTGCGAAGTCTGTGGCGCAGGTGTTCTTCGCAGAGATTGTCAGGCTTCATGGGATCCCTCAGTCGCTCGTTTCAGATCGTGACCCCGTCTTCACCTCGGCGTTCTGGCATGAGCTCATGCGTCTCATGGGCACAAAGCTGCATATGACCACAGCCTTTCACCCACAGTCCGATGGTCAGACAGAGGCCGCCAACAAGATTATTGTGGTGTACCTCCGTTGTTTTACGGGGGATTGTCCGCGCCAATGGATCCGTTGGTTACCTTGGGCGGAGTACGTCTACAACACTGCGTTCCAGGCATCGCTCAAGGATACCCCCTTCAAGGTCGTCTATGGCCGGGATCCCCCGTCCATCCGTTCATACGAACCGGGTGAGACGCGCGTTGCTGCCGTGGCCAAGACTATGGCTGATCGAGATGAGTTCCTCGCTGACGTCCACTATCGCTTGGAGGAAGCTCAGGCGGTTCAGAAGAAATTCTATGACAAGGGGCATCGCATGGTCACCTATGCTGTGGGCGATTGGGTGTGGTTGCGTCTTCGCCACCTTTTTCCGGCTTCTCTACCAACCACGACATCCGCCAAACTCAAGCCTCGCTATTATGGGCCCTACCGCGTCATCGAACTCATTAATGATGTGGCGGTTCGACTAGCACTGCCGGAGCGTGCTCGGCTCCACGATGTCTTTCATGTGGGTCTTCTGAAGAAATTTGTGGGCGCTCCTCCTGATGCTCCACCGGCGCTCCCACCCATTCTCCATGGTGCTGTTCTGCTGGAACCGGAACGTGCTGAGAAGAGCCGGCTTGCCCGTGGTGTTCATCAGATCCTCGTGCATTGGAAGGACCAACCTGCTTCAGCGGCCACTTGGGCAGATGTCGATAGCTTTGTTGAGCGCTACCCTTCCTTTCAGCTTGAGGACAAGCTGCTCATCGAGGAGGGGAGAGCTGTCATGTGGGGCCGTCACTATGTCATGCGCCGGCACCGCCAGGAGTCTGTTCCGGCGTCAAGAGTCCCAGATAGTTAGGAAAGATTTGTTAGTTAGAGTAATTTCCCTTTTTCTAGGATGTGGTTTTCGTCCTTAGAGATAGGCCTCAAGCCTTTATAAGATCTATGTACTGAACTCTTTGAGGGTTAAGCAATAATAAATCTACAATCCTTCCCTTCCCTTCTCTTCACCATTGATCACCTGGGAAAAAACCCCAGGGATCGTACCGCACCTGGCTACGAGCTCCGTAGCAAGGGTCCTGCGTCCCTGGGCCTAAAGGCCCTTGACAATATCACTACTGGAAATGGCTTTTTTCTTGCACACCGAAAACCATTAGGATAATTATGAAATCCCGTCAGAAATAGTTTTCCTTACGGCCACCATACTCGACAGGGATACATGTGTGTTCCGGCAGAATTATTCGTATTTCCTTGTGGGGTGGTTGATACCCTCAGGAAAAATTAATAGTCATATGGGAAAAAATGGTTTCTAGTAGTGTATGGATGTCTTTTCTTACTACGCGACACAATTGGCAGATTGGGTTGGCTTGCCCACCCCTCTTGATAATTCTATCACTGGTAGGCTGCCGACATTGCAATAGCAACCAATTGAAGAATTTAGTCTTCATGCAGCGCAGACCATTCATCCATGTACCATTGGTCAGGGCGACATGGACTGTCTGGTTCTTGTGCCAAGCTAACTTAAAACATTAAGGACCATTATCTTTTTGGCTATATCCATTCAGGCATTTGTCTTTCCAGTTCCAGGTAGTTTTGCCATTTCCTATTGTGATTGTGGTACAAGTTCTGAAGAGTTCTTCAATTGTTGTTACCTGTATTGGCACCCCTGTCCATGTTTTCGATTTATCTGCCCATTTGGACCATCTCCATAGAAGTCGCAATGCCTGGTTGTCATGTCTAGATCGAATGCCCAAGCCACCTAACCATTTTTTTTCTGCATACACGACATCATTTGACCCAACAATTGTGCGCTCTCGCATAATCATTCGCTGCCCATAGGAAATTTTGCCGGATTTTATCAATGCATTTGATGGCCCATTTTTACAAGCTCAAGGACGTCATGTGATAGATCGGGATCGATGATAGTACTGCATTGATCAAAGATAACCTTGTTGAAAGATAGATATGTTCGATTTGTATTTGCGTTACTTGTACGTGAAGGATGTCTAATGATAGGTGATATGGCCAGGAGGTTTTAGACTTAGATAGAATCTGTTGTATTGTTTGCTAGAGTTGATGTAAACAAATCTCTGGGCCAATCCCATCGGTTGTTATCCTCTACTTTGTATAAAGGCCATGCGTGGGGCTATTCCATCGCACATTAACACGCATCCGTCGAGCACCCGAGATAAGGCCAACGCTTACACCATCCACAACTATTTCCTGTCAAACCTCTCAACCCGTGTTAGTATACTTCCTTTCCATCCAGGTAAATGGGCGCCAATGTTGTCGTCCAGTTCTTGATCATCAGCTCTATTGACTTCATCATGATGTTGCCAGTTTATCATTATTTCTGTTGCAGTTGAATTGAAAACTTATCTATGAGATTTGAACTTGGTTTGTAATAACTTAATTTGAGATTTATTATGGATTCGAACTTATTGAATATTGTAATTTTTGGAACTTGCCTTCATGTGTGTTGTTTTGATCATAAATGTGTGATTTAAGCGAGCTTGACTCAATGAATCTCCAACTTATTCCTATTTAATTGTATAGACATCTCGAGTGGTTCTTAGTGCACAGGATTAATTTCTGAATGGTCTGCCACATGAACGTGCACATCAGACGTCCATGGGCTAGCATTTCCCTTTCATTTTTGAAGAAAAAATTGACGGTATCAAATATTTTCATTTATTACCTCTCCCTTTAGTTACGAATAGAAAGCCTGTCCAGAAAAAAGGATAGGAGCATTGATGCGTTGAAGCTTCTCACGAGATAGCCAAATCAGGCGGCAGTATGTTGCTTCCTGCAAAGCTGCAGTTCTCAGAAAACAGATTTTTGAAAGGGAAAGAAGACCAACTGCATCTGAAATCAGCTGAACCGTATCAAACTGAACATAATTTTCTTAAGCTGAATCTATCTGCAGAACCTGCCAGTCGCCACACCAGTACACCACTCCTCGCCCTGATCGAGGAGTGCTACGAATCGAACGATCTTATGCGGCAGTACAAGGTCAATCGAACGGCTAGAAGGCACCAGGGGTGCTACGAATCTGCATTCCTACCAGCCAATTGAACTCGTGGAACCCAAGCAAACTCAGAGTTCATGAGATTACCCGATGTACACGCAGGGCTTCATATGTCGGTCACGTATATATATATGTGAAGTTGGAAACTGCATTTGTGACGGGAACACTCGATCGCTATACACTAAAATAGGGTGGCCTCCACGGCGGCCACGTTTGCAGGCTGCATGGCGACCTCCCGCTTCTTCTGCTCCTCGCTGCCGGCGGCGTCGCCGACGCGGGCGTCCTCGGCGTTGTACACGTAGAGCCTGGACACGACGAAGAAGACGAGGAGGTTGGCGCAGTTGAGGATGGCGAAGAAGGCGAAGTACTTGTCCAGCCGCGACGCGTTGAGGTTGTTGAGCACCCACCCTGCCCGGCCGTGGCTCTCCGTGACGCGCGACACGGTCGAGAGGAGCGCGCTGCTGAGGAAGTTGCCGACGCCGAGGCTGGTCATGGCGTACGACGTGCCCAGGCTCTTCATGCCCTCTGGCGCCTGGTCGTAGAAGAACTCGATCTTGGCCACCTCGAGGAACGCGTCGGCCACGCCCATGAGCACGAACTGCGGGAGCAGCACGAAGATGGTGAGCGGGATGGTCGTGCCCTTGCTGTCCAAGATCCCGTGCTCCCTCGCCACCGCCAGCCGGTGCCGCTCCGTCACCGAGGCGATGGCCATGATGGCGATGTGGATGACGAGCCCGACGCCCATCCGCTGGAGCATCGAGATCCCCCGCGGGTTCCCCGTCGCCCGCCGCGCGACCGGCATGAACACCCGGTCGTAGAGCACCACGGAGACGAGCATGGAGATGGTCACGAACGCCTGGAGGCTCGCCGGCGGGATCTGGAAGTGGGGGCCCACGTGCCGGTCCAGCGTCGTCCCTTGCTTCACGAACAGCGTGTTGATCTGCGCCACCATCGCGCTGGGCACGAACGTGATGGCCAGCACGGGCAGCATCTTGAGCATCCG
Organism: Digitaria exilis; assembly: GCA_015342445.1. NCBI lineage: Eukaryota > Viridiplantae > Streptophyta > Magnoliopsida > Poales > Poaceae > Digitaria > Digitaria exilis. Next base: position 3,326,950 of record JACEFO010001669.1, on the reverse strand, counting down.
CTTCGTCTCCTCCACCTCCGTCACCGTGCTCAGCGACCACCTCGACGCCGGCGCGCTCCCTCCGTTCGTCGTCTTCACGGCCGCCTTGCTCAGAGCCGCCATGTTGGGCGTGTGGGGGAGAGGGGTGGAGTTCTTCTTGGCGTAGTGCGCGTCGTCGAGCTCGTGGAGGTGGCGCGGGTCGACGGGGGCCGCGACGGCGCACTTGGTGGCGGCGGCCACGATGACCCTGGCCATCTTGGCGAAGGGGCTCTCGGAGGTGGGTTTGTGGCGGTAGAACGGCGTGCCAGCGGTGAAGATGGCGATGGAGACGGCGAGGCCGAGGGTTGGGAGCGCGTAGCCGATGGTCCAGCCGACGGTGTCCTGGATGTAGACGAGGACGGTGTTGGCGAACAGCGTGCCGAAGAAGATGCTGAACATCCACCAGTTGAAGAAGGAGAGCTTGTGGCGGCGCTCCGCCGGGTGGTTGTCGTCGAACTGGTCCGCGCCGATGGTGGAGATGTTGGGCTTGGTGCCGCCGGTCCCCACGGCGAGGATGTACAGGCCCAGGAAGAAGACGCCCAGCTGGGTCCTCGTCGCCTGATGAGTGCAGTTCGGGTCCGACGTGCCGGAGCCGCACTCGGGCGGACGCAGCGACGGCAGCGACACCGATAGCGTCAGCAGGATCATGCCCTGTCGCAATGGGGCACACACGGAAACAGAGTCAGTCAGCAGCATGGTCAAAGAAAAGGTTGGTTTGGTGGAGCGTGGGCTTGAAACCCGTTTGTAAAAAGATTTACGACCCATATGGAAATCGTCGTCGTGGGTTTGAATTTTGATATTTTCCCGGGGTTCCTAAAAAAATGATATTTTCCCGGGACGTTCCATCACACTGTTTTTTTTCTTAGAAAAAAAATCACAATTTTTTTTAGGGTGAACATTAACATCACGAACCCCCCTTATCAGTCCCCTCCAGCTGTACATCAAGCAGTCGAGCACATCTTTTTTTTTCTTATTAAAAAAAGAGATTTACTCGTTCTCAATCAATTGAGATCTCGCCTTCTCCTCAATCGACGTCCTCTTCTGTTGGGATTAGGGTTGGGGGCTTTCTGAGCTGGGGTTACCTCCATGGTTGCCGGCTATAGAAGAAGCTTGGGGCGGCTCGCCGGCGGTGGAGGCGGAAGAGACGACGGAGCGGAGGCGGCGAGGGCGCCGCCGGAGCCGGGCGGTGGAGGACCCCCGGTGGACGGTGGAGGCGGCGGGGGCATCTCGTCCTAGCGGTTAGCGTCGGGCGGCGAAAGAGGGCGGCGGCAAAGACGGCGGAGGCCGCCGGAGCCGGGCGGGAGGTGGTCGCAGCGGGGTGAGATGAGTAGAGGAGGGAAACCAGGTTAGAGGAAGAAGAAGCGTCGGAGGAAGAAAGACTCTGGAAGCATTGGATTTCAATCCAACAGTGGAGGACGGTGACTGACAATGTGATCATTTTTCAGTCGATTGAGGAGGAGACACTCTAAAAAAACACGAGAAGCACACCAAAAACAACAGCTACAGTGTAGTAGTGCTACACTGAAAGCTAACTGCACATGAAAGCACCATCCAAGAAAGAAGCGAACAGAAAGCAACAGAGGGAACGGGAAGGGATGGAGACAAAGAAAACACGGCGAATCCTGCAGGAGAGGCGGCCGGGCAGACGGCGAGACTTACGCAGAGGTAGATGACGGAGGCGGCCATGAAGGTGCGGTAGCGGCCGAGGTGGGCGTCGGCCACGTAGGCGCCGATGACGGGCGTCATCCAGATGGTGCCGACCCAGTTGGTGACGTTGTTCGCCGACGGCACCACGCCCTGGTGCAGCTTCGTCGTCAGGTACAGCACCAGGTTCGACGAGATGCCGTAGAACGCCATCCGCTCGAACACCTCGTACACTGCGCCCGTGAGCAATTCGACAAAAAAAAAAATAAAAAAAATCAGGGCATGTTCAGGCTCTGTTTCAAATGCATCGATCGAGTCTTTGACAATACTGTTAGCAATAGATCACTTTGAACGTCACATAGGAAAGAGATGGCTTCCCAAAACATATGCTAGCTAGCAGTAAACAACACTCTTTCATGTTTCATCCCGTGGCATGGCTGGTGTCCGCTCGAGCCTCACCGACCCCTTCCAGCTCCGGCGACCCATGAGCTCATCATTTTCGCCTTTCCGGTAGGTCTTGCAGATACGAAAGCGACTTAGGCTGCTCTTTCTTCTTGGACCCCAGCGCGGCAGCGCCGCCGACCTCTTCCCAGCTCAGCGTCACGTACAATCACAATTCACAAAGGGCAGCCCAAAAAGAGAATCTCTGAACAAGTCCTTGTTTAAAAAGATAGAAATTCGACGACAAATTCTCTGGACAAGTTGCTCGCATCAGTCAGAGCCTCACAATTGGAAAAACGGCATCACCCAGATTTTATTTAAAAAAAAAGAAGGGGAGAAAAACTTTGTCGTGTTGGTCTTAAATATCAACCTACAGCCCTTTTTTCCGAAATATAAAAACCAAGGTACCTACGTATGACAGACGCCACAGCATGTACATGGCTGAAATAATTGGAAATGGACAAACAGAAGAGGGCGTGTCTTGGCTGTCATGGGGAGCACAAGGCCAAGTCCAAATCTGATGGAAGCTAAGCAGCATGCCTCGTTCCAAACAAACCATCAGCGGCGGGTCCCCTGGCCTCTCGATTGGTACAAGGCTAATTCCAATCGCTTGCGGACAGTACAAGCACCCCCCAAATTCCCCAGCAGTTTACCAGTGCTTTTCCTCGGCATTATTCTGTGCTCATTTGTCGACACAGATTGTTGGAGACGAGAGCTGCAAAAACTAAGCAATCTTCTTCTTCATTTGTACTTTATCTTTTTGGGGTAAACGAAACTGAAAAATCCTTGTATATAAAGGTTAGCGCTTTTGTTCAGTGTATTGAGCTCCTTCAGTCTCTCCAACAACCAACGGTCTACTAGTATATACTTCACCATCGCATCTACCGTCTACCTAGTATAAATTCAGTGGGCCTGAACTATGTAACATTTCCTACTATACTATAGTACTGTACCATACACTGTCCTCGCTTAGCCATAGCCCGTAGAACGTACTCTCATGCTCAGCTGAAGAGTTGTGGATGGATGGATAAGCTCGCATCCTCCCATCCCGGCCCATGCATGTGTCCAGTTGCAACGCATGGTGTGTCGGCGAAGCACGTCAGGAAAAGGAAGGAGACGAGTGCGGCGGTGGCCGGAAGGTGATGGGCACGGGCAGAAGATCCGGCGCCGGCGAGATAGATGCATAGATGCAAGGACTCGTCGTCGATGGCAGCTAGGACTGCTCTGGCGAGCAGCCGATACCCGATGACCCAAAACCAGACGGATTCCTGTAGCACTGTAGCAGCATCTAGCAAGATGGACAGATGGTTGGTCGCCAAATCGTCGCGGGCGGCCCCTAACTTTTTTGTCATGTGCATGTGATGACCAGAACAAAAGCTCCAAGCTTGTGCCAATACTTAACATAAGCCTGACCTGGTTTTTAGTTCATTTCGGATTACTGACGAACCCGATGGTACAGTCTCCACGCATCAGATTGATATGCACAGTATTTTTCAGATGATGCTAGAAAGTGTGCATCAAAGTTTCGAGCACGCTGACTTCTCTACGGACCTCAGAAACACAAACCATGGCATGAGTAGTGAGGATGGCTGCTGATCCGTACCTACAACGAAGCCGCAGGCTTTCCACCCTCCGCGCTTGGACCTAAGCACCGGGTTGCCGTGGAGGTCCACCGTGCCGTCCTGCGTGTACTCGTCGCCGGCGGCCGGCGCCGCCTCCAGCCTCTCCGCCATGGCTGAGAGATCCCTCCCTGGGCGAGAGGGATATGGGAAGTATGAGGATGACAGGCACTACGGCAGGCAGGAAGCTATAGCTGTGTGAGCGAGCTCTGGCAGCAGCTCGGCCATTTATAAGCCCGGCCCTCCAGCGGTCAACAAGTGGCGAGGCCCGAGTGGACTGGACTCGTGTGGGCAGGCAGCCAAATACCCAAATCCTTTTGGACCCGGTGAGCTTCTCTTCTGGGCAAGTTCCAAGTGGGCAGCACCCACACCCACACAGAAAGAAAGAAAGCGGAGACAACAAGGTTTCAGAGCCAGCAGTTGGAGTGCTCTAGGAATTGACATGTGATGCATGGATCCAGTAATAAGCCAGCAAGAACTTTTGGAATGAAAGTCGAATTGTTCAACCGATGCAAACAAGCATGCCATACCTCACAAGTCACAACTCCCATATGCTGCTCCAAACATGAAAAATCGTTCGTTTCTCAGGATTAGGAGTTTTGGAAACAGCCAAAGAGGCTGGCAAGAGAACACTGTACTGTGAATATTTTACCACGTGCAAATCCAAAGTCAGGCCCAAAATGGTGGTGTGGTGGGCACGCACGGCGGCCCGGGCTCCACGAGCGATAGTTATCTATCAAACCAGCAGCCGTTCACAGGACCGATCTCACCAACCCTGCAACATGCAAAAAAAAAAAAAAAAGCGAGCCACTTTTGAAGTGACGGAATCTTGGCGACCGATCGATGATCCATGGACCATGGAGAAAGAGCTCTAGTATCCTAGTATAGGGACCGTGCATGCTCGAAAAGATCCCTTGCAAAAGCTTCCAACTTCCACGCGAGGAAAGGATCATGTCAGTCAGGACGGACGTTATCGCCTATTGCTCCGATCCAGTGTGGCTTCCAAAAGGAAAGGATGAATCAGGATTTCATTTTGGCGCGCGTGGCAGGCTACAGCCAACAGCACAAACATACAAGTCGCTGAAACCGATCGAGCAGAGCAGAGTCGCCACGCCTCAGGCCACTTCTTGCCCGTCTGGCGTACGTGGCACCGGCTGGATGACCCAACCCGGCCGGTCGGCCTCACGGTCACGGGGCCGGGCTCCCAACCCTCGGCGTCACGGGGCAGCCCGGAGCGAGCCGCGCGGCGGTCGGGTCGAGGTGAGGCGCCCGGTGGGGTGGTGTTTTTTGCAAAGGGAAAAAAAGGCGCGTGCGTGCTCCCGTGGGGAACTGACGGCGAGTCGGCGAGCTAGGGACGACGAATATGGAATATTGCCAGCCATGTCATGTTCTTCTTTTTTTTTTTTTTTGCGCAAGCCAGCCATGTCATGTTGCAGCCTCTCCGCAAGCTGAAAAAGAAGTAAAGGGGGGCCAAGATTCGGCGAGAGAGAACAATCAACGACGTTTGTTCGGCACTGTCTAGTAAGGACCGGACGGGCACTCCTTTGCCAACCTTTTTTTTTTTATGGTGGTTTATCCGGTAGCAGCTATTCTACTTCAGATCTGTCCACTCATGCGGCTCCTCGGTAGAGCACTAGAGTACATGAGTCCACGATCCTGTATTTCCAACCATGTGTGCTCCGATTGATTGGTCGGGGGCTGCAGAGTTGTCAACGCCCGAGCTTGACCGAGAGATCGATGAGATGAGTGGAGGTTCGTGAGCCCAAAAGGATAAGTAATGTACAGTTCCTCTTCGTCGAGGAATAATCCACACCCTGTGCTTTTGTAGCGACCTTCTTTCGCTCGTCCAGCAAAAAAGATCAAAAGATCGCCATTTGGGTCATCGCCAAAAGCGATGGAACTTCGCAACCAACAAGAATCCAACTGAAGGACCATCCAAGCGCGACAGTGTCACTGCCAAGTTCTACTGGACCGTCGGGGCTGCAGGTTTAAGGACTTGGAGGCTTCTTGGAGCTGCTCGGGTGCCTTCGTGTCAACATCACAACACCAAGACCCGCGCGTGTCTCCGCGGTGGAATCTTCCATGGCCACAACTTTGCCAAGCTTCAGTGGTACACTGGTACGTGCCAGTGACAGGTGGACTAGCAGCAGGGCCAACCGGCACATGGTGCGTGCGCCATCAAAATCGAGCGATCCGATCGATCCCTTCGGCGACCAAGCACTTTTTACACGAGCAAGCGACGAAGCAGTACTGTCGAAGCAGCCAATTAAGCACACTGACCGTCCTTTTCGTCCAAACGTTGCCTTCTACTGTAGAAAGAATCGGTTCGCTCGCGCCAAGGTCGCCTCTCGCCGGGACATGCATGGATGTCACGCTCGGGTTCGGGTACGTCTCGTTCACTAGCTCCTTCCTGTGCCACCGGCTGCATATATATGAATATGATCCCACAGCATTATTCCTCGCCGGATCGGCGGCCACTTGCGCGACGGCAGCGACGCCCGCACCGCATGCGCGCCGCTCGAGCACGTCCACACACGCCGGCACGACGCACGCACAAACCGGCAGAGCACGAGCAAATTAAATTCAAACCAACCGATGTGATATTTTCCAGATTGGACCAGCTAGTCAATCGGCCGTGCCTTTACGCACGAGGGCACGAATAAACAACAATGCGAGTCCAAACAAGTAGGCTCACTTGCCCATCCTTGGAGAGCTTGGGATGAAGACTTGCCGACGCACGAGCTTGACCGGGAGATTCCCCGGCCTCCGGGACGCAGACGACGAATAATCTGACCCAAATCGCAAGGAAACCATTAGGATATATATTGAGCTCCCAGCTCCCGCTGCCAAGAATTCCCCGGCGGGTGTTGTGCCGCTGTCACGGGCGGGCGTCGCCGCGTCGGGCATGTCGGATCGGACGTACTTAACTTATAATCCGCTTGCAGTTGGGATTAAGGATGTCCATGCAACATGCATGCATCTGCGCGCGATAACCATGCATGCGTCCAAAGGTCTTTCCAGGGAGGCAATCCTATGCCTCTTTGGATCCCATTTCACTTTCACTAAACTTTAGCAGCTGAAGTTTAGGTGGGGTTCAGTTTGGATCCCGGCAAAAATGCTAGCTTGTGTCTTATCGAACGCATAGCTAAAATTTAGTCAATAGCCGGTTGTACCTACCTAAATCAGCTAAACTTTAGCCGGTGTAATCCAAACATGCATAGCCTATATAGCGATGAAAGGGTATACGTGCATGCAGCATGGAGTACTACCACGGCGGTCAGCGGCCAACAATAACAAACGCTAGTAGTTTAACTAGAAACAACTCTTAAACATATTTTTTTCTCGAATACACATGAGAACTGCGTATCATTGTATTAAGAAGAAATACATAATGTTTTACACAACACGAAGCGATAGATCACTCACAACGGAATTACCGGTCTACAAGACTTATATTCCGCGAGGCATTACACTTAAACTCATTTCGAGGTAGCTAACTAGGCCTCAAAGTACCCAGAAGTGACATCCTCGTGCCCCGCTTGTTTCTTGACCGGCACAAAGTTGTTGATTGCCTGAGCATGGGCGTCGGAGAGGCCACCATTAAAGATGGTGTCCAGTTTATGAGAACATGAGCTGTGTTTTTTTTTCCTTTTCTTTTTTTGATACTGAGCATAGAGCTGAATTGGTACGGGATCATGCATGGATGGATCATGGATGCCTCTGCCAACGTAGCACGAACCAATGGCGGAGCTACATTGGGGCCGTAGAGGGCTCCCCCCCCCCCCCCCCCCCCCCCCGCATGGAAAAGTTTGTGAAGAGCTGAGTGCCCGAGCTGCCTATGCCTTCAGTCCTTCCTCTAACGTCTCGTTCTAGCATCCTTGGAAGTGGCAAATTGCCCCCTACGATAGATTGAGACAGCTGCCTAGCTACCCGCACGATGTTGAGACCCCTTCCTCTCCTTCCTCTTCCTGGTTCACTAGCTGATTCTCCAATGCATGGTGGCCAGAACAGTTGTTTGGACCTTTGCGTCAGCTAGCCGCTACTGAGGGAAGAAGATGAACAGGGTCCCCGTGTGGCCACTAGAACTGTATGGACTTCAGGAGTCAAGACGTATGGATGGCCTGCAGCCAGCAGACCATGAGAGAGCATAACATAAGGCCCAAAGTGCAAAGCCTAAAACTCAAAGCACATTTGCTTCCCTGACGCTACGCTAAGACATGGACGTGTTACTGTAGCAACCGGCCCCCTCTTGGATTGGATGCACGCTCCGCCACTGGCACGAACGGCTCCAGTAGTATAAAGTCAGCCCTTCTTTTTTTTTTCAATCTCGGCAGAGAATAAAGTCTAAAGCACTACTACTGCAGTAGTGCTAGTGTTTTTCAACGGAGCCATGCAAGTTGGAGTAGTAGCTGCCATTTCCCACTCGTGCGATGCGGCTATGCGCTGACCTGCTCCGGCCGGCTCGCCAATAATCCTCTTCCACACTCGTACGTTTCGATAATTTAGGCTGGTTATAGATATATATGATCGATCATCTGGCCATCAAAGACCAACAGAATGAGACACTTCGGGAGTAGTACTACTAGTCTACGGCGGTTAGGCTTCACAACGTACGTGCACTAGCTAGTTAATTGAACGAAACGAAGACATTGAAGGTTGGATGCTTGAATTGTTAACAAAAGGTCAGGCTCACATAGCCCACACGCGTGCGTAAAATATGCAGCATGTCCCGGCCAGTTTCGTTTGGTCTCGTTGGCCAGCAGTCTCTGCCACGGTCCAAACAGCCGCTAAATATCTGCGTCTTTTCAACTTTTGCGGCTGATTTAGGCCCTGTTATCGAAGTGCTACTGGATGAAAGTGTTAGAGTTTAGCACTTTCATGTATTAGCCCATCCAAATAGGAGTGCTAATAGATGTGCTAAACTTTAGTCCACCCTTGAAATGGTAAAAAAAAACATTAGCTACATGAGAGGTGCTAAGGGCAGTCCCAACCCAGACTCTACCTATAAAGTCCATATGTTGAAGACTCTACTACAAGAAACCATAGTCTCCAATGAATTTTTTTTATCTTGGAGTCTATCTAATTATTTAACCAGATTTCTCCCATTTTACGCGTAGACTTCATTTCTAACTTAGACCTGGTTTCTATGTTTTTTATTTAACCAGATTTCTCTCATTTTACGCGTAGATTTGATTTCTAACTTAGACCTGGTTTCTATGTTTTTTTTGCCTCTCTCTTCTCATTAAATTGCTTGCCACATGAGCAAAATACCCACATAGCAATGTAATTAATAGAGACAGACTCTACAATAGAGTCTGGGTTGGGACTGTCCTAATGGTACTAATGAGAATCAAAACCTTGACAAACAACCAACATGCTCGCAACTTTTTCTTTTACAACAACAAAGAAGATAATCCAAGGGCAAAAATAGTCTTTTCTCACTTTTGCAGTTAAACTTTAGACATGAATCTAAACATGCATGTGCTAAAGTTTAGCACCTCAACTTTAGCTATATTGGAAAATTCACTGGCCTTTCTCTCCAAATTAAACCTTGTCCACATCGTCATCATGTCTCTATCCATGGCTAGGGAGCAAGCGCCAAATTGAGAAGTATTATTTATCAAGGTCTCGACATCACATAGTCACATATGGCATACCAGACCAATGCGGCTATGCCATTGAATTTACCGGGGCTCGCGGGGGGATGTCTATCCATATCTTAAGCTCTGCGGTCATTATTTCCATAGTACATTTCTTGTACAAGTAGTGCTCAAAGTTTAAGCAGGTGTATAACGTTAACTGCTGCTTGTCCAGGAGATTGTGAGAACGGGGAACTAGAAGTAGGATAAGCTCACTAAACTATAGTCAAAGATAACAACAAATTGATTGAATTAGATCGATCCGTGACAATGACCTTCTGGGTGAACCCGTAAACTTCCCTACCATGATAGCTACTGATAAAGTGATAATCGTATCTGCCACTACGTAGCTGACTTTTACATGGTGTATGTCAAGTTGATATCAATAAAACTGCTAGTATCAATAAAGGAATTCAAATTACATTTTAATTTTTTTAGGGGAAGCAGTGGAATTATAGCTTATATATAGGCAGACAGATTGCTCAAGCAACAGAAGGTATTTTTATAATCAGAGCAATCAGTGCCCTTTTTAAGATGTCCATGATTTGCACTCGATCATGTAGCCCTGTTTATCACTAGATTGCTCAAGCAATATAAGATGTCCATATGATTTGCACTCATCTAGCCCTGTTTATCACTATACTCAAGAGCAATCAGTGCCCTTTTTAATGGGTTTGACTGGGGGTTTTTGTTGATACATGCATGTACTTGGAATCTTTGATGATTCGGATGACATCTATTATTTGATTATTTGTGTGCCTACTTGCTGCTGGCTTACACCCACGCTCTTCGAATCCTTCTACGAGATGAAACGATCATGTGCATGTGTGTACAAATTTACATGTCGTGTGCCAAAAACTTTCCGGTAGTGGAGGTAGTAGCAAGTATGAGGTTTGAATTGACAGCAACGATGAATTTTATTAGCTCCGGTCTCCGGACAAAGTTACCCATTCCCTTTAATTTACCAGCAGATAGCGCGACAAGTAGTGACAGGGGCACCCTACCGAAATGCGCACGTACTACTACTTTGGTGACCAACAGTAATCGACCGCGACCGGCCGGGTGACCATTCTCGTGGGCTTACGCCATCGCGAGAAGCTAAATCTCATTAATTTCTACTAGACGGATGCATCTATCTATCTATCTATGTATCAATAATCGATACGTACGTCATCCACTCATGCATCCTAGTAGATCCTACCATGGAGCCAGCGCGCGGAAAGTCCACCGTGTGGAAGCGGCGGGGATGGCGATATGCCGTTCTTCATCCCAAGCCTTGGGCTACGTACCTAGCTACTCAATCAGAGGTCGCTGTATGTTACCGGCAACTTGCGCTAGTAGCTAGCTACTTCCGTTGCGCGAGGCGTGCAAGATTGCACGTACGATAATACTGCTGTCCTGCTTCTGTACGCTCTAAGTTCAGATAGTGTGCATGCATGTATATGACGTATTGTACGCACGGCCAGCTGGCCAAGCGCCCGTGCCAGTCCACGTCACCGGATCGGATCTTGCCAGGAGCTACAGAGAGACCGGGGGGCTATGACTAGTCGACTTTGACGGTTTGACTCCAGAACGGAGGTGGGCCCCACACCCGGAGGCGCATCCTTGTACGGTCCCGCAATTCCGCAAAGTGTGCTAATCCGGCTGCCGCGCAAGTCAAACGCGAGCTCGAGAGAGCGACACGCTGACGAACAACGAGCCTGACGTGCAAGCATGTCTGCGTCCCGGACTCCCTGGTCCCTCTAGTACTAGCGTGGCATGGGGATCAACGTTTTACAGCCGGCCCGGCCCCACCCCACCACCGGACACCGGTCGACGGTACGCTGCCAATGCTGCAACATGCAAATATGCAATGCGGCATCGGCGCAGCTTGTTTGAAAAAAAAATTAAAAACCAAGCAGGTGCGTCAGAATTGGGGATATCAAGTTCTCAATAATTGATGGGTATATATGCATGCTCCTATATAGTCATAGTCATATCTAATACTGGCATATTATGACGCATGTGCCTTTGCTCTATATGCAATTGCAATCACAAATTCGCACGCGAAAGCTACTTTTCAAGGAAAACAGGCTTACTGTCTTCATTAATGAACGTTTATAGAGTACAAACTTCATCAAGTGGAGCTAAGAACTAAACATGTCTACCAAGACTTTCATACAACGACCATTTAGCGAGCCTATGAGCATCTCCATTAGCTTTCCTTATTTTTTTCCTGAACAAAATTAACATTAATGAAGTCTGCCGCCCCTGCCTTGGCTGTAAGCTCCCAATGCAGTTCCATGTAAATTATAGTTGGGTAATCAGTCGCCAACCTGAATTTCTAGATCACCAAGTCACTAGCTGTGGGAGGCATGGATTAGTGGGGGCGCGCAGTGACGACGTCGGCCAACGATGTTGTCACGGACGGACCCCAGGGAGGGGCTAACTCGCCACGTTAGACTCTGAGATCCACGCGCCATCAAAGGAAGACCCGAGGGTCAGGCCTCTCCGTCTCGCCCGACCCTAGACCCGCACCTCTGGTAGCCAACCCGAGGGGCAGGCGTCCCCGTCCCGCCCGACCCCAGGCTCCCGCACCTTGGGAAGCCGACTCGGGGGGGGGGGGAGGGTGCCTCCGCTTCGCCCGCCCCAGAACCAGGTCTTAGGCCTCGTTACATGAACTTGGGTCGTGGCCGTGCATGGGCCTAGCTCAGGAAGGGGGATGGCGCGCGAGCAACATAACATGTGGTGTGGGCCCGACAGCTTATCAGGCCTGCCTGACCGGCAAGGGTGCACGACTACATGGCGTGCAGGAATATGGTAGGGAGGAAGGATCCACGAAGTTGCCTAGACACCAGGCAGGGACACACCGCGTCTGACTGGGGTCGCCAAGAAGCACCTGCAGACAAAACCATACCAACCTGACGACATAGATCTACGAGGGTAGTTTATTAACAACGAATGTACAAAGCCCTCCCGCCTATAAAAGGGGAGGCATCCCTCCTGCGTGGGGATCCGATCTGGTGAACACTTAGTCCCCTATACGCTCCTTCTCCCAAGGTTTGAACCGGCCTTCGTTGTAATTGACACCAAAAGAGCAATACAATCCAAGATCACGAACTGGACGTAGGTATTCTTCCTGAACCAGTATAAATCTTGCATGTTGCGTCCCTTGAACCATTCTCCATCTTGACATGCGTGCTACGTGATCGACACTCGCCGGCGTGTGGTACCCTCGGTTCTAACCGTCGACACTAGCCAGCACCATCCCTTCACGACATGCCATCGCCTTCGCCATCTCTAGGTCAGAGATGCCTTCCGTTACCAGTGCGAGGCTGACATGAAGTTACCACCGCCACCATCGTGACCTTTGTTGAATTCTTTGCAACCGCTGCATCAACATTAATTTTCACAAACCCTGGTGGCGGCGGGATCCATCTAGTCTGCTTGGCTTGAACAGGTTGGCTCGCGTTCGATGTTGATTTGCTCGCTCCCAGATCGGACAAGAACCGTTTCACAAAACAATATGTCATTAATGGGCCCTGGTGAATATTTTCATGAATGATTTTGCACTTCGCGTACTGTATCGCCCACAGTGTGACAGTCACAGTCACTAACTCATCATGGCACAGAGAATTCATAGCTCATGAAGCCATCCCCGAGCATCTTGTTGATATGTTGAACCGATGAACTCGATGATCTCATCACCCTGCAGCGCCCACACACACCTCGCTTGATGTCAATTAGAGAATGCTTCCATGAGTCTTGGCCTCCACACACAACACACCTGCTATCCGGAGCTATGTGTCTTTTGTGCCAGAGATCTCTTGTGGGGTCGTCTGTCGAGTGAGACGCCATAGGAACAGGCACACCTTGAATGGAACTTGTGCACGTCAAATTTCTCTCCACTCTTTGCGCTCAGCTGAGCAATCTAATCTTCCCCGTATTTTGTTCTATCCACTTCGTCTGTTTCTCCCCGATTGCTCATAGGCATCCGGTAAGCTGATCTCATGGTGAAAACTCCTGACTTCTCGCGAACGCTACTAGGCTGTTTTGAGGACGTACCCACCCAATTTTTTTTTTCCTTGTGGCAATTGGGCGAAATGGCAACGCGCATGCGAGAAGCCGAGGAGCCCTCTTCCGTCGTCGATCTTCGCGAGAGGTGTTCCAGGCTTCCAGCTTATCGAATGAGGTGCTCATGATTATTAAGAAGCTAACACAACGGTTATCCAGCCTCCTAACGATACCCTAGCCAAATAGTAGAATAGTACTCAAGGCAATTCCTACTACTACATTGCTCATCAACACACGATCATGCTCACGATATATCCTCGAAAGGTCACCAAAGGCATGATGTCACGGCGCCGCCACCGCCGCATCAGGCTCGGAATGTACTACCCTCGCCGTGACGCCGATCGCCTCCGTGGACTCGGCCCTGTACTCGTACCTGCAGCTGAGCACCGCGAACGCGGCGAGGTTCGCGGCGGCGAGCGCAGCGAGGAACGCGTAGTAGCAGTCGAGCCGGGACGCGTTGAGGTCGTTGCCCACCCATGCCGTCCTCCCCCTCCCCTCGGTGGCCCTCTCCACGACCGCGAGGAGGGCGCTGCTCAGCATGTTGCCCACGCCGTTGGCCATCAGCGACATGGCCGTGCCGAGGCTCTTCATCGTCTCCGGCGCCTGGTCGTAGAAGAACTCGATCTGCCCCACCACCAGGAACGCGTCCGCCGCGCCCATCATCACGAACTGCGGCAGCAGCACGAAGATGGTCAGCGGCAGCGGGGCCCCCGGGCCCACCGCGTGGGTCCCTGCGAAGGCCAGCCTCCGGCTCTCGACCGCCGCCGTGGTGGCCATCGTGGCGACCTGGAGCACCAGCCCGGCGCCGATGCGCTGGAGCAGCGTGATGCCGCGAGGGTTCTTGGTGCGCTTCCGGAGGAACGGGACGAGGGCGCGGTCGTACACGGCCACGCAGGCGAGCATGGTCAGCGTGACGAACGCGCCGAGGCTGGCCGGTGGGACCTGGAAGTAGTGGCCGCGGCGACCGAGGCGGCGGTCCAGCGTAGCGCCCTGCCTGACGAACAGCGTCCCCAGCTGCGCCGTCACCGCGCACGGCACGAACATGGTGGCCAGCAGCGGCACCAGCCTCGCCATCTGCTTCGTCTCCTCCACCTCCGTCACCGTGCACAGCGTCCACCCGGGGGCGTCCTCCGATTTCACGGCGGCCTTGTTCAGGAACGCCATGGATGAGCTCGTCGCGTCCAACCGAAACGTCTTCCTGCTCGCGTAGTGCTCGAGCTCCACCTCGTGCAGCTCGGCGAGGTCGTCAGGCACCGGGACGCGGCATTTCCACACGGCCGACGCGACAACCTTGCCCATCCTGGTGATCGGGCTGCCCTGAGGAAGCTTGTGGCGGTACAGAGGGGTGCCGGCGAGGAAGACGGCGACGGAGGCAGCGAGGGCGAGCGTGGGCACGCCGTAGCCCCACGACCAGCTGACGCTGTCCTGGAGGTAGACGAGCACGGTGGTGGAGAAGAGGATGCCCGTGAAGACGGTGAACATCCACCAGTTGAAGAAGGAGAGCTTCCGCAGCCGCTCCGCCGGGTGGAAGTCGTCGAACTGGTCGGCCCCGATCGTCGAGATGTTGGGCTTCGTCCCGCCGTGCCCCAGCGCGATGGTGTACAGCCCGCCGAAGTACACGCCCAGCTGCAGCGCCGATGCGCGCGGGCAGGTGGTGGCGCCGGCGTCGCAGGGCGGCGGCTTCAGTGCCGGTACGGAGACCGCCAGTGTCAGCAGCAGCATCCCCTGCGTTGGTTTCGGCAATTCAGGCATCATCAGAAACTGAATCCATCTATATCGCGCTTTCGCGGCCCGGCCCAGCTCGCTCGATCTTTGTGGTTCCAACGATTAAGGCCCAAGTTGCGGGCCGAACGATTACAGCAAACGTTCTCTGAAGTTTACTGAAGAAACAGAATGATTACTGCCGACAAAAGAGACCCGTGTTCCTTAATAGTCGTCCTGCCTCGTCGTACAATCTCGCTGTTGCTTTTCTACTTTGCTAATAATGCAGCCTGGATTTTTTGTTTCAAATCTAACGGGGGCATTGCGAGATCTCTTACAACAGTAGCATTTGATTGTGCACTCTGATGGCAAGGTAAATGAGATCGAAACCAAAAGGACTTGGCTGGGATTAAAGAGCGCAGACTGCACAGCGTATGGGCGTACCATGAGGTAGACGGCAGAGCCGGCGACGAAGGTCCAGTAGCGGCCGAGGTATGCGTCGGCGACGAAGGCGCCGATGAGCGGCGTGAGGAAGACGGTCCCCGACCAGTTGGTGACGTTGTTGGCGGCCTCGACGGTGCCCTGGTGCAGCCGCTCCGTCAGGTACATCACCAGGTTCGACGCCACGCCGTAGTACGCCATGCGCTCGAACAGCTCGTACACTGCGTGCGTCCATGCGCAGATCCATGAGCGGATGCAGTCCAACACAAAGCAAATCCCGGCGAGGCACATCGCCGCCGGCGAGCCGGGAGAACGAGACGGCCGGCGCTGAATCCGATGATTAAATGCACAGTAATAGCGCGTACCTACGATGAAGGAGCAGGCGGTCCAGCCGCCGCGTTTGGAGCGGAGCACGGGGTTGCCGCGGAGGTCGACGGAGCCGTCCTTGGTGTAGTCATCGCCGGCCTCTCCCTCGCCGGCGCTCGCCATGGCTGCAGCAACTGCTGCCTGCTGGCTCTCAGCTCAGGGTCGCTGCCTCGCTGGTGTGAGAGCGAGCTGGGCCGGGCCGACGGGGACTGCGACTGCCGAGTGCCTGCCGACTGGGTGCGAGCTAATCCTGCTGCGCGTTGTGTGGCTCTGGGCACAGGGCAGCTGGATGTGCCAGCACGCACGCGGCTAGTGATTCTGATGAGCGCATTAAATATCCCAGTAGCGACGCGCGGCCTCCTACCGCTCTGCTTGTCCCTGCATGTTTGCATTGAAGCCATTCACTGTGGTCTGCAAATCTACGCTTGGCATTTACCACGACGCGCTCGACACTCGATAACGACGTCTAGTGGTACGCTTGGCATTTACCACGACGCGCTCGACAGTTCGATAACGACGACTAGTGGTGCACTTGGCATTTTACCACGAGTCCACGACGCGCTCGACAGTTCGATAACGACGAGTAGTGGCGGCTGCTAGGACGGTGGCGTTTAGTTGATGGGAGGAGAAAACTTTTTTTTGAAACGTGTTTTGTGAGAGTGACGAATAGAAAAGTTGAAGGGAGTTGAAGAGGGAATTTTTTCTGGGAAGCGTGTTTTCTAGGAGGGATGAATAAGAAAGTTGAAGAGATCTTTTGCAACTAAACATGGCCGTGTTTGGTTTGTTGCCACAGTTTGCCACGCCAAATGTTAGGCTTGCCACGTTCATTTTGGTAGCTGTTTGGTTGCTTATTTAGGTCTTGTTTAGTTCGTGAAGTTGGTGCAAAGTTGGCGCACTGGGAAGCGTGTTCTGTAAGAAAGGGCACGGTTATCAGTGTGCAAAGTTGGTGAGAAGTTGGGAAACTAAACAAAGCCTTAGATGAGGCGCGCCACATCCGCCACACACCCTCGCCACAACCTTTTGCGTCGAATCCGTGGCGAGCTATTTCTCCGCCACCATCTGTGGCCAGGGTTCGCAATCCCGCTCAATACCGGCCGGTTCCCGCGGGAACCGGTAAAACCGCCCCGGACCGGTAGTGGTTCGGGGCGGTTTCAAACCGGTTAAATTCAAAAATTTCAAATTTGAATTTTAAAATTTGAAAAATCAGATAAAAATTCTTAAAAATACCTTATGGTGTGCTGGATCTATTGGTGTCAAAATTTCTCAAATATTTGGTCATTTGCTATTTGTTTCGCGAAATACAAGTTAAATAAAAAAAGAAAAAGAAAAAACGCTGGTCGGCACAACTCGGTCCACCACTTCCCAACCCCTGTAAAACACCCCCGCGCCCCCCAACGGCACTGGACCTCCCCCTGTCCTCTTTCTCTTCTTCCTCCCCGCATCCGGCCCCTGCCCCCTCACATCCGCCGCTTCCCGCCGGTGTGCCGCCCTGGGAGCTCCGGTAACCGCCCGGGTGGGTCGGTAAGCCGGGCGGAGGGCGGATCTATACGCTCCGCCCCAGTTCCCCGACGCAGCGCCAGCTAGCCACGGCGGTTAGGTCGGTAACCGCCCGGGTGGGTCGGTTAGCCGGCCGCTGTCGAGCCGCGCAGAGAGGTAATGGGGGGATTTCATGTTATGAGATGGATTTAGACTATTGCTATGAAATGGATAGATGCAGTGATTGATTTATTGCTATTTTCATTTACATATTGTTTTGATTTGTAGTGATGAATATGATGGATTTATGAAATGAATGTAGGGATTTAATGGATTTATGAAATGGATGTATTGATGTAGTGATTGATTTAGGTATATTTTTGTTTAGGCTTTTGTGATTTAGGAAAATATGAAATGGTTGTAGTGATGAAGTGATTTAGGCTATTGTATTTTGTTAATTTGGAAATGGGATTATGGGAGTAGGTTTTAAGTGCATTTATCTTTCGTATTTGTTGTGAACTTCACATTGATAGGTTTACGTTCGTTCCATGTTTGCAGATACACAATGTCGAGAGAGATGTTGTATGGGAGCACGGTGAAAATCTATACCCGGTTGGAGATGCAATTATTATCATACCTCCAAAGGAGGTGGTGGTGCGACTAGGTTGAAACAACATTTGGCAGGACGCGGTTCTGAGGTCATCCATTGTAGAAAGGTTTCAAATGAGGTGCGTCAGTTCTTTCAGCGTGAGCTTGAAAGGACTAAGAAGGCAACTGCTGACCGTAATCGTGAGAAGTTGAGAAAGGAGAAGGTTGCAGCGGAGGGTAACTATCCGGCAGGAGATGCTGCATATGATGAGGAGGCTGAGCTAGAGCGTGCCCTGCACCAATCGAGAGCTGAAGAGGAGTTCCGACGGGGGTGCAACAGAGAGGAGGTGCATACAAGCATGGAGGGGGTAGTGGTTCGAGGGGAGGGAATCCGGTGTCGCGGATGTTTGGAAGGTATAGTTCGGTGCGCCAGACTCCTGGGGTGGTGGATTATAACTTGGGGTACGCGAGAGGATCGACGCAGCCAAGGATTGACACAGGCAAGTGGACATAGAAGGGTAAGAATGCAAAGAAAGCTTTTGGGAAAGCTTGGTCGAGATTTTTTCATATTGTGGGAGTACGTGGAAGACAGGCTGACAATCCATACTTTGTCAGCGCGATTAGACAGACACAGAAGTGGGGTAAGTTTTGTTTTGAACCGAATAACACATATGCAACTACATGTCTTTATCAAATCTCATGTTTGTCTTAAGGTCACAGGTGAAGGTATTGCGTCACCGATTGGACGGGATATTGATGGAAAGTACCTGGATCAAAACGAGAAAGACTTGATGACTCAGTACGCAAAGTTTCAGCAGGAATGAGAAATCTTTGGCGTCACGTTGATGTGTGATTCGTGGACTGGGCCAATTAAGATGAGTGTCATCAACTTTTTGATATATTGCAATGGGGTCATGTGGTTCCAGAAATCTGTTGATGCGTCTGGAAGATCTCAAGATTCTGCATATTTGCTCAATGTAACCCCGTACCTAGTTCGTTTGATTCCGAATATGTTTTAGATATTGCTTAATAATCTGTCTATTTTTGCAGGAGATTCGAAAGGTGGTGGACGAGATTGGGCCGCAGCGTATCGTTCAAGTTATCACGGACAACGACTCCAACTACAAGAAAGTATGCCGGGATCTTGGAGAGGTGTATGAGCACATTCTTTGGATGCCTTGTCTAGCACACACTGTGAACTTGATGTTAAAGGACATTGATGAAAGGTACGGACATCAAGATACTATCGATCAATGCAATAAAATCTCAGCTTGGTTACACAATCATGGTAATTTGAATGCAATGATGAGGCAAGCGATTGGTGGTGAGTTGGTCAAGTGGAATGCAACTCGGTTTGGGACGAATTACATGTTCCTAGATAGCATGTATCGGAAACGTGATCGTTTCATGGAATGGATGGCATCTCCCGAATTTTTACAGAGCAAATGGGCCAAGACCAAAATGGGTAGATTTACTCATTCGATATTCTCAAGTTTGGACTGGTGGGAGGGAATGAGATTTATCATTGATTCAGTTCAACCAGTATACAAGTTGCTTCGCTTTGCTGATCAAGATAAGCGGCCAAACCTGTGTGAGGTTGTGATGACCTTCCAGAATGTCAGACAAGAAATGGAGTCTTTCTTCGGTCAAAATGTTTCAACGTGGAAAGAGTATGAATCGATTCTGAACAACAGGATGCAGGACATCATTCTATCCACGTATGTTTGTCCAGGTAAGACTGTTAGAAAAGTATCTCCAAATATGTTTTGTATTGCCTTACACCTTATGCTTATTGGCGGGATTTCCATTTTGCAGTTGCTGTCCTAAATCCTCGGTATGCATATCAATTTGCTTCAAGTAAGGAAATGTGGCGTACACTCAAGGATGCATTTAGGCGCATGACGGATATGCAGAGCGCCATCCAGGCATTGCACAAGGCTGAGGTGTTTCGACAAAACATGGCGAGTTTGGCACGGAAATGGCACATAAAATGGCGCTTGACCCAAAGACAACTGCATCTTCGTGGTGGATGGTAAACAACAACTCAACTCCCAAGCTCCAAAGCATTGCTATGCGGCTTGCTGCTCAATGTTGCTCCTCAAGTGGATGCGAGCAGAACTAGAGTACTTTTGCCTTGCTGCATACAAAGGTTCGCAATCGGTTGTCCCACAAGAAACTGAACAAGCTTGTCTATGTCAACTACAACCTACGCCTGCGACTTGTGGATCTCGCCAACCCCTCTCGTGATGAAGGTGATTTCGTTGACCAGTTGGCACAACTTCCATTCTATGATCATAAAAATCCGGTGCAGGAGTGGATGGAATATGGTAGATCAAACAGTGACCCAGTTCTTGATGAGGACGATGATGAAGGAGACGCACCGATCCCGTCTCATATTGTAAGGGATCAGATAAACAATGAAGACCTCCGTACTTCTACAGGGGATGCATGCATTAGTGATTGGGCATGACGACATGTGGGTGACACTCACCTAGGGAAGAGGAAGCTCCACATAGGGCCGAGCAAGCCTGATACAAAGCGACAGACCAAGGCAAAAGGCAAATGGAAATCAACTATAGTGCTGAGCGACGACAAAACTGATGATGGCGAGGGTGATCGTAGTCCAGATTATCAGGAGTCTGAGGAAAGCAGCTCCGCTGATGATGAAGATGATACTGATGATGGTGATGGTAGTGGGGGTGGTGGCGGTGGCAGTGAAGGTGGTGGTGGTGGCGGTGGCAGTGAGGGTGGGGGTGGTGGCGGCGGTGGCAGTGATGGTGGCGGTGGCAGTGGCCATGGTGGTGGTGGCAGGGGCGGTGGTGCTCGCCAGGGTGGTGGCGGTCTTCGTTTCACAGGTATCAAGTGTACATACGTACATATGCACATATGTTTGTCAATGTGAGTATTAATTGTATTATATGTTTGACTGTAGGGGAGACGAAGTTCACACATGCTACTCAGGACGCTGATCATGGAGCACCGGAGACGCAGAGGATAATGGATTACGCCAATCCACAATACTCATCTAGCTCAATCAGCGAATCACCACAGTCCAGTTATAACTATCCTATACCTGAGTTGAGCATGCAGCCACCCATGAGATGGGTGTACAAATGGGAGGACCCCCATTGGTACAACATGTTAGTGCAAGAGTGGCAGACAACATCGGCTTGGACAGGGCAAACTTGGCAAGACTTCCAAGCTGAGTTGCTTCAAAGGCAAGGTTTGCAAGTCATGTCCATCGCCGAGTTTGAAATGGCCAAGCAATACTACCGTTGATCTTTTTCTATGGACATTTCTATTATGTTTGTATGGATATTTGTATGAACAATAGTATTATGTTTGTATGGACATTTCTATTAGGTTTATATGGACATTTGTATTATGTTTGTATGTACAATTATATGTATGGATGTTTATATGTATTTGTGGTTATTTTTTCCTTAATTTACGCATATTTTATGCCAATTTTTTCTGTCGGTCCAACTGATCGGTAACCGGTCCAAACCGACCGGTTACCGAGCCAAACCGACCGGTTAGCTGACACAAACCGAGTACACGGGGGATTTGAATTCAAAATTTGAATTTGTCCGGTTTTGACCGGTTCCCGCAGGAACCGGACCGGTTAGCCGCTACCGCCAGCCGGTGGTTCGGCCAACCGGTTCGGTTTTGTGAACCCTGCCTGTGGCTCGCCGCAGAGCACAGTCTCTTCTGCTCTGCATGTCACGAGCGCCAACAATTTTTTACTCCATGCTCGCTCTTGGACCAAGGAACTGCTAGCGATGGGCATTCGTTTAGATGGTTAATTTTGTTATTGATTTTGTCAAGGGTCCAGTTTTTGGATTTCCAATAATATTATCTATAATTCAAGTACGTGGTTGTTGGATTTCTATTAATATTATCTATAATTATATAATCAACGGTTGATGAAAAAATGTTTTGAATTGTTTTTTTACCATGCAGCAACAAGTGAAATAATAAAATAATTTATTTTTATCGAATGCTCGTGGCAATCATCCAAACACCAGCCATACAAAACTTGTCTTACCTTAGTTATCAACCAAACACCCTGATTTTTACCACAAAATGTGGCTTGCCACAAGTGTGGCAGACACCTAACCTTAGGTGTGGCAAAATGTGGCTGGCAACCAAACATGCCCAACGTACGGCGTTCGAGTGATGCCGTGTGCTGTAGCTGTACGCAAGTCGGAAGCAATAGAAATAGCACTCACTCGTGTGCTGGAGCTGTATGCAAGTCGGAAGCAATAGAAACAGCACTATGGTAGAGCAAAACAGGCTTCCCAACCGGTTTGTCGTTTGATATGATTATATGAAGTTCTACTAAACTGCTTTGTAAACAGATTCAAGACCAAAGCCGGACATAAAATCCAAAACAGATTTTTTTTAAAGGGTGAAAGCTAAAATTTGTTCTCTAGCTTCTTCATACATTATAAGGTTAAAGCCGGAGAAAAGTTTTTTTTACAAAACATTTTTTAAAAACGGCTCTATAATCCTATTAAAGGAGTCACTTCACCAAAGAAGTCACAGGCGGGACCAATTTGATAGAAGTTGAAGCCCTACCAAACAGATATGAAACTTGTATCTTGGCCTCAAACAAGATATTCCTACACAGTCAAGTGAGTTTATAGCTGAAACAATCTTTTCACTTGATAATGAGTACCAAGCATCATATCAGGTCCACTGGATGAAGGAATGGAAACAACTTTGGGCAATAAAGGTGGCACCAAAATAAAAATAGTGTTGTGTAGATTTGTACATAACTTACCTGTAGGGTAGAAATTGAAGAACAGAAATATACCAATTTCACATGATTGTTGTTATTATGGAAGAGAAGAAATGGTCGATCATGCTGTTCTCACTTGCCAAAACATGTGGTTTAAAAATAGACAATGGTTGTTTTACTACAGGGCCAGCTCAGCTAACAAGGAATCCACAATCTTGACAATCAATCTTTGGCATATATGGGGGCCAGGAATGAAGTTTGAAATGCAGATAGCCAAGTGCATTCTTGTTGTCCTGTTGAGAATTGTCACACCCGATTTTATAAACAAAATCGAATGCTCATCAAATGTCGTATGTAAGGATATGTTTATTCATACATGCAGCAATTGCAAAGTTTAATCATACCGAAGTTAGCGTAAAAACATTACAAAATGACCCAAGGTCTAAAATAAAATTACAGATTCACAGGTCGTGAACATGACTCTATCTCCACAAACGGTTGACCGGGGGTACACAAGTCTGAATCATCATCTTCAGGACACTTCGCTCCATCTCTGAAGTCTGAATAGTAGTAGAGAGAGAAACATCAGGGGTTGAAATGGAAAATGGTGAGTACAATGAAATTTACTCCACAAATGTGGGAATAATATGGGATGAGGCCCAAACAAGGAAAGTCTTGCTCTGGTTATAAAGCACTTACGCACTTAATTACCTTAGCACCTATTTAACTAGATGTGATTACCACCCAGAACCCCTCGTCTCATCGGATTCCATCCAACCAACATGAGAACACAACCTCGGATTTTATCCGAGTCCCAAACCAACTACTGGATTCCATCCAGCTCCAAACCACACCAGGGTACCACCACCTAGTCACCAACCAACCAGAAGCCCCCTAATCACAAAGAAGTCTAGGCTTGCTTATGACCGAGAACAACGACTGATATATCAATTTTTACACTTTGCAGTGGTTGCACACTTTCCCACAAGTCGTGCTTTTCCCTACACTGAACAACACAAAGGCGAACAGCTAGGCTCATCACACTACAAGGCCTTTTAAAAGTTGTAGAGATAAAGAGAAGGCAAGATGACCAGATGTCCCATCGGATGGATTTTAGCAAATAGAAGTTCAATATTTTGAGAACTCTATTTCTATTTCGAACGAGAATAAAATCTATGGGATTTAAAAATATATTTTCTAGTTAATAAATCCTAGTGTAAACTATACGTCATGAATGCACAGACAGAATTATATAATCTATTTTGATGGTTATTTATGAAATATATTTTCTTCCTGTAATTAAGTGTTTTATAGGAACTAATCATTGCGAGGATCTTGTAGGTGCCTAGAGGGGGAGGGGGGTGAATAGGCGTACCGAATAAAACCTGAAAATGCTTTTTTCACAAGTTGTCAGTGAAACCGGATCTTCCGAGTACCTCTAGGAAGATCCGATAGTCACTCCACTCTTCACTTCCAAGTGCTCGAATGGTGTTGATCATCCCCATGAGTCTATCAAACATTTGTTGAGTAGTCTCATTATCAAGCATGACAAAATCTTCAAGTTTAGCATCTAGCAAATCAATTTTGCCCTCCTTGATCATGAATGTCCCTTCGTGTGACTCTCTAAGAATATCCTAAATATCCTTTGCCACCTCCACGCATTGAATCTTGTTGAATTCTTGAGGGGACAAGGAGTTGGTGATGATTCTTGTGGCTTGAGCGTTGCGGTAGTAGTCTTGTGCAAGCTCCGGAGTCATCTTTCCTTTCTTCGGCTTCTTCACACCTACACACACAATCTCCCAAAGAGAGGGGTGAAGCCCGAAGAGATGCAATTTCATGTCATAGGCCTATTTTGAGTAGTTTGATCCATCAAAATATGGTGCCTTGCCAAGATTAATAGATTGAAAATGAGATGCATTGAAAGTAGATATATCATTATAGTCAAGTGGAACACGAGTTAATTCCTTGACTTGTGTTTCTTCTTCTTGTCTTTCTTCTCATCCTCCTCTAGCTTCTTCAGCTTCTTTCTCAACTTTTCTATCTCCTTAGCCTTGGAGTCGTCATCCGAACTCTCATCCGAGCTAGAGTCCGAACTTGAGCTTGAGCTTCCACTTGGTGTGGGTGATGGATCCTTCTTTGATCTTTTGCTTCTTGTTGACTTGAAAGAAGCTTTATCTTCATTATCTAGAGGAGGTAGATCGATGGGTGGAGCTTGAGAATTGATGATGTCCACGTTTTCTTCACCTTCAATCCTCGACATCTTGATTCTCTTGAGCGGTTAAGCCTTCACAAGAGCCTCGGCTCTGATACCAATTGAGGGGATCTTGTAGATGCCTAGAGGGGGGTTGAATAGGCGTACCTAATAAAACCTGAAAATTCGTTCTTCAAAAGTTGTTAGTGAAACCGGATCTTCCGAGTACCTCTAGAAAGATCCGATAATCGGATGTTCCGAGACTTACTAGGAAGTTCCGATGTGTAAATAACATTTGCTCGAGATTCAAAATCTAACAAGTATGAAACCTCCAAATTGTGGTTGTTATCACCACCAAAACCACTAGGGGCCAAATGCACTTTCAATCTCCCCATTTTTGGTGATTGATAACAACACAATTTGGATAATGATAATAGATAGATAGTTTCATTTTATTTCCGGAATTCATGTGATAAATCTCCTCCTAAATATGTGCATCACCATAAAACAGCCTCAAATGCCTTTGCACATATTTTTGTGAGAACTTTCTCATATCAATTTGACGCATAAATACATGTGCATAGTGTGAGATATAAATCCGTGATGCATTGACAATATAATCACACAACAAAGTGAGAAATAACATTACAACATCCATAGCATCACACATAACAAATATGATAATCAAACCACACATCTAATAAGTCTCACAAATCGAGCATAATAAAGTTTTACAAACCAAATAGTTCAAATGTCTCAAGCAACACACCACATCACAAACCATCACAAAGTTCTTACATGTCCACACATAGAACGGGAAATGAAAAGATGGAAAGATAGATTGAAGGGTCTCCAAGCACCAAATTCACTCCCCCTTTGGCATCAAGCACCACGAAGGGGAGCTACTCACTGTCGTCCTCCGTGGCCTCATCGTCCTCGTCATCTTGTGCTCCACTGGTGCCAGCTCCCGTCTCACAGCCGCCCAAGTCTTTCTCAATCTCATCATCATCATAATCGTCTTGAGCACCGAAGTGGAAAGTGTAGCGCTGAGTGTCACGAGCATATGGATATCCTTGTGGAGGAGTCCACTCATAGCACCATGGGTTCTCAAAAGTAGGAGGAGGAGGAGGAGCAACCCTTTCTTCAGGTGGAGGAGAAGGTGTGCGCTGGATGTCATAGCGATCAAGGAGCTTCTGTTGCCTCCGCTCAATCCGGTCAAGCTGAAGCTGCTGCCTATGCATAGTGTCGGAGTTGTGCTTAGCAACTTTGAAACATGCAAGAAGACCATGAGCGATGAAGCCAAGAGTGCTCTTCTTCTTCTTCTTTGGTATGACTGACGGAGAGGGAACTTCAAAATGAGAAGATGAGGCACCTGGATCACCTCTAGGAGTTTCCCTAAGGCTGTGAGAACCAATCTTCAGAAGTTGCTCAAGTTTGCCCTTTGGTGGCTTGTATGGCAAGTGAGTCTTGTCAGCCATGATATTTAGGCCAGTCAAATGCTTGATCACATGGAATATGTAGGGTGCATAGTGACGGCCGCTCTTGGAGTCATGGGAGCAGTTGGCTATCTCATTCCATAGGAAGTCTGTTACCGAGAAGCCATGTCGGTGAGGATCCATCTGAAAGAGAAGATTCCTGGCATAGTTGGAGATATTGTCTGCATCTCCAGCTCGAGGTGTCAAGGTGAATCTAAATAGCTGATTAAGCAGCTTGACTTGACCGTACACACACTTGGGGCAATAAGCTGCATCATACATGAAGGCCAAGCGACTGCTCTCTATGACGCCAGCAGTGTGCAGTCGAAGTGTGTCCTCTCTGTCAGATCTGTCCAAACCAAGCAGCTCACCAAACTGCTCATACTGGAGCACGAACTTTTTCCCATCAATGGTGAAATGCATCTCAGACTCCTCATCATCAATATACAATGTGGCATAGAATTGTGCCACTATCTCCTCATTCCAGTCACACCGAAAAGCCATGAGTCTGTCCAGCTTCTTCCTTCGACATGCTGCATAAACTTGATCCACCACTTCTTTGATAGGTAGATCCAAGGATCTCAAGTAAGCCCAGTCAATGTACTTCATCTCTGTGGTAGCATGGGCTTTGCTCATGATAACGCTTTCATACTAGTCAGCCTGGAATGGAAGCCAGAACCGTGGATCTCCCCGAAAACCTCTGGCAACTGTGCTGGGATTTGTGCCATACCGAACTATGCACATGTCCAACTCAGTACTACCCTTCCTGTAATCGACCAAGCGAGGATCACGGGACTGTCTCTGTGGTATAGTCAGCTTTGCCACAGTGGACTCAAGGTAGCTGAGATAAATGTCCTCATTGGTTCCTCTGCCTCCACCTCTGCCACTACCACTCCCCCTGCCACTGCCATGGCCACCACCTCTGCCACCAGTGGACGCAGTAGGCTTTGACCGAGGAGGAGCAACTTGCTCCTTGGTCCGCTTGCCCTTCCTTTTGCCCTGAGGATCTGCGTCGACCTAAAACTCCTCTTCAGACGATTCCTCTGGCTCATCACTGGAATCAGGCGGAGCAAGAGGGAAAGATTCCTTTGAAGCACACCTCTTGGTACGACCCATCTGAGAAAAGAGAGTGACAAAGGGTTTAGAGAAAGAAACAACAGTTAAAGGATTGAACCGGTGCAAACCGGATGATCCGGGTGGGAGCCGGATGATCCGAGGATCGGATCATCCGGGTCGGACCCGGAACTTCCGGTTTTCACGGGTTCAAACCGAAAATCATTGAATCTCGAGTTTCAGCCCACCAAAGTTTATGAGATCATAGATATGAGTTCTAGGACATAGCAGGAATCTAAATCCAAGAGTATATCAACATGCATCCACTACATTGAGAGATCGGGTCTATAGATTTTGAATATGAACCCTAGGTTTGAATTCATGAAATATGTGATATCCAATCCATTCAAAGGCTAGGCATTGATTCTAGAGATGTCATAGACCTAATATCTTCTATAGAATCCATCCAAAACTTGCATATATGAAACTTGGGATGACGGGAGATTTTGAATGAATTACCGTTGGATTTCACGCGCGTTTTTGAAGAACCGGAGGATGGATTCGGATTTTCCGAAGAGAGGAGCACCAAATCCACGGATTGGATTTGATTTTTGGTGGTGGAACTTGAAAATCGCCGCCGGAGGGAGAGAGAGAGAGGGTGCCGGCGGTGGAGAAGAAAGGAGTGGAGTTAGGGTTCTTGAGGGGGAAGAACTGAGTATATATGGCTCAGCCCGACAAAACCGGAACTTCCGGGTGGGAGCCGGAAGATCCGATTTCCACCAGAGCCAAACCAGATCTTCCGGGCCCCAAACCGAAAGTTCCGGTTCCACAGAGGAAAGCCCAAAAAGATTTTTCAAGAAATTTGATTTTTGAAATGAAAGATGGTCTAAGATATGGACATGTAAGATTCTTGACTTACAAAGATCAATGAGAAACAACAATACATAGCTATGATCTTTGGGAGCCAAGATATGATCCAACGATCACAAAATCCAACATTTTGAAAAATTCACTCAAATAAAACATTTTATTCCTATCTAGGCAACATATCAAGAGTGTGTGCTAGACATCAATCCAAGTTACGAGAATCCAAGATATTTAACTCATTCCTTAAATAACAAAACCTTCGCTCATCAAGTGGCTTGGTAAATATATCCGCTAGGTTTCTCTTTGTGCTCACATGGCGCATGTGTATATCTTCCCTAAGTTCATGGTCTCTCAAGAAGTGATGTCTTATGTCTATGTGTTTGGTTTTGAGTGGTTGATGGGGTTTTTGGCTAGGTTGATGGAGCTCTCATTGTCACATAGGAGTGGAATTTTGGTAAAGTTGCATCCATAGTCACTCAAGGTTTGCCTCATCCATAATAATTGTGCACAACAAGCACCCGCCGCCACGTATTCCGCTTCCGCGGTGGATAAAGCAACCGGATTTTGTTTTTTGGAACTCCACGACACTAAGGACCGCCCAAGGAATTGGCATGTCTCCGTCGTACTTTTCCTATCTACTTTGCAACCGGCATAATCCGAATCGGAATAGCCAAGTAGACGGAAATTTGAGCCTTTGGGATACCACAAGCCAAGGTTAGGGGTATGAACTAAATATCTAAAAATTCTCTTAACGGCCATCAAATGACACTCCTTAGGATTGGCTTGAAATCTAGCACACATGCACACACTAAGCATAATATCGGGCCTAGATGCACAAAGATAAAGCAATAAACCGATCATAGAGCGACATACCTTTTGATCAACGGATTTACCTTTGGAATCAAGATCAAGATGTCCATTCAATGCCATTGGAGTCTTGATGGGCTTTGCATTTGCCATGTAAAACTTCTTGAGCATATCACTTGTGTACTTTGTTTGACTAAGAAAAGTTCCTTCCTTCAATTGTTTGATTTGAAAGCCAAGGAAGAACTTCAATTCACCCATCATGGACATCTCAAATCTATTGGTCATGATCCTACTAAACTCATCACAACATTTCTTATCGGTTGACCCAAAGATAATGTCATCAACATAAATTTGACAAACGAATATAGCATTATCAACTTTTCTTGTGAAGAGAGTAGAATCGGCTTTGCCTATTTCAAAGCCATTCTTGAGAAGAAAATCTTTAAGCCATTCATACCATGCTCTAAGAGCTTGCTTAAGCCCATAAAGCGCCTTATTGAGCTTGTACACATGGTTGGGAAATTTGGGATCTTCAAAGCCCGGTGGTTGTTCCACATACACCAACTCGGAAAGGGGGCCATTCAAAAATGCACTCTTCACGTCCATTTGATAAAGCTTGAAATCATGGTGAGAAGCATAGGCTAATAATATTCGAATTGACTCTAGCCTAGCTACCGGTGCATAGGTTTCACCAAAATCCAAACCTTCAATTTGGGTGAAATCTTGTGCCACTAACCTTGCCTTGTTTCTTGTCACTATACCATATTCATCTTGCTTGTTGCGGAAGACCCACTTGGTGCCAGTCACATTTTGCTTCGGTCTTTCCACCAACTCTCATACTTCATTTCTTGTGAAGTTGTTCAATTCATCTTGTATGGCTAGAATCCAATCCGGATCTCCAAGTGCTTGTTCTACCTTAAGAGGTTCCAAAGAAGAGACAAAGGAGTAAAATCCATAAAAATTTTGCAAGCGTGAGCGTGTGGTTACCCCCTTTCTTATGCTACCAAGAATATTCTTGACGGAGTGATCTCTTTGAACTCTTCGGTGAACTCTTGGATGAGCAACTTTTGATTGTCTTTGAATGAGTTGCTCATCTTCATCATCATCTTCATTTTGATTTACATTTAGTTGATCACCACCTTCTTCATGAGTTTCTTGACTTAGGCTTTGACCTTGGTCATCAACTTGAACTTGCTCTTGACCTTCATGAGTGCTAGGTGGTTCAACTCTTGTAGAAGAAGATGATTCCGTTTCTTGCACTTGAGCTTCCTTCTCTCTTGGTCTAACTTCACCGATGGCCATTCTCATGATAGCTTCACTTGGAGGTTCTTCTTCATCTACAAAGCTTGGATTAACTTGCTCTACTTGAGAGCCGTTGGTTTCATCAAATTTCACATCCACCGAGATTTCAACACAACCGGTGGTTTTGTTGAAAACACGATAGGCATGCTCGTTAGTACCATAACCAAGAAAAAACCTTCATCTACCTTTGGTGCAAATTTTGAGCTTTTGGGTTTCTTGTTAAGTATAAAACACTTGCACCCAAAAACTCTAAAGTAGTGCACCTTAGGTTTGTTACCGGTTAGGAGTTCATATGCCGTCTTGCCAAGAATTTTGTGGAGATAGAGTCGGTTGATGGCATGACAGGCGGTGTTGATTGCCTCCGCCCAAAATTGATCCGAAGTCTTGTATTCATCAAGCATGGTCCTAGCGGCTTCAATAAGTGTTCTATTCTTCCTTTCCACTATACCATTTTGTTGAGGGGTATAGGGAGCGGAGAACTCATGCTTGATTCCTTCTTTATCAAGAAATGCTTCAATATTTGTATTCTTGAACTCGGTGCCATTGTCACTTCTAATGTTCTTCACCTTCACTTCAAATTCATTTTGAGCTCTCTTGATGAATTTCTTCACAACACCTTACACTTCACTTTTATCTTGCAAAAAGAATACCCAAGTGAAGCGAGAATAATCATCAACAATGACAAGACCATATTTGGAACCGCCAATACTAATGTATGCAACGGGACCAAATAAGTCCATATGTAGGAGCTTGAAAGGCCTTGTTGTAGTCATCACGTTCTTGACGGGGTGTGGAGCTCCAACTTGCTTTCCGGCTTAGCATGCACTACACAACCTATCTTTCTCAAACACAACATCGGTTAGTCCTAGGATGTGCCCACCTTTTTGAAGTTTGGCCAAGTTCCTCATCCCAACATGAGCTAGACGGCGGTGCCATAGCCAACCCATGTTAGATTTTGCCACTAAACAAGTCTCGGGCGTCACTTTATCAATTGTGAAATCAACTAAATAAAGTTTACCTTTCAGGCGACCCATAAATGCAATAGAGGAATCCTTCCTTCTAAAGACGGTCACACTCTCATGAGTAAAGAGACAATTGTAGCCCTTTTCACAAAGTTGAGAAACGGACAGCAAATTGTATCCCAAAGATTCAACTAGAAAAACATTGGTAATCGAATGATCATTTGAGATGGCAATCTTACCAAGACTAAGTACCTCCCCCTTACTATTATCACCAAACACAATCTTCTCCGTGGGTTCAATACTTGGCTCAAATGATGTGAACATGTCTTTCTCCCCGGTCATATGATTTGTGCATCCACTATCAAGCACCCATCCCGTGCCGCCGGAGGAGTAGACCTACAAAACAAGTTTAAGCTCGAGATTTAGGTACCCAAAAAGATTTGGGTCCTTCAAGGTTAGCCGAATACATTCTAGGTACCCACACATTTCTCAAAATGGATTTCTTTGTATAGGCGTCAACATATTTAACCACAAATTTACCATTCTTGTCCATGGTTACCATATAGTCACTCGTATATGATGGAGAGGGCTCATGTGTCTTACTCTTCACCTTCTCTTTACCTTTCTTTTCACCCTTAATCTTGTTTGAGTG
The DNA here is from genome assembly GCA_015342445.1 of Digitaria exilis. NCBI lineage: Eukaryota > Viridiplantae > Streptophyta > Magnoliopsida > Poales > Poaceae > Digitaria > Digitaria exilis. Next base: position 3,294,911 of record JACEFO010001669.1, on the reverse strand, counting down.
ATTCTTACCAACATCACTCTTTGGAACACCATGAGCAATGTTCATCAAATCACCAAGTTTAGTCCCTTTGATGAACATGGGACCTTCATAGCCATTTGTCACTTGCTTACCATTGGTCTTACCACCTCTCTTGAGTCCAAGACCATCCTTGATGCTATGATGCCTACCATCATCATATTTTACCTTGGACTTACCTTTGTCCTTTCCTTCTAACCCTTCTCTCACTAGCATGTTCAATCTCTTGATCTCATTGTCTTTTGTTTTCACATCAATTTTATAACATTTTGAACAACCTTCACTAGTAGAAGCATTAGAATCAAGGTTAGCCTTGGATGAAGAAGAGGTGCTCTCCCAAAGAACACTATAGTTCACTTCAAGATCTTTGTATTTGATCTCTAAGCATGATAAGCTTTCTTGAAGTTCACCATTTTTGCTCTTTTGGATAGCAAGAGATTCATTTGCCAAGGTGAGATCCTTTGACATCTTCTCTTTAGAGTCATTAGCCATAGACAAGTCTACTTCTAATTTCTCTACCTTTCCTTTTTCCTTAGCAAGAGCTTCTTCTAAAACACGGTTTTTCTCCTTCTCAAGGATGAACAAGTCTTCTTGTTTTACAAGGAGCTCATCCCTTTTATCTAGCTTCTTAACTAGCTTTTTAATTTCTTTATAGTCTTTCTTTCCAAAACTTTTTATTATGTTTTCCTTAACCATTTCATCATCATCACTAGACTCATTTTCTATGTCATCACAAGGAGGAGTAGAGGAAATAGATTTAGATGTCACCTTAGTGCCCTTAGCCATAAGGCAAAGAGGGGCGTGATCTTCGTCATCACTATCGGACAAGTTGATGAAGAGACGGCTTGATGAAGAGCTTGATTTATGGATAGCAAGTGTAGCTACGTTCTCATCTTCCGACTCTTCATCACTTGATAGCCATTCCATACCAAGATGAGCTTGTCTTGAATATTTCTTCTTATGATCATAGCTCTTCTTGTTGTTATAGCTTCTATTGTTTTCTTCTCTCTTGTCCTCCTTCATGTGCTTGCCATCTTCCTTCTTGTTGGGACACTCGGCAATGAAGTGTCCATATTCACCACATTGGTAACATGGTCTCTTTTTGCTTCTTCTAGTGTTCTTGCTCCCATTTCCTTTCTTGAAATTTCTCTTCTTGAGGAAGCCTCTAAAGTTCTTGATAAGCAATGCAATTTCTTCATCGATGCTCTCATCTTCATCACTTGTATCTTCCTTCTTGGCTTTGGATGACTTCCCTTTTTCTTCACCTTCTTCTTTTGCCTTCAATGCAATATCCTTCTTGTTCTTCTTACTTAGGGCCGCTTTTGCTTCCTTCTCGGCAAGTTCATGTTGAAGCAACTCGCTAAGAAGGTGAACCGGCGTCATCTTCTTGAACTTCTCATCTCTTCTAATCATTTGGGCAAGATGGAAGTCTCTTGGAGTGAATGCCCTCAATAATCTTTTTGCGGCCCGATAGTCACTCCACTCTTCACTTCCAAGTGCTCTAATGATGTTGATCATCCCCATGAGTCTATCAAACATTTGTTGAGTAGTCTCATTATCAAGCATGACAAAATCTTCAAGTTGAGCATCTAGCAAATCAATTTTGCCCTCCTTGATCATGAATGTCCCTTCGTGTGACTCTCTAAGAATATCCCAAATATCCTTTGCCACCTCCACATGTTGAATCTTGTTGAATTCTTGAGGGGACAAGGAGTTGGTGAAACCGGATCTTACGAGTACCTCTAGGAAGATCCGATAATCGGATGTTCCGAGACTTACTAGGAAGTTCCGATGTGTAAATAACATTTGCTCGAGATCCAAAATCTAACAAGTTATTCGCAATTCCACTTGAATAGAAAGTTCACAGAGGTACTCTAAGAGCTATATATGATGATTAAATACAGCGGAAACCTTTATAGAGATACATCGGCAATATATAGCAAATATGAGAATATATGAACAAAATAAAGTAAGCAACACAAAGAGACACGAGATTTGTTCCCGGAGTTCACTCCCAAGGGAGCTACGTCTCCGTTGAGGTACCCACAAAGGGTAGAGTCTCTTTCAACTCGTTTCCTCCCTCAATCGACCACAAAGATCAAGATTGAGTCACTTACTAGATGGTTCCACACAAGGAACGGGTGATACAATCCTCCAAGGCGCTCCCACAAGCTAGGTGCTGCACTTGGTGACCTCTAACCGTCTAGGAGCAAGCTCCAAGAGTAACAAACGTGAATCACAAGCCAAGGATGCTTCAAGTGCTTCTTGAGATGAACAAGTGCTTCCCTCACTCAAGGTTTGGAGGGGAGTGGAGTGAAGGGGAGAGAGCTCAAGATGTGTTTTCTGTTCTGTTAGGCGAGAGAGTAGTGAAGGGGTATGAGATGGGGTATTTATACCCATCCCCAAAATCTAACCGTTATGTTCTGAATCGGGTAAACCGGAACTTCCGAGTCCACTCGGATCTTCCGGATAGGCTTAAGTTAGCTGTCAAAAACCTAAGTGTACTGCCAAACCGGAACTTTCGATTCACAAAACCGGAACTTCCGATTTTGCCAAATTTTACTCAGTACCGAACCGGATCTTCTGATGAACAAATCGGATCTTCCGGTTTTACGCAGAACCGAACCGGATGTTCTGAAGAACAAAACCGGATCTTCCGGAATTCTCTGAGAAAGTGAGTTCTGCCCCTTTTGCCTCTCAAAGTTAGTTTTCATCTCAATATAGCACTTTAGCAACCTTGATTCATCAGACACGTCCCCCTTGATAGTACAGTGTTTCCTATACTCAAATTCAAAGAATAAGTTCAATTTAAATCCTCCATATGAGCTTCACACCATATAATTTGAATTGGGGACCTCCTTTGTATATATTCTTTTTCTTATTTCATTTAGCACCTGCACATATCTTAATAAAAGTATGAAACCTCCAAATTGTGGTTGTTATCACCACCAAAACCACTAGGGGGCCAAATGCACTTTCAATCATTGGAAATTCTATAAATATGAGAAAATCACTTGTTTTTATAGTGTTAATTGTTCACATCCCGAAATTTTGGGGTGTGACAAGACTACCCCTTAACAGGAATCTCGCCCTGAGATTTGTGTAAAGTTAGAGTCAAGGATATCACTAGCAAGGAGAGAAACTTCAACCTTGAAGATGGAATGTGACAAGAATATACAAACATACATAGATATGGTTTATGTTGCATGATTTGAAACATGTTACTCCCAAAGAAACAGATAGTGTGTTGGTAGTGGGTTGGTGTCAAGGTAGCGGATAGTAGATAGCGACGCTATAGTGGGCGCAAGTTCTAATAGTGGGACGTAAAGATGACTCATAAATTTAAGCATAAATGCCACAAAATAGAACTTTTGAACTTATTAAAAAACATACTAAAAATAAAATTGTGAAAACATGTATCTATTTGTACTTAGAAAGTACATATGTTTACACTTATATGGTTGGTAATTTATTAATCAATCTACAAACATAACCATATAATCATCAACCTGCAATAGTGGTCTAATGAATGCTATAGCGGCCGCTAACCCTAAATAGCGGTTAATAGTGATCACTAAATTCCAGCTGCTATTTCAGACCCGCTACCTCATAGCGGTAGCGGTAACTGACCGCTAGCGGCCGCTATACCTCTATTTGTTACCTTGGTTACTCCCACAAGATGTGACTTTGTCAGCATAAATGGGTTCCACCATCGGAAGGGGTGGGTTATGGCTATAGATGTACAAGAAGCCCGCAGCCCGGTGGCCCACCCAGAAGCCCAGATTTTTGGCCCGACCCAAGCTCAGCCCGACCCGGTCTTTTGCGGGCCTCGGCTAGCCTAGCCCGTTACCTGATGCCAGGCCTGGGCCGTCACCTCGGCCTGCAGGCCAGCCCGACCCAGCCCGCTGGAAAGAGGACGGGCCTGTCAAGGCCCGGTGCCTCCTCCATTCGGGGCTTCTATCTAGGGATGGCAATGGGTAATATCCGCGCGTATAGTGGTTTCAAATATCCGCACCCGCAACCCCGTGCCCATGCCCATGCCCGCACCCGCTATCCACTACGGGCAGAAAGTCATCCCGAGCCCGCTATCCACGGATAGTATAATGCCCGCGGGTTGCCTGTAAATCCAGAAAAAAAAACATACTACAACACAACATTACAGATTTAACAAACCATGCTAATATCACTTGCACAGTCACAAATTAAGTCTCATGAATTAAGACATACAATTACAAATTAAAGCATACATACACCAAGCATTATGCCACATATAAGCTGCTGGATCTGAGAGAGAGGGAGCAAGCACCGTTGGTGGAAGGGAGCATGCGTCACTGGATCTGAGAGGGAGAGGGAGCAGGCTACAGGCGCTGTTGCTGGTTCGAATCTGGATCTGAGAGAAAGGGATCTGCTCGATTTATGAGGGGGAGCACAGGAACAGGCGGCAGGAAGGGGTGAGTGGCAGGAGGGCTGGAGGGGGCAGCAAGCTGTAGAAGGGCATGGCTGGAGGGGGCGGCGAGCAGCAGAAGGGGATGGCCGGAGGTCTGGAGTGGGCGCCGAGCAGTAGGGAGGGGGTGGCGTGTCGGGTCGCGAGCCGCGCTACACCGCGACTCCGCGTGTCTCCGACGGGGTCGGGGCGCGGCGGCGCTGTCGAGGAGAGGGGATGAGGGGGTTTATGGGGGATTTGCCCTAATATTGAGTATATACAGTAGTGTTTTTAGGTCCACATGTCAGTTATCGGGTTTGCGGAGTTGCGGGCGTGGATATCAGTTTTCCATATCCGTTAGCAGATATCATAGGGTTTTGAGTCACACCCGTACCCACGCCCGCGGGCACAAACCTAGATCCAAATCCGCGCCCATCGGGTTTGCTATCCGTGGGTACACCGATATTTCACACCCGTTGCCATCCCTACTCCTATCCATCTTCAATATTTTAATTATGCTAACTCAACAACATGAATAAAATATCTCAACATTAGATTTGAACATGCTCAACATTTGAGGCTCAAAATGTTGAAACTACACATATAAGATGCTGAAGTAGAAATTAATAAATGTTGAAACTATAAATTTAGAATATTAAACACTGAAATTTTGATTTTTTTTCTATTCGCGGGCTATGGGCCAGCCCGGCCCAAAAATGGCCCACAGGCCCAGGCTTGGGCCGTCGCCTCAGCCCGCAGGCCAGCCCGGTCCGGCCCGGTGGGAGGTAGGACCGGGCGAGGGTTTTTACCGGGCCACCCCAGGCCCGGGCCCAGGCCAGGCCGTCCATTCGTACATCTATAGTTATGTCCACTTTTATAGCTGTGTTTTCCACCAGTGAATCAAGTTGAAGAATGAAGAACGTTGCATTATATACTATGTATAACAATGGAATCCCTTATCGCTCCCGAACTACGCGCGGGAGATTTGCTACCTTCGTGTACTAAGATGTAGTATGCTCCTTTCTGATATGTTTTTAGACAAAAAATAACTTCATTTTTTTATTTTTTTATAAGGGGGACTTTATTAATTTTTTAAGGTGTTTACATCGAGTTTATACAGGACCATGAAAAAATATTCCTGGCCTTTGCATAACTAGGACACACACAGCTCATAAATAAACACGTAGTATAACCACACTAGTGACTATCAATCACAAGAATATTAGACTGCCATCCATGTGCCCGGGTAAAAAATTCCTTAACTGTTGAGATAAGGAGAAAAATATGTTTCCTGTCAAAAACTATATCATTCTTGTATAGCCATAGTGACCAACAAGTATCGGCTGCCCCTAGCAGGACCAACGGTTTCAATTCTTTCCTAATACCCTAGAGCCAAGCCCCAAACAAGTGAGACACACTATGAGGTGGAGAAAGGCCTGAGGCCGCTTGTATTACGAACCAAATAAGACATGCAAAACGACATTTAAAGAAAATGTATTTAATTGTTTCATCAATATGATCGACAAAAGCAACATTTCTTGCTACCTTACCAGTTGCGCTTGCAAGGTTATCCTTTGTTAGTACTACCCCTCTATGTAAATACCATAGCGTACCATAAGAAAATTCTAATATTCAAAGGAGATTTTAATTTCCAAATCCGCTAATTCAAATTAGGGACATCAGGATGGATCATAGCCAAGTAGTGGGATTTCACTGAGAACTGTCCATTTGGATGTAGGTTCAGCAAAATCCATCATGTTCTTCATTTTGCAATACATGGAAGTAAGACATTTCATGCTACTAACTCATGTCTAATAAGATCTCTACACCATGAGATATTAGGGGATGAGGCGCCGAGGTTTCTGCTACAGTAGCATGTTTTTATCAGGCTATGTTATACAAACAAGGGTACTGTTCTCCCATAATTGTATTTCCCAACCATCTATCTTCTAAGAACCTAATTTTTAATCCATCTTTAATTATGATGAAGGTACCAAAGCGGAGAAATTCTCTTTAAACGAGAGTCCCCATTTTTCTAATATGCCTGTGATAGCGGTTTGGAGGTAAGATATTCATTCCGTAGAATCTGTTGCCATGTCCCATCTGTTTTCAGTCATTTTTATTAATAAATCAAGCCAAAAAAATAATTATAAGTTTTTTAATAAGACTTAAAAATTAAAATGGAGGGAGCAGCAAGAGGCCCAGCTCTGAGTTGGAGGTTGGGCCGGATAAGGCCCAACTGATTGCATCATATGCTCTGCCGCGCGGTTTCTGTTTCTGCTGCCCGCCTGCCCGTAGCGCGCACGAATTGTGTTAGTGCGCCTTCGGCGGCGCATCCGCGTTTCTTGTGGAAAATCCAAGGCGCGTCGCGGTAGGACCTCGGACGCGTCTGATGTGCTCGCCAGCATCTTGAAACGGCTGGGGGAAGTGTGTGTGCAGAGGTTGTGAAACAGCGCCAGTACTTGTTCCTTGACTCGATACTCGATAGTGGCGTCGTTGCTCTCGGTTTCCTCCAGTCCCCGCCGCGGTCTTGCCGGCCATTCCACGGCCTGTCCTAATCCGTGTTGGTCACGCACCGATGCACAATGTGCATGTCCGGCGACGACCGCGAGTCCATGGTCGTCAACCACTGCACCTATCACATACAAGTGTGGCCTCCAAACCAAAAAGATATTGGCTGTGTTTAGTTGATGAAGGGAAAAGATCTTTTGTTTCTGGGATGCGTGTTATGTGAGGGGGATGAATAGGAAAGGTGAAAAAGGAATTTTTAGGGATGCGTGTTCTGTGAGGGGAATGAATAGTAAGTGCAAAAGATCTTTTACATCTAAACACAACCATTTTATATAAAAACAGAGAGTAGAAGAATTCCACCTCTAGTCTCCAACACTCGAATTCCAGAGCTAGCCATGGCAGATCAGTAGAGCACGCACGAGGCCCCCCAACCCTTCTTATGGCCCCTACTCTAAGTTTGATGACGTGGCAATTATTTCTCTACTTTTCCTCGCCTCTTCCCTCGCTGCCGCCATGCTCCTCCTCGGCAGTCATCTGCCCGGCGACCTGCCTCCCTGCACGTCACCTCCACCGTTGAGCCGTTGATCGTTCGCTGGCTTGCACTCGCTCTCGTACCCGACGACTCTACAGCGCGGCAGCGCCGTTCTCCGGGCGGTGCGACGAACGCGTTCGATCGCCACGGCGCGGCCCTCTTTGCCTCCGCCTATGGGCAACGTACGTCCAGGAACGCAGCATCTGCATTCTCGCCTCAACGTGCAGCTAGCGTAGGTGCGTGGCCTTGTGCCCTTGTCCCGTACTCCCCTGAAGAGGCTCGTCTAGAAACTCGTTGGCGCAGTCATCAAGCTCGAGTCAACTAGCTTGGTCAGTTGGTCCAGCCAATAATTCGCTCAATTGTGACATGCAGCGATAAATTTAGTCAGATTAACGTCTAATTTAAACTTAATCTTGACAGACCCGGGCATGCAGTGGACTGAGTGCAAAGAGAAGAAGCTCCCGTCCTCGTTGCCACGGCCGACGACTTCTGCCCCGGCGGCGTGCGGCTGCTCTTCCATGTGTTCTTTTTTATGGATAAAAGAGAAAAAAGTAGTAGGGGCTAAAATGCAGGGGTTATTGTTGAAGTCGAGGGTAGAAAACAAGACTCTAAAACATAAGAGATGCCCTTAAACTACCAAGTTTGGCTGTTTGTGGGGCTACTCATCATAATCTGAATCCTTTGTTTTGGTGCATCATTATCGGAAATTGGTGTTTGCCGTGTGCCCTAGGGTTTGATGAGTGTATTCTATCGGGCACTTGGCAAACAACCTCATTATCTAATGCCGCTCAAAAAACACTCTGCAAAAGAACAAATGATCAAACTAAAATTTGTAGTTCTTTATAAGTTATTCACCTTTGTAGTTGAACTCTTTTAATTTGAATTAATTTTGCCAATGTAAAATAGGTTTGACTTTTTCAAATTTTAAATCAATTTTTTTTCAAACGACCACGGTGGAGAAACTACCATAATGAAAGTTATAGATCACGGCAAGTTTTGAAACTTTGTAGTTGAAAATATTTTTATTTGAAATCATCTTATCGACGAAAACTAAGTTTGAATTTCTAAAATTTGAAAAAAAATTGCGAATGACCTCGGATGGAGAAACTAACATAATGAAAGTTGTAGATTTCAAAATGTTATGAAATTTTTGTAGTTGATAATTTTTAATTTTAATTCATTTAGGGCCTCAAACAAGCAATTTATGCTCGGTTTAGCATAGTACGTGGGGAATCAAAACGAAGTATGGACGCGAAAGAGAGTGTTGTGCAGTGGTGGAGGAGGCGAGAGGGAGGTCGTGGGTTCAAATCCTGCTCACCGTGTGGTGCATGTATTTTACGTGAAAAATGCTTGACTTGTGACTTTTTTGCTATTCTTTTCTGGTGTTTTGAATTTACGTTTTGTCGAGTGTTTTTGGCATTCGACATGGAGCTCTTTGCCGGTATTTAGTTGCCAAGTGAGCTTTACTGTAGGTGGCGCTCGACAAAGACTTTGGCAAGTGTAAACATGGCTTTACTATGTGTCAGGGCGCACGACAAAACGACCTCAATCCGTAGTGCATGTTATTTGTGTAAGGCTCGACCAAGTTTGTTTGGTTTAAGCACAACCAACATGCGCAAATTTTGTTATGACAAAGCTTGTGTATATGATGAAAATGTTGAAGAACGAAGGATTTGATTGCGACATACCTACCACCTACCGATAAAATGTCGCTCAATAGTTTTATTTTAGAACCATGTTGTCAAGTCTTTAGTAACTAAGTAGTATCTTTTTATCGAGGTGATTGTATCTAGTACTCTTTTGCCAATCGCTGCTCACTTCTTTTTGTTGATCAAAAAGGCCAGGCGATGCCGGAACGCCGAACGCGTGATCGCAGTCGCAGATTCACACTACACCCTGACTGCTGCTGCCTGCTGGTGGCCATCACCAACGAGTCAATCATAATTCATGAATCATGACCAATCCACGTCCACGCTCCTCGTTTTCGTATCCTTTTATACACCGTCACCGTGCCGCCTGCCGCGGCGGGAGTGAGCTTCCTCCAGGGTCGGACGGAGAAAAACCTCACCTCGGAGACACGGGACATGGCCGGACCACCCGGGCGCCTCCTGCTGGTAACCGTCATGGTCCTCCTCCTGCTGGCCACCGTCCCGGCTGCAAGCAACGCAGCGGCGCCCTCGCAGGCCGACGCCCTCCTCGCGTGGAAATCCAGCCTCGGCGACCCGCCGGCGCTGTCCACCTGGGCGAACGCCACGGCGCTCTGTACCGGCTGGCGCGGGGTCACCTGCGACGCCGCCGGCCGCGTCGCCTCCCTCCGGCTCCGCGGCCTCGGCCTCGACGGCGGCCTGGACGCGTTCGACGCCGCCGCGTTCCCGGGCCTCGCCTCCCTCGACCTCAACGGCAACAACCTGGCCGGCGCCATCCCGGCGTCGCTCTCGCGTCTCCGCGCGCTCGCCACGCTCGACCTCGGCAGCAACGGGCTCAACGGTACCATCCCGCCGCAGCTCGGCGACCTCTCCGGCCTCGTCGACCTCCGCCTTTACAACAACAACCTCGCCGGGGCCATCCCGTACCAGCTCAGTAAGCTTCCGAGGATCGTCCACTTCGACCTGGGCTCGAACTACCTGACCAACCCGGACAAGTTCGATCCGATGCCCACCGTCGCGTTCCTCTCGCTCTACCTCAACAACATCAACGGCACCTTCCCGGAGTTTGTGCTCGCCAGCGGCAACGTCACCTATCTCGACCTGTCGCAGAACGCCTTCTCTGGGCAGATCCCGGACGAGCTGCCGGACCGGCTGCCGAACCTGCTGTGGCTCAATCTGTCAGCCAACGCGTTCTCCGGTCGGATCCCAGGGTCGCTCGCGAGGCTGACGAAGCTCCAGGCCCTGCACGTCGGCAGCAACAACCTTACCGGCGGCGTCCCGGACTTCCTGGGGTCCATGCCGGAGCTCAGGGTCCTTGAGCTCGGAGGCAACCCGCTCGGGGGGGCTCTCCCGCCTGTTCTTGGCCGGCTCAAGATGCTGCAGCATCTCGACTTGAAGAACGCCGAGCTGGTCTCCACCCTGCCGCCGGAGCTCGGCAACCTCAGCAACCTCAACTTCGTCGACCTCTCCGGTAACCAGCTCTCCGGGGGCTTGCCGGCGTCGTTCCCTGGGATGCGGAAGATGCGGGAGTTCGGCATATCGTCCAACAACCTCACCGGCGAGATCCCAGGGACGCTGTTCACGGCCTGACCGGAGCTGATATCATTCGAAGCGCAGAACAACATGCTTACGGGTAAGATCCCACCGGAGCTCGGCAAGGCGACGAAGCTGGGAATCTTGTATCTCTTCACCAACAACCTTACCGGTTCTATCCCACTTGAGCTCGGCGAGCTAGTGAACCTGAAGGAGATGGATTTGTCAATGAACTCGCTCACCGGGCCGATACCCAGCTCGTTCGGCAATCTCAAGCAGCTCACGCGGCTGTCGCTCTTCTTCAACCGCCTCACCGGCAACATCCCAACGGAGATTGGCAACATGACGGCGTTGCAAGTCTTTGACGTCAACACCAACCAACTGGAAGGAGAGCTGCCTTCCACAATCTCATCACTGAGGAACCTCCAGTACCTGGCATTGTTCGACAACAACTTGAGTGGCACTGTCCCACCCGACCTTGGTGCAGGGTTGGCACTAACAGATGTGAGCTTCGCAAACAACAGTTTCTCTGGAGAGCTGCCACGGCGCCTCTGTGACGGCTTGGCGCTGCAGAACTTCACCGCGAACCACAACAACTTCAGTGGCATGCTGCCGCCTTGCTTGAAGAACTGCTCGGAGCTGTATCGGGTGCAATTAGAACAGAACAACTTCACCGGTGACATCTCTGAGGCATTCGGTGTCCATCCTAGCTTGTACTATTTGGACGTCTCAGGGAACCAATTGACAGGGAAACTGGCATTGGATTGGTCACAATGTAGCAGTCTCAGTTCTCTATTCATCAAGGGAAACCAAATATCTGGTCATATTGATGTTTCTTTCTGTAGATTGTCTTCTCTGATGTCACTGGATCTCTCAAATAACCAATTGAGTGGGGAGCTCCCAGGTTGCTGGTGGAATTTACAAGCTTTGGAATTTATGGATGTGTCTAGCAACATCTTTTCTGGTGAATTCCCAGCCTCAGCAAGCGATGATTTGCCTCTACAGTGGCTTCATATGGGTAAGAACAACTTCTTTGGAGTTTTTCCTCCTATCATTCAGAAATGCATGATGCTCAGGACCCTAGATCTTGGGGGTAACTATTTCTTTGGTGATATTCCGTCTTGGATTGGAACAATTCCTCTTTTAAGTGTTCTCATCCTTCGATCAAATAATTTCACTGGCATTGTACCTTCGGAGCTATCCCTACTTTCTGATCTTCATTTACTTGACATGGCCAATAATAACTTCATTGGATCCATCCCGAGATCATTTGGTAACTTGTCATCAATGAAGCAACCAGAAAAGGTTTCCATGATAGAATTTTCCCAAAAGCATGATACCCATTTCAAGCCAAAACTAGTCCAGGAGAGCCGGGTTCGAAAGGCTAATACACCGAACCCTATAGATCAGTACCGAGATAGGGTTAGCATTTTCTGGAAAGGAAGCCAACAAGTTTTTCAGGGAACGATTGAGTTCGTAATAGGTATTGATTTATCAAGCAATTCACTTTCTGATGGCATCCCCGAAGAGATAGTTTACCTACAAGGTCTCCGATTTTTGAACTTGTCACGAAATAATCTATCTGGCAGTATTCCAGAAGGAATTGGCATGTTGAATCTCTTGGAGTCCCTTGACTTGTCGTGGAATGAACTTTCAGGCATTATTCCTCAGAGCATTTCAAATCTGTCAAGCCTCGGCGTGTTAAATCTCTCGAACAATCACTTGTGGGGCGAGATACCCACAGGAAGCCAGCTTCAGACGCTTGTTGATCCATCGATTTACAGCAACAATGTGGGGCTCTGTGGCTTCCCTCTGAGCGTAGCATGTTCTGATGGGCATAGTTCCGAGATGGCTGGAGACCGAAGAGAAGTTACATGGCTATGTTACTCTGTAATGCTTGGCTTCATTTTTGGATTTTGGCTTTGGTTTGGAGCTCTCATATTCCTCGAGTCCTGGAGGTCTTTGGTTTTTCAGTTTGCTGATTGCTTAGGAATTAAAAGGTTATGTGCAAAATGTTATGAAAACCAAAGTTCAGTTGAGATGTAAAACATAAGCAGCTTGTTTGCAGCCGCATAACTGCGGCTGTCCAGCCCAAACACCGCAGCGCAGCCACAGCAAGTGGTACCGAACACTTTCAAGGTCATAGGCGTATGATGTGCCTGTGGCTGACAATTTTCCATGTTACTTTCGTAATTAATTCAAATGTAAATATTTTTACAAGAATATACTTGTGCCGAACCCAGCGCTTTGCAGAGCACGCAGAAATGCCTCCTGTGCATCTTTCCTATGTCACCTCAGCGCAACTGGCGGTGTGAAATGGACATCGACGACTGACGAACGGAGACGCCCAGGCGACTGACCGAGCTGCTGTGTAGCGTTGTACCCGACGGCTAGGGTTCCCACCAGTCTAGTAGGCGGAAAAAGTCTTATATAATCCTCAACCCATAGAGATTGGACTACATAAACCCCCAACCTATGAAACGGTGCACCCCTGAACTTCTCAAAACCGATCAAATTACCTCCTAAAACAGTTTTAAAAAATCATAGTAAATCACAAAAAATCATAAAATAGAAAATCCAATTGTGTTGGACTCTAAGTAGATATACACATTGAACATGTAACATGGTATGCTTTAGTACATTTCACTATAGCTTTAGATCTATGATTTTCTCCATAGTTGAACATGTAACATGGTATGCTTTAGTACATTTCACTATAGCTTTAGATCTATGATTTTCTCCGTACTTGTTAAAAAATATAGTAAAGCATATCATATTATATGTTCAGTGTGTATATCTACTCATTTGGAGTCCAACACAATTTGATTTTTCATTCTATGATTTTTTTTGATTTACTATGATTTTTCAAAATTAGTTTAGGAGGTCATTTGATCGGCTTTTATAAGTTCAAGGGGCGATATAGACCGTTTCATAGGTTGGGAGGTTACGTGGTACAACCTCTATAGGTGATGGGTGATATAGACTTTTTTTTCTTAGTAGGCTAGTAGTAGCAAGGAGGCCCAGCTCTGAATTGGAGGCTGGGCCGGATAAGGCCCAGCTCTGAGTACTCCTCACAGCCACCACTATTCTCCGCCGCACGGTTTATATTTCTGCTGCACAAGTGCACAACTCGAGACCCGCCGTGCGAACGAATGGTGTTCGACAGAGTGCGCGACTGGCGGCGCATCCGCGTTTCTTGTGGAAAATCCAAGGCGTGGCGCGTCTGATGTGCTCGCCGGAATCTCGAAACGGCTGGGGGAAGTGTGTGGGCAGAGGAGACCGTGGAGCATCGGTCGAGCACTGCTAGGTTTTCCTCGGTGCTCATCGTTCTCAAGGTACTTCTCCTATGGACTCCCTTCCCAAATCAATTTCCATTTTCGCTTCACATTACACATTTCGTGGTGGTGTGCAATGATGCGATCACTATCGGACAAAGAAACCAGTGGCGTATGGGATTCCCGCTGTGATATGTTTGAGTCCCATGTCAGAAACCGCGCGCGTACTACTTTCTTCCTTGACTCGGTAGCGGTAGTGGCGTCGTTGCTCTCGCTTTCCTCCAGTCCCGGTCTTGCCGGCCATTCCACGGCCAGTCCCAATCCGTGTTAGTCACGCACCGATGCACAATGTGCATGTGCTCCGAATCCGGTCGGCGACGACCGCGAGTCCATGGTCGTCGTCACCCACCGTTCACCAGTTACTTAATCATACAAACAATTGGCCTCCAACCAAACCAAAAGATAAAAAAGTAGAAATCCACCTCTGGTCTCCAACACTCAAAATCCAGAGCAAGCGATGGCAGAGCACGCACGAGGCTCCCCATCCCTTCTCGTCTGCATCTGCTTCTGTATCCTGCTATCATCCTCGGAGCGCCTGGCGATGAGCATGGACCACGACGGCGATGACTTCTTCGACGTCAGCTTCGACGACGGCAGCTTCTCCGACGAGGAGGTAGCACCGGCAGGGGCACGACGCCTCTACGATGAACGACGCTTCAACGTTCTGAACAGCAACAGCTCATCCAACAGGTCCGGTGCGGCCTTCTGCAGGCTGATGTCGCTGCAGATACTGGACCTGTCCAACAACCAGCTCTCCGGTGATCTGCCGGAGCTGGTGGGAGATGGAGGCCTTGCAGTTCATGGACTTGTCCAACAACTCTTTCTCAGGTGAGATCCCTCAAGCCCCGGCGTCCCACAACTGTTCTCTCGAGTCGCTTCATCTTGCCGGCAATCGCTTCACTGGAAGATTTCCATCTGTCGTTGGGGGATGCAAGCAACTAGCCACTCTGGATATTGGGAACAACGGGTTCCATGGTGATATTCCTCGCTGGATTGGAAGCGAGGTTCAAGGTCTGAAAATTCTTAGCCTCAAGTCCAACAAGTTCACTGGAGGAATTCCTTCAGAGTTATCGCAGCTTCCGCAGCTTCAGTTGTTAGACTTGTCCCACAACAGCTTGAACGGATCCATACCAAGGGAGATTGGCAACTTAATATCCATGAAGAACCCGAAAATCAATTCCAGTGAGGGATCGCTAGGCGGGTCCACTTATCAGGATAGAATTGACATTATCTGGAAGGGGCAAGAACTGATTTTCCAAAGAATACTTGAGCTAATGACGGGCATCGATTTGTCTGGCAATTCACTGTCTCACTGCATCCCTCAAGAGTTAACCAATCTCCAAGGCCTTCGATTTCTGAACCTTTCAGGAAATAATCTTTCATGCAGCATTCCTTTAAACATTGGCAATTTCAGATATCTTGAGTCTCTTGACCTCTCGCTGAACAATCTTTCAGGAGCCATTCCTCCAAGCATAAGTGATTTACTAGCCCTTGGTAAATTGAATCTTTCAAATAATCATTTGTCAGGCAAGATACCCACTGGCAGTCAACTCCAGACCCTCACTGACCCATCGATTTATGCCAACAATCCTGGGCTCTGTGGTCCTCCTTTGAGTCCATGCACAAATGACTCATCTCCATATGATGTGATAAATGGTAGAAATTACGATGACCAATGGCTCTACTACTGTGTGATTGCTGGAATTGTTTTTGGATTTTGGCTGTGGTGTGGGATGCTCATTTCCATTCCAGGGTGGAGGCGTTCTATTTTCCTCTTTGTTGATCTCATACAATACAAGATTATTCTAAAATTGCAGCCTACCGATCAATATCTTTCCAAAGAAAATAGTGATCCATTTTTGTAGCTGTGTTTCCTACTAGTGAATCAAGTTGAAGACTGAAGAACACTGCATTCTCTACTATGCATTACAATGCAATCTCATGTCACTCCCGAACTACGGCAGGAAATTTATGCTGCCTTTGTATGCTAAAAAAAGATGTAATGTGCTCCTTTCTGATACATTATTATCAGAAAAATAACAGCTTCATATTTTATTGTATTTAAGTATTTGCCAGGGACTTTTCTTTCTGGGTCTTTAAAAAAAATTGTACCTAATATTGTTATGAAAAGATCATGTACATGAAACTATTTTCAAGAGGTGGCCGATACACCGTAATCCATTCACGTATAACCAGAAAAAGGTAACAAAAAGAAAGTGGCGAAAGGGCAGTTTCTCTTACACTTGTTGCTGTACTACCATCTATATATACTACAGTTACATATTTAGGCATTCACAGAGAAAATAAATTAAAACACCTAAGTTCACTCTAAAACATTTTGATAATTGAGGAACTCAAGAATAATTTCATCATTTATCAAGCAGGTACCAATAAGCTTTTCTAGTTCTTGCATTTGGTATTAGAAATTTAGAATTGGTGAAATTTGAGGTTCTGAAACTGTTGGCATTCATCATTGTAGTCTTTTAGCCTGCTTATGTTATCTTTCTAAACGGTTCAGCAAGACATGACTGAGTATACGCACTGATCGCATATTCGCATGGAAGGCCACGATTCAGGAATCAGGATTTGCCTTCTAGCAAGCAAGCACCATTCGAAATGAACACAATTGGTTCATTGGTTGGATGTCCAACAGCAGGTCTAGGATGTCCTGGAGTGATGGATGTTGGATCATCCTCTTTTGAAGACTAGATAGCTGGCAGGGACTAGGGAGCTCCAAAGGTCAGCACTCAACAGGATGCTTCCCCGTCATCATCTCTAGAGCAATTACTCCAAGCTGTATACATTACATTTCTGTGACCCTGATTGTGTATGCCACATTCTGCAAGGGTAAAACCTGGGAGCAAAACATTTTTTTTTTCATTAAGTGAATCAAATAGACATGGAGATTCGCGAGAGGGGTGAACAAGAATGGCAAACAATGCACTCGATCCAAGATGATTACAAAGGTCATGACTAGGTAGCCACTGCCACACTGATTCCCTATTCATTTTATGAAAAACAAGAAAGAAGATCTCACACACTTTTAAGTTCTCGTCCTAAAGTTAGAACTTAGAAGGTCACACCTAGCTCTACCCCTTTCACTCTCCATACTGAAATTTGGTTTTTCCCCCAAAAGCGCAAGTTCTCTAGAACCAGGCCCCCATGTTGTTCCAAGCTCAGGTGGAAAGACTCCCGTCAAGTTGTTCGCAAGCTTAGGTCCTGCAAGCTTGTCATGCTCCTGGACACTGTTAGAACGCTTCGTGGTATGTGATTTCCATCCATGTGCATGCACGTGATCTTGGTGGATAACCCCCGATCATCCTACAGTACTCTTGGAACCTACTCTGAGGGGGTGATGGGGGCATGTCTTGGGGCATTCCTTGCACAGTCGCACTAGCACTAGCACTAAAGCCATGCTTGCATATGATGGATGTTGGCTATAGTTTGGGATGCTCTTTTATACTGTAACGTGTATGTGGTCTTTGGCTTTCTTCTTTGTTGATCGCATACAATACAGAATTATGCTGAAGTTACAACAACCAATTTATCTCTTTCAAAAAGGGAAAGAGTGATATACTGCTATAGCTTATTTCTATGGCAACACAGATTGAAGAATGAAGGTATGCTAAATTCTCCACTATGTGTTGTAATACACTATGTTTTCTTTCCCTGAGTGTGGTAGGAGTATTGAGCAGGAGTCCAAAAGAATTCTAGTCAACTGTTATACATGAGTTTCTGTATAAATATAAATATAAATATAGTCCTTAATTCCTGCTAATATTCAGCTGTGGTATCCATGAGTAAGTTAGCAATAAGTTACCAATAAGTAAGTTAGCATACTTCAATGAAATTGTTGTTGCAACAAGTACTCAAAGCTCTTCAAGCAGAAGGACATGAATTGTTATCCATTCAGAGAAAATTCTTCTCATTCACATGGAGAAGAAAAAGAAAACTGATTTAAGAACACTTTTCTTATGGTTGTTGCTTTTCTACTGTCTTAGATTTACATGTTTAGACCTTCATGGGAGGCAAAAAGAAGAAAAGCACAACCAATCTGAAGTATGCTAACTTCAAGGACATACATATTTTTGCCATTGATGATCTTCAGAATAAGTTCACTATCTATCAACCAGTTTTACCAATATGTTTTTCTAGTTCTTGTCTTTGACATTAAAACGGAGAGAAACTTACTCCTCTCAAATAGGATTCTACAAAAGAACAAAAAACAACTGTGGTAATTGTGCATGACTGCATCGTCCAGTTTCACTTGTTGTGCTGCACACCTTTGCACATGCAAACATCACTTCTGGTAATCTGTTAGCTTGCTTACCATGATCTGTCGGAACGGTTCAGAAAGACATGCCTGAGTATGCGCTGATATCTCTTGAGCCACTGATCGCATGGAAGGCCGCGATTCAGGATTTGCCCGTGTGCAAGCAAGCGCAATTCTCACGACAAAAACAATTTCTTCTGCAAGCTCCTCCGTTGGAGGATCCAACCGCTGGTCTAGTACGTCCTGGAGTAATAGGTCATCTTCTTTTGAAGCAGAGATAGCCGGTAGGGAGGTTAAGAGGTCACCAGGATGCTTCCCCATCATTATCTCTAGAGTAACTACACCAAAGCTGTACACGTCACATTTCTCTGTGACTCTCATTGTGTATGCCAATTCTGCAAGAGTACAATAAGAGCTGGCACAAGTCAGTGTGCTGTTTCACAAAATACTGTCTATCAAAGTGTCTGAATGATAATGAAAATATCTGAATGCTGATTCGTGTGACATTTTTTATTCAGCACTTAGAGGGATCTTATTGTTATTGAAACACTTAATAGTTTAGATCACACGTAGTACTTTTAAATCTAATGTAGAAAACTGTATGCTACATGGAAATAGATGCAAGTTTAACCTGGAGCCATGTAGCCATAGGATCCTGCTACAGAAGTCCAGTTTGTGGAGGCAGACCCAAGCAGCTTTGCGGTGCCAAAATCAGATAACCTAGGCTCAAATTCTGACTCAAGCAAGATATTGTTCACGGTGATGTCCCGATGAACAATTGCTGGATTGCAGTCATGGTGCAGGTAGGCCAGAGCATGTGCAACACCTTGGATCACCTTCACCCTCATGCCCCAATCAAACTTCTTCTTACCTTCCTCACTATACAATGTCTTCCCCAAGCTGCCCCTTTCCAGGTACTCATACACTAGGTACATGTAGTCTCCACTTGTGCAGAAGCCATGGAGCTTGACAATGTTCCTGTGGCGGACCTCTGTCAGTGCCTTGATCTCATTCTCAAAGCTCTTCTTGCTTGCTTCAGATATGTCTCCTGTCTCAGCGACATGGAAGCGCTTCACGGCAACGACCTGCCCACTGGTGAGCTCGGCCTTGTACACGCTCCCAAACCCACCTTTCCCTATGCAGAAGGAGTCATTGAAACTGTCAGTGGCGTTCACAATGTCAAGGAATGTGAATTTGCCCTCCTTTTCCCATATCATGGACTCATAAGGATCACTTGTGCTCGCCTCCAACACTTTCTGCTCCCTAGGTCTCCTCCTGCATGCTAGGATGAGGCAAGCAATAATGGCTGCCAGCAACACTGCTCCAATTACTGAGAAAACTATTTCAATGACTGTTCTCTTGTGATGGCCCGACAAGGTAGAGGCACTGCTGTAGCAAGAAGGAATACCTTGTACATTGCCACAAAGCCCCGGATTCCCAATGTAAGCCTCAGCCGAAGAGTTCTGGAAAGCATTGCCTGACGGTATCTCACCAGTGAGCTGATTGTAAGATAAATCAATCGTCTCCAGGCTTGACATGCGAGAGAAACCTGCCGGAATTGAACCATTGAGCTCATTGCGTGACAAATTCAGTTTCTGTAGATTCATCAGCTTCACAAGATTTGAAGGGATAGGACCAGACAGTGAGTTGCTGCTCAAATCAAGCAGGATCTGCAGCTGGACAAGGTTACCGAGCTCATCTGGTATTTCCCCTGACAACTTGTTCTTGCTCAAATCAAGATAGGTTAGTGAGCCAAGATTGCCAATGCCCACTGGTATTGTCCCATTAAGCATGTTTCCTGACAAATCAACTTTCTGCAATGTGGAATCGTTGCCTAATTCTTTTGGAATCGGCCCAGAAAAAGAATTATGGCTAAGATTGAGGTTGAACAAATTTCCGAGATCACCCAGCTCAGGTGGAATTGTTCCTGTCAAGTTGTTCGCAGCCAAGCTGAGGTCGTGCAAGCTTGTCATGCTCTCAAAAGCCACTGGAATGCCGCCTGATATGCGGTTGTCATCCATGTGCAGGAGTGTGATATTGGTGCATTGCCCCCAATCATCTGACAACCGACCGGTCAGCTTGTTCCCAGTGATATCCAGGTAATTCAGGTTGGGGTGCACCCCAAATGCCTCTGAGATGTCGCCGGTGAAATCGTTCCCCTCTAGCCGCACCCGATACAGCTCCGAGCAGTTCTTCAAGCAAGGCGGCAGCATGCCACTGAAGTTGTTGTGGTTCGCGGTGAAGTTCTGCAGCGCCAAGCCGTCACAGAGGCGCCGTGGCAGCTCTCCAGAGAAAATGTTGTTTGCGAAGCTCACATCTGTTAGTGCCAACCCTGCACCAAGGTCGGGTGGGACAGTGCCACTCAAGTTGTTGTCGAACAATGCCAAGTACTGGAGGTTCCTCAGTGATGAGATTGTGGAAGGCAGCTCTCCTTCCAGTTGGTTGGTGTTGACGTCAAAGAATTGCAACGCCGTCATGTTGCCAATCTCCGTTGGGATGTTGCCGGTGAGGCGGTTGAAGAAGAGCGACAGCCGCGTGAGCTGCTTGAGATTGCCGAACGAGCTGGGTATCGGCCCGGTGAGCGAGTTCATTGACAAATCCATCTCCTTCAGGTTCACTAGCTCGCCGAGCTCAAGTGGGATAGAACCGGTAAGGTTGTTGGTGAAGAGATACAAGATTCCCAGCTTCGTCGCCTTGCCGAGCTCCGGTGGGATCTTACCCGTAAGAGAGTTGCTCTGCACTTGGAACGATATGAGCTCCGGCCAGGCCGTGAACAGCGCCCCTGGGATCTCGCCGGTGAGGTTGTTGGACGATATGCCGAACTCCCGCATCTTCCGCATCCCAGCGAACGACGCCGGCAAGCCCCCGGAGAGCTGGTTACCGGAGAGGTCGACGAAGTTGAGGTTGCTGAGGTTGCCGAGCTCCGGCGGCAGGGTGGAGACCAGCTCGGCGTTCTTCAAGTCGAGATGCTGCAGCATCTTGAGCCGGCCAAGAACAGGCGGGAGAGCCCCCCCGAGCGGGTTGCCTCCGAGCTCAAGGACCCTGAGCTCCGGCATGGACCCCAGGAAGTCCGGGACGCCGCCGGTAAGGTTGTTGCTGCCGACGTGCAGGGCCTGGAGCTTCGTCAGCTTCGAGAGCGACCCTGGGATCCGACCGGAGAACGCGTTGGTTGACAGATTGAGCCACAGCAGGTTCGGCAGCCGGTCCGGCAGCGCGTCCGGGATCTGCCCGGAGAAGGTGTTCTGCGACAGGTCGAGATAGGTGACGTTGCCGCTGCCGAGCACGAACTCCGGGAAGGTGCCGTTGAGATTGTTGAGGTAGAGCGAGAGGAACGCGACGGTGGGCATCGGATCGAACTTGTCCGGGTTGGTCAGGAAGTTTGAGCCCAGGTCGAAGTGGACGATCTTTGGAAGCTTACTGAGCTTGTACGGGATGGCGCCGGCGAGGTTGTTGTTGTAGAGGCGGAGGTCGACGAGGCCGGAGAGGTCGCCGAGCTGCGGCGGGATGGTGCCGTTGAGCCCGTTGCTGCCGAGGTCGAGCGTGGCGAGCGCGCGGAGGCGCGAGAGCGACAACGGGATGGCGCCGGCCAGGTTGTTGCCGTTGAGGTCGAGGGAGGTGAGGTCCGGGAGCGCGGTGGCGTTGAGCACGTCCAGGCCGCCGGTGAGGCCGAGGCCGCGGAGCCGGAGGGAGGTGACGCGGCCGGAGGCGTCGCAGGTGACCCCGCGCCAGCCGGTGCAGATTGAGGCCGCGGTGGCGTTCGTCCAGGTGGACAGCTCCGGCGGGTCACCCAGGCTCGACTTCCACTCCAGCAGCGCGTCGGCCGGCGTCGCGGCATTGGCGGCGCCGGCGGCGAGGGCGACGACGAGGAGGAGGAGGAGGCCCGCGGGAGCGGGCGGTGGCGTCAGCATTGGCCGGGGGGTAGAGCGGAGCGCGGCGTGGCCGAGGCCGTGGCCGTTCGTGTGGTGGGGGCGGCGGGGTGGGGGCAGCGCGCGGTGGTCTTTGAGCTCGCGGCTGGCTGGGAAGGGTGGGCTTGCGGCGCGGGCGGTCAACGGGGAGGGTTGACTAGCGAGCACATGGGGATTGGCTGGCTGGCCCTGGCCTGGACTTGGTGACGCGGTCGGGACTCTCGGGAGGCGGAGTGAACGGGGAAAGGGGGCTTTGGGCGCATCCTTGCATTTGGTCAAGTACGTCTCCCAAACAACATGCGTAGAGTCTACTTTTTTTTCTCTTATTTTTACTATCTTAGTGTGCGTTTAGATTCAAAGAGATTCTCCAAAAAACCACTATTCATCCAACTTTTCTCTATTCATCCCACCTCTTCCACTCACATAACACTATTCATCTACAGTGTTTTTTTTGTGAACAGTGTATTTTCGGAGAATTTTTCCCCAATCTAAACACACCCTTAGTTTAGTTTGGAGTCTTGCGCAATCTTTGGGTACACTATTCATTTCGATGTCACGCATTGGAAATTGGAGAAGGGTACATGCTATTGCAACAGGAAGTCAGGCAGTGCTTCTGGAACGAGGTAACTTTGATGGAGATCTTCACTAGGTATGGTCGTGGGATTTTTGTCTAAGAAATATTCAACCAAAGATATCTCGTGATGCAGAGGCTAGGATTTCTTTAATTGTGTGTGTACTTTGCCATCTATTAACCAATATTCATTTCTTTTTCATTTTCTTATTATCCATACCCTAATAGTGACGAGGAGTACCTAGAAATACTTAGGTGATAGATAAAAATCATAAAGAACGATGCAAGGTGATAATAAAATTGTTAATTTTTTTGTATAGTGGCATATACGAGAGTAATGTATGAGCAGCTATTGTGTTTTTAGATAGTATTTTCATAATGATACTTTTCTTCAAACTTGCTTTGAAGAGTTCGCCCCCACTTTAAAATACTTGTACATACACTGATAGACCATGAACTGATCCCATGCTTTGACTCAGAATGAACTGGTAAAAAACGGCGTGCCCCCACTAAAATAGTGCGGTTTTTCTCTTCATCAAGCTAACCCACTTTGCTTAGTCCTAGCACACCCAGGAAATGTAGACTATGCCGGAGTGTGACGGTCAGCGAACTCATAATCCATAAAAGATTTTTTATTTAAAAAGGAATAAAAATAAAAGAAACAAATACCTCATTGTTTGTTAAAGGTTGTTAGTGGTGTTTGAATTGTGGGAGTAGTTTATCTTATATCCCTGGCCACGACGAGCGCAATCGGTTTTCAGAAGTTGCAGACAATTTGGTCATGTGGTCAGGTTTAGATTCGAAAGGTATCGTCAGCTAGCGAAAATGCAGTCATCCAGAGAAGCGTGCTCAGCTGTCCAGTCCAACAAAAATCCTTAGCTGCCTAAACGCGCAGTTTGTTTTAAGACATTAAATAATAGTGCACAACAGCAAAATTATTTATGTGGTAGAATCATTATGAAGATAGAGAAGGAAGGAACACCTACCTTGTATCATTCCTACACACATTTGTATACAATACCATAGAAGAATTAAATGCTAATCTTATTTATGAAAACCACTAAAATTCTTCACAAACTTTGCGAACTAACCACGATCTTATTTAATTTTACTGTTGGGATGGATTATTAAGGGTGTTTCGGTTCATGTTAACAAAAAAAATGTAGTACCGTCAACAAAGGAAACCAGCCTACAAAACTTTGGCCTGATTGATGTAGTGTGCTCGTGAATAGTATAAATCAACCGCCCTGTTTCTGCGTTTCTGGTGCTTGCACATGGCACCAAGAGGAAAAACGGCGCGTGGGCCAGGCACGACAATTAGTTGGACCCATCATTTGTCGGTCCTTCCGATCACGATCAGAGCACCCATGGACATGCAAGTCAACTGTTTACATCGAACGATCGAACGGGTGTTTCATTATATATGCATGAGAAAAATTATTGCAAGAATTGAGAAATAGCCCACTTGGATTTTAAATATCTTACGTATATCCATTCCTAATCAAATTTGTTAAACACCCCCCACCCCCCAAGTCAAATGCATGTACTTTTCAAAGATGATGTATAAATTTATGGCCAATGTAGAGGCACAATAGGACAAACTAGCCGAGTCAAGTTCCTTCCGGTGCTTGGATTAGGGGCTTTCACCCAGTCATGTTTATTAGTAATTTGTGTTTTTGACTGGTTTGTCCCTACTACCCGATGGAAGAGGACACTTGGCCACTCGCGATGAGCTAGAACGACACTCCTCTCATTCTCGTTCTAGATTTTCCGTTTTACTATTCGCCCGAGTGTGTACGCACAGTGTGGAACTGGCCACGTTTGTACACACACATACAATAGTGCTGACCTTGGTGCACCGCAGCAGCAGTGAACACAAGATCCGATCCCAGACGTAAATGCTCTGATGCTTGCACCTTGCAGGCTCGTCCGCCCGTGGATTTTTACTCCGCCCACGGCGGTCCACACCGTCGCTGCCGTCCTTCCACCACCCAGCGCCGCTGCGTTTAGATTCCCCGAAAATACACTGTGCACTAAAAAAACACTGCAGATAAATAGTGTTCTTTGAGTAGAAGGGATGAGATGAATAATAAAAAGTTAGACGAATGGTGTATTTTTGTGGGAACTAAACGTTCGCTGAGAATGTAGCTGCCCCTGCGCGACCGTCAGCCCAGCCAGAGGCCCAGAGCGGCTGGCTGGTCCCGGCCGCCTCGATCGCAAATCTGAACGTGAGGCGGCGGCGGTGTGGCCGGCGTGCCGGCGTGAGTGGCTGCGGACGGGCGAAAGGTCAGCAGCACCGCGTGAAGCCCTACGGGGCGGGACTGACTGACCGGCTGACAGCGTTTTGCCGGATGAGCCTGGCTGGTGGGACCTGAATGTCAGTGAGACTACTCGCGCCCGCCCGGGCCACATCGCGGTCATGCCATCAATGATTGTTAGATTCATCAATTACTCATCTTTCGTTACTAAGCCTGTTTAGCTGGTGACAAGTTTACAAACTTTTCTTTGTCAACTAAACAAGGCATAAAATACTTCATCTTACCAATAACTATTTCTTTGGTTTTGGTAATCACTGCTACAATAGACTAAAAAAATTAGGTGATTGGTAATTTGTTGGAGCATCTCATATCTCTTAAATCAGTTTTTGTATGACTGATGAGAATAAGTAACCTGCTGAGGATACTCTAAATAGTTACCCCTTAAAAAGCCATATTGGATCTCATAGAAAAGAAATATTCCATAAAAAAAATGTACAGGTCTCCATTATGAAATGGAAGCCTACAATGCATGACTAAATCACTTCAGTCATTTATATACCATTTTTTTTTATCATAACACGCTCCCCTATGGCGTAATCTAAGACACTGTTAAGGTTGATGAAAAATGGAATCCTGTTTACGTCAAAGAAGAGGGAAAACAAAGGGGAAATATCATTTTTCTTCAGGGGCAGAGCTTCATGCAAACCAAGATGGGCAGTGTCCTCTTGGCGTCTCTAGGGATGTTAAAGACGCTAGTGTACGTATTTACACTAAAAAAATAGTCTAGATCACTGAATATTTAGCACCGGCTCCATCATGTCACTACTAGCAAAACTCACATTCATCCTCCTCACGTGAGTACCGGTTCTATTATCACGACTTTGTGTTCTTCTGCTACTTGTAGCTGGCGCACACCAGTCCATCATACAGGAGATAGGACAAGATGTTCAAGTTGTTTTTTTTTTTTTACAGTCCAGAGTTAATGATTTTGTAGTACTGCTATTTGTAATTTGTAATGTACTCATCTCGAACTCTGTCCAAGCGCAAAGATGAATTGATAGAGATCCAGTCTGATACAGTCCACTTTTGTCATTCTAGTTTCTTGATGGGTTGTAATTTCTGATTTATATGTGCATTTAAAACCTTGTTGCCGTGTCATGAGTTGAATAATTTCTACGTAATAAACTAAAATATCAGTGTTGGGGATGGGCTTTCGAGATCCTAGATCCCAACAATCAGCATGTGAATGTATAAGACTATGAATTAAAGAAAAGAAAACATAAAAAAAACAAACTGGAAAAACAAAAAAAGAGGTGTGAAGATTTAGTACCGGTCGTTCGGCTGCTCCCACCATGCCACGCATGGACAGCCGTCGGTACAGGCTTGGTATACCGACTAGTGCTGAGCAGCCAGTACCGGTTATTACAACCGGTCCTGATTGGCTTGCCCAATAGTACCGAAAAGCTGGTACCATTACTGATATAAGTTTTTTAGTATGTGGTGAACAAGCAATCGTAGCCTCTTTTGGTTTCATCGATACATGTCCACCGAACCGCATTCCCCGGTGATCGAAGCTACCTGCTGTGTGTCTTGATCTTTTGTTTCACGCTGTCATGAGCTCACTTTGCTTCCAAACCCACTAACTAATCTTCTTGCGCATCTCCTTCTTCAGTCCCTTTGGCGCCTAGAAAAAATATACAATCCCCAAGGCTTCCATGATCGCTGTCTTCAAACATCAAAACTGTGCGTGTGCTGTCAGGCATGCACACACCACCAGGCCATCGCCGGGAGCCCGTCGCAGAGAGCTGCAAGGTTCTTTCTTCCGCCACGATCCCTGGCCCTCGGTATGGACGATGAGATCGCGGTCAGTCAACAGTGACGACAAGCTTGCGGCGAGTCAACTCAAAGGGGGCGAGCATAGGCTGCCAGGAAAACAGGATCGGCAGCCTGGGAATCACATGCCAGCATTTGACCCAAGAACACACAGGGGCAGGGCGCCTGAACGATCACAAGGAGAGAGGCGTGCTTACCTGCGAGCTCTTGCAATGGAGTTCGTTCCATGGATCGAGTACAGCCTACTCAGGCCAAAACCTACTCTATGCATCAGCGAACTGAGCGTATGCTAGTGTACATTTGTATGTGTGAGTGTATACGTACTGTGGAAAGAAAACATATCCAGGGCGTCCCATGATTGGTACCAATCATGTTTTAAGTTAATCTCTATGCACAGTTTCACTGCATATAGTTTTTTTGGGGGGAGGGGGGAGGGGGGGGGGGCAAAGAGCTAATGGAGATATTAAATTATGCTACTAATGTTTTTTATCTTTGTACTTATTCACATTAAGAGTTTAGTAGAATTGCATAATCATGGGGGAGCCATGGCACCACTGCCCCCCTGGCTTCGTCCCTGACTCTGTCTGTGCTAGGAATTTCATGGGGATGATCGATAACAATACTCGCTCATGTTATGAAACTCAACCTCTTAATTATTTTGTCATGTTATGTTATTAAAATTATTGATGGAGCAATGCGAAACTCTTTATCTTAAATAATTTGGGGGCCTTACGCTCCATAGCAATTGTTTATCTCTGGGAAGTGCGATTTTTCCTTTTTGGGATTGGTACACCTTTTTTTTTTTTTTGAGATAAGGGATTGGTACACTGGTAGGCAGGCCTCGATTTTCCAGATAGGCTTTTACATGGATGGGCCCAAGTACTACAAGCGCACCACAAACTCAGCCCAGTTACGGTCGCTGCTGGATGGAACTGATCTCCTCAAGCAGTCAAGCGGTCAAGCCCCGCCCGAGGTGGCGGCAAGGCTGTTATCGTTTCATCGCCCCCCTCGGACACGCATTTTCCATCTTCCGCCGTGCAAATCCGAATGCACTTTTTTTAGAATAAAGTAATAGTTAAATCCGGATGTCCATACTTCCTTCATCTTTAAATAGATGTTGTTTTTTACTTTCAGACATCATATTTGATCATTCGTCTTATTCAAAATGTGTAGATAAATAGTAAAACAAATAAGTCATGTTGAAAATTTCTATGATTTTCTTTGTCTCCTTCTTTGTATCTTAAAACTATATTGTAGCACTTATAACACATATTATAATACATATAATCAGCAGGGGGAAATCACTCCTGTTTCATAAAAAAATACAATTAGTAATAAAATAAGTTATACATAAATAATATTTGCATAAATTTTTTGAATAAGATAAATGGTCAAACATGATGTCTGAAAGTAAAAAATGACATTTATTTGGAGACGGAGTACCAAACAGCTGGCTGAAAAGGTCTGTCAGTTTCCAGCTTATACCATTCCATGCTAGACGTTTCAGACTCAAACCTTACGGCCATTATTTTTTAGGCAGAGAACCACTTGGCCTGGTGATCTCTTTCAGGTGCGGTCATCTTATCACTCTCATCGACATGGTTGGATAACACACAGAAACCTCAGCGCACTCAGCGTTATGCATGGGATTGTCATGTCCAGTTTAGTTCGTCGAAAGAAGCTGTTACGCCTGGCAGCATGACCTACAGCGTAAGGGTTCGTCACACCAGAGATGACCGAATAAAATCCTACTGTATGCCGCCCGACAACACACGGAGGGCTTGGTATTATTGACCTAAAGGTTGCCGGATATGCGCTGCACGTACGTTGGTTGTGGCTTAAGACTGTCAGCGAACGCTCATGGTCAGCGCTGCAAATCCAGGTTGAACCTGCGGTGCAAGCGTTTTTCAAGGCATCGATCACTGTGACTGTCAGTGATGGGAGAAAGACATTGCTCTAGTCTGACAATTGGATCGATGGCCAACCGGTCTCTCAGCTAGCCCCTAATCTCCACAACACCAAAAGGGTGAGGAACACCAGCATGGCACAGGCTTTGCCAGACCGTCAATGGCCGTAGTACATGGAGGGAGGAATGCCAATACCGGTGCAATTGGAATACATCCTCTTGTGGCTGTCTCTCTCCAATGAGCAGCTCTTGGATGGAACCGAGGACATCTATCGATGGAAATGGACTGCTGACTGGAGATAGAAAATTGCGTCAGCACATAAGTGTTACAAGTTTTGGGACTTATCTTGCCTGGTCTAAATAATAGTTCCAGTAAATCTCAAAGGCCCACTCACACATGCATGGTATAGTAGGAACTTTAGTCCCACCTTGCTACTCTAGGAGGGGTGAGGCCAACTTAAATAGTTAAGCTGGCTCCACCTAGCTGTTGAGGAGAGGAAAAGGAAGCTCTACACAGTAGCTTTTGACTACTCTAAACTTTTGCATGCATGGAGTGGTAAGCAATTATTCTCATATTAATGGCGATTGCCTCAGTCATAAACGGCGGGTCAATAATGTTAATACTGTGATTAATGGTGATTACGCGGAATTGGTTGTTACCATACCGCGGCGTGTGTGTATCTATATATATGGGCGAGACGTCGTCCTCTAGAGACACCATGAACACTTCTCCTGCCTCAGTGCTGCGCCGCCGACGTGACATCGGTGTCGGGAGAGCAGGTCTCCGACGCCTACGTCCTCTTGTGTCCCTGCACAGGGTAGGGGCCGTATTAGGTTTTTGGAAGCGTTGTCGCGACGGCTCGCTAAACGTCTTCTTCCCTCTACGCTGGGCGAACGTCTTCCTCTCTCTATGTCGCTGGTGTTCGTGGATCTCCATCGACGGTATGCTTTGTCTACTTCGAGCTAGATCTAGCGCTGACAACCTCATTGTAAGAATGACTAAATAAATTCTTTGTTCTTTCGTCCTCTAGCTGGCGCTAGTGATTTTGTTTCAATGTGTAGCGTCGGATCGCATGTCTACTGTTGTGTTACGATATCATCTGCGATAGGTTTAAACATGTCAATGCTTTTGTCTATTATTCATGCCGCTGCTGTATTTCTACTGTTCACTAAATTGCTATTGTTTTCAACGATAAGCAGTTGCAAGAAGGCGGCATCCGCTACAAGATGCATCCAGGATCTACTAGAAGAGCTGGAGACCCGCCCAGGGTGAACCGGTTGGCAACAAAGGACGTCTTTAGACTGCGGATCGTCATCGGTGACATGGTTTGGACGCCCACCATAAGTGTTGGTTTTGTTACCAAGAAATGGACACGAGACCTGGCCGGAAATCGTCTCGACGGCGACGTGCAGGTGGAGCTCACCAAACTTGCCCACATGTGTCACCTGAACCTGAGCCGCAACAACCTAACTGGAAGAGTTCCGGCTCTGCTCGGAAAGATGCCCTCGCTGCAATAGCGTGCATCTCCACGGCAACCCACCCCCCTGCGGCGATATCGCCGGCCTGAATTCTTGTCGCCAGCACGGCACATCGCGCGGCGGCGGATCGTCGTGGCCACCGTGGTCTCTGCCGCGGCGCTGCTGGCCTCCGTTGCCGCGACGGCATGTGCGCTGGTCCGCAGGAGGCGACCGGCCGCCAGTCCAGACAGCGCGGACATGACGGCGAGCGCCGGGTCCGCCTGGCTTCCATCGTCTAGGCCTACTGCATCAGCATAGTCATGTATTTGTAGTTTTTTTTTTTCATTTCCTTTTGTGTTTGTAATATATTAATTTAGAACAGGTATAAGATATAAGATTATTAATTATAGGAATTCCTTAATTATATTGCTAATATAGTGATCCCTCAATCTGTCCCAAAATAAGAGTCATTTTGGTCTTCGTGCAACGAGTTTAGCTAGATTTGTATAAAATACGTGCAACATTTAAATCTTCAAATATTTTTCTATAAAAACTAGATATAAATATCTATGTGATGATATCTATATTGTACCACATATTTTAATATATATTTTATATATTGGCCAAAGTGTTTTCTTAGGAATGAGAAAGATAATTATTTTGGGACGGATGGAGTATATGATTGTCCATTCTTATAGACAGTAAATTATTTAAACTAAGACACATACATAATCAAAATATTATTTTATAAAGAAAGGTATTTTACCGGCGCGGCGTTAGCGCGCCTGCCTTAGTAGTAAGTTATATGGTTGTTTGCTTCAAAAGATGCTGAAAAATCTTCTTTTGGTCCTGAGACATATGTACCACTGTACCAGAACCTTGTATAAGTGTTTTAATTTGCATACCATTGCTAGGAAGATGTGCTATATCGTGCATACTTTAAAGTGCCTGTTGCAACACACGAGTCAGGATAGCAGATATCTGTGAATCTGTCCACCCGCGCATATGGAAGACAGGAGGAGAGAAGACAACACTGATGCCAGATGACGACTCACGAGTCAAAACTTGTGACTTGGGAGTGGAAGTTACAGCCGGTGCCCAACACGGCCGGCGCATGGTGCCGGGGCAGCGCTGCCTTTGACTGGGTTTCCACTCGCTCATAGCCTCACACGTTGCTGTTGGAATAAATGACAGCAGCAATAAACCAATTTAATCCCTCATCTTGTGATGAACAATGAGGAGAACATCTACCAACAGATATGCAGCGGGATAATAGAAATCACATGCACAAAGACACAACGATTTACGTAGGAAAACCTCCTTAAGGTGAGGAGTAAAAACCCATGAGACCAACCGGTCCAATCCAAGCTTCCATTATAATCAACAAATGGTTACAAGAAGTCTTCTCTGGGACCTCTAGAGGATTACACCAGCAGCAACACATCCACCATGATGCACTAGGCATCAACTACAACAACCACAATCATGTAACAAGAGGTAAGACAACTGTAAACAGAGAAGTCACAGATTCTGTCCCCTTCGGTAATCAGTTCGTATCTCCCAAACTACAGGTCCCCTGTGCACAAATTTTGGTAGGCAAGTAGTTACACGAGTCCCCCAACTGCTGACAAAATTTCAGCTCAAACGGGCACCTTTTGACCACCCAACATGATCATCTACCGAAACTGCAGTCACCCGAACTGACAAAATACCTCCTAAATCTGATGCTCTGCTGAACCAAACCTCAAACCAACTGACCAGATTAAAATAATCTAAGGGTAGAACGAGCTCACCAAGTTTGGCACAAATCCAAGCACGTTTGAGCCTCCAATCACTTGCTTGAGTCAGATCTGCTCGGAGCCACCAAATCTGAACAGACTTGCTTCTCCTTCTTCTTCCTCTCTCTTGGTTGTGTTGTGTGTGTTGTGCGCTCCCTCAATCTCTAAGTGATGACCTGGACCTAAGACAGATGAGGGCTAGGGTTTTCTCGTGCTTTATACTCCCTTTGGAGTGATCACAACCATTGATTCAAGCACTAGATCAATGGTGCACAAGCACTGGGCTTGTGGGATTCATCCTCCATGTGGAGGGATAGCCCAACAGTTGCTTCGTACGGACCTAGCTAACCATCAAAGATGATCCAGATCGATCAATCTCGGTGATCTGTTGGAAAACTTTCAGAAATTTTTTTAAATGTATCACAAACTTTACAAAAAGTTATTGCATTTATTTTTATACACAGGTGAGATTTTTTTTTGCGAACTTTATAAAGGCGTGTTTAGTTTTATTTTGCAAAAAAAAGAGTGAAAAACCATGATTTTTTTTTCGTAAATTTTGGGAACTAAACCGATCTCTCTGTCGTACACCTGTACCACATCTTCAGTATGTGGTTGTCCATGGTCCATTGACCATTGGAGTTTTGACTCCATCGGGTCCTATGGCAGCGTATTATAATTATTGTAAAAGGCAGTTAAAAATGGGGAAGACGAAAGGAGGCTGTAAGGTCCAACGGAAGGAGGCTGCCATATACTACTACCATGAAGAAGAAGTTGTCCTCCCCGCCGGCGATGTACGCACTGGTAGCAGCGATCATGGTGGCCATCACCGTCTCTTGCTCCATCGTGTACTGCTCCGAGTTTGAGCAGGCAGCCCATGGTACGCACGACTAAACCAATTTGCAGAATGGTTAAAAAAAACTTGCCGTTTCTCTACTGACCACGTACAGATGCGCGCAGATGATCCGGACTGGTTCCGTCGTCCTGACCCCCCACCGCCGCCGCCGATGGGGCACACCCCGATCTGGGTTAGAGATGCCCCGCCGGCGCCAACACAGCACCGCCGCCTTCTGCACCTCACCGGAAGATCGGCCGGAGATACTAATAGAGTCGACATCTACCGTTACTAATGCTGATGTGCTGTCGCACGGTGTAATTTGCTAGGTGTGTATTATTCTACGTGCATGTATGGTCATGACTCATGAAATATTTATTATATTTCTGTCGTGGTATACTAGCTTCTCGACGGTGGTATACACCGCGGCGTTGGCATGTGCACGGGGCAGATTAGGCCGCCTCTCCATCGAGCCCGGTCTTGTCACACCCATTGCAGTGCGGATGGTGTGATATCCCTAGCAGACAGAAAGGGGCCAAGGCCAAGGGTGGTGTGGCAGTGCACCTCGGGGGTTTAAATACGGAGGTAGACGCTGTGTCGAGGTGCCGAGAGGTGCTATGCTTACTTATCTACAGGCCATGCATGCAGCATTCTAGGATGGATGGACGGATGATGTGCTTCCAATCATCATTAGGTCAATAAGTACCAAATTACCAAGAGAGGCAATCTTGTTATCATCTAATGTTCAAATCCTGAAATTGTGCAAGTATTGTTGGGATAAAATGGCAGCAGCAGTAACCAATTTAATCTCTCATCTTGTGATGAACAATGAGGAGAACATCTACCAACAGATATGCAGCGGAATAATAGAAATCACATGCACAAAGACACAACGATTTACGTGGAAAAACCTCCTCAAGGTGAGGAGTAAAAACCCACGGGACCAACCGGTTTGCTCTAAGCTTCCACTATAATCAACAAATGGTTACAAGGAGTCTTCTCTAGGACCTCTAGAGGATTACACCAGCAGCAACACATTCACTATAATGCTCTTGGCATCAAGTACAGCAACACAACCATGTAACAAGAGATAAGACAACTATCAACAGAGAAATCACACTGTCTCCTTCGGTAATCAGTTCGTATCTCCCAAACTACAGGTCCCGTGTGCATGAATTTCGGTAGGCAAGTGAATCTACGAGTCTCCCAACTTCTGACAAAGTTTCAGCTCAATCGGACACCGTTTGACCACCTAAAACTGACCATCTACCGAAACTGCTCAGTGCTGAAACTGCAGTCACCCGAGCTGACAAAACACCTCTCAAATCTGATGCTCTGCTGAACCAAACCTCAAACCAACTGACCAGATTGAAGAACTCCAAGTGAAGAACAAGCTCACCAAGTTAGGCACAAATCCAAGCACGTTTGAGCCTCCAATCACTAGCTTGAGTCAGATATGCGCAGAGCCACCAAATCTGGACAGATCTGCTTCTCCTTCTTTTTCCTCTCCTCTCTTGGTTGTGTTGTATGTGTTCTGCACTCCCTCACTCTCTAAATGATGACCTGGACCTGAGAGAGATGAGGGCTAGGGCTTTCTTGTGCTTTATACTCCCTTTGGAGTGATCAAACCATTGATTCAAGCACTGGGCTTGTGGGCTGTTTTCTCCACTTTGCTGGGCTCCAATTCATCCTCCACGTGGCGGGATAACCCAACAAGTATCACATTCTATTGAACTGATATTCTTCTCCATGTTTGATTGAATTGGATCATCTTTTTGAATAAAATAAAAGGCAGGACAGGAGCACTGCCACATGTACCTGGCGTACGAGCTCCGCACGGCGAGGTTTCTCAACACCGGCGTCGCCGGCTCCTACGGCTACATGGCATCGTGGGGGAAGCAATTCTTTTATTGCTGCCGCGCTAACATTGCCATGGATGGTGGTGCGTTTCAGGGCTGGCGTACACGAGGGTGACGATCAAGTGCGACGTGTACAGCTTCGGGGTGGTGGCGCTGGAGATCCTGATGGACAGGTACCCGGGCCGGGCGGGCTCTATCAGTTGGCTCCAGTGGCGGCTCCCCGCGCCCCGAGCTGCCGCTCAACGACGCCATCGATCAGAGGCTGGAGCCGCCGGAGGAGCATGTAGCCGGGCAGGTGGTGTTCGCGTTCGTCGTGGCCCTGTCCTGCGTCCGGAAGGACCCCGAGGCCCGGCCGACCTTGCGGATCGTCGCCAGCGAGCTCTCGACGGAGGCGATCGGTGGCGGTGCTGGACAGGCCGTTCAACGATATCAGGGCGCCAACTTCACTGGCTCACACGGATACCAGGCCCTTCTATTTGCCCCGAAGACAGACTGGAGGCTCGATCGATTGTTCACGATTAACTTCGACAATTCCAATGAACGATTGCAACTTGCAATTAGAAGTATCAGATTACTGAGTGATACAAGAAAATGAAAAGCTCCGATTGGATCAAAAAGATCAACTGCGTCGCAGAGCTATAGATAACTAGTCCCATGGCGACGAGCTCTAGATAAACTAGTCCATGGCGATTGGCGACGATTAGGGTGCTGTACAATAATCGACGAAGCAAATTGGCAGCCACAGCGCATTACACGATCACGGTAAACTTCAGACCAAAAACAGCATATACGAACTTGCAACTAATAATATTATGAAATGCATTCCACGATCACGGTAAACTTCAGAACAAAAACAGAATATACGATCTTGCAACTCAATAATATTATGAAATTCATTCCACAGTACCGTGCCAAATCACGCCCACGAGATAACTTATAGCTCCAAATGTGTAAAAAAAAAAAAGGTTCAAAAACTGTCAAAATTGCAAAAGCTAGAACCACCGTCCCAAACAGGTGAAACATAACAGAAGTTTCAGGGTACAATATAGGTGTTCGCATTTCACTATAGTCACGCATCAAAGTACAATCTTCACTCATCGTCTGCAAATGTCGTCTTCTTTCCTGCAAAATTTGAACCCCCATGTAACAGCAGTTCCAAATCATGCGGCCCAAGCAACTGTGAATGAAAGCAATTTTTAGCTGCGGTGTACGTTTGAAAGTATATTTTACCTGTACTTGCTGTACCAGCGCTCTGCCTGAATGGTGTGCCACGGCCTCCACGGCCTCTGTCACCCCTTCCACCCCTTCCAAATCCACGCCCACGTCCACCATCACGCCCACGGCCCCCGCTTCGGCCCCTGTCACTTCTCCCTCCTCTTCCACTGAAACTTCCACGCCTGTCACCGCTGAAGCCACCACTGTTGTTATCAGGTCTAGGCTTTGCCTCATCGACGTACAAGCTGTAGCCAGCGAGGTCACTTCCGTTCAACTCATATGCTTTATTCAAGGAATCTGGGTCCTTGAAGTCCATGTATGCCATCCTGCAAAACCAAGCAAAGCCTCATGTCAATGACAACAATGGAGCTTTTGCAAACGATAGCTTCTCAGAGTAAACATATACAGTAGGTCACAATAAATTCCTCCCAAATCTTGAGCCCCAAATCAGGGCCTTCACCTAAGTCTAAATGTAAAGCAAGGATATGTGAAGAACTGACCCTTTGCTTGCACCGGTTTCATAATCCTTTGGAATTGAAATCCGAGTAATCTCTCCACACGAGGCAAAATGTTCTTCAAGAGCACTCCGGATCTGGGCAAATACACAATGCCAGATAAATATAGAGATACTGTTCCAAAAGAAAGGAACACAATGATAACAAAACGAACTTAAAATTACCTGGTCCTCTCCACTAGATGTGTCAAAGCCTTTAATAAACACAGTGTTGCCTGACCTTGCAGCAAACTTCTTGAAAGAACTGTTGTCCCTCCTGCACAATACACAATCCAGGCCATACACAATGATTGGTAACAGTGAAAGAAAAGAATTCGCTACAGAACCATATATGACAGAGAATCACCCGCTGCCAGGAGTGTATGCACCCCTCTCGATGGCAAGGTCAACCCTCACAGGCCGTCCCATCAGGTCATGATTAGCAAATTCAAGTGCCTAAAATGAGAAAAAGAGTGCATTAGCAAATAGAACTTGACGACTTTGAGGTGTTATGTTCTGGTAACAGTTGAACGAAGCTGCATCCCATAACAAAATAGTAAGTGCATTGTTCACCTTCTGAGCAGCTTCGGCGGTAGCAAACTCAACATGACCATACCCCTTGAAACTCCCATCCTCAAAAGTAGATAAACGAACATCTACAACCTCACCAGCTTCCTCAAAAAATTGCTTACTATACACGACATGGAAAATATATGTTAGCGGCAACATAATAAAAATTGCGAGGAAATTCACACTCCACATACTTACACTTGTTCCCGGTCCACACTATAGGATAAATTCCCAACAAAAATCGTCTTTGATCCAGTAGTCTGACTCTGGTTTTTGGCAGGAGTTTCGACCTGCAAGAAATAAGACTGTCAAACATCCATTAATGTGAAAAGAACAAATCAAATGATACTTTACTTTTAGATGGTACACGTACTTCAGTCTGTGCCAACTTTGTCTTGGGAGTTTTAGCCTCTTCTACTTTGGGCTTTACCTGTAGTTTTCTCAAACGAGAGAAACACATTAAGAAAATTATCAAAGAATCACACGTTTTTATAGAAAAAAAAAGCATCTCAGAATATCAAGACCACCTTCAGTTCAACTTTATCATCATCAGAGCTTTCTTCTGAACTGTCATCATCATCTTCATCCTCACTGCTGCTTTCATCGTCACTGCTGCTTTCTTTCTTTGAAACCTTAGGGGCAGGCTTTGAAGCGCCAGAAGGTGCCGAGTTCTGCAGATAGTAGAACAGTAAACAGGTGAAACAAAATTCTCAAAAGGCAGAGTGGACACAAAGAAAGGGTACCTTCGGCTTCTTCTGAGCAGGCTCCTCATCACTTTCATCAGAACTATCATCAGATTCATCACTGGACTGAAGAGAGAGAATGGTTTATACTGAGTGGCAGCAATATAATATGTATAGCAGGCAAGTGAAACTAGTCCCATCTATTCTGGCAAGGTGTATTTTCGGCGTTTAGTTTCAGTTACAGTATGCTTTCAACTCCCACAAATTCAATATGGCATTAAAATTCCTTTGCAATCCAATCAACACATTTTTGGTACACTCAATATATGTATAATTTGACTAACTGGGGGTTAAACCTTGACTTTCAATCCAACATACGCCTTAGAAAACAGGCACTAGTTACGAGTAAAAGACACAAGATTAGCAAGAGAAAGCGTACTTGTTCTTTCTTCTTATCCGTTGCTAGAGGTCTTTTTGCCGCGATAGTAGGTTTTTCAGGCTGTAAGACGATGAAAAAGGATTAAAAATTTGCACAATATGAAGTTCACAGAGTAAAATTATAGTGGTACCTACCTCATCAGAATCAGAATCCGAATCAGATTCTGAGCTATCACTAGTTTCCTCCTTAGGAGCAATAACCTTGGCAGGCTGCACTGCTTTTGCATTCTTATCCTGGAGGCAGATAGAAAATGTAGCTGTATTAGAAAGTGATTTTAAGTATGAAGCATCTAACACTTATGTAGTAAGGTGGCTACCTCATCCTCAGACTCTGAATCGCTATCAGAATCAGAACTGTCACTCGATTCTTCCTTTTTCTTGGCTGCTACTGGAGCTTTAGCAGGCAAATCCTGCAGATATTGTTCATGTCAGGACTACAACTGATTATTTTTTAACACAAACTTCAAAGGAAATCAAATCAAGGGTCAAGTGCAACATGTGAATCACAAAATATGACCTCCTCTGATTCATCATCAGAATCGCTGTCAGAGGAATCAGACTCTTGGGTCTTTTTTTGCACAGAGGCAACTGAAGGCTTCTTTTGCAGAGCAGCAGGCTTCTGAAAGGTAACAAAGTGCAACAAAATGTCAGCGAAAGAAGGCAAACTGAAATTTAGATCAGCTTGATTAGAGATCAGCGGCTGCAGTTATATTGAAAAAATATTTCGGACTGCGGTGTACAGGGATCTAGTGTTACATTTTTCATTGCAATGTATTAAACTCTAAATTGTTTAGTTTTACAAAAAAAAAGTAAAATTAACTAATTGAGCAAAATGTGAACTTAATGTTCTCTCTAATCGTAGTAAGGGGTTCTCAAGACATTTCAATGCAGGATCAACTGTGATCTATAATTAAGCTCAACGTAGATGTGTACATTTTTAAAACATGGAACATGCTCAGTACTTGAGAAAACAGTAGTATTTTCATACCCCAGCTGAGAAACAGCTTTAAAAATAGTACTATTTTGATACATACAATAGAGCAGTCTAGAAGTATATACATGTGA
Organism: Digitaria exilis; assembly: GCA_015342445.1. Lineage (NCBI taxonomy): Eukaryota > Viridiplantae > Streptophyta > Magnoliopsida > Poales > Poaceae > Digitaria > Digitaria exilis. Next base: position 3,255,779 of record JACEFO010001669.1, on the reverse strand, counting down.
ACAAAGGCAGGTTGGGCAGAGGATGAGTCAGAAAAACATTGAAGATTCACATTAGATGATAAAATAGGAAGCGAATACTTACTTCATCCTCATCAGAGCTACTGTCGGAGCTGCTGCTGTCAGACTCAACCTTTTTGGAACCATTACTAATCACAGCAACAGGCTTCTTTGTAACGGTAGTGGGCTTCTTTGCAGGTTCTTCATCAGAACTGCTATCATCACTGTCACTGCTCTCATCGCTGCTGCTGCTGCTAGGTTTTTTTGAAAGAGCAGCTGGTTTCTTTGAAGGTTCCTTAATTACACAAAAAAAAATAAGTACGGATAATGTTGGTAAGAAAGAAGGCCCCAAAAGAAAGTGAATAATCCTTACTTCATCTGAGGAGCTTTCATCGCTGCTATCGTCGCTGCTAATATCTCTGATTGGCTCTTTGGCAGGTTTTGTACCTTTCTTTGGTTGAGTAACCTTCTTTGGCTGGACCTTAACCTGCAAAGAGAAGGATAAAACAGAAATCAAGAGAAGATAAAGATCCCATAAATACATTAGTTTACCATTAAGCCTGAAAGGAAATCTAAAAATAACAATTCTCTGCAGCCCATATATCAATAAAAAAAAGCCAAAAAAAGCATGATTGCTGTTTACACCTAATGTATTAATAGCACGAAATTATAATGCACTGCAGCCCATATCAACAAAAAATCCAAAAAAAAACATGACTTCTGTTTATACCTAATGTATTAATAGCACGAAATTATAATGCAAACACCGAACAAGTTCTTGTCAAGTGTATTCAAAGTTTCAAACTACCAACAAATCTCAATTTTAGATATTCTGGCAACAGCGTACTGAAATGCATATACCAATTAATGCTAGGCTCAAAGATTATTGTCTTTATTAGATGGCATATAGATGTCTATGCGATTGTCTTTTCTACAAAATAGTATTAAATCTTGTCTTGCATATTCAACAAGGCAACTGCAACAATATATGAATAAGTACGAGTTACTGCAACTGCAAGCTTCAATCAAGCAATTTCAGCGAATAACAACAATTGAAACAATACAGTACACATATCATGCAATCTATCGTGGCGTAGTAAAGCAAATTAATCTTCAGGGTTGTGACATATAAAGATTTTAATGGACGGGGAGGAGTGAGCTGACAAAGAAGGGTACTACCTCATCTTCAGAGTCTGAAGAATCTTCTTCAGAGCTACTGCTCTCAACTTTCTTTGGTGGGGGCTGCTTCTTAGCAGGCTCAACCTTTACAGGTACAGTCTTTTGCTTCTTGGCACTGACTGCCTTCTCAATCTCATCTTCCGCATTTCTCTTCCCTGTTCATTCGAATTAAAAATTGATGTTATACCAATCACCATGAGACAAACCTAACAAATAATTATTCTATTACTTATCAGAACATTACCCTTCTTTCCAGATTTCCCCTCTGGAACAGAGACGGTAGCAGGTGCAACCTCAACACTGGATTTCTTGCTCGACTTACCCATAATGTCTCCGCAGCTCTACAGAAAATATGGGCACTAAATTAAGAATAATGCATAACACCAGTACAGCACATGAACAACTAGGAACTATCATATCCCTAATGACCATCATAGCAAAGGCAAAAAAAAAAGGGCACCCACTAAAATCGTGGTAACTGGGCAAGTTAACAAAATGGAAAACAAAAAAAAAATACTCAATACTCGTGGTAACTAATCAGTTCACACAAGATAGAGGACGGATTTCTAAAAAACGCAGCTTCTGTTACTCGCAGTCTACCACGTACGCAGCAAGGAAGTGAACTGGGCCGATTGGGGAGAACGAAACAATCGGATTCGAGCGCTCGAGACGACGACTGGACCGAAAGGGAAATTGAATCAAGCACTCAGGGGCTAGGGTTCCATACCGAGGGAAGGAGACACGGGCGGCGGCGCGAGAGGTGGAAGAAGGGGCGGGGCGTCTGGCGGCGGCGCAGGGGGAAGGGTAGGGTTCCGGTCGGGTCGGGACCGGGAGGGTTTAGGGTGGGTTTGAGCAGCGGCGCAAGGCTTTTATACCATGTCCAAGAGTCATTACTTTTGCATTTCGCCCCCGTGAGGGGTCGATGCTCTCTGTTGCAGTATGCAGTCGTCGTTTGCGAGTTGTTTGGCTGCGAGACTGTGTAAATACAATATAGTATAGGGGTAATAATATAAAGTACACCTCAGATATTTTCATATGTACCTTGAACGATGGGCCTTTGTGGGCCAGAAATGGGTTTGAACGCGAGTCAGCTGCAGACGGAAGGATGCTCGGACCTTAACGTGCAAAGAGCTGGAAGATGATGATCCAGCAGTGTTCTTCCTTCCAAAGAAAAAATGTCTGGAACAAATAAAAACGGATGACAGGTTTCTTGTAATTTTATTTTTTAAGAAAGACTATTGTACATTTGCACAGGAACGGTTCATGTTATTGCCATGTATACTAAGGTGAGGCATGTACTCAAATACTCACTCTGTTCTAAAATGTAGGTTGTTTGATTTTTTTTGGCCCAAATTTGACAGCTCGTCTTATTAAAAAAATTTGTAAAATATTATATTTTTTGTTATGGCTAGCTTTAGTAATAAATGAATTTAAAAGTGACCTGATTTTGACTATATTTGTAAAAAAAATTAAATAAGACGAGCGGTCAAATTTTGGTCTAAAAAGTCAAACGACCTATATTTTGGAACGGGGAGTAGTGTTTTAATGAGGATTTAATATATTCGTCGATGGGTAGTAGAAGCGGCCGCTGCCTAGCAACTTGACGATTTAGCGGTGGCCAGCGGGCTGCATTGGAGGTGGTGTTGTGTCGCCACGTCTGGGTGGGACGATGAGGGAAGGTCGGGAAGCCTAGATTTGAAAGGGGTGGAGAGGGGAGAGAGAGGGTCGTCCGTGCCGGCATGGCGGCATCAAAGATGTCGCGAGGGGTCGTTTATCTCTTGGGCAGCTTGACGGTGGTAGGAGTGGAAATAGTAGAAATAAGATGGAAGACGACAGAGACAAAAGAGGTGGGTGGGGATCTTTTTTTACACTACAATTAGATTGGTAAAGGCATGGGTTGATGGGGACGAGAGTGCTCGACCGAGCGCTATCGGGAAAGCCCTGCACCCATCCGGTGTTTTCTTTAGATTGGAGAAAAAACATTGTAGAACAAGAAGAACATTGTACCTATGTCTTGAGAAGTATGTTTTGTGAGCAGGAGGAACAGTATGTATAGGGAATAATTTGAACTACTTCCATGCAGTCCGATTGGATGATTAATTGGTTGCACTCTATATGTTAGTCTAGCATCAATACCTTTTTCCGCTCATAAGCCTCTGCCGTTGGTGCATCAATCAGGTGTGGTACAAAGCTATGGCTTGCTGCAAGCACACCGCTCAAGCAATCTCTTATGAGTGCACCAACGTTGACATGTCCTTCGTTCTCATCAAAGCCAGCATCAACATTTACCACGACCTTTCCTTCTGGGGGTTTCTTCCATTCCCGTCTCAGTGATGAGTTTTTTTTCGCCAGCTTATATAGTTCATGATGAGTGCTGCAATGGCCATGGCAGACCATGGTCGCTGGACACAATTTTTCTACATGAACCAGTTGTCGGCGTTCCCACCATATATACCAGGCAGCTGTGATAACGAGTTCTGCAAATCCCACTTCAAGGTTCTGAATCTGATCTCCCCTTGTAAGAATTTCCTCCAGGATCACGGAGCCGATCTGCCAATCATAAGTATATGTTGCAGTTTGTCTTCCACTCCCAATCAGCGCCACACTTGTTTCGCTCGTTCACATGTGAAGATCGTGTGCTTAATATCCTCAGCTCCACTCTGACAGACTGGGCAACCACCTGAATCACTGCTCTAACGTTTGGCCCAGCGTAATTGTCATCTTTCTCCTTAAAGCACATATGTAGAACACACGTTAAAGCTAACCATCAAAACAGGTCTAGCTTAGCAGTGATGTAGATCTTCTAGCTTCATCTATAATGCGAATGCTGAGAGATTGCACAACTGACGTGGGTAGTCGCACCTTAGGATTGACGTAGGCCAAGTATGTTATCGGATTTAACACACACTAGACACTACTAGTTCTCAGTGCAATAATCGATGAAAAAGAATGTCTTTTAATTTGAGCGAACTCTGTCCAGCATGGCTGTTACTTTTACATTTCCAACACTTAATCTCACTCGATCACAAAAACTTGTACAAAAACAAGTCGAAAATGAGCAGTATAACCCTGGCCCAAAAGTACATGTCCAAACGCATGACCGCGCCGTACATGCAAACAGCTAATCCACATGCTCGATCGATCACCATCAACACTCGACTCCACATGGCTTGAGGATGGGGCCCTTGGCTTTGGGGATGAAGGGGTCGATCCTGACCCAAACGAGCGAGAAGATGGAGGCAAGGAGGATGGACCAGAGCACGACAATGGTGGGCGTCCGGTTCTGCCTTCCCATGAGCCCCTTGAGGAACGGGTAGAGGTGGACGATCACCCAGAAGGAGAAGAAGAGCTTGCCGAAGAGCGGGCCCCAAGAGCCATAGCCATTGTTGACGGCGTCAGAGACGCCGGCCACAATGCCGACCATGTTGATGATGATGAGTGTGGTTGGAGGCACCAGCAATGTGGTCCACTTGAAAAGGTAGAGCTCACCAAAGGCGTCGGTCTCGTCGGCGGCCGCCTTGGAGGTGACGGTGAAGTTGGTGTCCACGCCGCCCAGCACCTTGAGCAAGCCCTGGAACACGGCGAAGAGGTGCGCGGAGACGCCGCCGATGACCCAGAACTGCTCGTTGCGCCACCAATCCTCCAGGCTCACCCCGCTCCACCGCAGCTCCAGCACGCCCGTCGCGATGATGGACATGAACAGCGCGATGAACCAGATGCTGGCCAGGTTGTTCAGCTGCAATAATGGCACGCACGACATGTTCAGTCAGTTGATCGGCCATTTGTCAGACATATATAGCATGATATAATAACATGTGCTGGAATTGGAATTGATGTACTCACCGTGGGGATGATGAACTTGCCGGTGAGGAGGCAGACGGCGGGGATGGTGCAGTAGGCGAGGAGCGGGATGGAGGTGAATGGGTAGACGATGGTGTTGGTGTAGGCGAAGCGCTCCAGCCACTTGAGGCGGCCGCCGTAGGCGTACCAGAGCGGGCAGTGGCGGCTCATGAAGATCTCCACGGAACCCAGCGCCCACCGTAGCACCTGGTGGAGACGATCGGACAAGTTGATAGGCGCTGAACCCTTGAACGCTGGCCGCGTCGGCGTGCAGTACACTGACTTCCACCCGCGGCAGTGCATCTCGAACCCAGTCAGGATATCCTCTGTCACGGACCCGTAGATCCACCCAATCTGCAAACGTAGAGAATAATAGGCACATAAAATTCAGAATCGAAGCACCAGTGGTCTAGTGGTAGAATAGTACCCTGCCACGGTACAGACCCGGGTTCGATTCCCGGCTGGTGCAAATGTTTATATTTTTTTGACCTTTTTGGTAGGGTTCGATTCCCGGCTGGTGCAAATGTTTATATTTTTTTGACCTTTTTGGTAGTAAAAAAATGAAATCAAAGAATTTTACCTCCTTGCCCCACTCTGTCTTCTCCTCGTAGCCGCAGCTGATGACGTGGATGGCCTCCTTGATGAGCGCGGCGGGGTCAGCGGCGGCGCCCTGCGGGAGGCCACCATCCTCGACGAGCGTGGAGGCGATGAACACCGGCGACTGTCCGAACCGCTTCTCGAAGCTCTTCTGCGACATGAGCGACGATCGCTCCAGCTCCTCGTACCCCTCCAGCCCCTCCTCGATCTCCTCCAGCTCGAACGCGCGCTGGTGCTTCTTGTAGAGCCCTCCCTTCTTCCCGCTGGCCACCGACCCGCCGCCGCCGAGCTTCTCCTTCTTGCTCCGCTTCCTGTAGAACCCGAGCAGCCCGCGCCGCGGCTCGTCGCCGGAGTCGCCGCCGCCGCCCTTCTTGTCCTTGCGCGCCTTTCCACGCTTGCCTCCGCCGAAGCAGCAGCAGCAGCAGCACCACGACGGCCAGCAGTCGCACGTCATCTTGGGCCTCTTCTCCGGCCGCGGCGGGTCGTAGCCGTACAGCGCCTGGCGGTTGAAGACGCAGCCCGTGCCGACGTAGACCGGGCCCTGGATGCCGTCCAGCCCCTTCATGTTGATGTCGAAGAAGACGACGTTGCGGTTGGCGTACCTGTCGTGCCGGTCGATGCCGTCGAACCGCTGCGGGAACTGCACGTAGCAGAGCTTCTTCCCCAGCTGCGGGTCCATGAGGAAGCACATGGCCTCGCGCACGGCCTTGCTGTTGTTCACGTAGTGGTCGCAGTCGAGGTTGAGGATGAAGGGCGCGTTGGTGAGCACGGCCGACACGCGCACCAGCGCGTTCATGGCGCCGGCCTTCTTGTGGTGGTTGTACCCGGGCCGCTTCTCGCGGGACACGTAGACGAGCCGTGGCAGCTCGTGCCCCTCCACGTCGAGCGCGCCCTGGCTGCCCAGGTACACCTGGATCATGCCCGGGTGGTCACGCGTGTTGTTCCCCGGCCATGGCGTCCCGTCCTGCATCACCCACCCTTCCTCGGGTTTCTTCTCCGCCTTGGCCACCAGCGCGTTGATCCGCACCTTGAACTCCTCGTACTCCCGCTTCATGGCGCGCCGCTCCTTGACGAACGTCGGCTGCACCTTGTCCTTGAGGTAGTCGATCTTCTGGGAGAAGTAGAACTCGGGTGCCCGTGGCTCCACGGCGAACTTCTTGCAGAAGGGGACCCACCGGCGCGCGAACTCGGCCGTCTCGGACAGCGTGTCGAAGAGCAGCATGGACGCGCCGTCGTCGGAGACGTAGCAGCTGGTGCGGTCGACGGGGTAGTCGACGGCGAGGATGGAGAGCACGGTGTTGGCGGTGATGATGGGGGGCTCCTTGAGGGGGTCCACCGTGGAGACGAAGAAGTCGATGGGGGAGAGCCGGCACGCCTCGCCGTCGCGGTCGTAGCGGAGGGCGAGGCGGTCCAGGTAGGTCTCGCGGGTCACCGGGGCCCACTTGGGGAGCTGGTCCAGGATCCAGGAGAGCGCGAACCAGAGCTCGCACACCACGGACGCCAGCCACAGCGGCACGGCGTCCGTCGCCGGGGTGGTGATCCGGAACTTGAGGAAGAAGCAGAGCACCACCAGGCGGAGCACGATCACGATGCGGTACGGGTTGATCTGGCTCGACGGGATCGGCACCTTGCGCCACAGCGGCTGGCGGGCCTCGGCGAGCCTGTTCCATTGTTCGCGTACAGATGGATCGATCATTGATTCAGCTGGAGAAACTAAGAAACAGGGCAGCAACGGATCAGGTGGTGGTTAGTTCTTACAGCATGTACTCGTCGTCGTTCTTGTCGTCGTCGTCGTCGCTGTCGTCGTGGTTGAGCTTGTTGCCCCTCTTCTCCTGCTTGGTCTTCCACTTGTCGATGCGGTCCTTCCACTCCATGCTCCCCTCCATCTCCCTCTCGGCCTCCAGGTCCTTCCCGGCCACTGCACAATTCATTTTATTCGTGGCGCTCGCCGTTAGTACTCACTCAGATCGACCTTCGCTCGCAGCAAGAAGATGAATCCAATCCAATCGGGACGGTTTGGCACTCACCGCTTCCAGTGAAGGAGGACAGCGTGTTGCCCCCCGTCCGCCACTTCTGCGGCGGCTGCTCCCCGTTCTCCGAGTAGACGTCGAAGGGGACGGGCTCGTGGGGCTTCTTGGGGCTCTTGGCGGCGGGGAACTCCTCCTCGAAGTCGTCCATCTCCGGGCCTTCGTCTTCGTCCCCGTCCACCCTCGGGCACCCTGCACGAAATGCAACACCGATCACGCAACTCAGACACTGATGAGTTCTTCAACTTCTCATAAAAGATGTTACAGTTAAGCTTTCAAAATTAACTTGTAGGCTTCAAACTGTTTTTTTGTGACAAATTAACGTGCTGTATAGTCTGCCTGTGAGTTGGTGGGTTGGTGTGTGATCAGCTATAAGGGGGCCACGAAACTACAAACTGCATGCCGAAATTAACTGACCTTTGTGGCGCTTGTAGCGGGTGTTGCACTGGGGGCAGCACTGGGAGCCGTCGCTGCGCTCGTACTCGTAGCATGGCCGGCACACGGGGAAGCCGCACTCGGTGCAGGCGACGAAGGGCTGGCCGTCCTCGCGCGCCCCGACCTCGTCGCCGCACACGCGGCACGTCTTGACGTCGGCGGCGGCCCGGGCCTTGGCGCCGCCGGGCTCGTCGTTGCCGCGCATGACGTGCAGCTCGTCCCGCATGTGCGAGCCCGCGGCGAGGCCACCGGTGACCGACCCGGTGTCCATGGATGGATCGCCCCGGGGAGTGAGGTATCGGTGAAGGGACACGGGAGGTGGTCTGCAGGGTGATATAGCTGGCCGTGGGAGGCGAGGTGCGCGTGGTGGCGACCGGTGTCGGGTGAGGTGAGGAGGGCTCGCTGCGTCTGTCCGCGGCGGGCGGGTAAGAAGGTGGCGGGGTGGCGTCCCGCACCAACCGTTGTGGTTGGGGAGTCCGGCGTTGATTAGAGCGCAAGCCAAGGCAAGGCAGGTGCGTGACAAACACAGCGGGCCGCGATCGCTTCGGCAGCAAGGTTGCAACGCGACGGGAAGGAGATGTGTGCTCGTCACTCGCAGTGCGCCTGAAGCAAACGTGCGTGCCGGGGAGGGGAGGGGAAAATTTCCTGTCGAGATCAGGGGCGGAGCCGGCCGTCAGGGCACATAGGCGACCGTCGAAGAAAGCAAGCGGGTGGTTCGCGGTGACGCCTCAGCGCGCGTTGGAGCGTTGCTGGTAAGATGGCGAGCTCGTGTGACGCTGAAGCCACTGCGGGTATAAATGGCAGGTGGAAGCCTGCTGGTAAGGCAGGGCAAAGCCATCCGAGATGAAACGAGGCCACGCGACCGAGAGACACCTGTGCCCGGGGAGGTTGGCGCGATATACCGCGCCGACAAAGCAAATAAGCAATACGGCATTTTCTGAAGAGAACCATCTGGCACAACGCAACAAAGAGTACAAGCAAGAAACCCAAGTAGCCACTTTTGCTTCAAAACTTATCGTATCAAGCGCCGGCGCAAAAGGGCAAAGATGTTTGGGCCGGCGACTATCTTGCCGTCAGGGCACATTAGCAGAACATCCGAAAATGTCAGCAAACATGGGTATGCAATTCCAAAGCTCGATGGCTGGTTTGGGTTGTTGAATCAGGTCATATTCAGACCCAAACTTAGTGACATACAAAATCGGGTCAATGTCTCTCCAGCATCTCTTTCTTGTACTACATAAGCTATCTGAGAGCAAGATAAACATCATAATAGATGGGAAAATCGCCTCGGACAAGCTGAGGCTGTATCGAATGGAAGTAGGCACTGAGAAGAAAACTCCACCCCCGCTATCCAATCCAAGCTCTGCTCAGCTTACACGGTGTACCGCCCACCTCTGCTCGGCTTCTCTCTTCTAGAATCATCCTGCATATGAGTGGGGCATCGAGGAGTTAGCTCAGTGAACATATATCCTTAATCACGAGTGTTCAACAAAAAAAAGGATACTATACGCGACAGATAAAGGAAGAATATCAAGGCATACATGGAATGTGTAGGTGATCTTGTCATTGTAGTCGATGACATCCTTCCATTTCTTGCCAATGTTTACCTGTACAATAAAGGGAGCAGGTAAGACATAGTGTCATTAATGTCATCTGGAAATTATTAAAGGGGCAATGGAAAATTTGAAAGGTTGCAGCATGGGAAGCTGGGGATTCAATGACAATCATGGCCAACAGAAGATAACTCAAACCTATTGGGAGAATTTCAACAATTACAAAATGATCATTTAGCAACTTAGTAAAGGCTTTAGGGAAGATTTTACAGGTATCATTCTGCAAGTATTCCTTTGTTTAAGGTATGGAGGACTGAGAATAATGTTCAGGTAACAAGTTTATAACATAAACAGTACCCACAAATGCAACATACAAGGTTTCACAACATAATCAATAAAGAAACCATGCAACCAGTTTCATGCAACATCCCATAGTGTTTCCCACTCAATAAGCTATTTTGAATCCTGTATCCCTGCACAACCTATCCCACACAAAAACTCCTAGAAAACAATATAGACATAAGAACATCTGAAAGCAACAAGTTTAGGATGAAAGCAACTTTGAAGCTTTATTTGATAATAAAGCATTATGTCTGGTAGAACTAAGAACATCTGTCCAACTGAATTCAAACTTACAATGCAATCAAACATGGTATGGAACATTTGAAGAGAACTACCAGTCAATGACAACGCAAAACTTCTGCCATAACTAATTACATGTTAATAAAATAACTTCTATCAACCAAGGAAGCAGGAGGAACTAGATAAATAGAGGCAAAATAGGCATTTTAGTCCCTAAACTTTGGTCTAGAGGTCAAGCTCGTCCCTCAACTTTAAAAACGTCCAATCTAGTCATCCAACTCTTGTTTTTGGGATGAATTCGTCCATATGCTTATATGACCTGGCATAGCGCATTGAGACCAATATCAAATGCCCTTTTTACACTTGGCTAGGAGTGTGGCTGCGGGAGGATGACGAAGCATTCACAACCTGCACCTTCCACCCTAAGTAGGGCTGGACGTGAACCATCTCGGTTGGGTCTACCTCATTAACAAAACGAGCAAAAATAGCTAGCTCGTTAACAAAAACTAGTAAAAAGAGCCACAACCAACTGCAGTATGTTGTCCAGGCCATTTTCACTAAGGGCAAAAAGAACACTTCATAAGGGTCTCAATGCAACATGCGGCACCACATCAGCAAAGGGACCAATTTGGCCCAAAAACAAGAGTTGAGGGACTACATTGGCCATTTTGAAAGTTGAGGGATGAACTTGATCCCAAGGCCAAAAGCTCAAGGACTATAACGCCTATTTTGCCATAAAGAGACATGTATTCTAGAGGGTAGCATAGCAGCTAGGCATTTGCGCAACAGCTTATTGACAATATTGCCAGGAAGAAAACACTTAACTACATAAGCCCAGTTCACTCATTTATCAAGATACAAAACAAAGTAAATGGTGCATAAGAAAATATCAGTATCGAAACTGATTACAGAAGTAGGATGACTTTCAAAACCAACCTGGACAGCTTCATTGCTGGCAGTCCTAGTCCATAATGCGAGCTTATCTCCTCTCTGACGAACACTAGCAACAATTCCACATATGTCTTCAGTTTCATCAAACTGTTCTCCAATAAGAGCCATCAACTGCATGTTCAAATCATTATTCAAAAGCACTCCATTAAGTACTTCGCAGGCAAGATTAAGCTGATCTATAAAGAGCTTCCAAGCACCTGAACAAATGACAGAAGATTAAGAAATATGTACCGTTTCAAGCCACATGGTCTCAAAGGTTGCCTTTCTGTTGCATGGAACAGTCCATTTGCCACCGTTTGCACACTCTGGGTCTTCCCATTTTGGCTCCACTCCAGCCTTGAATAGATGAAAATCAGCATTCCCAGCCAACTTGCTTGGACGGAAGATCTGATCATACAAACTACAGCAAGAAAGAAGGAATCAATAAGTACAAATAATCAACACAGTCAAAATAAAGGGTTAAATAATAAACAGAAGACTTAAAAGAAAAGGCACGTTTCAAAAGCATTTTAATTAGTGCTAGATATTGCTAATTAGTTAAGCCTAAAACTAAGAGGTTCATTCTCTCTATATGTGACAAGGGTCTAATAGAAGACAGCACATGTCTTATGGAAATTTTAGTTATCAAAGACCAATGTTATTAGAAAACTAAAGAGTCATTCTGTATATATCCAACATGCTCAAACCAGGAATGATATAGAACAATTATCAACAGTCGATTCGTTATAGTTACACGTGGATACTTTAACGGACATACCAATCTTACGGTTAGTAGAATTATCAACAGTTGATTCGTTACAGTTACAAGTGGTCATACGGTTAGTAGAATTATCAATAGTCGATTCGTTATAGTTACACATGGACACGTTAACTGGCATACCATTCTTGCGGTTAGTAGAATTATCAACAGTTGATTCATTATAGTAACACGTGAATACTTCAACTGACATACCAATCTTACAGTTACAGATTAAACTCATTAACTACAAGGATAATCTCCCCTATCCAATGGATATCATAGAATCTTCCCTGTGCAAACAGCAGCCAATAACATCACGAGCATACAACTAATAGCTTCTAGCATCTAACCCTTTCAGATTTTGTTGGCACTAAGATAACCTATAACCCAATCTACCACGCAGATAATTCCCACCGCCACATGACTGCCTAAAAAACGCATTATCTAACCCTTTCAGATTTTGTTAGCACTAAGATAACCTATAAACCAATCTACCCCTACATGACCGCCTAAAAAACACAGAAACTGATGAACGGGAACCACCACGGCCGGCGTCCAGATCAGATCCGAACGGACCGGATCCGGAAGGGGCGTGGGGAAAGAGGGAGGTACCCGCGGCGGCGTTCACGTACCTCCAGAACTCCTCGACGGTGTCGAAGGTGTAGGCCTTCTTGAGGGAGGTGCCCCACGCGGCGCCGGGCTTTGGCTTCGACTGGATGTCGTACCAGAAGGTCCACTGCCGGTGCAGCTTGTGCGGCCCCTTCGCCTCCACCGCGGCGCCGCCCTCGGTCGCGGCCACCTCCGGGGTCGTTGCCGCCACAGCCGCCGGTGCAGTCTCAACCTCCGCCATGTCAAACAGCCGCCGCCGCCGCCTTTCGAGGGTTTTTTCGGGGGTGCGAGAGGGGTGGAGAGGGGCGATACGAGGGAGCGACAGGAAAGAGATGGAGAGGCTGCGGGCTTGCGGTCGTCAAAGACGTGAAGGGGAAGATAGATAGAGAGGCGTGCGGGTTTTGACTGGGCTCCGGCCCAGTATATGTTGGAGTGCACACAAGTTTTGGTCCAAACTAGTCCAAACAAAAATTTTCATGTTCTAAAAAAATCAGCTAGCTTACAGTTATGTTCGGAGATGGATTTCTATACACAAATCTAACATAATTATGATTATAAATGTTCGCTCACCTTTTAGTATAATGCAGAGGCCTTCCAATTTGAAAATGCAAAATATAGAATTCGTTTCAGGGTGTGTTTAGATTGGAAAAGATTCTCTGAAAAAACACTGTAGACCCAAAAAAACATTGTAGATGAATAGTGTTCTGTGAGTGGGTGGGATGGGATGAATAGGGAAAAGTTGGATGAATAGTGTTTTTTGGGGGGGGGAGTTTTGTATCTAAACGCACCCTTAGTCTAAAAAGCGAGCGTTGGATTAAAAAAGACAACAAAGCAACACATGAACTAACTCTGGTGCCGTTGAAGTTCGCGGGTTTGGGCTACATGTATTGCAAATGTTAAAGGGAGCTCCAGTGTGGATGAGCAGGAGAGTCGATGGGGGAACAGAGACGGTGAGGGTGCCACCTAAGCCAGGCCGTCAGAGACGTGCGGTGGGCATCGTCATCGGTGGGAGGGGCCATCAAACCGGATTAGTGTGGCGGCGGGTATCAAGCAGATCTGGTGGCGTTGAGGCCACCGGAGATGGGTAGGCATAGGAGGACGAAGCAGATGGGCGCAGGGGGGCACACGATGGAGAAGGGGAGGGGAAGGGGACGATGAGGGTGGTCTTTGCCGATGTCGGAGGCGACGCCGGCTACGGAGACGAGGAGGGATTGGCGGCGCGTCCGCGTGGTAGAGCCGAGGAGGCGGTTTTTTCTCGCGACTTGAAGCATAAGGCAAGGAGCGCATGAGCCATGTGCGCCGCGGGAAATGGGGCAGAAATGATTATAACTCTCCTCTGGACACATCTTCTCATCAGACTGTTGTGAGGGGCCATCCTAATTACCACCGCACTTCTCCTGCCGGTTTCTCCGGTAGAGAGGTGGTGTTTTTTTATTGACTATCGACCAACAATAATAATTACTCTCTCCGTCCCAAATTGTAAGTCGTTTAACTTTTTTCGCCCCAACTTTGACCACTCGTCTTATTCAAAAAATTTGTGCAAAATTAGTCAAATTTAAGTCATTCTTGAAATTCTTTTATTACTAAAGCTAGCCATAACAAAAAATATGATATTTTGCAAAATAATTTGAATAAGACGAGTGGTCAAAGTTGGGGCCAAAAAAGTCAAACGACTTACAATTTAGGATGGAGAGTGTATATTAAAACAATTGAGCTACCAAAAGTTTCGTTGTTTTGATTTTTTTTCCTTTCATTTATGTGACATTGGTTTGGAGTTTTTGTAGCTAGCCAACAAAACAAGACATGGAAATGTTTTTGTTTTTTCCAGACCGGCTTACCAATTTTTTTTTTGTTTTCCTTTTTTTTTTAAAAAAAAATTGTCCCTTCCCTATCTCATTTCCCTTTATTTTCTTATGTTGTTCTTTTGTTTATTTCCTTCTTTAGTTCTTTGATAATATGTTTCTAGTGAACAATTCTTATAGCATTCATGAGATATTTTGTAACATGATTGCTAGCATCCACTAGGTGTTATATAGTGTGGTCATATTGTTCTCGTATGACTCATGAAATATTCCATCGTTTAGTTTGACTTGTTCTCGTAGCATTCATGAGATGTTATATGGTTTTGTTTGGACACTTTCTAGATCATGCAGGACATGTTCTAAGGTGTTGAATGGATGATTCCTCTAGTACTCATGAAATGTCATATGTTGCGAGTTGGATTATTTTCGTAATGTTTAAAGGCGTTCCATGGTGACTTTTGGATTGTTCCGACATGATCCACCAGTTCTCTAGATATTGGTTAGATTATTCCCATAGTAATTTTAGATTGTCTCCCATTGCATTCATACCATGTTATGGTGCTGTTTGGATTGTTTCGACAGTATCAACTAATTGGTGCGATTGTCTTGATTGAATTGTTTACGAGATGTTTCATGATGTTATTTGAACACCGTATTCACGTGTTCTAAAGTGTTGTTTGGCTTGTTTTTATAGCATCCACATGATATTCCATGATGTTGATTGTATTGTTTGCCTAACAAAAAATTGCACCTGAACAACGTACATGAAACTAAATTCTACAAACGGGTAGAAGTACGGATTGTATAACGTAAACAAGACAACATTTCCAGTGTAGTATCACGGTAGATTCAGCATCAATACTCTGTCAAGGTTACTTCGAATAGACTCCAGTAGAAAGCAATGTGGCGTTAAAAATCATAAGGTTATAGCAAAATGGAATATTTTTTTTAGAAAAGATGTACAGAACCTTTACATGACCACAAATTGTCATGCATGCAATAATTACCTCTCGGTTGGTAATTGGCTATAGTCACCCCATCTGTGCAGTACCACCAAACAACAGATTATACACCTAGCCTAATATTACCAGAGCTCAGAGTTGGAGCCCACTTGCCGTTCAATTTCTACGGAACACAAAAAATGTTGGGTATGAGAACGTATAAATTTTCCTAAAATGCGAAGAATTGGCTCCATCCGTGTATAACGTGCTTGAGTATCTAAAGAAGATATTCATGCTGAGTTTCTTGTGGTCGAGCAAATGGCGGTTGCACACTTGCACTGTATGTTTTTTTTTTGTGCTGACTGACCTCGTCCTGGTCCTCAGAAAACAAGTGTTTGCATATATTCATGGCTACAAATCGTGGAAGAGACGCCTAATTTGTTCAACAGTGGCAGGCATCAGCGTGACAGGGCACCTTTTATGCTGCAGCACAAAACAATGCCATATAAGCTGATACTAATGAACAGACAAATTGAATGAAACATATTAGTCTGTATTGATATGGTAGAACCTACCTGAGAGACAGACTTGAATATGCAGCTATAGCAAAAAACAAAACCAGAAACAGAAAGAACAGAGGGGTTGGCGCGCTTCTGGCAGCACAGGGGGCAGAGCGTCTTGTCAGGTGGTAAGGGAATCCCATCTTTGGCAACCTAATAAAAATGTCGCAGACCCATATGAGGTTATTTATAACCATGAATAAAAGGTTTCGTTATTTACCAGTTTAACACAAACTATGTGAACTACAGAGAAAACAACGCATTTCAGAATACTTGCAAAATCACGGATTGACTATGTGAGAAAATAATGGTGGCAACTCTTTGTCAATGAGTGTAGAATAAATATACCTTTGGAGTTGGTGGAGGAGGGGGCGGTGGATATACAGTCGGAGCTGACATTCTTTCTTCAGCAGATTGGTACCACCATTCCATCATCTAAGGTATGATCACCAAAATGAGAGCATTAAGTACAGTTATGTAGTTGAAATCATGCTTTCATATGGAGATCTACCACAGGGATTAACTAATTGATAATGTAAACACGCCAAAAGTTTGCAAACATAAGTGAGGACTTCGATTTCTTAGTCATTTCAATATCCAAGAGGTTTAAGGATGCCTTTTAGGAATATTTCTCACATTAGTTTCAAACCAAAGTACATCAAACATTTGAACTCAGCAGTCTGCCTGTGAGAAGATATTTAAAGTGAGAACACTAAATACGCTCTCTACTACAGGAACCTGTAGAACAAACCTTGAAAAAGAAGACTGCAGCAATTAAACCAGTTTGTGCATAATCTAGAGTTGTGTACATACAACTAAGGAACACCCGTTGCACAGCCTGCAGAGATCACACAAAAAAGTTCTTGTCATGAGTTAGGAATAGGAAATTAACCAGTGCAGACACCGAGTACTGTCAGCTCTCTCCTACCTTGAACCATGGAGGACCACGGAGTCTCTCAAGTTCACGATTTCTAATCCTTGATATCCTAGAAGATGAATCCATCTATTTATTCAGATGAAGAAAGGAAAAATATATTAGGCACACCACTGTATCAAGAAACGAGAAGTGTAATTGTATTCCCCACTGATTAGTGCTTCCAATGATTAAACAAGGGCGCCACATGATACACACAAAAAAAAGTATAGGTAAATATGCAACAATGAGTACGAGGCTCTAAATATGACTCAGCATAAATAATTACAAATGAGCCAACAATAAGAAACTGTGAAGCACAATACCAGCTCTTGTCCAGTAGCACGACAAACGTGAAGCCCTAGCACATGCAGTGCTGGACTATAAAAGGCAGTGGCATCCAACAGATACAGCAGCTGGTATGCAAAGGAGAGACCTGCAAAACAAGGACGCCATTAGTGAAACTATACTGCCCACCCAATGGTAAAAATAGGTGGGGAAAAAAGCAATGCAAGACTAAAACGACAAGATCGCAAGATAAAGAAAGGATGATACAACGGAAATAAGGAAAATAGAACTGTTAGTTTTACCGGTGCTTCTTAACAATAATATATAAATAAGCTCTTTGAAGCTAATAAAGACAGAACAACATAGAAATTACTTATATTAAATAGGATGAAGATCCATAGGAGTAGCTAGTAAACAAACCTTCGTTAGTTGCATGAATCCATGGATAGCAAACACCAATGAGTGAGGCAAAGTTCTTCTTAAAACGTGTCAAATTTGACACTTCTCCAGTTGTATTGTCATCCTGTGCTTGAGAAATCTGCTCCTGGTCTAATACAAAGCCAGCCTCATCAAACCTCACATCATCCTGACCCCAAAGAGTTGCCTGCAACCTGGCTTCCCTTTCTTTATTATAAATGGACTGCAACTTTGACTTAAAGTATGGGAAAACAACCTACAATAACATCGGCAACAGTTCAGCAACAAGAGGACATAAGCAACAGCTTTCATCATTATGTAAAGGAAAAAATTATACAGATTGATTTATATAAAAAGATGAATATACATACTTATCTCAGACACAATTCAAGGTTTAGATCGTTGTATTTTGGGATTTGGGAATGGCACAACACATGAACTACTGAAATCAGAAATAAACCCTTCCAACACAAATATAAAAACAAGAAGATATAGTTTAAAATTTTTATTCATAAGGTCAAAACAGGATGTTAAATGGGGGTGACAGTGTCCAATTCAGCAGATTTTGTTTGGACTTTGGGCACTCCAAAAGAACCATGTGGAATTCCGAATTCGACAAAAGTGAGGGGTGTCTGACCCTGCAGAAAATTTACGACACAGATGCTTGAATAACAAGACTACTAAAGTGCATCCCAAGTCATTCAAATTTTTTTTTTAAAAAAAACTACATTATGGAGTAGGGTAGAATATGTTTCGATGTAGGTCATGAGCTTATTGACATAATGCGAAATAAGAAAGAAGAGCATTACATCCTACCACAAGAAGCAACTGCACCACATTCCACATATATAACAATCAGATGCCAACAAAATAACAAGAAGATTGAAAACTGAAAACCAAAGCTGAAATCCAAAGTCAGCATCAAGGCCATAACTTAGGCAAAAGGCCTTTCTAATATTCATACTGTAGAACTTGTCAGTTGCTGGTAGACAAATCAGCTCGATCTTAATAAGAAACTCATGGCACGAACTAAAACAGAAATATCCCATGAGTCAAGAAACTCAATTCATTGCACCAAGTCTTGTTCATCTGCTTTTGGGAGTAGCAATTTTTTTAAATGTTTTTTTATAGCACTAACAAAGTACAAAGGGTAAATTATATTTCCCCCTTGGGAAAGAAAAACAAAGCAGACAGAATAGTGCAGCAAATAAATAAAATCCTACCAAAAAAACAACTGAGAGGATTTTCTGGCGCTTCCTTAGTGCAGAATCATGGACTTTGTCACTAGATTCCGTACCAGGAATCTTTCTCTTCACTGAAACCTTAACAGGTCTCCTCCTGAGGCCATATAATGACTCCGAAAAGGAACCATCTGAAAATAAATAATTCATAACATTTAAAATTAAATACAATTAAGGTTTAGGGTCCCAGCAAGGTAGCAATCAAGCTAATCATTTTCTTAGATAAGTTTGTCCATTTAAGCAGATTAAAGTAACACCTAAGTTAACAGAACAGGCCACTTCCACGTAGTTAGGTCTATCGTTTGATTTGTGCAAAAAGTTGGTCCAAGAATGGACTCTTTTGATTCTATAAACAAAAATATGTAGGGCTGGATGATACCATTCCAATGACCAATGATGGTATGCAAAATGAGACAGACATGGAGATGGTGACACAAGTATGAACATAAAGAATGATGGTTTGCTCTAATGAAATATCAGCAAATGGTGCATGCAAATTCTTTTCTCAAGAAACTTCATCCAAGGGAGGCTTTGCTACACAGAATAGAACTAAGAACCAACATTACTTTCCTGTACTCCTATTCTATTCCTTACAAGTTACAAGTGTCCTAAACAAAACGTTTTTAATGCAGAAAAACTCTTATGTTACAGTAATAACGAACCTGTTGTCCGTAGACTGTGAGATTCAAGGACACCCATTAACAAAGCAAAGAATTCATCTTCATAATCTAAAACTTTGTGTAGTAATGGCCTCCTTAATGCAAAAACCTGCCAGTAAAAAAAGTTAACCATAATCACCTTAACTACCGAAATAACTTTTACGAAATGCAAGGAGATCATGCAGTGATAAAATTGGAGAGAGGATCAATAAGAAATGGGATTATCTCCATTGAAAGTTTCTAGAGGGTACTCTTCGCATGTCTCCATAAGAAAGGTGCTTATATAGCTTCATTAAATCAAACATAAACATAAGTTAACTAGATTTTGTGAATAATAGCTCCATATGAAGTATAGTTTTGTAAAGAAAAAAAAAGAAATATAACTTAAAACAAGAGCAACTTACCACTTTCTTAAATATGCATATACCTATCAGTTGGGTTCTAACAGACACAAAGGAAACATAGTAGCATGTGCAGCAAGGAAACCTAAGTATATTGGATTTCCAAAAAATAGTACACTGGCATAAGAGTAAGATGTATGTATATTAATGAAGCAATCAAAAAATTACAACAGAAAAATACATGAAAATATGCATCAGGTTGCTATGTACTAAGGCGCACCGGCAGAAGTTCATATCCTATTTCCCATTGTACATATATTGCTTTGTCACATTGTATGCTGGTTTTCCTGCTATGTGTTGAACCCTATATGGAACAATTAGTATCCAAAAATCGCAGCACAAGAAGACAGCTAACGCCAATCATAGTTCTCCACAGTGCATAGAAGCGCAGAGCATCATCACGCTAGCAGCCAGGTCAATGCCGCAGTCCCATACAAATAGCCATAACAAATCCACCCCGAGCTTGACGGCTAGCCAAAATGGCAAAACCTATAACGTATCCACCATCTCAAGGCTCAGCTTTGCACTCACAATCACGTCTGATGAACTAAAGCCTGCTGAAATAACTTAAAGCTAAATATGACACTGCAACAAAAGCACGTATTAAGACCACACACAGAACCAGTGAAACTCCCTGATCATACCCAATCTAAGATCACTTCAATGCGCCACTCCGGGCCGCAGTGTTGTAGCACCCATGACATCGGGGACACGCACGACTAAACAACATGCCACGAAACCCCCTACCAGCCACGGAATCTCGGTGATTCGGTCACAAGCAAGCAAGGGGGCTGAGGCGGGAGGCGAGCGGTTTACCCCGAGCGAGTAGGTGAGCGCGGAGCGGAGGCTGGCGGGAAGCTGCTGCGCGGCCGACATCTCGAAGAAGGTGGGCCGCGCGCCCTGCCCTCCCACCTGGAACAGCATTGCGGCCCCCCGCCGCCTGCGCCGCGGAAGGTAGCTAGGATTGGGGCCGCGGGCCGGGGGCCTAGAGCTCGGCCGGGCGCTGGAACTCCGCCGCTGATGGGCGGTGTTATCTGTTGGGAAGAGACGGTTCGGTGTTGCCTCGCGTGTCCACGGCGGCGAGGGGAACTCAGCTGGGCGAGGAAAAGAGAAGGTGTGTCGGAGATGGGTGGGGAAGAGAGTGGGAGACGAAGACGATCCCAGCGACTCAGACACGAGAGGAGAATCGCGGCACGAGATGATGGATCGGGCCTTGGCGGGCTAGGAGGCCGGTCTCTGGCAACATGTGGCTCAGCCCAGGAAGTATGGGATGTATGGGCCGAGAATCTCTTCTTACTACACATGTCAGCCCGTTGCGGTGGCCAGAAAAAGGAGGGAGAGATAACAGTCTGAAAATGAAGGGAATAATCATCCATCCCCTTTCCACTGGCCTGCGGCGACGGAACAAAAAGAGCTCAGCGATCCTTCCTGAGTTCAAATCCAAAATAAAAAAAATGAATGTCTTGGATTCAGTAGTAGTTTCAATCCTTATACTACAAACTCTACAGGGAATAGAGATTCCTGTACAGGTCCTCTCGGATCGCCGGCCGAATTCACACACACTAGCTTAAAAGCGGTGGCCGGAGCCAATGCCATCGACCCATCGTCGAAGTTCCGGGAGTAGCTCTGCGGGTCGTAGCCGAACCTCACCGCGCCCCGCCTCGGCCTCCCGGCGCTGCTCCTCATCCTGCACCGCAGCAGCCTCCTCAACAGCTGCCTCACCGGCACCGCCGGCCGCCATGCTGCTCCGGCGCCGGCCCTCCTCCGGCCGCCGCTGCCTCTGTGCATACCCAGGGACAGCAGAGACACCATTCTTTCTCTCGGTGACTCGGGCGAACACACAGCTCCGCAGCTCGATCGCCGGTTGGCCTCCTGCCTATGGAACTGAAGCTTCTGAAACCTTGTCCCGACGAAAACCTCCCCCATGCCGGCCGCTGCTTTATAAGCTCGGATGGCTGCTGAGACCCCAGTGGCGCGCAGCCGCGCACTCACCCATGCACACCAACGGTGGCGAGGCATCCACTAGGAGACAGTTCATCGATCCGGATAAAATGCTCCAGGGCTCCAGGCGATTCGCAGTGGCGAACAAAGGCCAATTTCAGGCATCTTTCCTGGCGTCACAGTCCTCCAGTTGGAAAGAAAGATGGCTACCGATCGGTTCACCAACGGTGGAAGCAAAAGCCTTCGCAATGGCAATGGCGAGCTGGGGACGGGCAGATGCCGTCCATCTCGTGCGAACTGTAAAGCAGGGACATGGACGATGGCAAAACTGCAAAATCGGCCGCCGGCACGACCGGTTCGGCACGGCTTAGGGAATAGTACTGAAATCCCACATGTCTAATGCGTTTCTTGCTACAGGATTGCACATTGACCTGTGATCAAGTTGGCCGATGTTAGGTTCTCCTTGGGGCCGCTACTGCAAGCAATAGGCTGCTCAAACATGTTAACATCTGATGAGAGTGCCTGAACGCGCCGGCCGCTACTGCCATATGAAACCTGAATAGGTTGAGATTCAGAATTGAAATGGGAACGGAGCGGGGAACCAAGGGTGTCAACTGTCACGTACCAATCCACTACAACACATCTGAAACCTGAATAGGTTTGAGATTCAGAATTGAAAGGGGAAATTGGGAACAGAGCGGGGAACGAAGGGTGTCGACTGTCACGTACCAATCGACTACAACAAAGGAATTTCTAGTGCCTCCTCTTCCTTTGCTTGCATACGGTGCCATGCCATATAAAAAAAGTGATAGTAGAAATAAAGGAGAAGCACCAGGACCGGGCCACCAGCTATACTGTTGAGGGTGTGTTTAGATTGTAGGGAAAAACACTGTGGCATCAGAAAAACACTGTAGCATTCGCTAGGAAACGTGTTTTGTGAGAGAGGAATAGTGAAAAGTTAGAATGAATAGTGAAAAGTTGGAATGAATAGTGAAAAGTTGGGAATCTGAATATGGCCTGAGTGTTGAGGCAAAATCTCTAGAGGCGAATCGAGGGAGATGCATACACGCCGACAGGCTTGCGTGTGATCGCCTCATCAGCATGATGGGCTCGCAAATCATCCGAGTCATCATGGTCTGAAGATGACTGGTCGGCACTTAAGAAAAAAAGATTATGGCTTCTTACCCTGAAGCATGTCGGCCTATTGTTGTTGGTTTTTGCTAGTGGCAATCCCTTTTCCTTAGCTAGCGAGATTAACTTTTTTCTGTGGTTGATTGATGGGACCAATTGCTTGTTCAAAGAATCAAAGGTACAGGGGGTACTGGTAACAACCTGAGTTCTTAATGGATACTAATTCGAGAGTCTCAAGGATGTGCAAAACATTTTCTTTCCTTTTTTTTCAGCTGAGCCCAAATTAAAGCTTGGGTAAGTCCTTCACACACAGTCAGCTGAGCCCAAAGCTGTTCCCAAAGCTTCGGAGGACCTTAAATTTCGTCAGCTTTGCTGGGTTTAGGATCGTATTTGGACTGTGTTTCACAGTCAAGGACCAGGTATACACGGAGCAGCTCAAATCACATGACCGAAAAAATCAAACTACCATTCCACTTTCCAACAGCTGACAGGAAGCACACAATCTTGCGTGCTGACTGATGGCAAGATTTACATTCATCAGTAGCTAATAACCCTAACTACAAAGAGCAAGCGAGTCATTTACAGTGACTCGACGAGCCAGCTAGCTAATAAACCACCGGGAATCTCTGAGCTAGCTGCAGGGAACCACCGAAAGCGGGTGGCCGGAGGAGCTCAGGCCGTCGTCGAAGTTCTGCGAGTAGCTGTGCAGGCCGTACCCGAACCTAACCGCGGCTACCGGCCTCGGCCGCGCCGCGCCTCTCCTCCACGTAGACCTCAGCTTCGACAGCAGCTGCTTCGCCGCCGTCGCTGTCGGCCGCCCGCCGCTCCGGCTGCTGCCGCTGCCTGTGGACTCGCTCACCATAGAAGCCATCCTATCGATCGATCGCTCACGCCTCGCGGTGCTGTCACGATGAATCGAACCCACAGCTGAGAAGCAGCAGTGTATCACCCTCTGGATTTGTGTTTCTTTGCCCCGCTTGCAGTTGCAGCTCTTGTGAAGAGTGAAGAGCTTGCCTGCCGTGCCACTGCTTTTATAAGCTCTTTCTGAGTGCCGAATGCCTGGCCAGACGTCGCCTACTGGACCTACCGGCACGCAAGCAGTGAGTCACTCGCGCACAAGGCCACGATGGCATCCACTATACGGAATCGTCCGCGAGGCAAAGCTGATTTGAGGCATCTTTTTCGCCCTTGACATTAGTCAGAAAATAAACAAGAGTGACAACTAGGGAAGTACAACTACCAAACGTAGGAACTGACGCACAACTGAATCCACAAATTCAAAGCATGGAACAGGGCTTTGTTCAAAGAAACATGGTCTTTTGGGCATCTTCGAATGATGAAGAAAGATGCTGTCATGTCAATGGGATAACTTTTTGGTTGAAATTTGGGTGAAATTTCCGATGTGTCGTGTTTATCATTGGGGAGCGACAATGTTTTGAACAAAATTTCATATAAGGACTCGTCTAATGTACTAAACTTGCGATATATTGATATACTTCTTCATTGTTATGCACACAATCGGGATCTACAGTGTTCTAGAGATTTTTCTGGCAAAATCTTGCGAAAAAATTGGGATTTTTTTTTCTGATATTCGTGATATTTCACACTTATCGATAGGGTCTGATAAATTTTATTTTCCAAAAATGTGAATCATGATGAGATGGGAGCAGAGAAAGTTTGATGTCATCTGCCCAATTTCTATATCATGCTAAGTGCATGCGGTCAGACAAAAAAGAAAAGAAAAGAAAAAGGAAGTGCACTAATGTCAAAGCAAAATCTCGGGCTGAGAGGAAGCTGCTACTTTACATGTCACGGTGGAGTCATCAGCTGATCGAACGATCAACATATCACGCAAAAAGGACGGTCGTTGGTTGGTGTAAGTATGGTGATCGAGGTCTTACAAATCATCCGAGTCATCCTGGTCCATTTATTACCTTTTGAGCCATTTTCCCCTCTTTTTCTTTGCCCTCGTGGGTTAGATTTCGCTAACTGCGTTCCCTTTTGCTTGAAAATTTGAGATCGATCAGTACATTTAACTTTGTTCGTATGACTTGACAAAACTTTTTTTTTTTTTGGAATCAGCGTCATGAATTTGGCATAGGATATGCTTCAGACTGTATAAGATTCGGTTTAGTAACATCGGTCAATGACTATTACGTGCTTTAAGAATGGATATAGATTTTCCAGTGCCTTATCCTCTTCCTCGGTTAGTACCTTTAAATTTGCCACAATTTTGTATGATTTGATAAAAAAACATTTGTTTAATTCCTTTGGAATCGGCCTCATAAATTTGACGTAGGATTTGCTTCTAAGACTACATAGAATTCGGTTTGGTAACTTCGAATAATGACACCATTATGTGCCTTAAGGACATCTGTAGTAGTGAATCAGCTCATGAGCCCCACATGAGTAGTGCTGCAGGCTATTTTCTTTTTTTATTACATGTCCCTATCAATGGCCCCACTAAAAAATAAAATATTATTTCTCTTCTTGTTTTTATCCATATCCTCTCCTCACTTGAAGAGCACCGGGCAGCTTCATTTCTTTGATGAATCCGTGCAAGATTATGAGCCGATTCTTTCTCTCTTCCATGAATTGGATCAATGCAGTGGTGATGAATCGATTCAACTGCCCCACGTCGTAGAATGATCCGGTTTGGAAAGACTAGTAAAGAAGCCCGAAGAATAAATATAGATTTTTTCATGCCTTATCTTCCTAGGGAAAAGTTCACTGCTCACCCCAGGCGCGCACACAGCATCTCGTGAGTTTGCAACTCGCCTCCTCATTGCCTCCGAGCCCAGAGGTGCTTGTCACGTCGAATAGCATGTGTCGATGGAGGCTGCTGGAGCTCACTTCCTCACGCTGCCCACCTGCCTGGGGCCAAAACTGGGTTGAGTTCAGATTCAGAAAAAAATACTTCTCCAACAAGTTTTTGCTATTCATCTCATTCACAGAACGCGCTTCCCGGTGCACTATTCATCTAAAAAGGTATTTTTTACTTCTGATCTAACACAGCCCTGCAAGCAATCGGCTGCTAAAACATGGTACTCGTGTCATCGTGTGGTGGCCTGGTGCCTGGTGCCTGGTGGGAGTGTCCCTGTGCCCGTACTCGCCGGAAAGCACGCCAACCGCTATTGACCATCTGAAACCTGGATACTAGGTTGTTGACGGACCGAGATCAGGTGCACGATCCCGAGCGTCTAAGAACGAATCGAACGGCACAGCAGATAGGAAGTGCCGACAGCCCCCGGGTCTGCACGTCCACGCCGCCGTGCGCTCCTGGATGCCGCCGCCGCCCACTCGTGCCCGCGCGCCAGGATCTCCGACGCGCGCATCACCTCCGTCCAGACCGCGTTGATGGCGTACCAAAGTACTCCGGTAGCGACGGCCGAGGCCGCATGCAGTTGTTGGCCTACGCGCAGAACACTACCTGTTCCGACGCCGTGCTCCGACGAGGCCACGAGGGTCGAAGCACCTTCACAGGAGCGAGCTCAGCGCCTGGAACCTCGTCATTGCGGCCGCCAGGAGCTCCTACTGTGCCTGCTCAGCATCTGCTCGCGCTGTGGCAGCAGCAGCAGAGTCCCGTCGGATGCGTTTAGTTCCCATGAAAAAACACTATTCATCCAACTTTTCTCTATTCATCCCATCCTTTCCACTCACAGAATACTATTCATCTACAGTGTATTTTTGGTGAACAGTGTATTTTCGGGGAATCTTTCCCCAGTCTAAACACAACCAACCCGACGAATATGCACGGTCACCTGGACGACGGCCTCGTCGAGTGGGAAGAAGCATCGAATGATGCACGAGACGACGGCGTCGGGAGGGATGGCGTTGTTGCTAGCTTGTTGTATCTCAAGACATAGGCATATGTAAACGCGTAGGCAGCATCGGAGGCTTGAAATGGGAACATAGCAGGGGACGAAGGTGTCACGTACCAGTCGACTACAACAACGGAATTTCTAGTGCGTCCTCTTCCTCTGCTTGCATACAGTGCCATCAGAAAACTGATAGAAATAGCGCAAAAAAGAAAAAATAAAACTGATAGAAATAAAGGAGAAGCACCATGCCGCTAGCTATACTGTTGATGCAAATTCTGTAGAGGCGATCGATCGAGGTAGCTGCATGCATACCGGCATGCTTGCACGTGATCGCTTCAAAGTGATAAGCCCTCAAATCATCTGAGTCATCATGGTCCAAGGATGATGACTCGTCGGCACTTAAAAAGAAAAAGGATTAATGGCTTCTTACCCTGAAGCATGTCATGTCGGCCTGTTGGTTTTGGGTTTCGCTAGTGGCAATTCCCTTTCCTTAACTGGCAAGACTAACCTTTTTCTGAGGTTAATTGATGGGACCAATGCTTGTTCAAAGTTTACAGGGGGTATTGGTACTACTAACCCGAATTCCTTTTTTCCCCCAAAAAACAAATGGGTACTAATTAGAGAGTTACAAATATGTGCAGAACTTTTTTTTTCGGCTGAGCCGAAAACTTCAACTTCCTGGCTAATTCCTCCTCATATTTTGCTCTCGATTCTGATTAAACAAAGGCATCCAACTTGCATGAGATCGCATATGGTACTTCAGTTCAGCCATAAGTGTAGTGTTGCAGCTATCTGTAGCCATAGCTCGTTGTACATGTACCCAAGCTCGGAGGACCTTACATTTGTGAGCCTTGCTGTGTTTAGGATCACGTATATCACGCACGTTTGGATTTGAGTTCTACACTTTACAATCCAGGAATTAGAACACGGATCAGCTCAAAATCAAGTGACCGAAAAAACCAAACTAGAACCGATTCCATTCCAATTTCCAACAGCTGACAGGAAGCACACAATTTCGCGTGCTTGACCGATGTCGGATTTACAGTAGCTAATAACCCTGACTACAAACAAGAGGCGATTCATTTACACCTTTACAGTGACCGGACGAACAAGCTAGCTAATAAACCACCGGGAATCACCGAGCTAGCTGCAAGGAACCACCGAAAAGCGGGTGGCCGGAGGAGCTCAGGCCGTCGTCGAAGTTCTGCGAGTAGCTGTGCAGGTCGTACCCGAACCTCACCGCGGCCGCCGGCCTCGGCCGCGCCGCGCCTCTCCTCCACGTAGACCTCAGCTTCGACAGCAGCTGCTTCGCCGTCGCGGTCGCGGTCGCCGCCGGCCGGCTGCCGCTCCGGCTGCTGCCGCTGCCGGTGGACGCGCCCACAAGAGAAGCCATCCTCTCTCGATCTCTCACGCCTCACGCTGCTGTCACGATGGACCGAATACGCAGAACGCAGCAGAGAAGCAGTAGTACAGCACGCTCTGGACTCTGGAGTCTGGACTTGTGCCTCTTTGCGACTTTGCCTCGCTTGCTGCTGCAGCTCTTCTGAAGAGTGGAGAGAGCTTGCCTGCCGTGCCACTGCTTTTATAAGCTTCGATCGGGCGCCAAGTTCCTGGACAAACGTCGCCAACCAGGCGCATCGGCACGCATGCGCTGAGTCACTCACGCACACGGCCACGATGGCATCCACTATACGGGCACACGGCGAATTCTCAATTGGAATCGTCCCGCTGGGCAAAAGCCGATTTCACATACTCCTATAGCGAATTTCTACATCCTGCTAAAGCGCATGCCGTCAGACCAAAAAAAAGAAGAAAAGAAAAAGGAGGCGCACTGATGTCAAAGCAAAATCTCCAGCTGAGAGGAAGCTGCTACTTTGCATGTCACGGTGGAGTCATCACCTGATCGGATGATAACATATCACGCAAAAAGGGAGGTCGTTTGTTGGTAGAAGTATGGCGATCGAGGTCGTACAAATCATCCGAGTCATCCTGGTCCAAGGATGACTGGTCGTACAAACGCTCCCTTTTGCTTGTAGTTTTGACTATTTGAGATCGATTAGTACTCTTTAACTTCACTACAATTTCATACGTTTGGTAAAAATACATTTTTTTTGTTTGCAATCAGCCTCATAAGTTTGTCATAGGAATTGCCTAAGAATGCATAGGATTCGGTTCGGTAACTTCGGTTTAGTTTCTTGTTGTATGAGCTGAATAACCAGTGCCAGCTGTGAGCTGTCTAGCCGCAGAGAGTATGCCCGGCTGAAGGCAGATGGATAACTTGCATCAGCTACATGTGTGGCACATCCGCACATGGCTAAGCCATAATTCAGTTACAAAATCACACGCTGATACGTAGTTTCCTATGCAAACAGCGTATTCAGTCTTTTTTTTTTTTCAGAACTTGCCTGAGCAAGCATTCGGGTTGAGTCTTGAATGCAGAGTACAAAGAATGATCCAGCCATTTAATTACAGGTTTTTTTCCCTAACTAACTAGGTCATTAATCGCTGGGAATCTCTAAACTAGTTACACGGAATCACTGCAAGCGAATGGCCGGATGAGCCGAGGCCGCCGTCGTCGAAGTTCTGGCAGTAGCTCTGCAGGTCGTACCCAAACCTCGTCGCCGCCCGCCTCGGCCGCACTGTGCCGCCGCTCCTCCACGCGGACCTCAGCCTCAACAGTAGCTGCTTCACCGCCGACGACGACCGGCCGCCGCTCCTGCCATGGGCCCTCCTCCGGCTGCTACCGCCGCCGGTGTGCTGGCCCAGCTGAAGAGACGACGCCATACTCTCTCGATCGCCCACGCCCTTGCTTGTCACGATCTCACTCACAGCTGAAGACGAAGCAGCAGAGCACGTCAGCACGCTACTGAATTGTGTCGCTGGATTGTGAAGACGTTGCCTAGACAGGAGGACGCCTGCCGCGTGCTGGGTCTTTAATAGGCACGGCCGATCCGATCGATCGGAACGGAGTCGGAGTCGGATGGGTTCCTTCCGACTCCGAGAGTGCCGACGTGTCGCCGGCTGGGCCCACCGACGCGCACGCACCGAGTCACTCACGTAATAAGAGCCGACGATGACATCCACTTTCCACTACGGGTGCACGACGGATTCTGGATCGGATCGGAGTATGGTTCGGGCAAAAAGCCTCTTCCAGACATGTTTTCTGGCGTTGCCATCAGATCGAGTCAGAAAAAGAGAGATCACTACTACCACAAGGCACTAGCAGGCAGCAACCGTAGAGATCAGAACAGACTGAAGCCTATGCGGTGTAACAAGACGACGGCAAAGCAGCAGAGGATGCATAAACGGCGGCGGCCTCGTGTCCTGCCCGACGGGTGGATCATGTGTCCGAGACGAATCCGATCAGCAGTTCGGCACGACAGTCTGTTCCGTCCACGTTTGTTTGGACATAGCGCTGTAGCCTGAAGATGGATGGCCATGCATGGCTATTGGCGAGTTACACGCGCGCTGCGGCGCCGGTCGTGTGGGAATGCCAACGTGCACGATGCTTTCGCCAGCGTGCAAAACTAGCACCGGTCGATTGTCAGTGATGGGGGCTATGCAAAAGTACACTGCTATTGGTTCGGACGACCTTATCCTCGTACTGAAGGCCGGCCTATGCAAGAGGCGATACAGCTGAGAACCGCATGGTCTTTGGGTATCTTCAAAGAAAGACGATGTTTGTCCGGTCATGGTTCATTGAGTCGGGATGGGAACAGAGTCTAAGTGTCAGCTCTACCGACTACAACGAATTTCTGCACCCCGCAGCAAACAGAAAGAAATTAAGATAAACGCACTCGTGTCAAATCAAATTAAACTTCTCTAGCTGGGGAGCGAGGAAGCTTCGACTGATCAGTCTGATCGGAAGATCGACAGACGCATCACACACAAAAAGGACGACGGTCCTTGCTTGGTGGTGGTGGCAGCAGGGGGGGTAGACGTTGCACAGTACAGATAATCCGAGTCATCATGGTCCAGGGATGACTGGGCCATGCATATTTTGCCTTTTCAGCTTTTGCGATTCACAAGTTGTCGCGCTCCCTTTTCTGTACTACTCGAGAGGAGCAGGGTGTGTTTAGATTGGGGAAAGATTTCTCGAAAATACACTGTTCACCAAAAAAACACTGTAGATGAATAGTGATATGTGAGTAGAAGAGGTGAGATGAATAGGGAAAAGTTGGATGAATAGTGGATTTTTGGGGAATATTTGGGAAACTAAACGGGGCCTTAACTTGGCTACAAACAAAAAGAATTGTGTGCTTCGATAGTTTGGATGGAAACGAATATTCGTTTTGGAATCATCAGCTCCAGAAGTTCTCATAAATTCGTCTATATTTCCATCTCCATTTCTGTGGGGATTCTAAAAGTTCTATAATGCGGCAAAGTATTTTTTTAGATTAGCAAAGTAAAAAACTTGAGGTTTGAGAATATGGTAAAATTTAAAGAATGCTGATATTTTTTTCCATTATCACAAAAGAAATGCGGATACCTGTCAGTTCAACAAATTTTATATGACAGCATAAAGAAATCGAAACCTGTGTGTGTGGAACGGCAAACAGGACTAGTTACACCGTTAACCGGTTTAGCTGGCGAGAGTTGCAAACGGTCGCACCTTGTCAGTTGCGCAGCCTGTAGGATCGATCAAAACGAGAAAACGCACGCAAGCAAATCGATTGATGAAGAAGTTCCAGTCCCCGGCCATCTAGTTTCAGACTTTCAATGCCCATTTAATGGCTTTCACAATTTCACTGGTCGATCTACACCGAAAAGCTTACAAGAAGCGCAGATAGTTTGGGGCTTTGACCCGATCAGCAACTGGCTTCAGGTGTGCTACATGCGTAAGCCACAACTCAGAACAGAGATAAAAAGATCTGAGTCAGGTTAGACGACAGAATTCATTCCATTCCAAGCTTCCAAGTTCCAACAGCCGGACAAAGCATCATCCTGAGATAACAGTTTTAATAATCCAGCACAATATAGCCGATTAGGCTGTCTCCAACAGCGAGCACCCATACACAAGACCTATTTTTAGAGTTGGGTCACGCACAGTGCAATCGAGGAGACAGAAAAAAAAAAGCTCGTCTCCAACAACCAGCACCCATTCCAGGAGCAGCCGTCGCCGCGCGCTAGCAGCCGTCGTGCATCACGGCGGCGGCCCACCAGCAGCAGAAGCACGAGCCTGTCGCCGCAATGCTCCTCGGCAATGCCCTCGCCGTGCAGCCGCTCGCCGACGCCGTGCTTCTCGCGGCAGCAGGGGAGGTCTCGTCGGAGCTATCCGCACAAGCTCCGCCGCCGCCGGCACTCGATTCGAGGCAGCTCGAGCTCGATTCGCCGCCGCCAGAGCTCGATTCACGGAAGCTCGAGCTCCTCGTGCCGCCACCGGAGCTCGATTCACGGAAGCTCGAGCTCCTCGCGCCCACAGGCACTGAATCCCACGCGTCCGCCACGCATCCCCGTCGGAGCCGAGCTCGCCGCGGGGGCTTGAGGAGCTGCGCGCCGGCGACCTCCAAGGGGATTTCGTCACGCTCGAGGCTTTGCAGCAGCTCGCCGGCGACCTCCACGGGGATTTGGTCGCGCTCGAGGCGTCGCAGCAGCTCGCCGGCGACCTCCACGGGGATTTCGTCGCGCTCGAGGCGTCGCAGCAGCTCGCCGGCCACGGCCTCCGCCATGGACATCGAGTTGCCGACCACCACGGGGTTGCTGCGCCGCCCCTCCGTCCGGACCATAACCTCCAGGACCGCGCGGCAGGGCAGGGGAGGGAGCAGACCGGGAGGAGGTGGAGGCCGCAGCGGCGCTGGAGGAGGTGGAGACCGCGGGCACCACGCGGCGGACAGGGAGGAGTGGGCGTGGGCGTGGCAGGATGGGTCGTGGGGCGAAGAGGACGCATGTTTGCGTTCTGACGGGCCTCGTACGCAAAATACGTCGTCCTTTGGGTGCTCTGTTGGAGCGTGTGTTTGGTACCTAAAAATAATGTACGTGACGCAAAATCGATTTGAGTCGCCGGATGCATGTTCTGTTGGAGATAGCCTTACACAGAATTAGGGCCAGTTTGGGAGCCTAAATCCCAGGGGTTCCCGGCCTTTTCCCCGGGCCGCAGCCCCGCGTGGAAAGTGGCCACGGGCCAAAATTTCCCAACGTTTGGAAGCCCATCCCGTGAGGAAGCTTGACCCGACCCATGCGTTTTCCCCAGGGTCGCTCGTCCACTGCCCTCGAGTCCGGGCGTCTCTTCCCCGAGGCGACGCGACTCGGACGCCGCCGCCGCCGCCTGCACCTCGACTCGGCCACCACCGCCACCGCCGCTTGCACCTCGACTCGGCCACCACCTCCGCTGCCGCCTACACCTTCGAATCAGCCGCCGCCGTAGCCGCCTCCACCCTGCTAGCTCGGTCACCGCCCACCTCCGACTCGGCCCCGACGCCGCATCCACCTCCGACTCGGCCGCCGGCGGCGGCGGTGTCTACCACCTAGCTGCTTCCACCTACAACTCCGTGCTCCGCAGTTGAGTTCACTAGATTTTCTCCTCCCTTTTGCTAGGGTTTCTCCTCTCACACCATTCCTTGCAGATCTTGGGGAAGCTCTGGTGAACATGAGCAGTCGCACCCCATTGAAGCATCTGCACTGCACTCCACCACGCCGCACTCCACTGAAGCATCCACTATCTTCGATCTGGTCTGCTTCCTCCAGATCCACCACAACGCCTTCACCTTGTGTTCCTCCTTGGCATTTGTGAGTTATTCATCTTCCTTCTCTGCTATTTGCTTAAGTTCATGTAGCGAGAAAGTGTAAAGATTTACTTGTTTGCTTATATCTTTGAGTGCAAGAACCTGCTAAGTTCAGTAGACATGATAAAACTGCCATTGATTCTCTGTATTTCGGTCAGAAGCTCGTCCTGTATTATGACGAGGAACATTAGCCAATATAGAGCACTAACATGTTGTAAAGTCTTTAGCCACATATTGGCCAAGAAGGTGCAGAAGAAGTCAACAATGTTTTTTTAATTTTTTGGCGTTGATAATTAAATGAGCATTGTTGGCCAAGAAATGGCATTGCTTTTTTCGTTTTCTTTTGTTGTTTGCCAGACATGTCATATGCATGTGAAAGCATTGGTTGAACATAAGCTACTATTATGATCTGCCAGGTTATTTGAGAACCATGTTAATTCGTACAGTGGTGGACATGTCTGTACTGTTCTATATATGCAATTCTTCAGCTTCATGTAATGTTGTTAGGAGTCTAGTGTATCTAGCTACCTTATCTTGCTGCTCTAGGATGTATGACAAAAGTTATAGCTTACTGTTTCCTATGTTATGATATACTAGATAATGAGTTCCTGGGAGGAAGAAGTTAGGAGATTCATGTTAGAGGAGGAAGAAGAGGATGATGAGTTGTTTCTAATTATGGTTCCGGCACTTCAATTGTGTTTATATGATGAGAAAGTGCCAGAGCACACCTCATCTCTTCCAAGTGCACAAAAGGTGAAAGAAATATTAGGAGGCCATGAGAACTGGTGCAAAAAGGAGTTTAGGATGGAGGCCGAGATATTTAGAGCCATAGCACATTTTCTCAGAGTGAACAACTTGTTGCGTGACACTCGCGGTGTTAAAATTGAGGAGCAATTAGGAATTTTCATGTTCATGCTTTCTCACAATGCTGGCACGGAGAGGCTCAAAAAGGCATTCCAACATAGTGGTGAGACTATACATAGGAAAATAACGGAGTTCTTCAATACAATTCCAGAACTGACACAAAGATTTGTCGAGCTACCAAATGTGAACCAAACCCATGTAAAGTTTGCATCTGACCGTCGGTTTATGCCTTTCTTCCAGGTCAGTCATAGACACTAAGTAGTTGTCCATATCTCAACTGCACAACACTTGATTCCGACACTCATCAATAATTGGTTTTCTTCTTTACGTGCAGAACTGCATAGGTGCCATTGATGGGACTCATGTCCCTATCACCATCACAGAAGACAGAGCCCCTCCCTATAGAAATAGGAAAGGAACGTTGTCACAGAATGTGATGTGCGCATGTGACTTCGATCTAAATTTCACTTTCATCTCATATGGGTGGGAAGGATCTGCATCTGATGCAGGAGTCCTACAGTCTGCTCTTATGAAGGGTTTTCATGTGCCTGTGGGGAAGTTTTATCTGGTAGATGGTGGATATGCAAATACACCTTCATTTATTGCTCCGTACCGAGGAGTAAGGTACCACCTTAGTGAGTTTAGGAGGCGTGGTTCATCACGGAGAAATCAGTATGCAAATTATAAAGAATTGTTCAACCATCGCCATGCGCAGCTTAGTAATCATATTGAAAGGGCCTTTGGTGTGTTGAAGAAACGGTTTCCAATTTTGAAAGTTGGGACATTTCATCCAATTCAGAATCAGATTAAAATTCCAGCAGCAACCGCGGTCTTTCACAATATCATCAGGCGTCACAATGGGGATGAAAGTTGGTTGGATCACCAAGAAGATAATATCAACCCATCTAATTATGTTGAGTTGCCGGAGGTGGATAACAACTACCCAAATGAAGTTGAATCCAATGAAGGAAGCACCCTACGAGAACAAATTGCCCATCAGATGTGGACTGCTTACAATAATTAGTTGATACCTGTATTTGATATTTCTACTAGCTAGTGTATGGGGTTTGTAATATAATATAACACTATGACATGTACTGTACTTTGTGGCATGTACCGTTTGATATAAGATTGTTCGGTGAAAGCTTGCCAAGTCTACTTTGGTTGTTTCTTATTTATTTACACTTACCTACATTTCTTCATTTTTCATGTCATTCTCATATAAGATTGTTTCTTACTTATTTGCATTTACCTATATTTGATATTTTTCCATTTTTTATACAGCCATGACAATAGAAAGTTCAAGGGCTACATGGACCTATACCTATGAGAAAGGACTTGTTGATGTGATGAAAGGGCTTGTGAACAACCCAATGTTGAGGGGGCAGAATGATTGGACAACAGAGGGGTGGAGAAGTATCTCAAACAAGTTCAATGAAATGTTTCCATTGGCACGCTTCACGAAGCAACAAATACAAGAGAAGGAGAAAGAGTTGAAAGGCAATTATAAGATAGTACGGGAAGCAAGAAAAAGTGGTGTTGGCTGGAATGATGCGGCTGGGATGATTATTGCTGAGCCAGTGATTTGGGAAAAGTTGATTAAGGTTAGTCCTTTTTGCTTTCTAAAAAGAAGACTTTGATCCTCTTGCTAGTTGCTGCACTATTGATTAATCTTGTGTTTTGTTGCATTTAAATAGGATAACGCAAAAGTTGCCAAGGTTCGTAGGAAGGCATTGTATCAAGGTAATACTATTGTCTTGCTTATTTCTTCTTTTTCATTTGGATCTGCAGTC
Source organism: Digitaria exilis (assembly GCA_015342445.1). Lineage (NCBI taxonomy): Eukaryota > Viridiplantae > Streptophyta > Magnoliopsida > Poales > Poaceae > Digitaria > Digitaria exilis. The sequence continues at coordinate 3,219,776 of JACEFO010001669.1, read as the reverse complement.
CTGCTGGCCATGCATCCCTGACTAGCAGTTAGATTTTAGGTTTGTCAAGCTAAGATGCATAAAAATCACAGCTGGAGCATATCATTTTGTTGCAGTGTCAAAGCCATCACATTTTATATCCTAGCAGCATGTGTAGGATATGAAGTGTCTAATATGCTTAACATGTTTCAATTATTTGATCAATAAGAAGTATTGCTACAGGAGATCTGAATTTTACATCAACTGGACTTCCTACTCAAAGAATTGAACTGCAAGTGCAACCGACACCACAAAGAACTGAGCAACAAGCTCAACGTGCACCTGAAAGGAGCATATCGGAGCCAAGCATTCATATCACAACGTCAAGGTCTGAATATAACAACATGACTTTTGCTGGTACTAATGCATTCACTTCGGGTCTTGATGGATTAGAGAGCTTTGAGGCTCAATCAGCTCCATCCAGTCACAATACAGAGGATCAAGATGTTCCAAGTGGAAAGAAACGCAAGCAAAGTCAGATTGCATCAAAACTTGGAGACTTTATTGATTTCAGGAAGGACCAGATAGTGAAGACTATGGAGAAGTTAGAAGAGAAGAGGATACTTGAAGAGGATTACTCAGTGAAGAAATGTGTTTCCATTGTGGATGGAATGGAAGAGCTAACTGATGAGGAAAAAGCCGATGCCAATGAGCTCTTCCAGACTGAAATGAACAGACAAATATTTGTGAGCACTACAAACCCACGTGTCAGGCTTATTTGGGTAAAGAAAAAGATTGGACAGGTATGTTTCCAACTGAATATTTGATACTCTTTCCTCTAATTCAGAGTATTCAGATCTGCACTGCATTAACAAGGATATTGTATCTGAAATATGGTCATAACCTGCAGTAAGTCCTAGTGATTTGCACAAACTGATTGAAGTATTAGAGAGTCACTTCCTAGTTCATGCTGTGGTTCATTTCTCTGAATTTGGTAGTACATTTTTGTCAAACTGCATGCTTGACAGATTAGCGCATCTTCCTTAGTTGGGTGTTTTTTGTGTTTTGTTTTATTAGCGCCTTACATTTATCTTCTATTTGGTCATCATGCACATGTTTGTTTATTATTGTGTAAAAAAAAAGACCAATCTTGCTGCTACACGAAGGCAATGAACTGTTTTTTGTTGAATAAATGGACTGTACTAGTGAGTGTTGTTGCTGCTATTATATATCAAGATTGATCTTAATTTCTGGTTTTGTTTATGTGATAATTAGTGAGTGTTGAGAAGATCGAAGAGGCAAGGGGAGAATATTTAGTTTGTTTTACTTGGAGGAAATCACTCACCACAGCAACGGTGAAGAAAAAAAAAGCATACACTTGTGGCTGAATTAGTGCTTAAAGATCACCTGTCCTTTTTTTTACTCTCGTATGAGCTGGACTCAATATATAAAAAAAAGCATACAGTTGTGGCTGAATTAGTGCTTAAAGATGACCTGTCTTTTTTTACTCTCGTATGAGCTGGATAGTGGATTCAATATATTGTTTTACCATTTGTATTTTTTGAAGCTTGGTATTTTATATTTTCTCATCAATTATGTTGTCTATATTTATGAAAGCATGGTCTGGTCAGTGATGGATTTTTCTTGTTGATCTGGATGTCATCAGTATGAATGAGCTGAAAAACATGTGTTTAAAAAAAAATTGGAACCATTGTAGTCAGCCGAACTAGGTCTAGGTGTAGTCAATGGAAAAAAAAAGAAGCATGTGTAGTTAGCCGAACTGGGCCTAGTCAATCGAACTTTGCTTGTGTGCGTACAGCCGAAGCGCAAGCGGGCACAGCTGCCCCGCGTCAGGACCTCCGAACGACGACGGGAGATGGGGCACTGCTGCCCCTGCAGTGGTGGGGATTCTCGGATCCAGAAAATTCCCCGTGGGGACGTTGTTTCCCCGGGCTAATCAGCCCCTCTATCCAAAGTGGCCCTTAAGTGGGTGAGTGATCCATCTGCACGAGCTAGCTGTAAATCAGCTGTAAATCGTCACTGTAGATCAGCTAGTACCTACTATCTAGTACTCTAGTAGTACTCTACTTAATACTCTCACTCTCTCGGAGTGAAGACTGAGAAGGGCATGTCTTAATTACAGAAGAAGCACAAGGAAATCGTAAACATGCTACAAGTCTACAACCGGCGGTGGTGGGAGGAGCTCAGGCCGTCGTCGAAGTTCTGGGAGTAGCTGTGCATGTCGTACCCCAACCTCGCCGCGGCCCGCCTCGGCGTCGGCCGCGCCGCTCGTCTCCTCCACGTCGACCTCAGCCTCGACAGCAGCTGCTTCGCCGGCCGCCGCCGCAGCCAGGCCGTTGCTCCTGGCGTTAACCCTCCTCCGGCCGCCGGTGTACTTGCCCCGCTGCAGAGACGCCATCCTCTTTCTCTTGATCGCTCGGAGTTGTCGCAGCACCCTCACAACGCCTAAATTAGCCCGTTCGACCTCTTTGTTCGTAGCTGGCTCTGCAACTGCTGCAGCTGGTGAAGAGTGAAGACCTTGTGCAAAGGAAAGCACCCCTGGTGCTGCTTTATATAAGCGGATGCATTCCAACACACGTCAACGTCGCGGCGAGACTCTCCAGGAGCATGGTGACGAGGCTTCCACTATGACGATCATAGATAGGAACGAGAACGACGGTCCAGGGCAAAAGCCGTACGCCGATTTCACGTATATTTTCCGGTGTTGCCGTCATGCAGCCGAAAAAAGAAAGATGCAACATGCGTTAGGTCTGGTGCTGCAGGCTTGCTTTGATCCAGTGACCGATCGGGTGCAGTCGCTGATGAGACCTCGCCATGGCTATTGCCCACGGCATCTCGTGGCCTCACCTGCTCCATTAGGGCTTGTTCGGTTACATCGGATTCAATCTGGATGGGGAATAACAAATATAACAAGAAAATTATGATAGATACAATAAGAGGCTGGGATTCATTCCGGGTCAAGACCTAATTTCCTCACAATAGTGACACCAAAAAGACCAGAAATCAACCCACTAGTCAAGAGGTGGGGAATCATTCCGGGTCTATAATTGTATCTATCAGGAGTAAAATAGTTTTTGACTCGGAATAAAGTCCGTTCTCCATCTATACCTACCATGAATTTCTTGTTATATCAATCATTGCCGGCCCAGATTAAATCCGATGCAACCGAACACCCTTATAAGATCGGAGCAAGGTGCGGTTAAGGTGGCGGTCTCCGGTCTCGTCCCCGCCCTGCCATCGAAGCGACAAGCGAAGCGGGCACCTGTTGGTGGCTGTATGTCAAAACCGATCGGTGTCCTGTTCGTGCATGTGCGGAACGGCGCTGCGGCACATGCGGATGGCCGCCATGGCCGCGCACGCAGCAGCGCCGGCCGCGTGGAATGTCACGTGCACAATATAAACGTTTAGTTAAAAAAAATAGTTTATGAAATTTTATTGTGTCAATTATAAATCAAAGAAATATGCTTTAATTATAAAACTAATTACATGGATGGACATAAAATCGAGAGACAAATCTATTAAGTCTAATCAATCTTTCATTAGAGATTGTTTATTATAGGACGGCAATATCTAATCATGTTCTAATTAGGCTTAATATATTCGTATTGCAAACTCACCCGGCTTATGGAATGTATTTTTTCCGTTGTCTACATTAATGCACTTAATTCATATACAAACATTTTAATTTATTATTAATTACTCAATTTGTTCCAAAATGTAGGCCTTTTGACTTTTTAGCCTCAAATTTGACCACTTGTATTATTAATTTTTCTTGCAAATGTAATCAAATGTAAGACATTCTTGAAATTTCGTTGTTACTAAATCTAGCCATAACAAAAAAAATATTATTTTGAAATTTTGTGAATAAGACGTATAATCAAATTTAGGGTAAAAAATCAAACGATCTATATTTTGGAATGAAGGGAGTAGTTGCCAATTTGAACAAGATCTGTGGGTTGAGTTGGGGGGGGGGGGGGCGGATGACACAGTGTTCATGATCACAGGGAAAGGGAAGCAACGATGTAGTGTGACAGACGGATGAAAGCCGAATTTCTTGTTTACTTCTTTTTTTAGTTGGAATAGAAGAGAAGAGATAAGAGATTATCATATTAAACGTTGTACCATACCTGAAGAGACTTCTCTTGAATTTTTTTTAAAGGTAAAAGGCTAAACTTCTATAAATTTCTTGCCATACATAAGAAAATAAGGAAACCCTTTATTCTGTTTGCAAGAGCAAATTTAACCTGCATGCATTGCTCATCAAGAAGAAAAAATGCCATCGGCCCTTTCTAATAATTCAACATCATCATGGCACTAGGGGTGGTCAGAGCTCGGGTGCTGGTGTTCCTTTGACAGCAGCACTCATCAGGTCGAGGATAGTTCTTCTTGCAAAAGGAAGTGAATTAGTCATGATACATTTTCTTGCAACTCTGGTGGCAATTGTAGGCTTGGCAGAGATTGACCTGCTCGCATATCAGTCTACTATAACCTTCATGAAGTTGATCTGCAACTCATTTGGTTATTGCATTTGGGCAACTTAATATATTTCTTGACAAAAACAGCTACATATGGAAAGTTCGAACAAAAAACAGCTACATATACCTGCATAAATGGCAGAAAAGCGGGTAGAATACATGATCGCAAGAACCACAACAGCACCTATTAATGGCTTTTGGTAAGGTACTCCCAAATGTCTAAAAGTAAAGTTTAAGAACATATTACCTCCTAGGCAATAGGTATTTATATTTTTAAATCTGAGAAAATATCTTCATATTAGATCTAATTTGATTGAGTTAGATTTAATTTTTTTTCTTTTGTATCATAGATTTATAATGAACACATTTTTCTCTTCTTATATCATATTCACGTGACAAGAGAATTCTGGAAGAAAAAAAACGTGACAAACATTTTTTTTCTCTTATATCATGTTCATGTGACAAGGGAACTTTTTGGTGTAGATGACTGGAGAAAGATGAAAGTGAAAAATAATGACTTAGAAGAAAATCAAACTAAATCTGGCAAACATCCAAAGTTATGTATACGTTTTGTCTAGATAATCATAGACATGATTTGAACAGCATGCATGCATGGAACTACCTTGCAACCTGCCTCCATGCGACCATAGAACATGCATGCTGCTGCCGTGCCCGTGCCTCCATGCATGCAATCTGGTGGCAATTGTAGGCTTGGCAGAGATTCACCTGCTCTCATATCAGTCCATAACCTTCATGAAGTTGATCTGCAAGTCATTTGGTTATTGTATTTGGGCAACTTAATGTATTTCTTGACAAAAACAGCTACATATGAAAAGTTTGAAAAAAAAAACCTTTATTCTGTTTGCAAGACCAAATTTAACCTGCAGGCATTACATGCAAGAGCAAATTTAACCTGCATACATTGCTCATCAAGCAAAAAAACGCCATCGGCCCTTTCTATTAATTCAACATCATCATGGCACTAGGGGTGGTCAGAGATCGGGTGCTGGTGTTCCTTCTACAGCAGCACTCATCATGTCTCCTGCAAAAGGAAGTGAATGGGTCATGAAACATTTTCTTGCACATCTGGTAGCAATAGTTTTGGCAGAGCTTCACATGCTCGTATATCAGTCCATAACCTTCGTGAACTTGATCTGCAAGTCATTTAGTTATTGTATCTGGACAACTTAATATTTTTTTTTCAAAATCAGCTACATACCTGCATAAATAGCAGAAAAGAAGGTAGAATACATGATCGCAAGAACCAAAACAGCACCTATTAGGTACACTTTCCTGCTCATGTTGCTTCTGACAATTTCCATGATCTAGCTAGGAGAAAGGAGATTGCTTGTGTTTCTGCTGCTTCTGTTCGGATATGCTCTTTGGCAATGGTTATATAGATGCACTGCTCTGTAAGTTGGTCGGCTGTCCTCACCTAGATTAATGTTTACAAATCGGAATACCAAGGTTTGATATCTGGGTAGTCTCGGGCAACATTAATGCTTGGATGTCTAACTGCGAAAGCTAGATATCTAGGTATTTCTTAGTTATACCAATGCCTCTGTATCGAGTTGCCAAATTTTGACATTTGGCTGTTCTAGTCTAATTATGTAGAAACTTGATCAAACATGGATCATTTTAACTAGCACACAACCTATTGTTGCGCAAATATGATAATACCTAGTTTTTACTATGTGCGCATGGGCATGTAATAAAGTAATATAGGCATACATCATTTCAGTTTTTATTCTACCTTTCAGTGTTTGAGATTCATGAAATAATGTGTGTCTATATTATATCATTTCAACGAATGTCGGACACTGAAAGGTAGGGAGGGTAAGATATATTAGAAGATGGATAGAAAATAAAAAAAACATGGTACAAGACCATGGATCGTCCCTAGCGGGCCAGGAGGCCGGTCTGACAACATGTGGCCCTGTCTAGGAAGTATGGGATGCCTGGGCCCACGATTTCTTCTTATACTACACATACAACCTGTTACACTAAGCTCAGCAATCCTTAGAATATCTCCAATAGTGCCTAATAAAACAGCATAATAATTAGTTTTGGAGTAAAGATAAAAAAACGGTGTTCCACTTCCATCCGCTGTCTAATCTAGTTTCTATTTTTCCACATGCCCAACAAAACCTCCATCTGGAGCTCGGATGGCCACCGTCCGCCGAGACCCCCCCCCCCCCGCCACCACCCACACACACCCCAGCGTGGCTGTCGCACACTCACTCATGCAGCAACCGTGGCGAGGCTAAGGCCTGTTTCAGGCATCTTTCCGGGCGCCATGTTTAGTTGGGTGAGAGGAAAAAGTAGTTTTAGATGAATAGTGTATTGGGAAGCGTGTTCTGTGAGGGAGATGGATACGAAAAACGTGTTGAAGAAGTAAACTTGTTGCAACGGAGCATTGCCCCCGGAGGATGGCGTCCGTCTCGTGCGAAAGAAAGATGGCAATTTTCAAAAACAGAGAAAGACGGCTATTCACCAACGATGGAAGCAAAGCGTTCGCAGTGGCAATGGCAAGCTGGGGACGGGAGGATGGCGTACGTCTCGTGCGAACTGTAACCATGTGTTTGGTTTTGGGACCAACTGGGTTGGGTTGGACCCATCTCTGATTTTTGGGTTAGAATGGACCCATCTCATGTTTGATTGGAGGGATGGGTTGGATCTCGTTTTTTGTTTGGTGAGAGGGATGAGGTGAGGTGGGTTGGATGATGTTTCTAACACCGTTAGATACTATTGTCTGCGGGACCTCATTGGCCCATATCCTTTCTTCTTCCTCGCGTGCGCATGTTCCCTTCACAGTGGGAGCTCGAGCTCCTCTTCACGCGCAGCACCACGCTTGCTTCCTTGCTCGGTTGCTCCTCCCACTCAGCGAGAAGCTAGCAGGTGCAGGTTGCCCCTCCCAATCCATTTTCTCATTTCCCTAAATCCAATCCACTAAAATGCTAATCCCTATCCACGAGTGCAGATCTTAACCTTAATCCAAGCACTGACATCGCCATTGATGTTCCACCGGCGTGGTTGCGCCTCCTCACGGGCACTGCGCCTGCAAGGAAGGGACCTGCTCGCACACCCACTGCTCCATGGCTCCTCAAGCTCGGTGACCCACATCTGCAGCCGTGGGCGCCGCCCCTTGCTCCGGCTGGGCGCAACTGGCTCCCATCTGCAGCTCGCAGCAGGCATCTACCGCCTCCTGCTGCTCCCATGGCCGCCTCCTTCCCGTCTCCGGTGATGCACGGCCCCACGGATCGCCATGGCCTCCCATGGACAAAGGCCTCGCGTGCGAGACACGAAACGGACGAGTGACGGAGGCGATGCGGGTTCGGTCCATTCCTTCGATTTGGAGGCACGGGAGCAACCCGCATCTGACGAGAATATTCTCTCTAGGGATGAACGCAACCATATAGGGTGTGATTGGTAGCTTGGGTTAGGCCAAGCCTGGCTAGGACTAATGCATGGCCAGCCGGAGCCAGACTTATGCATGCAATAGGTTCATGTTTGGTTTGGGTGGCTTGAGATAGACTGGCTTGCTATGTATGTGTTTGGTTGGCTGCACAATACGATAAAGAACACGTGAACAAGAGGTGGAGATGTGCAGTCTGCATTGCACAAGCCACCAACACCCTTATGCAGCCTGCATAGCGTGGAAACGCATCTCATTTGTGTTTCCAGCAAGCCAGGCTAAGGGACTCCTTGTGCATTACCAGGGCCAGGCTAAAGACCTGAGCAGGCAACCAAACAAACTTAACCTGCATTCCATAAGCCTGGATAGGAGTTGGACACCCTACCAATCACACCCGTAGTCTTCCAACCAAACAAGGGTCGATGTGGGTTCAACCCGTTCCAACCCACTCTAACTGTTTCCATGCCTCGGAACTTTGGCCACGCCCAGCACAGTGGCGTTAATTTTAAAATATTCTTTAAAAAATAGTTAAAAATAAAAAAAATCCGCTGTGAGCCCGGGCGGGGTCATGTCGCAATAGCTCCTGCAACGGCTGCAGAAACCAGCAGGCAGTTTGAACGATTCGGCACGACCTCCCACTGCAAGAGTAGTAGGACCGAAATCACACATGTGTTGTCCATTTTAGGGGTTTTTTCCCGTTTAGTAAATGGATTAAAAAAAGGGAGGAAAAGTGGCTTGCTGGGCCACTACAAGGCCCAATCGGACCGAGCAGCCCAGCAGCCACGAGCCAAGGGAGCGAGTGCCAGCAGCAGGCAGCCGCAAGGGATAAGGCTTATCCCGTGCTCCTGTTGCTCGTCAACGCCTCCGAGCGTTCCACTCGCTCGCTCGCGAGCGCGTGATGCTGCGGCGGCGCTGGCGGCGCCCAACGGCGCTCGAGCTTCTCGCGGGCGCGTGGGCCTGGCTTGAGTGGCTGCTCCTCCTCCTCCTCCTCGCCTATATATTTGGGGAAGTCTCTCTCCCTCAATACACAGCTCTTCCTCCTCTCTCATATCCACTCGCTGCTCCCTGTGTCGCCGGCTCTGGTGGCTGTGTCGCCGTCTCTGGTGGCGCTGTCACCGTTCTCTGGTGTCGCTTGTTTGAGCTGCTCTCGGGAGTGTCTCTGGCGTGGGGGACCTGGCGCTGGTGCTGTGTACTCGCCTGTGTGGTGTTTGTACGGTCGCCGGTTGGTTCTATTCGTCGTCCACCTTGGCCAGGTGCCTGGGTTCTCTGTTGTGCTGTGTTCGTCTTCTTCTCGGGTCGTTGCCGTCGACGTTTTCGCCGGCATCGACAGCGGCTCGGTATCTCCGTCAACCTCCCGCTTCGACGACTCGGACGTGAGCAGCGGAATTGGTTTTCTGGGACAGAACAATTGTTCGCTGAGCTTTGTCTTCCCACGTAGACTCTCTACGCACAGTGAGTTTTCGTTGCCTCTCTCTGTTCGTTCGATTTTGATATCGTGCAATCTGCTAGTTCAATCTTGGTTGTGATTGCATGGTTAGACGGATTAAGATATACTCTATGATGATTAGTGGTGAATTGTGAGACTAGTGTGGCTCATCCTTTGAATTCTATACTTGATTAGTCTCTCTGAGTCATTCCTGTTATTTTCTGTGATTGGGAACTTTGAGCAGTCAACGTTGGTGGATCACTAACTTTGAGTCATATTCCTATGAGTTCATTGCTGCTTAGTATTGGCCGTGTCATCGTACACGTGCATGATTTTCAGTTCCCTACATAAACTTGTTTATATCTGTGACTCTGGTTTGCCACTATTTGTCTCTGAATCCTGTTTTGAGTTAAATCGAAGTATCAAATTAAGTTCAATTTGAATAGGAGTGCCATACTAGTCGAGGATTTGACAACACCTAGTGTTGGAAGGCTTGTAAAAGCAACCCACTATCTGAGAGTAATTCATGAACATAATTCTTATGTTTTGGTCTTTGATTTGTTTTCTTCATCTACTTGAATTGTTTATGGATTTGAGAACGACCATGGATAAAGTAGGCTCATGTTTCTATTACTTTGAAATGTACTTATTCATGTATGTAATCTATAAACATATGTATCATCTGAGAAATGTAATTGTTATTCAAGGAATTGTAAATATTATTGTTATATGCAATTTATTTATTATTGAAAGCATGTCTCTTATTCTTGAAATATTACAACAACATGCCCAATGCATTTTTGCTGCAGGTTTGCATGAACCTGTGATAGACTTCGCCGATGTTCGGTTCTCCCTGGATCCTGGGGCCAAAACTGCGAGCAATCGGCTGCTCAAACATGTTACCCATGTGGTGGCCTGGTGGGAGTGCGGAGTGCCTGTACTCTCCGGAAAGCTCGCCGGCCGCTAATGACATATGAAATCTGGTAAATCTGGATAAAAGTTGAGATCCAGACTTGAAATGGGAATAGAGCAGGGGACGAAGGTGCCACGTACGTACCAATCGACTACAAGTCTACAACAACGGAATTTCTAGTGCATCCTCTTCCTCTGCATGCACAGTGCCATCAGAAAGTGAAAGAAATGAATGAGAAGCACCAGCGCAACTAGCTGAGGCTGTAGAGTCGATCGATCGAGTACTGTATGCATGGCCGGTATGCTTGCATGTGATCGTCTCATCGGCGTGATCGGCTCGCAAATCATCCGAGTCATCATGGCCCAAGGATGACTGGTCACTGGTCGGCACTTCAAAAAAAATAATGGCTTCTTACCTGGAAGCATGTCGGCCTGTTGGGTTTTGGGTTTCACTAGTGGCAATCCCTTTTACTTAGCTGGCAAGATTAACCTTTTTTCTGAGGCTGGGGCCAATGCTTTTTTTCAAATGTAAAGGGGGTATTGATACTACTAACCTGAATTCTTTTCTCCAAATACAAATGGATTTAAGAGCAAATCTATTATTTGTTCCGGCTGAGCCCAAAGCTTCAACTTCATGTCTAATTCTCCACTTAATTTACTCTCGATTCTGATTAAGTGGATAATTAGCCATGAAGTTTAAGCTTAATTTATGAGGAATTTTACGGTGCTTGAAAATATTGACAGTCGTTCATTCCTTTCAATCCAATGGTTAAATATTAAAAGATACCTATTATAAGGAACCTAAATTATGGGCTAGGAACTAATCTTAGAAACTAATCAAAGGGTAATTTGGTATTCTTATCTTTGTGTTTTGATTTGGCAACCGATCCATTCTATGATTTGTCTCTATGCCGGCGTCGTCATTGCGCTGAAGTCCGGCAAAGCCCACACCGGCTCGCCAGTCGCCTCTCCTTGGCGACTTCTGCCGTCCCATCCTCCTACGGCTAACACCTGGCCCGGTCGCTAATGGAGCACCAAGTGCTCATCGGCGTGCTCGCCTGCCTCAGCGGCGCCGGCCGCGTGCTACAGGGACAAAACACGCCTGTGGTCGTCTCCTCTGTAACACCCCGGCCCAGGGCTTAATAGGATTGATAAGGATACTCATACCAATAAGTTGCAACTTCTTTTCCGGAAGCTTATCCCGAAAGAACTCCGAGGTTAAACGTGCTCCCGGAGCAATCTCAGGATGGGTGACCGACCGGGAAGTCATTTCCAGGTGCGCATGAGTGAGGACAAAGTGCGCAGAAAAGACATGTGTTAGTCTGTGGGAGTATTCTTGGGATCTTAGAGAGCTGTCAGGGTAGACGGGCCCGGCCCAGAGTGGCGGACGTTACATCCTCCATCAGTCCGTCCTTGGCGCGAGTGGCTCAAGGAGCGCGCTCTACCCACTGCCGCACTGGTCGCTACGTGGGAGTCATCGTGTTGCGACGTAGATAACCGCTTGGGAGCTTTTGTGGCATGGGCCATGGCTCATCTCATCTGTCATCGTCGCTGTACTGATTCAGACTTGATACGACGTGTTCATCCTGCTACTAGACTTTGTTTGATTAATTAGTAACCACAGCTTATTGCATTAACTGCCTATCCTGTTGTTGGTTGCTGGAATCCTGGGTCGCGAGCGCCTGGCCAATGAAAGGGCGTGATATCAAGATGTTGTCGAACGCCGGATTGCGACGGGTCACGACGGATCCATTTTGCCGGCCGGATTGACATGCCGGCAGCGAGTCCCTGCGCAAGCGGGCAGTGCTGCACCGGCGAGCGCCCTCCGTAGGCACAGTCGCATAGGGCGCATAGCGAAGGATTCTTCCTTCGATCTGATATACGACAATAAGACCGGTACCAAGTTAATTACGAGATGGAAGATAATTACTATTATACCCTTTTGTACAAGTCATTTTTTCTTTCTAAGATCAATGGCTGGGAAAAATCACTATAGAAGGAACCTCTGGTTCCTCTCAAGCACTATAACAAACCTCTTTATTTAATTAGCCCAAAGCGGTTCTACTCCGTACACTTCACAGTCCAGGAATCAGAACACGGAGCAGCTCAAAATCACGTGACCGAAAAACCAAACCAAAAACGTTCCATTCCAATTTCCAACAGCTGACAGGAAGCACACGATCTTGCGTGCTGACTGATGTCAGATTTACAGTAGCTAAAATAACCCTACAAACAAGAATCGAGCCATTTACAGCTAATAAACCACCGGGAATCACAGAGCTAGCTGCAGTGAACGACTGAAAGCGGGTGGCCGGAGGAGCTCAGGCCGTCGTCGAAGTTCTGCGAGTAGCTGTGCAGGTCGTACCCGAACCTCACCGCGGCCGACGGCCTCGGCCGCGCCGCGCCTCTCCTCCACGTCGACCTCAGCTTCGACAGCACAGAAGCCATCCTGCTGCCGCTGCCGGTGTTCGCGCCCACAAGAGAAGCCATCCTCTCTATGTCTCTCGATCGCTCACGCTTCAGGCGGCTGTCACGATGGATCGAACCACAGAAGAGAAGCAGCAGTGTATCACGCTCTGGACTTGTATCTCTTTGCCTCAGCTGTACCTAGCTCTTCTGAAGAGTGAAGAGCTTGCCTGCCGTGCCACTGCTTTTATAAGCTCTTTCTGAGTGCCGAGTTCCTGGCCAGACGTCGCCTGCCGGACCCACCGGCACGCACGCACTGAGTCACTCGCGCACAAGGCCACGATGGCATCCACTCGTGGATGGTCCGCTGGGCAAAAGCCGATTTCAGGCGTCTTTTTTCGCTCTTGACATCAGTCAGAAAATAAACAAGAGTACCTTGCAAGTACAACTACCAACCGTAGGAACCGATGCTAACTGAATCACAAATTCAAACCTTGGAAAATGGTATTTGGGTTTTGTCAAAGAAACATCATCTTTGGGGATCTTCGAACGAAGAAAGATGATTTCGTGTCATCATGCGTAGGAAGATGGGATGGGAACAGAGATGGTTTGATTTGATCTACCTTTTTTTTTATGAAAACATTTCATGTACACCTGTACTAGCGAATTTCTACATCCTGCTAAATGCATGACGTCAGAGAAAAATAGGAAAAGAAAAAGAAAAAGGAAGCGCACTGATGTCAAAGCAAAATCTCCAACTTGAGAGGAAAATGCTACTTTGCATGTGACGGTGGAGTCATGAGTCATCACCTGATCGGATGACCTTTTTTTTTGCCCTCATGGGTTAGATTCCGCTAACGTTGCTTGCTTTTGCTTGAATTTTGAGATCGTCAGTACCTTTAAGTTCACTACAATTTTCGTATGGTTTGATACAAACACTTATTTTGTTGGAATCAGCCTCGAAAGTCTTGAACATATAGTACAAAGAATGCTCGAGCCATTTAATTACAGTGACGGGATGAGTTAGCTAGCTAATTAATCACCGGGCTAGTTTCACGGAATCACTGCAAGCGGATGGCCGGAAGAGCCGAGGCCGCCGTCGTCGAAGTTCTGGCAGTAGCTCTGCAGGTCGTACCCGAACCTCACAGCCACCCGCCTCGGCCGCGCCGCGCCGCCGCTCCGCCACGCGGACCTCAGCCTCAACAGCAGCTGCTTCGCCGCCGCTGACGCCGACCGGCCGCCGCTCCTGGCATGGACACTCCTCCGGCTGCCGCCGCCGGTGTACTTGCCCAGCTTCAGAGACGCCATCCAATCCTCTCCCGATCGCCCACGCTCTTTGCTTGTCACGAATTCACGATCCAATTCAGAGCTGAGAAACGAAGCAACAGCACGCTCCTAATTTTGTCGCTGGATTGTGACTGAAGACGTTGCCTAGATCGAGAGGACGGCTGCCGCGTGCTGGGTCTTTTATAGGCACGGCCGATCGATCGGAACAGAATCGGAGCCGGATGGGTTTTCCTTGGTCCGAATCCGAGTCTGACGTGCCAACGTGAGCAACGTCGCCGGCTGGGCCCACCGACGCGCACGCACTGAGTCACTCAGGTACGGGCCGACGATGGCATATCCACTTTCCACTACGGTTCACGATGGATTCTGGATCGGATCGGAGTATGGTCCGGGCAAAAAGACATGCTTTCTGGCGTAGGCATCAGACCGAGTCAGAAAAAAGAGAGATTACTACCACTACCGGGGCAGCAACCGTAGAGATCAGATCAGAGAGAAGCCTAGGAGGTCGGCAAAGCATGCACAGGGAGCGGCGGCCTCGTGTGATCGTGTCCTGCACTCCTGCTCGACGGATCATGTTCCGAAACGAATCCGATCGGCAGTTCCGTCCATGTTTGTTTGGAGGAGACAGTAGCGGATCCAGATTGAAATGTCATTGATGTCCCCTTCTTAGAATTATTATGCCATCTCACTAATTGTCACCAATAATCCTTTGTTTCCCACAGCACTTCCAAATTTTAATGGTGTCCTAGGACACCACCAAAAACCCCCTGGCTCCGCCCCTGTTTGGAGATAGCTGTAGCCTGAAGACGGCCATGCCCCCATGCATGGTGAGTTTTACACGCGCGCCGCGGCGCCGGTCGTGTGGAATGCCACGTGCACAAGCCTTCAATGCTTTCGCCGGCGAGCAAAACTAGCGCTGCCGGACCATGACGTATCACGGAACAGGGTACGAATATATGTACGATGCCCGCCGTGGCTGATCGCCTGATCAGTTGTGGATGGGGCCTAGGGGAGCGCAAATTCAAATATGGCTATAACTCTCCTATACCAAGTTAAATGTTCGAATTGGATACATGGAGCGATTTTTGAATTACCGATTCTCGAGCACTATCGACATATTCTTGAGTTTCGTCTACGACATTCTGTATATCCGACGATCGATGGACGGTTTCACGAAATCACAACCACTCATAAACCACTCGCATTTTTCTGTATCTATTTTAGGATTTAACTAGCTGTATTCTTTTTGGTGATTAAGTGGCATGCTCATCGACAACGAGGCACTAGCGGTAACTCCGTCAATCTCAAGGATTTGTTGACTCAGTTTTTCAAAGGTGCTCAAAGGGGTACAGTTGTATGCGTGTATTAAAAGGGGTGATTGTGTGTGCGTGTTTATGAGTGTCTGCGCCTGTGTTATGTGATTCGTAAAAAAAATTGAAGAGAAAGAAATTAGCTGACTCTGGTCAAAAGAAATGCCGGTCGACAAATTACGTTCCAAACAAGAATCGGCTGTCTGTCTGTCTTTGAATTCTTATCTCTTTCGTGTTCCGGGGAAGGGGAATCTCTTTGGTTAGGTAAGGAATCATAGACGGCACGGCATAATAAATCCATGGAATCCAAATATATTTGATTGAGGGAGAGTGTATCTCGTTTGTATTCTGGGGAAGGGAGATCCTTGGTTAGGTAAAGGAATCATATGCGGCAGGACATAAATACATAATAAACCCATGGAATCCAAATATATTTGATTGAGGGTGTGCTGTGAGCCTGTGACAAAGTCGAAGCATACATGTTGAGCCAGCGCAAGAACCCCCAAAGGGAATTGCAAAGTAAACTGTCATGGGCCATTCGCCGCTTCTGACTGGACCGGAGACCCAGTAGCTAGCGCTAACAAGGAATTCTGATGGTTATAGATGCTGCCCGATTGCTAGCTTCGGATGTCTTCATTCCACAGCCGAGTGGCCGCCGGTCGGTCCCCTCAGCCTGCACATTTGCTGTGGTTCTCCACTCAGTCTGCTCGTTGGATGAGAATCTCCGTTCGCTAACCTAACGTCGTGGGGTACGTGTCAGACGTGGGTAAACATACCAATCAGAACCTGCAAGGAAGAAATGTAGGTTCGTAACAAATGCATCTCCAAATTAAAATAAAGAAGCAGATAATATTGTATGATCTGAGTCGCGAGAGTGAAAACAATTAGTATCCTTCACTTGCTACGATCGAACCGCTGTGGAAGAATAATTTAAAGTGTCACCCAGATGCATGGTTTATGACTTGATAAGCCCACAGGCTATTCATTGTAGCAAACTTGAGGCTTGAACTCTTGTACTCTCTGAGCATGGATGAAGGAGAAGCAGAAGCAGCAATAAGAGCAATAAGGGCCGTAGAGCAGGAAATACTGGAGGAAGCACAAGCAGTAATAGGGGCAATAAGAGCTGCAGTGCTGGAAGAAGATCAACCTCTGGATGAAGCAGACGCACAAGCAGCAACAAGAGCAATAGAAGATGCAGAGCGGGAAGAACGCCTGGATGAAGCAGACGCACAGGTAGCAATAAGAGTAATAAGAGCTGCAGTGCAGAAAGAACGTCTTAAACAGGTATTATGGAGTATATTTGCATGCATTCCCCGACCGTATTGCATTGGTTTCAATTCGTGGAAATAATCCTCCTGTAGGGAAGTCGATATCTGAACACGCGGATCCAGTCCTCGTCACAGACCGTCATGATTCTCTCTGCCGGCATGTTCATGCCAATGGCTATGGAGCACTCCAACAACAAGCAGCAGCAGCAGTATCAGGAGGAACACATCCCCGCGATGATCTGCACGTTCCTAACCTTCTTCTGCGGGCTCTCTCTCCGCGGCCTCGTCGGCGAGTGTTTCCCCCCAATCCCAGGCCCTCGCCGGTACATCGCCATCAAGCTGCTCGTCCACCTCTGCGCCATCCTTCTCGTCTCCCTCTCCTTCGCCCTCTCCCTCATGATGGGCGGCATGAACGTCGTCGTGACGTCCGTCACCCTCGCCGCGGCGTCGGCGTTCGTCGCGTGCCGGCTGTGGCAGTGCGCCGCGACGGACCTGAGCGTGGACGTCGAGGCGTACCGCAACTGCGAGGAGCAGCTGCAGCAGCTGCTGGACCTGCCCACCAACATCATGTCCACGCTGTTCCTCGGCTGGTTCACCATGGTCTTCTTCTACTTCCGGAACTACCCCGAGGAGGCCCACAACGCACGGTTCATCCCCTCCGAGTACCTCACCTTCTTCTTCTCCGTCGCCGGCGCGCTCATGCTCCTCATGGCCGTCCGGAGGAGGGCCGAGGGACGGCAACACGTGACCCAGATCAAGTGCCTGGTGTGAGCGCTCGTGCTCGCGTCGTGGTCACGGCGCTCGTCATCGCGGCGTCCAAGGTGCGCTGCTACGCGCTGCTCGCGCTTGTGCCCCTGGCGATCGCGTTCGCGGCGTGCTACATGAGGACTGAGGAGGCTGGACGGGAGGTTCAGGCTCCCGCTCCGATGGCAAGACCTGCTGGATTACCGGGGGCACGGCAGGAGCCAGCAGGGCGGCGAGCCGCCGGCGCACGGGTTCATGGCGGTGGTGTTGCCGCTGCTGCTGGCGGTGCTGGCCTACCAAGTCAAGGACATCGACCGACGGGCGCTGTCCAGCCTGTATGACGAGATGTTTGTTCTTTTCACGGCCGCCGCCGCGGTGTCGGCGTCGGTGTGGAGGCTGCTGACGCTGCCACCGATGCTGACAAACTACCAGGAGGCGAGAGCAGCCGCGACGATACTGGCGTTATCCACGTTCTCGCTTCTGCTCCTCTGCGTGCTGGCATTCATAGCTGTCATATTTGGTTGGTAGTTAACTTAACGACTGTACTAGTAAATTAGTAATAGTCACTGGAAATCAAGTTGTACCAACCATACCGACACTAGTAACTCTACTAGACTACCAATCAGTCGTCGCCACGCCCTCGCAAAGCACGGACTATACCCCGTTCGGCCCCTTTGCTCGTAGTCGTAGCTACCTCTGCAACTAAAGAGTGAAGACCTTATGCAAGTCTCGACACGCGTCAAGCCGTCAACGTCGCGGCGAGACCCTCCAGCAGCATGGTGACGCGAGGCTTTCCACTATGACGACCATCGGAACGACGGTCCAGGGAAGGATAGCTTAGATTAGTTGTGACTTCCCTTCTGTTTGTACCCCCTTGTGGTCTTTAGACCTGTTGTATCTGTACATTTTGTACAGTTGTTTCTTCAATAAAAAAAAATTCAGGCAACCTAGCCTGTGGTTTCCTAAAAAAAAAACGTGAGCCGATTTCGCGCATCTCTTCCGGTGTCGCCGTCATTCAGCCGAAACAGAAAGATGCATGTGCGTTAGGTCTGGCGTGGGCGTGTGGCAGGCTTGCTTTAATCCAGTCACCGATCTGGTGAAGTGGTGCGGATGAGATCATGAGACCTCGCCATGACAGGCTACTGGCAACGGCATCTCGTCGCCTTATGACAGCGGCACCGGCCGCGTGGAATGTCACGTGCACAATGCGTTTCGCAGCTCTAGGGCCCTAGCTGAGAATCGATCTCCATATATTTTTCACAAGACGTGTTAAGAGCATCGAGCATGCTCTTTGGATAACGGACATGAAAAAAAAAACAAAGATCCATGTCATCGAACCATCATCATGCCGTCATGCGTAGGATCGAGGTGGGAGAAGATGGGAAATTGTCATCTCTACCATTACACCCTAAAGAATAGAGCAAAAAAGGGAACGCATTAGCGTTAAAGCAAAAATCTCTATATATGGCTGAGAGGAAGCTGTTGATTGTTGTTTGCATGCGATGAAGTCATTAGCCTGATCGGAAGACCAGCGTATCAATAGAAGGGGATGTTGGGATTTTAGTTGGTCTCGTAGCACAGTAGCAGCATGGGGGTATCGCAAAAATAATCTAATCCAGTCATCATGATCCAAATGATCCAAGGATATATTGACACGAATTTTGCTTCTGAGGCTTTGTCTATGCTAGTTTTCGCTACTGGTACCTTTCCCATTAATTAATTTCCAGCACCTGAAAAAATGGTTTTTGTTTTTTAGCTTTTGCTGCCAAGATTGACGTTTGGTGATTTGATGGTGCTGATTCCGGCAAATTGAAGCGGTCGATTCAAAAAAGTCTTTCTTTTTTTTGGGCCAACTACATGGTTTTTTTAAAAAGAAATTTTGTAGGATTAGATTCCATTTGGGAACTTCTATTTTTTATGAAGTGATTGTAAGGAAAATGGCTCTCGGACATTGTTTGTGATTTTGATGATTGATCGACAACATAACTATTGGGACTAATAAGATTACCTAGATGTATCTTTGAAGGTGTTTAGGTCCTAAGGATATTTTGAAAGCCATCCAAATCGTTAGCAACATCTAATGGACATCCAAATCGTGACACTTCGCTCTAGTTTGTAACGTTACCTCATCGTTTACATCCAGATTTATAAACCCAAATGAGGTAGTTTTGATGCGGGCATTATTCATTCACCTTTGGTAAGGATAATTCTCAATTATTCATTCCACTTTGGTAAGGATAATTCTCAACAGATTTGATGGGCACCTTGATATATATTATACAAAAAAACGCATGTAGCACCAATTAAATAGATAAAACCAACAACTGATGAACAGAAGCAAAGCCGTAAGGCACAGACTCAGTTTATTCATCAAGATATAGACTAACGAACTCACTTCCTAGTACCTACTGATCAACACAAATTCGTCATCATCAAGAATCCGTACATCTTTCTGTCCCACAAAGTTCTCCCTTCCAATAGCCTCAACAATCCGAATGAACTCAATCCTCTTTTCGAGAGGAAGAGGAACATATGGCAGTCTGAAGACGGGCCTTGACACCCCAAGCTGAGCTAGAGCAGTGTTGAGAGCAGTCGGATTTGGCTGGCAGAACAACCATTTCATCAGCGGTAGAAGCTTCTCGTTCAGCGTCGCATTCTCGCCTTTGTACATGAGGCTGTGCATGAGCCCAGGAACAAGGTTGCTTGCAACAGAAATGACTCCAGTAGCACCATATTTCCATCTAGAATCATGGCATTCGTCGTCATTACCACTCCATATTGCTATACCTTTGTCGGTGTAGTGCTTAACCCTCTCATGTCCAACACATTCTTTGACACCTGCCATGTTTGGATAGCCTGAAATTGCCATGATAACTTCAGGGAGGATATCCTGGGCAGTCCTGGATGGCACATTGTAGATGATGGTCGGACCCATTGGAAGGACAGCCTCAAAATGAGAAATCATTCCTTCAATTGAGGTTTTCCCATAATAAGGATTGATGTGGAGAGCTGCATGCATGCCAACAGCAAATCCCTGCTCTGTCGCATGAACAGCCTCTCTGGTTGAGTTACTTCCCGTGTTGCCTATCACTTTAATTCTAGTGCCAAAGCAGTTCACTGTATGCCCGATGAGCATGATATGTTCATCCCAGCTCATAAGGTGACCCTCTCCTGTTGTTCCTCCAACAATTACACCTTCAGCACCACCCTCTATCTGCATGTTTATGAGAGAATCGTATGCTTCAAGATCGAACCTTCCATCTGGCAAATAGGGGGTTTTAGCTGCGGTAATAAGTCTCAGACTTGTGATGTCACCTGTGAATGTCCTGCATCTCAGAGAGATAAAGATCAGACAACAACAGCAGATAACATGCAGAGCCTTCAGATACTTGTGCAAATGGTCAGATACACTTGACTACATAGCTAAAAAGTCATGAAACAGAAAAAAGAAACTATAAACACCATCTATTTCGAATATTTCTTTCAGACAAGACAAATAATATTTTACATTCTAAATAGCTGCAACATTGTAAGCCTAAAGCCACAATTTATGATTCAACATAATTATGTCAGTTTCAAAACTCAACATTTGTAAATAATTCTTCCAGGCTCCAGCCCAAGATTTGTTCTTATCAGGACAAGCGTTGCAAAACTTAGCAATCAGCTATTTTGGAACTATCTGTACTAAGCAACAAGGATCAGTTTAAAATGTTCTAAAAGAAAGGAATTTGGCCACATTTGAAAAGTTGGCTTCCAAGTTCCAACAGGTGGCTTTCAAAATAGTACCTTTTTATTTTTCCACGACATCTTAATTTTCCGATAAGAGACCAAAGTAGAAGAGGTAAAGATAGCAAAAGGAAGAATCACTAATATCAGCTACACAAGCAATTTTATTCTCATCAGATTGATCTATATGGTAGATTCCACCAAAACTAATAGGTTGTACAATGTAATATAAAGCTAAAACTGATAGCAAAAAACAGACAAATCATCATCAGCATACTTTTAGAACTAAATAGGTTTTTACCGGTTCTTCACTTCAGTACTTCGCATTGGAAGGTAATCATCTAGAGTGATGGCTGCCAATGAAAACTTCCCACTGCCAGTCCTGCAGAATTATTGTGTTAGTATATTGTGTTTGGAAGTAAGGAGTACAACGGAGAATAAAGGCAGATTAATAGGTGAAACAAAAAAAACCAAGGCAACTCCTTGGAAAAAATCGTCAGAGAAGTTATAAATTTTTTAAGTCAGTCACAAATTCAGCTATCTTTGAACCAATGTTTTCAAATCGTCTAGTCAGACCTAGTCGCCATCGAACTGATCAGACAAAGTCGTCGATCAGGCCGCTTAGTCGACCCTAATCGGTCCTAGTCATCTGTATAGTCATCCTATGTATATATCAGGACTGATATGATATATATGCGACATACTAGTTAATATAAATAAAGCAAGCATGAAGACAACAGTGATGGTCAAATTTTTACTCAGCAAGGAGGCCACGCTTTGTCCCGTTTGCGCTCACTAGCCTCTTCTTCTTTGCCTCAGTCTCCTGCATCAAATGTATCAGTTCAAGCCAATCAGGAGTTATTTTAATTACTACAGTATCTCCACCCTTTGGGCGATTCTACAACTTGAATCATACAATATCTCATTGCATCCGATTGTACAACGAGATGGAATGTAACAGTCAAACAATCCCGCTCCTAGCAAAATTAAATGAGCAATCAAATCAACTCCCAAGTATTACTACCCTCGCAATGGCTAATCCAAGTACATAATTGACTGTTCAGATAAAGCGAGAGAATAATCAAGCAGGCACGGCACACTAGTCAAATAAGCTGGGCCATTGATCCATTAACTCGGACCAGCAGAAAAGCAGAAGAAGAAAAATCTGATGCTAAATTCAACAGAAGGGTAAACTGCCAGAAGAAGAGTGAGCTGAGACGTGCCTCCCTGCTGCCGTCCCATCTCGCTGGGGAGACAAGGCGTGGCCACCCGGCCCTTGCTCCTCTGCACGAGCAACGCCTCGCCGCCGCTGTCCCATCTTGCCGGAAAGTAGAGGCGTGGCCGGCGCCCTGGATCGCGCCGGCGGGGTTACGGGAGGCCAGGAGGCCGAGCATGGCGGTGGCGGGGTCACAGGAGAGCAAGCACGGCGGCGGTGCTGTAAATGAGTGCCGCCTCTGCTCGAGTCTCCTTCGCCTCGGTTCCGCCCGGGCCTCTCCCCCGTGAACTCGCGTCTCCGCTCGCCAGGAGAGAAACGGCAGCAGCGGCGGTGGCGGCGGAGGGCGCGAGGGGCGTGGGCAGGAGCGAGAGCCGGCGGCGCGAGGGTGACGAAGAAAAGAGCGGTCGGGAGCTGCGGGGTGGGCCGGTGTGGAGGAGGAGGAAGTCTGAGAGAGTGTGCCCTATGTAGATTTCTCGGCCCGTCTAACGCTTTTGTTTTTTCTTTTTTATTTTATGTTATTATTGTGAAGAACACATAAACATAGTTATATTATAGAGATCGATACATTTTTATATGTTATAGACTACATAAAAAGTGTCTTTTAGAAGTTTCAAACATTCTAAAACAGATTTATATTTATCTATATGCTAAATAAATTTCTGCATAGTTATCTAAATTAATTCTAGATTGAATTACATGTGCATCTAATAAGATAAAACGCTTTTGAACTTTTGCTCCGAGGTTAGATTTTATCTAGTAGGGCTTCCTTAAGATGATCTTATAGACAAGTTACTGCAAACACAATGAGGAAATGGAAGTTTAACTACAACATGGAATTTGTTATACTTCTACATCGCGCTCGACTAATCAAGGGGCCAAATTTAAGATTATATTTCATTCCACTGTAGATATATAAAAACACTAAATTTACAAAAAAAACACTGTTTGTACAAACTTTTTCCTATTCATATTGTTCCTTCCTCTGACAGAACATGCTTCTCATGACTTAGCTACAGTATTTTTCTGGATCTATGGTGTTTTTTCCCGGTCTAAACTCATCCTGTCATCCACGTCAGTTGAACAATGAACATATTTATGAATATGCGGTTGCCCGCGAGAAGGGCTTGCGGCGCCAACACGATGCATGCATGTCGGCGGGCCCCACAGTAGAATGCGCCCCCGCACTGCCATCACTACACAGCCCCATGGGCCATGGCAGTAGGCGTCGTTTCTTTTTTTTCTTGTTCATTTTTTACGTACCCGAGCAAAGTTGTATACATAAATTATGTGTCAAAGTTATATATCGTCCCAAAGCTATGTAAAATTATACCCCGAGGAAAAATTGTGTATATAATTTATGTACCAAAGTTACATAATTTATTTTACATAAGTTATGTCAAAATTGTACTTGGGCAAGTCGTATGCATAAGGTATGTGCCGAAGTCACATAACCAAAGTTCCATAAGTTTTGTGTCAAAAGTTTGCATATGCTTGAAAGTTAAGTTAGAAAAACAGAGAATTTTGGAAATGGAAAAAATACAAAAAGGAAAACTTGCTGGGCACAGGCGGGCAGCCGCTAATTAGCTTGTCCAACATATTTTGTACGAGAACATGTCACGCCGCTAAAAATAAACCATAACTATGGAGTCTACTGGTCTTATGTATACTGACAGGTTGCAAACAGCCCCAGTTTGCTTAGAGTTTGAACCCAAAAATCTACGAGAAGCCGCATAGAGTTTGAGCCGATGAACAGTTGATTTGCAGGGTGCGTGGCACAAATCAGATCAGAATTCAGAACATACAACAAAAGCTCTCAGAATCTGGTTAGATAGAAACCATTCCATACATTCCAAGCTTCCGACAGCTGAACAAAGCATAATTCTGCTGGTGACCACGGCAGGTTTATTTAGACTAGTAAATCTGTGCATATATAGCTCATAGCTGCCTACACAGAATTAAGAGGCGAGTGACCCTGTACAAAGAGTACACGAGCTTTCTATCTAATCGTCTCACTGGAAATCGATCATCCAGTAGCTAGTCAGTACTCTCCCGGTGAGGAGGAACATGTACAATCAGTTACAGTACAGTTACACACAAAACTAGTGAACCAGACAAGAAAAAGAAGGACGTAAGGGACCGTAGTATGTATAGCTAGAGCTACAAGCGGCGGTACGGTGGCCGGCCGGAAGAGAGGCCGTCGTCGAAGTTCTGGCGATAGCTCTGCAGGTCGTAGGCGAACCTCGCCGCTCCCCGCCTCGGCCTCGGCCGCGCGGCGCGTCTCCTCCACGCGGACCTCAGCCTCGACAGCAGCTGCTTCACCGCCGCCGCCGACGAAGACCGGCGGCCGCCGCTCCTGACAATCTGGCATGCACGACCTTCCTCCGGCCGCGGCCGCCGGTGTACGGACCCAGCTGCAGATCGAGACGCCATCCGATCCTTTCTCTCTCTCTCTCGATCGCCCACGCAGCTGTTCTCGCAAGTCACAGACCAGATCGACGAGACTAGCGCCCCTCTTTGCTCTCGAAGCGACGAGATATTCCTTAGCTTCGATAATTTCAGTTAGTCGAAGTAACTTCTGAAGACTCTTGTGTTGTGCAAACGAGGCATCCCAAGCCGCTGCTTTATAGGCTCGGATCGGATAGGGTGCGTGTTCGGACTCGGACACGTGTCGACTTGGGCGGCCGGCGAGACCGACCAGCAAAAGCACGCACTCGGCTCGATCACCCACGTTACACGTACAGTACTCTGCATCTTTTTTTAAAAAAGAAAAGGTACTCTGCATCATGGTGACGATGCATCCACTACGGCGAGTCGACTATCATCGGAACGTTCCACGCAAAAGCCGATTTCGGGCATCCCTTTTCCGAATCGCGGTCGGAGTCGAAAAGAAAGATAACCGTCGTCTACCACTCGACGGATCCATCTCGTTTCAGTGACGGATTCATCTCGTTGTTGGTGGCTGTCAAAAACCGATCGGTGGCAGCTTGGCACGTACGGTGGCCGCGCGCGCGCTGGCGCCGGCTGATCGGAATGATGCCTTTGGCCGAGATGTGATGCTCCTCGACCTGGACGCTACGACTTGCCGTCTTCACATGGTGACATGCCATGTCATCACAGGCGTCAGGCGGGGATCTTATCCTTGCAATGAGACAGATCAAATCTCCACAACACACGTGTTAAAGCGTTCGAGGTACATTGTCTTTGCATATCATAAAGAAGGGGAAAAAAAAAAAGGACATCTCGAGTCATCGTCGTGCGTAGGATCGAGGTGTGGGAGCGGATAAAAAAGTGTCATCTAACAACGACGACGAAATTTCCACATCGGAAAAGAAAGAGAAAGGGTACGCACTAGTAGTGTTGAAAGTGAAAAAAGAAAAGAGAAAGAACACTCGAGATCATTCGTTGAATCGAGATCGGGAACGGAGTAAGCTACAACGAAATTCTGCATCCTGCAAAGTGCCGCCAGAAAGAAATAAAGCGAGCGCTCTTACGTGTTAAACCAAAATCTCAAGCTGCTGGAAGCGAGGAAGCTGCTGCTAACTCCCAGTCAGGGGCTCAGGGCTGATCCGATCATCGACAGATGTACGACAGGTCATAGAAATTAGAAAATGACAGTCCATGCATGCAGTGGTGGTGGCAGGCTTGACAGCTAGCAGCTGGATCGGTGTCGTAAAGATCATCCGAGTCATCATGGTCCAAGGATGACTGGCCATAGTTTGGCTTTTCAGCTTTTTTTGCTGTGATGTTAAATTTTGGATGGGGCTTCCTTGGGTAGGCCCCACGCGGCCATACATACATCGTGGTTTAGGATAAGAAGTTCAATTTTATGTAGATCTAATCTAAAGCTTTGAGACCAACCAGATGCGCATTGCACAACACCTTGACATTTTACCCCATGGAGATGGATTGGAGCCGCTACTCTCACTTTTTTTTTATTGTCTCCCATCCCTCATCACATTTTTATTCGTCTGCCATGGAGAATCAATAAATTGAAGAAACTACTTTGACAACATACAAGCACTAATTTAGTTCCACCATGGCATTCGAATCATGTTCGCAGTTTCGCACCATGGGGTTACAAGTCCTGTCGCCATTTTGGACATGGTCTTTATGCATTACTACTTATGGTCACTACGTAATTTTGACTAGCTACATAAAGATACATTTGTGTGATTGAATGGAAATGATTTTTCGTTTGGAATCAAATTCCCCCCAAAAAAATGGTTACCATGGGGTCTGTCTATTTTCAAGTTTGGATCCATTTCTGTTGAGGATTTTAAGGCCGCCTTGTAATGCAGCAATGTGAGAACGCGAGAATGGTACTGCAAGGAAAAGGAAGTTTGACTACAAAATGTAATCTGTTATGTGTCTACATAATCCTTCACTAATCTAGCGGCTAAGATTATTTATTCCACTATCCCAAAAGAAAAGAGAATAAATGTCGCAGTTCAACAAATTTTGTACGAGAACATGCCAGCTAAAAAATAAACCATAACTACGGTGTCTAATAGTTTTATGACTTTTATCTACACTAACTGATGAGAGGTTGCAAGCAGCCCCAGTTTGTCACATCGATAACGTGAAACAATGCATGCATGCTGTTCGCCGTCGACACGGTTTCGCGTTGGTGCCATGTGCCTGTGTCTGTGTGCCCGGCCATCAAGTCTCCGAGTTTAATTAAACGAGTGCCACTCACATGTTTCAGTGATCTCCGGTCAAAGATAACCGAAAAAAAGTTAATTGCACCCACCATACAATAACTTGGCACGTGCGTGCAAATACATCCATTAACTTGTAAAATGCTCAATTTAGTGCAACAACTTGATATGTAGGTGCGGATTGGTCCAATAACTTGTAAAATACTCAACTTAGTGTAACAACTTAGCAAATTAGTGCATGGAGAGTCTAAATGTTATGTTGACTTGTATGTGGCCATGACAAACAACATATACATGGTATATTCACATCGAAAAAATTGACCATAACGTATTATAAATTAAAAAGTATACTATTGTTAGAAAATAAGAGATATTTTATTTTGTCCATATCAAATTATTTTCTATAAAACAATATATGCTTGATTTACACCTATTTATGTGCTTTAAGTTAACATAAAGAATTTTTTCCTTTAATTTAAACTATAATTTTTAATAAATAAAAGCCATTGGTTAATTCACAAAGGCTATATTTATATCATGCATGTGAATAGTCAGTTATAATTAGATTTATATGAATTATTTGGTGTTTTATTAATCTTTTAAAAAGAACTTAATTCTATTGTGGTAAGATGAAAATATAAAATATGGTAGTATGAAAAATTATAATAATATTTAGACTGTATATGCACCAAATTGCCAAGTTATTGCACTAACTTGAACATTTCACAAGTTGATGGACCAATGTGCACCCATCTGCCAAGTTATCGTACTAAATTGAGCATTTTACAACTTGTTGGACCAATGTGCACCCACCTGACAAGTTGTTGTATGGTGGGTGCAATTTACTTAAAAAAAACTGTGAGAAGACGCATAGAATTTGAGCCGATGAACAATTGCAGGTGTGTGACACAAATCAGAACAGAGAACAGAAGCTCGGAATCAGGTTAGATAGAAGCAATTCCATGCATTCCAAGCTTCCGGCAGCTGAATAAAACATAATTCTGCTGATGAAAGACAGGTCTTTGCATATACTGCCTACACAGAATTAGGAAGAGAGTGATCTCTGTACATAACTTTTCTTTTTTTTCTTTACATAACTAAATATATAATCAGTAGGAGGAACTCCTACTGTTTCATTAAAAAAAAGTAGCGAGAGCTCCTGTGCAAAGAATAATACGCATGAGCTAAATATCTAATCGTCTCACTGGAGGAGATCAGCAACGAGTACTCTCTCTCCGAGGGGAGACATATTGTACAAACCAGTTACAGTTACACACAGAACTGGTGAACCACATAAGAAAAATGAAGGAATCTTCGTATGGCTAGAGCTACAAGCGTCGGTGGCCGGAAGAGGCAGCAAGGCCGTCGTCGAAGTTCTGTCGGTAGCTCTGCAGGTCGTACGCGAACCTCGCCGCGGCCCGCCTCGGCCTCGGCCGCGCCGCGCGTCTCCTCCACGCGGACCTCAGCCTCGACAGCAGCTGCTTCACTGGCGCCGCAGACGAGGACCGGCCGCCGCTCCTGCCATGCACGACCTTCCTCCGGCCGCCGGTGTACGGAGCCAGCTGCAGAGACGCCATCCGATCCTCTCTCTCGATCGCCCACACCGCGTTCGCGCAAGTCAATCACAGACCCTCGCGTCGCGACTAGCTCCCCTCTTTGCTCGAAGCGAGATATCAGAGTATCCCTTAGCTGCAGTTAGTGTGGTAGCTTATTATATGATTCAATGACCGACTTTTTTTGTTTTTAAGCCTTTTTCTAAACTTTTCTCACAAATGAGCCCCTAGTAGAACGTTTGCGGCTTTTGGACCCCAAGGCTCGGCGCCAGAGATCCCGACGCCGAGGTTACACGTCTCGGCGCCAAGATCTGCGGCGCCGAGCCTGGCCAGCGGAGCATGCCCACGTGGTGCACACGTGGAGGTTAACCTCGGCGCCGCAGATCTGGGCGCGGAGCTCGGAACGCGGCGCTGAGCTCGGCGCCACGGATCTTAGCGCCGAGCTAGGCGCCATACGCCGATATGCTCTCTGTTTCAAATTAGCTCGACAGACGCCGCCGCCTACTCTGCGCTCAGCCCTCCAGCCGCCGGCGTCGCCTGCTCCTCCCCGCTGCTCTGCTCCTCCTCCTCCCCGCCCGCTGCTCTGCTCCTCCTCCTCCCCGCCGCCCGCTGGTCCTCCTCCTCCCCGCCGCCCGCTGCTCTGCTCCTCCTCCTCCCCGCCGTCCGCTGGTCCTCCTCCCCGCCGCCCGCTGGTCGTCCTCCTCCCCGCCGCCACAGATCTTGGCGCCGAGACGTGTAATCTTGGCGCCGGATCTCTGGCGCCGAGCCATGGGTTCGAAAAGCCGCAAGTGCTTATTTGTGAGAAAAGTTTAGAAAAAGGCTTAATAATAAAAAAGTCGGATTCAATGAACACCTTGTGCAAACGAGGCATCCCATGCCGCTTCTTTATTGGCTCTCGGCTAGGATAGGGTGCGTGTTCAAACTCGGACACGTGTCGACTTAGGCGGCCGGCGAGACCGACCAGCAAGCACGCACTCGCGTCACACGTACAGTACTCTGCATCATGGTGACGAGGCATCCACTACGACGATCAGCGGAACGTTCCACGTAAAAGCGCCGGTTTCAGGCATCTTTTTGTTTCCCGAATCACGGTCGTGGAGTCGAAAAGAAGGATAACGGTCGTCTTAAACCAACCGCGGATGCACATGTGCATGCGCTTGGTGGTAGGCTTCTGCATGCAAAAGATGCCGTGAGGTCGTCGGTGGTCTCGTGTGTACGTGTCCTGTGGGCTGTGACCGGATCATGTGCCGGAGTGGTCATCCATCGCGGTAGTGTCGAAACCGATCCATCGGTCGGCAGTTGGGCAAAAGGTGCAGTACGTGTTGATGCACTATAAGCTATCTGCGCGCTTGTGCGCCGCGGCCGTGTGGAGAGTCACGTGCACAATGCGTCCCCTGGTCTGCCAAATCGATGATCATCCGCCGTGTGCTGAGAGTTGGGCGAGGCGTGAAGCTCCTCGATGATACCATTCAATTTCTACAATTGACACGATGCCCGATTGCTCGATCGCACGAGATAAAGATCTCAGCTGTTAGTCAAGTGACGATGGACGACATACAGGTGCGACTGTGAGAGCGAGAGCACTCCGAGCCACTGGGCTTTAATCCTTTTTCTGGATGATCTTGCATTTGTCCTTGTTGTAACGAAGGCAAAGTATAAATCCAAAAGTGTTTATATATATATCCACAACACATGTTAAAGCTTGAAATTAAAACGTGGTCCATGGATACCTTTTAGAAAAGATGCCATCGGTGAGTCATCTACTCATCATCATGCGTAGGATCGAGGTGGGAGCGGATCAGAAAGCGTCATCTATAACGACTATTACACCCCTAAAGAAATAGAAAAGGGAACGCACTATAGAGGTAAAAAGCAAAAATCTCTAGATGAGATGAAGGTGCTACAGTATTTCGTAGTAGTAGTAGTATATATGATCGGATTAATGATTGCTCAGATCACTGCAAAAAGGACAGTCGTCGTTGTTCGTTAGTGTCAGCAGCAGCATGGGAATGTCGCAAAAATCCTCTCATCAGTCATCATGGTCCAAGGATGACTGGGCGAATTTTGCTTTTTTGAAAGTTTTGCCCCATGCTCGTTTTTGCTAATGGCGCCGTTCCCTTTAATTCCCTTCGTCGACTCCAGACCAGTAGCTTTTGCTGCCAAATAAGATTGACTTTTGGGTTTTGACGATTTCATAGTGGTGCTTCCTGTTAATTAAGCGTTTGGCTAACCTAAATATATAGTATTTGTTTCCTCGGGCTAACTTGCATGGATTTCTAAGGAAT
Organism: Digitaria exilis; assembly: GCA_015342445.1. Classification (NCBI taxonomy): domain Eukaryota; kingdom Viridiplantae; phylum Streptophyta; class Magnoliopsida; order Poales; family Poaceae; genus Digitaria; species Digitaria exilis. Next base: position 3,189,116 of record JACEFO010001669.1, on the reverse strand, counting down.
TTTATAGACTACATTCTGATGAGGAATGTTTATTTCCTATAAAATCATCTGGAATATTGGATTTGCTTGAAAATATATATAGTTCACGTTTCGCCGACTATTCTTTAATTCTTACATGAAGAGTGGAGGGCTCAGCTAGATTAATCGGAACACAGAACATCAGCACGAAATGAACAAACTTAAAGCCATCCATTAATTCCAAGTGCTGAACAAAGCAACCTGCCGATTGCTGAATGCTGATCGATAGCAAGCGCTTACAGGCTTGCAGTCTTTCAGAGCTACTAGCTAGTAACACTGAACAAGCGACATGCTGACATCTACTATATACTATACAATAACTGAACGAACTAGCTAGAAAAGTAGCTAAAGCTAATCACCGTAAATCAATACTCTACTCGATCTCTCGGTTAGGAATAAAGCACTAATCTCTTGGTTGGCTACACAGAAGCATGATGCAGCAGAACGATCGCTAGCTCCAGCTACAAGCGGCGGCCGATGGAGGAGGCAGCAAGCCCGTCGTCGAAGTTCTGGGAGTAGCTATGCAGGTCGTAGCCGAACCTCACCGCTTCCCGCCTCGGCCGCGCCGCGCTCCTCCTCAGGCTCGATCGCAGCCTCCGCAAGAGCCGGCTCACCGGCGCCGGCGACTGCCACGCCGTGCCGCCATTGCGGCTCACCCTCCTCCGGCCGCTGCCGTACAGGCTCAGCAGAGACGCCATCGCCTTGGTTACTCTCAGCTGAGCCCTTCACAAACTGAAGTTGCTGTTCTAGCTTGCCTCTCGATGGGTGGGTACTGAAGACACGCTGTGAACGAACCGTCTCACCTGCTGGTCTTTATAAGCTCGGGCTGGCAGGGCACATTCCTTGGCGACCCTCGCCGGCCAGCCGGGCCCGCCCCGCACTCCCCCACGCGAGGCCACGAGGTGGGTGACGAGGGCATCCCACTAGCGGCGATTTCAAGTCCACGTCGTCGTACGTCCTGCGGTCAAAAATAGGTTGCTATCGCCAGGACACCAACCAGATAAGGATTCTGCTTTCGTAGTGGAAGGTGGCAAACTGGCAATGCAATGGCGACGGGATCTCGACACGGCGGCCACGCACGAGGGTCGGCGCGGCACCGTGCACGAGCTTGGTCGACCCTTCACCGTGCGTTCCTCCGTGCCGGTGGGCTTTTCATTCTGGTATGTATAAGTGCTCCGATGGGCGACGGCTAGCAGGCGGCTATGGGGCTGATTGGTTGCCCGCATGCAACCCAGCCAGACTCCCATGATGCAAGGATGTTATGATTGGTTTCCTGGACTCGCTACCTAGCCTGGCCGGCCAAGTGCAAAAGGACTCCGTGAGCCTGGCTCTCTAGGTACGCAGGAGAAGTTCGTTTCCCCGGAGCCTGGCTCCCGTGGTGTAGCAGTGGCGCCTTGAAAAATGTGCATAGTGAGACGTAATGCGGTTGGAACAGGCAATCAATCAAAGTATGTAGCTAGCCTGGCTCCACACAAATGCCAACCAAACAAAGCCATCTCCCATCATGAGAGCCTGGCTAGTCAGAGCCAGCATCTAGGAAACGAGCCAGTCTTGGCTGGTCGTCGAACCAATCACGCCCTATAGGAATCGGCAGCAGTTCGGCACGCACTGGCCGGACTACATGCTCGGAATAGGGCCGCATGATGAATTGTGTCACATGTACAATGCGTTCCCGCTGGCCGCTAACTGCCGCATCGCATGCGCAGCCCGTCGATCTGTACCGGTTGCTTCAGATGTGGCGAGCGAATATGGAAACTACACCACCACAAGCGCGGGATCAGGCTGTGCGAAAAGAGGAGAAAGCACCAGCACAGAGCCCGCGGCCTGTCCGAGCGCCACCGCTAAAAGGGCTACGGATCAGAGCCGACGAAGCTGCGTGCAGCGTGACTGCGTCTGCGTGAGTCATCGGCGTGGTCGGATGATCGGACAGATCTCACTGAAAAGGACGGCCCGTGCCTGGTGCCCTGGTGGGGGTGGGCGGTGGCAGTTTGGATTTTGGGAAAAGGTCACAAAGCCACGTATACCGATCATCCGAGTCATCCCGTTCCCAGACCGGCTGCACTGGCAGGGCCTTTTCTGCTTTTGTTGTCGGGCTATGACGACGACGTGCCATGCTTGTGGTGTCCATCGGTTCCTTCGTGCTTAATTTGAACGGAACACTCGAGTATTTGCTTCATCTGCGCACACTCGACTTTTTCCTCTTCACATCTTCCGACAGACTTCTTAGGGTTCGGGGCTGATGGGGTTTCATTGTTACCTGTGTCCACCGGCCGTAGAGGGAGATCTGGGCGGCAGGGTAGCGGGCGATGGTGGCGGAGCAGCAAGGCGGCGGTGGATCTCCGGTTGGGCAGTTCAGGTGGCGGAGCGTTAAGCTCCAATCGATTAGTGTGGTCGCCAGTGGAGAGTGGAGGTGGAGGCGGCACAGCAATGCCGCCGGAGCCCAATTAGGGCTAGCACGGGGGGCTTTGTGCTCCAATGGTAACCGTGGCAGCGAGTGGAGGGCAGAGGCGGCACGAGCCCGGTTAGGCCTGGCGCGCGGGGGCGTCATGCTCCAATCGATTAGCGTGGTGGCCAATGGACGGCGGAGGCGGAGGCAGCGTCGCCGGAGCCCGATCGTGGAAGAAGTCAGGATGGGTGGTGCGGCGGCGATGGAAGGGGACGGCGGCAGCGGAGGCGGTGTTTGCAGCCAGGTAGGTGAGGGCGCGGGGATGGAGGGAGGTAGAAGAAAGCCAATGCGTGCATGAATGGATAAGGCAAGGGGATAAGAGGAGTTGAAGGCTTTATCTGAGCCGTTGATTTCGGATAAAGGGTGGAAAGGGTTGGAAACACTAATTTGAAATGCTTTTTTACGAGGGTGGTAATACGAAAATAGAAGTAGTAAAGGAGGCCGGTCATAAAAGGCAGAAACATCCACAACAACTTCCTTTATGTTTGGAACCTAGCAATAGAGTTCCGCAAAACCAAATCACTAGCTTTGCTAATGAAGCTCTACATTTCCAAGGCCTTTGACTAGGTATAATAGGGTTACCTTCTTACGATGCTACAACAAGGAGGTTAGCGGTTTGCCGTGTACCCGATAAAAAACACACGGCGAAGTGCCAGGCACATGGCAAACTACGCGTTTCCGCTAGTGGTTTATCTATTTTCAGTTTTGGATCCATTTCTGTTGAGGATTCTAAGGTTGCCTTATGACGCCAGCAATGTGAGAACATGAGAATTGATAATCGAGTGTAAATATAAGACATGGCACTGCAGGGAAAAGAAAGTTTAATTCAAAATGGAAGTTTCTATGCTTCTACATAATCTTTGACTAACGGCTAAGATTATTTATTCCACTATCCCAAAAGAAAAACAGCAAGAATAAATGTCAGTTCAACAAATTTTGTACGAGAACATGCCACGTCAGCAAAAATAAATCAAAACTACGGTGTCCAATGGTATATCTACACTAGCTGATGAGAGGTTGGAAGTTTCCCTAGTTTGTCAGATCTATCGATAACATAAAACAACACGCTGAAGAAGAAACAAATGAAGACTACTGCGCGGCTGTCGAGTTTCAGAGTTTAATCTAGCGGCACTAACATGTTTCAGTGATCTCCGATCACGGATCACCTTGCCAAAAATCAACGAGAAGCATCATAGTGTTTGAGCCGATGAAAAATTGGTTGCAGGTGCGTAGCACAAATCAGAACAGACAACATAATTTTTGCTCTCAGAATCATGTTAGATATGGAAGCCATTCCATGCGTTTTCCAAGCTTCCAATAGCTGAACAAAGCATAATTTTGCTGAAGAACAGCAGATTTATTTAGACTATTTAGTCTTTGTATATATAGCGAAAAATCAAGACCACAACCGTGTGTGGCAACACACGTTAAAGCAGCTCGCCGCTGCGGCTGCCGGCGCCGGCGCGGCAGCGCCTTAGGGTTCCGGGGCTGCCGGGGTGTGTTCACCGGCGGACTAGAAGAGGGCTCGGGGGGCGGCGGCTGGCCCGGCGGAGGCAGCGGTCGCCGGGCGGAGGTGGAGGCGACCGAGAGGCCGTCGGAGCGGGCGGCGGGGGACAGCCGGTGGGCAGGGCCGGTGGCGGGGGCGAAGAACAACGGAGAGGTTAGCGCGCGAGCGGTTGGTGGGCGGACGGCGGAGGTGCCGGGACAGCGCCGGAGCCGGGGAAGGTGGCGGCGGCGGGGACGTGAGGGATGCCGAGGAACGGATGAGGCAGGAGGCGTGGAGGTGAGGAGCTGCCCACCGTTGGATAAAGGGTGCTATAACACATGGTTGGCATTCCTTTTCCGAATCGCGGTCGTGTGTAGTAGTCGAAAAGAGAGCCTTTTACCTGTATGCCATCAAAAAAGTTCGTCTTGACCTACATGCCATCAAAAAGTTTGAGCGTGCCTGTATGCCGTCGAGTTAAACTTTTTTGACCCACATGTCATTCCGTCCCCTTACCGTCTCTTTTCCACCGTTAAAGGCTCCTGACAGGTGGGGCCGACCACGAAAATGACCAACATGCCCGTGCTTGTTTTTTGAGTGATTAGAACAACATATAGACTCAAAAAAAATTACTGTAACCACAAATATATAGTCGCAGCATATATACATGCTTCAAAAAAAAATTAAGTGACAGAGCTCATAATGCCAAAAAAAAAGACCACATGGCACAGTTTTGTCTGGTAGTTAATTATTTATGCTCTGTTAAAAAATGTGCCACAAAACTATGGCATGTTGTCTTTTTTTTTTGGGCGTTGTGAGTTCATGTCACTTAATTTTTTTGGAGTATATATATATGATGTGACTATATATTTGTGGTCACAGTAATTTTTTTAGTCTATATTTTGTTGTGATCACTCACAAAACAAGCAAGGGCATGTTGGTCATTTTTGTGGCCGGTCCCACGTGTCAGGAGCTCTTAACGGTGGAAAAGAGACGGCAAGGGAACGGAATAGCATGTGGGTCAAAAAAGTTTAACTCGATGGCATACATGTGCGCTCAAACTTTTTGATGACATGTAGGTCAAGATAAACTTTTTTTGATGGCATACAGGGTCTCGAAAAGAAGGATAACCGTCGTCTACCACCAACCGCGATGCATGTGCACTTGGGGGGCGCCGGTGTACGTGTCCGCCGGCTGCCGTATCATGTGTCGGAGACTCGGAGTGGTTGGTCGCCGCCATGGCCATGGACGTGTAACGTGTTGAAGCTGCACGTGCGCTCGCACGGTCGTGTGGAGTGTCACGTGGACAATGCATTTCCTGTGCATGCTGGCTGCCGAATGGAGGATCCGTGGGTTGAGTTGCTCGAGATCCATGTGAAGCTACAACGAGGGGCGACCATTTAATTTGCTAGCATGATGGCAGTTGCACGATGTCGTACAGGAGATCTCGGTTGAGAGTGTGAAGTGACGATCGACAGACGCGAGCGAGAGCACTTCCCAGAGTCCCAAGCCACTGGGCGTTTAGGCCTTGTTTAGTTTCTCAACTTTCACCAACTTTCTAGTCACATAAAGTCACATCTTCTCTTACAGATACGCTTACTAATGCACAATTCACACCTCTAACTTTCTCCAACTTCTTCAACTAAAGAGGACCTTAATCCTTTTTTATGGTCTGCACATTTGTCCTTGTTATAATGAAGACAAAGTATAAATATCCAAAACTGTTTATATATCTACAACCCATCTTAAAGTTTGAAATTAACGTGGTCATGAATATACCTTTACAAAAAGATGTCATCGATGAGTCATCAACTCATCATCGTGCGTAGGATCGAGAGGTCAGAGCGGATCAGAAAGCGTCATCTCTAAGACTCTAGTAACGAGTAACGACTATTACAACTGTAAAGAAATAGAAAAAAGGGGAACGCACTAGAGGTGAAAAGCAAAATCTCTAGATGAGATGAAGCACAATTCGCTCACATCATCACTGCAAAAGGACAGTCGTTCTTCCTTGATCGTTGGTGGCAGCAGCAACAGCATGGGAATGTCGCAAAAATCATCTCATCAGTCAACATGATCTAAGGATGCGAATTTTGCTTCTTTTTTTTAAAAAAGTTTTGTCCCATGCTCGTTTTCGCTAATGGCCCCGTTCCCTTTAAATCCCTTTGATTCCAGATTAGCAGCTTCGGCTGCCAAATAAGATTGACTTTTGGGTTTTGACGATTTCATATGGCGCTGCTTCCTGCTAATTAAAGTTGCTCGGGTTAACTACGTGGATTTCTAAGGAATTTTGTAGACTACATTGTACATTCTGCTACATTCTGATGAGGAATGTTTATTTCCTATAAGATCATCTGGAATATTGAATTTGCTTGAAAATTCACGCCCGCCGAATATTCTCTAATCTCCTTATAACAAGCCACTGGGCTTTTGGATGATCTTGCATTTGTCCTTGTTCTAACGAAGGCAAAGTATAAATCCAAAAGTGTTTATATATATATCCACAACCCGTGTTAAAGCTTGAAATTAACGTGGTCCATGGATACCTTTACAAAAAAGATGTCATCTATGAGTCATCAACTCATCATCGTGCGTAGGATCGAGGTGGGAGCGGATCAGAAAGCGTCATCTCTAAGACTCTAACGACTATTACAACACTAAAGAAATAGAAAAAGGGAACGCACTAGAGGTAAAAGACCAAAAATCGATGATCACTCACAACACTGCAAAAAGGGCAGCCGTTGTTCGTTGGTGTCAGCACTCGGCAGTAGCATGGGAATGCCACAAAAATCATCTCATATTAGTCATCATGGCCCAGGATGACTGGACGAATTTAGCTTTCTTTTTCAAGTTTTGCCCCATGCTCGTTTTCGCTAATGGCGCCGTTGCCTTTAATTCCCTTCGACTCCAGATCAGTAGCTTTTGCTGCCAAATAAGATTGACGTTTGGGTTTTGACGAGTTCATGGTGCTTCTGGAGGAATGCTTATTTCCCATAAGGTCATCTGGAATATTGGATTTTCTTGAAAATATATAATTCACGTTCCACCGACTATTCTCTAATCTCCTTGCATTAAGAGCGGAGGACTTCAGTAGCAATTAGCAATCAAGATATTCAAGAACAGAACAGCTAGATTAATCGGAACACAGAACAGTACGAAATGGACAAACTTAAAGCCATCCATTAATTCCAACTGCTGAGCTGATCGATGGCAACCACTTACAGGCTTGCAGTTTTTCAGAGTCAGAGCTACTAGTTACACTGGACAAGCGACATGCTGACATCTATATATACACTAGCTGCTGGACGAGCTAGCTAGATAGGTTGCTAAAGCTAACCACCGGGACTCAATACACTACTCGATCTCTCGGTTAGGATCAAAGCACTAATCTCTTGGTTAGCTACACAGAACTCAGAAGCATGATGCAGCGGAAGGATCGCTAGCTCCAGCTACAAGCGGCGGCCGATGGAGGAGGCAGCAAGGCCGTCGTCGAAGTTCTGGGAGTAGCTGTGCAGGTCGTAGCCGAACCTTGTCGGACGTTAGCCGGAGACTAGAGTCGCGGGGAACGCGATCGGAAGTTCGCCGGAGTAGAGGATCGCCGGGAACGGAGAGCAACACACGCGAACACGATGGACACGAGTTGTTGGTGCTGCAAAATGCGGGCAGCTTTTCTGTTGCGAGTTGATCGCCAATTATAGAAGGATTACATGCAGACTTAGCTGCTAAATGTGCGGCATGACAGCCACTACTAACCGCGCCGTCCCACGGTTCACTGATCTGCCACACGACTCCTAACATGCAGAGAAGAACGGATACATGACGCGCCCGTAGGCTCAACTGACTCCACGTTTGCTGGAACGTGAGCTAAAAATAGGCTAAGCTAAGAATGGAAGCTAACTTAACTATGTACAAGACTTGATCAACGGGTTATTCAACATTTCTCCCCCCTAAGCCTTGATCAAGTTGATGATCCCAATCTGTGCGCGCTGTTCCTGAAAGCGCACACGACCGAGAGCTTTGGTGAGGCCGTCGCCGAGTTGCTTCTCCGTCGAGACGTGATCGCTGACGACCTTGTCCTTCTCGATGCAGTCCCTGATGAAGTGGTAACGAAGCTCAATATGCTTGGACCGGTCATGGAACACTGGGTTCCTGCTTAATGTGATGGCAGACATGTTGTCCACCATGAGTATTGGCGCGTGCGGCTCGGAACCAAGGAAGTCACCGAGTAGCCGTGCGAGCCAGACTCCCTGGCAAGCGGCATTGGCAGCGGCGATGTACTCAGCTTCACAGGAGGAGAGCGCCACCACCTTTTGCTTGGAAGATTGCCAGGTGACAGGGGTGTTACCGAGGAAGAAGATGATGCCCGTGGTACTCTTGCGCTGGTCGATGTCGCCGGCGTGGTCAGTGTCGCTGTAGCCGATCAGAGCAGCTTCAGTGCCTTCTCCTCGGACGTAGTGGAGCCCATGGCCTTGCGTGCCAGCGACGTACCGGAGTAGACGCTTGACAGCTACTAGATGCTCCTCATGCGGCTGCTCCATGAACCTGCCCACCGCGAACGTGATCTCCGGCCTTGTGTGAGTCAAGTACCGGAGGCTGCCGATGATGCGACGATACTCAGTGGAGTTCACGAGCGGTGTGTCGCTGTTCTTGCCCATCTTGAGGCGATGCTCCATGGGCGACTTGGCAGGATTGCATCCTTGTAAGCCGCAGCGTTCTAGGAGTTTCCCTGCGTATGATGATTGACACAAAGTGATGCCGGAGGGTCCTTGGCTGACCTCAATGCCCAGGTAGTAGGACAGGAGACCAAGGTCACTCATCTTGAAGATAGTCTTCATCTCGGCCTTGAACTCCTGGATGTCCTTGTCGCAATCACCCGTGATCACGAGGTCGTCGACGTATACGCCCACGATCAGACGAGAGCCCCCTCTGGAACGAGTGTACACGCCGTGCTCCGAGCTGCTCCTCTAGAAACCAAGCGATGTCATGACGGCATCGAACTTGGCATTCCATGCCCTGGGTGCCTGCTTGAGGCCGTAGAGCGCCTTGTGCAGACGCAGTACCTTGTGCTTGGCGTTGTCGTCGACGAACCCGGCCGGCTGAGATATGTACACCTCCTCCTTGAGCTCGCCGTTGAGGAAGGCGCTCTTGACGTCCATATGATGGACTGCCCAGCCACGGTGCGCTACCAAGGCGATCAGCAGGCGCACTGACTCGATGCGCGCCACAGGAGTGAACACCTCCTCGTAGTCGATCCCTTCGCGTTGCACGTACCCCTTGGCGACGAGTCGTGCTTTGTGGCGGACGACGTTGCCAGCTTCGTCGCGCTTCACCTTGTATACCCATTTGAGGCCGATGGCACGGTGCTCAGGTGGGAGATCAACGAGCTCCCACGTGTTGTTGTCGATGATGGAGCGCATCTCCTCTTCCATGGCCTTCTTCCAGCAAGGTTCTTGAGCAGCTTCCTTGAACGAGCTCGGTTCCTCGACGGAGGAGAAGTGGAGCTCGTTGGTCAGTACCCGGGCCGCCATTCCTGGTGGAGGTTGGTCGCCGAGGAGGTTGACGAGCGTGCAGAACCGAAGCGGTACGTCCTCGTCGTGGTCGACGTCCAGCTCGGGCTGGCCGAACGGAGGAGAGGCGAACTCCACCGGCATGGGCGAAGCTGGGCTCGGTGTGCGTGGTGCGGCAGCAGGAGATGGCGTCGCTGGTGGCTCGTCGTCTTGGGGATGCGTGACGAGTTGCTCGATGGTGAAGGGCTCGTCGACGCTTGGCTCGTCGGTGGCATCGTGCTCCATCCACTTCCATTGTGCTGCCTCATCGAAGACGACATCGCGCGACACACAGACGCGCTTGGAGCTTGGGTCGTAGAGGCGCCATGCTTTGGAGCCGGGCTCATACTCGACGAAGATCATTGGCGAGCTGCGATCATCAAGCTTCTTGAGGTGTGGACGCGTCGCCTTGACGTGCCCGATGCAGCCAAAGGTTCGGAAGTAGTGGACCGGTGGTCGTTCACCGTGCCACGCTTCATATGGGGTCTTGCCGTCGAGAGCGCGCGTCGGAGCCCGGTTCAAGATGTGGACCGCCGTGGTGATGGCCTCTCCCCAGAAGTAGCCGGGCAAGTTTTTGACCTTGAGCATGCTGCGTGCCATGCCCACGACGCTCTGATTGCAGCGCTCCACAACTCCATTCTGCTGAGGAGAGTAGGGCGCCGTGAGTTGACGTTGCACGCAATGCTCGGCGCAGTGGCGCCCAAAGTCGACAGAGGTGAACTCCCCCCCACGATCGGGGCGGAGGGCCTTCAGCTTGCGCCCGGTCTCGACCTCCACGGCAGCCTGAAAGTTCTTGATCGCCGACGATGCTTGATCTTTGCTGGGAAGTAGCACGATCCACATATACCTGCTCATGTCATCGACAAGAAGCAGGAAGTATTGATTACCACTTGGCGTCGAGGGGGAGATCGGGCCGCAGATGTCGCCATGTACTAGGTCGATGGGGTTGACAGCTCGACGACGCGCGTGTTCAAGGAACGAGGCTCGGCGTTGCTTCCCGGCAAGGCAGGCGTCGCAGACTTGGTCGATGTGGTCGATCGGTGGGAGTCCACGCACCATGTCGCGGTGCGCCAGGGAGCGCAGCGACTGGAAGCCGATGTGCCCGTAGCGAGCGTGCCAGCGCCACGCGACGTCGTCACTCCTGGCTGAGAGGCACACCGGTCGGCCGATGTTGAGGTCCAGGAGGTAGAGGCGTGACGCGTCGCGGTCGACACGCGCTAGTAGCTTGAGGCCCGGCTCATAGATCTTGAGGACGCCTTGTTCGATCTCCACCCGGCAACCGCCCTCGTCAAGTTGGCCGACGGAGATGATGTTGGCCGTCAGTCGAGGGAGGTAGTAGACGCCGGTGAGTGCCCGGTGCTCACCGTTCTTGCAGGTGAAGAGGATGGTGCCGATCCCCTCGATCTGAGCCATGGAGCCGTCGCCAAAGCACACGATTCCATGGACGTTGCCGTCGAGCTCCGAAAACGCCGTCTTCCCGCCGGTCATGTGGTTCGTCGCGCCGGTGTCCAGGACCCATCGGTAGGGTTCCGGATCGGTGTTGGGGCCGAGCTGCGCGAAGACGCAGTCTTCACGGATGTTGCCGCGACGTCGAGGTTGTAAAGGCGGAGTGGCGACGGCGGATCCGGAGTCGTTCAATGATGCACAAGCCAATAAAAGAGTGGGCTCATGGTCCTGTTCCTCACCTTGGGCAAAGTGGGCTTGCTCCTTCTTGGCCTTGGTTGGACAATCCCGAGCCCAGTGGTCGGTCTTGTTGCACCATGGGCACGGGCCTAGCAGAGACCGTGCACGGTGTGATGACGAGGAGCCGCCGCGCCCAGGAGCACGTCCGCGACGCGCCTTGTCGCGGTTCTTGTCGCCGCTGCTGGAACCGTCGGTGTCGTCATGGATCTTGAGGCGGGCCATCCACTCTTCCTTGGTGAGAAGGAGGCGGCCCTGTTCATCGACTCGATCGTTTGAGGGAGTGGCGGCCTTCTTGTTCTTCTTCTTCTTCAGCTCGCGCTCCTTGACTTGACGGAGACGGCCAACGACGTCCTCGATGGCAATGTTGTCGACGTCGAGGAACGTCTCGATGGCGACGGCGATCTGCGACAGGTGGTCGGGGACGGCCTGGAGCAGCTTCTTGATGATCGCCGCGTCGCTGACGGCGTGGTCGAGGACGCGGATCTTGTTGGCGAGGGAGACGATCCGGAGTGCGAGGTCGTCGACGGACTCGTCGTCCTTGGAGGTGATCTCGGCGAAGTCCTTCTTGAGCTGGGCGGCGGCAGATTCCCGAACACGGAGGACGCCGACGCGCACGGTCTTGACGGCTTCCCACGCGGAACGTGCGGTGCGCGAGGGAGCCGAGCATCTCCGGCGGGACGGCACGGAGGATGGCCGCCAGCGCCAGACGATCTTCATGATACTCGATGACGTCGTCCGGCTCCGGCTCGCTCGACGGCGTGCCACACTCCTTGGGCCTGCATGTTCACGCGCATCAAGAGCGCCCACTCTTGGTAGTTCGTGCGCGTGAGCATGGGGTAGACGACGCTCCCGCCGGCCTGCGGGACAACACGCTCGATGATGGTGGTGCCAGCACGTCGACCGCGGCGTGGTGGAGGCGAGACGGAGAGGTGGCGACGTCGTGGTGGTGGCGATGGAGATCGTGCACCGAGGACCGGAGCAGACGCCAGCGATGCGGATGCCATGGCCCTAGGAACGGTTAACCGCTCTGGTACCAAATGTCGGACGTTAGCCGGAGACGAGAGCCACCGGGAACGCGATTGGAAGTTCGCCGGAGAAGAGGATCGCCGGGAACGGAGAGCAACACACGCGAACACGATGGACAAGAGTTGTTGGTGCTGCAAAATGCGGGCAGCTTTTCTGTTGCGAGTTGATCGCCAATTATAGAAGGATTACATGCAGACTTAGCTGCTAAATGTGCGGCATGACAGCCACTACTAACCGCGCCATCCCACGGTTCACTGATCTGCCTCACGACTCCTAACATGCAGAGAAGAACGGATACATGACGCGCCCGTAGGCTCAACTGACTCCACGTTTGCTGGAACGTGAGCTAAAAATAGGCTAAGCTAAGAATGGAAGCTAACTTAACTATGTACAAGACTTGATCAATGGGTTATTCAACAAACCTCACTGCCTCCCTCCTCAGCCGCGCCGCGCTCCTCCTCAGGCTGGACCGCAGCCTCCGCAAGAACCGGCTCACCGGCGCCGGCGACTGCGACGCCGTGCCTCCATCGCTGCTCACCCTCCTCCGGCCGCTGCCACTGCCGTACAGGCTCAGCAGAGACGCCATCGCCCTGATGATCTCTTGATGAAGTGGTACTCTTGGTTACTCTCCGATGACTGAAGTTGCTGTTCTTGCTTGGCTTTCGATGAGTGGGTACTGAAGACACCTGCTGGTGACTGAGCTGGTCTTTATATAAGCCAGGCCGCGGCAGGGCACATTCCTCGGCGACCCTCGCCGGTCGGCCGGGCCCGCTCCGCACTCGCCTCTCCCAGACTCCACCACGAGGCCACAAGGTGGGTGACGACTGACGATGGCATGGCATCCCACTAGCGGCGATCGCATCGATCGGAAATCGGAATGGGCAGGGGAAAAAGCCGATTTCAAGTCCACGTCGTCGTACGTCCTGCGGTCAAAAATAGGTTGCTATCGCCAGGACACCAACCAGATAAGGATTCTGCTTTCGTAGTGGAAGGTGGCAAACTGGCAATGGCGACGGGATCTCGACACGGCGGCGGCCACGCACGAGGGTCGGCGCGGCACCGTGGAGGAGCTTGGGTGATCCTTCACCGTGCGTTCCTCCGTGCCGGTGGGCTTTTCAGTCTGGTATAAGTGCTCCGACGGGTGACGGCTAGGCGGCTATAAGAATCGGCAGCGGTTCGCCGGTTCGGCACGCACTGTACTACATGCTCGGAATTGGCCGCGTGAATTGTGTCACATGTACAATGCCTTCCTGCTGCCAAATCGCATGCGCAGCTCGTCGATCTATACGGTTTTGGTCGATTTGTGGCGACCGAATTAAAACTCCATCACCACAAGCGGGGATCAGGCTGTGCGAAGAGGAGAACGCTAGCTCCCGCCGCCGACCTCGCTCCTCACGTCCTACCTGCGGCGACGCGCCGGCCGGCGGCCACTGTCCGAGCGCCACCGCTAAAAAGGCTAGGTATCAGAGCCGACGAAGCTGCGTACAGCGTCAGTCATCAGCGTGGCCGGATGATCGACACATCTCAACGAGAAGGACGGCCTGTGGCCTGTGCGTGCTGGCGGTGGCAGTTTGGATTTTGGAAAGGGCGCGAAGCCACGTATTATACCTATCATCTGAGAATCCGAGACATTCTGGTAATATGGTCCCACAAACGGCCGTGCCTTTTGTGTTTTTGCTGTCGGCCTGTCGGGCTATGACGACGACGTGGCATGCTTTGGTGTCTATCGGTTCCTGCGTGCTTAATTTGAAACGCGCTTGTTTTACGAGGGTGTGATACACTGATAATATGAACAATGTAGCTCGTAATGAGGATTGAGGATATATTATTGATACCAAGATACCTGTGGCAGATTAATTGCTTAGTCTAGCAGAAATTTTACCTACGGAGCTGCGTCATCTGGGCAGGGTTCACAAAACCGAACCGAAGGGCCCAACCGCCGGCCGGCGGTAGCGGCTAACCGGTCCGGTTCCCGCGGGAACCGGTCAAAACCGGACAAATTCAAATTTTGAATTCAAATGTATATGAAATCTTAGTTCAATCGGTTTGAACCGGTAAACCGCCCGGTTTGACCGGTAAGCCGAGCGGTTTGGGCGGTAAGCCGGCCGGTTTGGACGGTAAGCCGGCTCAATACATAATTTGTCATGTTTTCAAATTTAACTAAAAATTTAGAAAAATAAAAGAAAAATTTCTAAAATATTTTAAGGTGCGTAGAATTTAATGGTGTCAAAATTTTTCAAATATTAGTGTATTTAGTATTTTTTGTGTGCATTAGAAGTTCAATGAGCCGATTTTTTTTCTTTTCCTTTTTTTTTGTTGAACTTCTAATGCCTGCAAAAAATATCAAATGAGCAAATATTTGAAAATTTTTGACACCAATAGATTACATATACCTTGAAGTATTTTTGGAATTTTTTTGATATTTTTCTATTTTAAATTTAAATTTGAATATTTTAAATTTAACTGGTTTGAAACCGCCCCAAACCGCTAATGGTCCGGGACGGTTTAACCGGTTCCCGCGGGAACCGTCCGGTTTTGAACGGGATTGCGAACCCTGCATCTGGGTGCGACAAAGTGATCCATTCAAACTCTGTCACCCGATAAAACACAGGTATAACAATGGGCTTATAGCTAAACTAGTCAGTATTTTTTTGAGATGAAGAAGAGAAAGCAAAGCTTGACAATACAAGTAGAAAACTGAGCACGGGTTTTTATGTGGAGGTACGGTGACTCCAAGAATTTAAAGGTGTTTTAAAAGAAAGAAAGTAAAGCATGAAACGAAAATAAGGCATGGAGCGCTGTACGGGACTTTTTTTTTTTTTTTTTGAGAAACGATGCACGTGACTGTTGATCGAGAGAAGCTGGAAACGTAGCCAGCTCGACGGATTTAGAAGGCCGAATTCACATAATGGGCCTTACGACAACCAACAGCCCACGACGATTCTCTCGTGCGCTTTCAGAACCCAGGCCCAAGTAACCCTACCTTCCTCCCCTCCTATAAGACATGAGCCAGCGCAAACCCTAGCCGACCCATTCTCCCCGCGCCGCCGCCGCTCGAAGCGCCGCCACCGCCGTCGCCATGTCGAAGCGCGGTACGTACCCCTCGAGCTCCGATCCCCCTAGGCTCCTACCACCAATCTGTGTCCTTTTCGCAACTTCGCTAACTCAGCTGTCTTCTTTGTCGGAATGGAACGCGGGCAGGGAGGGGAGGGACGGCGGGGAACAAGTTCCGCATGTCGCTGGGTCTTCCTGTCGCCGCGACGGTGAACTGCGCCGACAACACGGGCGCCAAGAACCTCTACATCATCTCCGTCAAGGGCATCAAGGGCAGGCTCAACAGGCTGCCGTCCGCATGCGTCGGCGACATGGTCATGGCCACCGTCAAGAAGGGGAAGCCCGACCTCAGGAAGAAGGTCATGCCTGCCGTCATCGTCCGCCAGCGCAAGCCGTGGCGCCGCAAGGACGGAGTCTACATGTACTTCGAAGGTGACTTCTAGTGACGCCAATGTTTACACGCATTTACTATCAGAAACAATAGTGAAGGTGTTTGATTGGTCCATGTGCAATATACTGTAGTTCTCGAATCTAATTGCTGATTATTATAATGATTTGGCATTCGATATGCTTGATTTGTCAGTACTACTCTGGATTCTTTACCTCAACGTATCTACGTTATGTTGTCATTACCACAGGAGATGCGTGGTTACTGAGTTCAAATATGTTCTTACCTCAGAAATGTTGTTCATACCGGCATACCGCATTGCTAGTTTCATTAATTTGTTATGTTAGCCTATATTACGCACTTCATTGCTTTACCTACCCTGTGCTTCGAACCAGCACCTGGTTGCTTGTTTTATTTTCTATGTGGGCTTTCAATAGTATGCATTAAATGATAATGACGGAAGGACTATTTTGTTCTTTAGCTTTACATGGAGCAAATTTGACATGTTTGTACATTCCTAAGCAAACGTCATAAACGAAGCTTCTTGGTGTTGAGACTTTCTTCTTTGTAAGAATTTCTCCGTCTGGAAGTGGTCTCATATTCCATCGCCCTAGGTAGCGGCGTTGCTGCCTTGAAACTTTGGGACTGGCCATGAGACATATATGTTTTATACAACTATGTGATGTCTATTTGAACGTGTTTTGATTGATCTGCTCTTGGTCCTTAGCAAATTTTTTTTTGTTTTTTCTCTGTTGTTTTCTGTTGTATAGATTGATCAATTCAATGACGGAAGGAACGCAAGTTTCTTCAGCTTTATATGGAGCATACTTTTCATGTTTGCATATTCCTAAGCAAACGTCATAAAAGAAGCTTCTTGGTGTTGAGGCTTTCTTCTTTGTAAGAATTTCTCCACCTGGTAGTGGTCTCATATTCCATCGCCTTGGGTAGCGGCGTTGCTGCCATGAAACTTTGGGACTGGCCATGAGACATATATTTGTTATACAACTATATGATGTCTCTTTCAGTGGGTATCTGCATAGTTTGTTACCGAGTTCCATTTCTGAGATATTTACTTATTAATCCACATCCTGCCTGATTTTCTGTATGTTTGAACGTTTTTCGCTATGAATGTGGTCTGCTTGATCTGCTGTTGGTTCATAGCAACCACTTTGTTTTTTGTTTTCCTGTTGGTTTCTATTATTATTTATTACACAACTCAATGACGGAAGGACTGCAAGGTTCTTCAGCTTTCTATGGAGCAAACTTTCCATGTTTGCATAATCCTAAGCAAACGTCATAAAACAAGCTTCTTGATGTTGAGGCTTTCTTCTGTGTAAGAATTTCTCCATCTGGAAGTGGTCTCATATTCCATCGCCTTGGGTAGCGGCGTTGCCGCCATGAAACTTTGGGACTGGCCATGAGACATATATTTCTTATATAGCACTATATGAAGTTTCTTTCACTGAGTTCTACATTTTACTTGGTATAAAATGTCATTTCTGACATATCTCTATTTTTCATTTACCACGAAATGTGAATCCTCTGTTTGCCTGGTTCTATATGTTTGAACATTTTGCTGTTGGTCTGTATTTAACAGGGCTAAATGACGGAAGAACTGTGAGGTTCTTCAGCTTTGTATGGAGCAAAATTTCCATGTTTTTGCATATTCCTAAGCAAACGTCATAAAAGAAGCTTCTTGGTATTGAGGCTTTCTTTTTTGTAAGATTTTCTCTGCCTGGAAGTGGTCTCATATTCCATCGCCTTAGGTAGCGGCGTTGCTGCCATGAAACTTTGGGACTGGCCATGAGACATATATTTCTTATGATTCATTGTATGATATCTCCTTCAGTGTAGAACTAGGTAATTCTGTGACATTGGCACAATGTTAGGTATTATTGTATTGCCATTGTTTAGGACAATTTGAGTAGCTTCTTGTTGATTTTTGTGGTCTGCCTAATTGTGCATGTTCTGCTTTGATGCCTACAATGCTTCATCTTTGATTATATATATCACATTCCTTTTATAGATGTTTAAGTTTTGCCTAGTGTTCTAAGATACATAGCAGCATGTTGTGATTTAGGGGCAAGAAATTAAATTGAACACTTCTGGGAATGTGTTTTCTCAACGTTCTGTTACTTGTCTCCCTTGCAGATAATGCTGGAGTGATCGTCAACCCCAAAGGCGAGATGAAAGGTACAAGTGTGACATGCTACTCAGCAGTATATTAATCCTGGAGGCTCAGTGCAGCATTGCTGAACACATAGTTTTTCCTTTTACAGGATCTGCTATCACTGGACCCATTGGCAAGGAGTGTGCTGACCTTTGGCCTAGGATTGCTAGCGCAGCAAACGCCATTGTCTGATATCATGATTGGGGAAGTTGAGAGTTTCGTGTCCTTATCTAGGTCTATTCGATGCAGTTTTGTACCTGAACATGTGGAATGTACTGGAGTTATCTGTTTCCTGGCTGGTAATGTTTTATGATAATTGAACTCAATGAAAAGGCACAAAAATTAAGGGCAGGAAGTCTGAAATTTTTTATCTGTTTGCCAATTATGTTTTAATGTTGTGACTATGATATTGTATTTGGTCTTTCTCATGTTGTATGTATCGTGTCTCCAGCAGAAATAGACAGACTCGACAATTTATTTGACTCGGATCATTCAGCCTGCGCGTGCTCCGTATGTAATGTCTATAGACATGATTTCTTTGAACGTAAATAGACAGTTCCGTATATATGGGCAATAAAAAATGTGATCCCAGAAACTGTCTTTCTAATAATAAGGTACAATAATATATTCGATGCGCACATTATTTTACTCAACTTCCTATTACCCTGGTTCGTCTGCATATCGCGACTATGGGTTATTTGCAACACGGTGAAGTAAGCAAAGCTTTATAGGTCTAGCAAACTCAAGGTGGGGCTGGGCACTACATTTCTCTAATTCTCTTTAACCTATACAAGTTTATTCCGTGGGGCCATTAGTAAATCCAAACGCAAAACCAAAACGGGAAGTATGAGCATCGTCTTCTTGCTCTACATCCAGGACTCATTTTTATAAGAGAAAAAAAAAATACATGATCGGCCCTCAAACTTGTTATGATGTGTCATCTAGGTTCCTAAACTCTTAAAATATATCTTCAGGTCTATAAACTTATCCTCAAAGTCTCAACATACATTTTTTTTCTATCCTCAAACTTGTCCCAATGTGCCATCTGAATTCATAGACTATCAAAATTCCTTAAGTTTGCTCCCAATTAAGCATCAAACAATATATACACAGTCACCATTAGAAGGTAGTTGCAAGGGCGCTGAGCAAGGAGAAACATTTGCTTTAGCGGCATGTGACAGATGTTGAGATTTGAAAATATATTCTGAGAGTTTATGTGCTCGGATGACACTCAAGGATAAATGTGAGAACCTAAAAATGTGCTTTAAGAGTTCGGGGACCTTGACGACGCCCTGTGACAAATTTGGGGATTTGAAAACTGCATTCTGAGAGTTTAGGATTTAGATGATACACCAAGGTAAGTTCAAGGACCACCATGTATTTTACTCTTTTTATAATATATTTTTACATTGAAAATATATAATAATTTTTTCTTGAACATTTTTATGCAGTTTTATATCCATAGAAACTGTGTTGTATAAAATGTCTATAATTTTGCATATGATCACGAAAAATATCTATTTCTTTGATGTAGAGAAAAAAATCTCATTAAGAGGTAGATTGGACCAACTGAAATAGTTCAGGGGAGTAATTTGAACTAATATTTGTTTAAGAATTAAACCGACAAAGTTGAACAAATCCTATTGTCCTGAACTTTCTGCATGTTGCAACTATTGGTTATTTGCAACAAGGTGAAATCAGATTGGCATAAGTAAGCAAAGCTTAATCTATAGCAAACTCAAGCTGGGCACTGCATTTCTTTTTAGCCGATACAAGTTTATTCCGTGGGGCCATAAATAACCAAAAGGCTATGAAATCTGCACAAAATTAGTAAATCCAAACGGGAGACCAAAACGGGAAGCGCGAGCCATCATCTTCTTGCTCTACATCCAGGACTCAACGGTGTGGTTGTACATGTATGAGTTCATCCCGCTGAGGTGCGCCTGCAGGGCATCAGGGTCGAGCATGTCTTCTCCCTTCAAGCCGGCCTGAAAACAAGAAATGCCACCGGGTTCAATGGCTTGATCGCGTTCGTGTAGTTTCGTGAGATTTACTGAGACGATGATCACTTACAATCTGATCATATCCGTCGTGGCCCTGCATCTCCCTTGACGTGTCGCCGTAGTCGTCGTTCTTGGCGAATCTGCCGCGCACGCGGGGCCTGCTGTCCGCCAGTGTCTTCCTGCAAGCGTACTGCCATTGTTGGGGCGCAGCAAAGATCACAATGCCGGCCGTGAGCAACATACATGAATGAGCCGAGTTGAATTTTGAATCCATTGGAAATGGAATGACGTTTGTGTGTTGGTGGCGGCGTCACCTTGATCTTCTTGCTGAAGTTGCGCTCGTTCCGCTTCTTGATGTACCTGTGGATCTTCTCCCGTCTCTCCTCCACGCTGATCCGTGCGCTCTTGAAGCTCTGGTCCTCCAGCGTCGACGCCTCCGTCGCCGCCGGCATCCGCCCCGGGCTCATGCTGCCGCCCATCTGGCGCGCACCACCAAGAAACTCGTCACGCATGCGCCGGATGGCTAGCGAGCGCGTTGGGTTCATCATGCATGCCGTGTGTTGTGGCGCTAGCTGGATTACTCTACCTGCACTTCCCCGGCGTTGCCGCCGGCGAAGGCCGCCATTTGCGCCGCTGCCGCGGCTGACGAGTCCGCCGCGTCGGGGCTGTGCGTGGCTGCCAGCGCGGCGCTTGCGCTCTCCATCATCCGCTGGTACTCGCCGATCTCCTCCATCCCCATCATCGACATCACCATGCCGGTGCAGCCACCGGCGGTCCCGAAGAAGCCGCCGCCTTGCACCGCCACAGCAGCAGTATCCTTGGTGAACAAGCACCCCTGAACCGTGCTCTCCATGACGCCGGCGGGGAGCAACGCGCCGGGCTGTGGCGGTGGCTGCTGCTGGCACAGGACCTCCTCCAGGCCCACGTACCCTCCCCCTCCGGCTCCGGCCATCGCCGCCGCGAAGCACTCGTCGCTGTACGCGGAGGAGGCGAGCTGCATGAGCTCCGACGCATTGCTGCTCATCTGCGTCTGCAGAGCCGGCGGCTGTTCCACCACCGGGAGCTGGCCCTGCTCCGGCTGGTGAGGCTCGTCCACGGCGACCGCGGCAGCGAACTGGTGGTAGTCGATGGGGAGGAGGAGCTCGGTGTCAGGGACTGATGGATCGTCTTCCTCGAGGAGCGCCGATAGGGTGGAGTCCAGCGACGGCATGGGGGAGAAGGTGGCCGAGGCTGCTGCTGCGGCGGCGGCGCCCGACGAGACGTTGTCGCCGTGGCTGCAGGGCGCTTGAGCCATCGTCGTCACGGACGAGGAGGATGCATCGTCTGAGGACGCCGCCGTGAACATGTCGGAGGCCACGTTCACGGCCGCGAAGAGATCGCCGCCCCTGCCATCGTCGCAGAAGTCGAGGATGTGCGCCGCAATGGGGCTGGAGATGTCATCCTGGGAAAAAAACAGAGTTTAACCAAGAACTGGTCAGTAAAATCTGTTCCAGGCCAGGCTCTCTTTGTGATCAATATAAGAAAAACTCCTTGTTGCAAACCTGTAGGGTACAAATACTAGTCATCACGTATAATTCTAAACTGAGAATGGTTTCCAAGAACACACACAAAGATGTGTACAGTTCTAAATTGAAAATCGCTAGCTGATGACCAGTCTGTATTGTGCAAACATTTCTTCGATTCCTTTTATAGTCTATCTTTTTTATGGAATCAAATGCCGTACAGTTGTATTTGCAACAGTAATGTTCTATTTGCCATCTCCCTGGGGATGGCAAGAACAGTATACGGTACGTATGCTTGCGAATGTTACTATTAGGATTAGGGAATTTAAGCAAAAGAAATGTCACAATAATCAAAATTCGCGGCGAAATGGATATAAAGTTCATAGAGGCCAACAAGCTAAAACAATCAAGTCAAGGCATCTGTTCTCTTGGTACCGTAGGGGGTCCAAAAAGCTGTAAGATCTTGATCTTGCGTCCTTTTGCTTTTCTAAGATAGGCACCAAACAATTATTGCACCACATACCGATTGGTCTAGCATGATCAAAGCGTGCATTGCCACTACCATTCTAATGGAATCTGATCAAGAGCAAGCATGGGCAACAGGTGGAAAAATGGCATGCACGCATCAAACAATGCACCAACCGAAACACATTGAAGAAAGGCCTGAAACAACTTCTTAGAGGCTCAAAAACTCTCAAAACAATTCCAACGAACGCACTGTATTGAACCTAATGTTAGTCCAGGAGATTTACAGCGAAGGGATGGTCGTCGTCAAGCATGGTGGATCACCAATTCCGGCGCTGCTGGGGTGAAGAAACTCCTCGTCCCTTTCGCTGTTGTTGAAGGAGGTTGATCTCAGATTGGAGAGGATTGATGACGAGAAGGGATACGGAAAACTCGTAGATCATGCAAATGGCACCAGCTTCTATTTATAATGCTGAGAAGGCAAAACAACAGAAATTTTAAGGCTATTTATAGCCCATAAGAGACGGCAAGAACTTTGGATTCAACAAGCAAACAATACTAGTTGCTTATTTGGGAGAAGGGTTTACAGACATGTCATATTCTTGTCCAAATCTTAATTAACATAATCTTTCAGCTGAAACATAGATGGAAAATTAGCTATTTTTGTGCATGCTATGTGTTGTAATTTAGCTCCTGAGAAACTACTTAACCACCTCTCCGTCTATCCAAGATTAGTTTCCCCTTACTCCTAGCTCTGTTTTGACCAAGACGTAGTTTTATTTATCTTTAGCTTTTGAGTAAAAATGGACAATTCTTTTTACTTAATCATGATCATTGACAAAAGCATGCATCACCATGCCTTGAACTAGCAGCGCGATCAGCGTGATTATTGCCACCGACTGGAAGTTTTCAAGAGCGGTGGTATTCAGATAGCCTATAACCAAATGATAACTTTCAAATATGTTTTAAATTCAGTAAAAGCTTAAAAACTCTCTCAACTAGAATGAGTTTGTACATTTTCTATGTTCTTAAATAATTCCCTGTTATTTATTGTACGCAAGCTAGAAATATCAACAGAAATCTTGTGTACAAAGACCAAGCCAGAAGAGAAAGTGAAAAGACATTCTTGCTTAGCACAAGCATCAGCAACCCCTTGGTTGGTGACATATCAAGCCAATCCATCAGTTTTGGCAGATTCTTCCAAAGAACTAGATGCCAAACGTCACAAAAAGTAGTAAAGTGTATGCAGGATGTGTTCCATGTACGTGATTATGCAGCAAATCGTAGGTGACTAGGTCTTATGTTTTCTTCAGGTAACAAATGTAATCAGATTCTCTTTCGAACGAATAACCTAATCTTTCATTGCAAATCATGCATACGGCATGGACCGATCATTGGTAGTTACAGAGATAAGAATAAAACTATGAACAAGGGATGCACAAAACTGTGCATTCAATTATTAAGATGAAAAAATTTAGTTGACAAGTTAGGAGAGAGCCAAAATCGATTAAAAGGTTGAAGAAAGTTACACTGCATACTTCATTTGACGTCGTCCTCATCCAATTCACCACTATCATCATCTTCACCTAGTGAGAATGGATCCAAGATTTTGCTATAGATGATATAAGGTATAGGAGTGATGGAACTAGAAAGTCTGCGACACATGTTATATGAGAACACAAACAAGTATATATAGGGGTTAGGTACATGCCTTAGCTGGAGCCTGGAGGTGCGGAGCTACCAATTAATACCGTTAGGTTGCATCTCTAGAATGTATAGCATGTGTGGTTGTTAGATTTGTGGCCACATACTTTACAACATTATATTCAACGTATTTAATTTACTTCACGTAGATAAACTCCCATTCTATTTGTATTTCATAGGACTTATCAAGTTTTATTATATTGATAGGTTCATAATGTCTTTATGACAATAGACTGATAGAGTGCTAGTGATTTAATATTATTTAATTTATTAATATATAGTTACATATTATCTTTGAATAAGTCAGTGTTAAAATTCTATAAGTCATAAACCTATGTAATAAAATGTTAAGTTCAATTGGAATATGTAGCTATGTTTACATGAAAATCAGGTATGTACCCTTTGCACCTCGATCTGTTCAAGAACGAAACTAGTTCTTTCAGTTGTCAGATAGTACTCAAATAGCACAAACTTTGAATTGTTACGGCTGTTAGTTAAGGATATCAATATAAAATCCTGACAGTTGCTATATGGAGAATAATGCATGTTATAATGGACATCTTTACATCAGTTAATGAAAAAAAAATCTAATAAACCATTGAAGTGGTGACCCTATCTGATGATGTTGATTCATGTTCAGTCACTTGGTCCATTACTCCATTTCATATGTACTCCTTTTATTATCTTTTAATAAGTATCTTTTTGAAAATTAGTTATTTATAAGTAACGGTTCTATCCCACATTCGATAAGAGCTGCAACAATAAATTACTAGTCCATAGAAAAACATTTGAGGGCTCATGACTTTGTTCCTAATCCATGCTCGTTGTTTTGGTATCTTTTACATGTACTCCATCTACTATCATTTGGTAGTTATATATATTTTTTTTAAAAAAACTAATTTTTATAAATGATAGTTCTATTTGCTACTGACATATACCACACAATAAATTGCATCAACAACAAGAATGGAGAAAATCATTGTATACATAAAGCTTGTGGCCATCATACTAACGTGTCGCCACCTTATCTCACTCGGCTTCTCTGCTCATGAACACATTTGTAGCAAAGTATGTTATTCACAAATGTCTTGCTTGGGATATTTGAAACAGACATCATAGGTGTTGATCCCTCTTTGTTCTCGTGGCTTCGATGAATGGATCACAAGGCTGACCCGCACCCCCACCATTCGACACCTCGGTGCTTGCACAACACCCACGTAGAAAAGGGGGACATGATTCATACGGCGATGGAGACAGTGATAAGACAACCACTTAGAAATGGGAGCAACCCAACGATCACGATCGATATATGGGTGTTGAGCACATGTGATTTCAATATTTGGCAATGAGCATATGTGATCTCGAATCTACTGTCGTCACTGTTGAGCGATCTCTGAAGCTAGAACCTTTCTGGTTGACATGGGCCAACTAGCATGCGACATGCCATTGTGTTAACGGAACCTGGTCGGCCTTGCTCTATCTCCATGTCTCATTGCATGCAGAGTATAGACAGATAGCTAAAGTAACTCCAACCCACATGTTATTTTTGTCCCCTATTCATCAAAACGAGCCTCTTATTTTATTTTTCTCTCTTATTTGACAATGGTCTCCAACAGCTCTTTGAAAGGATGAGAGTCTCATTCCATTCCTAGAACTATGGGGTGAGGCCAACAGGTTTGAGAGACTCCCAAAGTTAGGAATGGAATAAGAGTTTGGTTGGAGATGTTTTTCCCTATTCTCCCTCTTAAATGTAGTGTAGGAGGTGGAGTAAGAGGTGAGTTAGAGTTGCTATAAGGTTATGTATACAAAAACATCAAGGGGTGGAGAATATTCCACGATATAATGGCCATGTTTACTTATGTTAATGAAAAACCATAATATGACCACTGAAGTGACGACACTATCTGATGTTGATTCATACTCATTTGTCGGTCCATTTTACATATACTAATTTTTAATAGGTATATAGTCAAGAATACATTTGTAAATAATAGTTCTATCAGCAATCGCTATGAGCTGCGACAATAAATTGTCATAAAAAAATGCTAACATTTGAGGGTATCACTTTATTACTAATCCATGCTAATTTGTTGGTCTCTTTTACATATACTACATATATTATCTTTTGCTAGTTATATTTTCAAAAATTAAATATTTTATAAACAATAGTTCTATTTGTTATCGACATAGTCTGTGGTAATAAATTGCTTCAGCAGTGAGAAGTGACTAGGCAAAACTGCATTGGGGGACTAAAACCTTCGTTTGCATCAAGTGGATTATATGAGCAAAATTGTTTCTTTAAAATTATATGAACATAAAACATATCCATCAAAAGAGGATGTAACTATATGTATACAAAGTCTGTGGCCATCGTACATGCACGAGTTGCTGGGGAATCTCACCTCTGTCTTTACAAAGATATTTATAGTTTTTTTTTTTAAAAAAGATGAAGATATTTATAGTAGAGACATTACCCTGGCTACTATGCACATATATGTGTGAAATATTTGGAGCAGACATGAGTGGCGTCGATCCTTCATTCTCTAGGCTAGACCATTGGATCGATGTGACGCACAATGCCCCCGGCGTCCGCTTCGTTCGACACCTCAACGCTTGTACGCGCATAGAAAAGGGAGGCCACAATTCGTACGTAAACAAGGGCACAAAGTGAGCCCGTCGACAGAGATGGTGATAGGACATCCAGTTTGAAATGAGAGCGACCCGACGGTCATGATCGATATCAGGTGTTGAGCACCGATGATCTCGAATCCGCCGCCATTGGCATCGAGCCATCTCTGAAGGTTGACATGGGCGCGCGACATGTTCCTACCCGGTCGGCCTCGCTCCACGCCATGTCTCGTCGCGTATAGAGCATATACTTTTTTTTTATATATATAAACCCCAAAATAAAATCTGGTACGGTTACGGACTACGTACGTGCGCTTCATGGGTTCTCGGCGAGATCGACCGGGGGAAGCTAGCAGACAGAGATTTGGTAGGCGTCACCGGGAGATGCAAAAAAAGGCCGAGACATCCGATGCGATTCCTCATCCCGATGGATCGGAGGTCGACTTTGGGAGATATTATAGCCGGGCCGGATCAGAGTGCTTTGTTGTGCAGGTAAAAAACGAGGAGGATCTGAGACGAAGCATGCACAGTGTGTTCAGTTGTTCACCATCTGGTGGTACCACCAAGGAAGGTCACGAATCAATGCCTTTCACGAGGATAAACGATGCTACTCCACTACAGTGATCTCTGTTTCAAGCAATGGCGGAGGTGCAGCAGCCTGCAGCTGCAAGTACACGCACCGAACGGAACCAAATGCCCTGCTTCCCGTCAATGTCGTCTCTCGGCCAGCCGGCCGGCCGGCGTTCTTATCTCTTCCGATCCTCGGCCATGCATTGCACGCAACACTCACAGCAACTACAAGCTCATGGGCAGGCAGCCTGGCAGGCACGCCCCGTGGATAGCCCCCGGCTAGCTCCGGCCGGGAATCTGTGAGCGTCACTAGGCCAAATCCCCGTCGCCTGGGACATGTTCAAAGCGCGACACCCTTTTTGTCATACCGGCCGGTTGTGACTTGCACGTATAATGCACGCAAGTAGCTCGCGAGATCGGAATGGTATCCATCCAGCTCCGTCGAGTCCGAGACGAAAGGTGAGTGCCGTCGTACGTGCTACGAATATCAGAGATGCATGCGTTGTACTAGGTGTATATAGGCTAGGCCTAGCTAGGCCATCCAGCTGAAAGATACGTGTACCTTTGCAAAGCTGCGTGCCCCTCGACGTTTGGGATAACTGGATTCTGCGCTGCCACTACCAGGGAGACAGGGACGTCTGGTGGTGGCCTGGCTGGCCGGCTGGGAGAGCCAGCCGCCGGGATCACGATGCAGAGGAGCAGGAGACGAGGTAGCTGCAGCTCGGCGTCGGCTCCGCGTTGTCACTCGTGCGCGGGCGACGCGTGATCACTCCATCCACTCGTCCGGTCCTCCCCTAGCTTGCCTTTGCCGTGCGCCCGCAGGTCGATCGGGGTAACGCACTTACGTACGGCGCCGGCGGTGCGGTTCTCTCCTGTGGCGACCACGGTGCGGGTGCGTGGATTTGTCAGGTACTCAGGTTGGTATCGGATGCCTACCAGCGCGCAGTGTTTTGGGGGTAAAAATGTGGCAGCGACACCAGCTAAGTATATCTTATATTATTTGTTCCTGTACTGCGTATAACGATAATTATTCTGCTGTTCGTGTTTGGTCCGGGCTCATCGAATGTTTGATTACTATTTAGAAGTACATATTTAGAAGTACCAATTACAGAAGACTAATTTATGAGACAAATGTACTAAACTTAATTAATACATGATTTGATAATGATATGCTACATCTTACTAATGATGTGTAATTATGTTTAATGAATTCGTCGTGTACAAAAAGTTTAAAGGTTATACAATTATGTTTACAATTAGCATGTGTTTGCTCTTCTTAGCTGACATCGAAACATCCGACGTGATATGACTCATCCCGGATCGGAGTGGCAGACTGTCCCAATGGCCTCCCCGACAGAATCACGATTATTAGCAGTAGCGAGAGCGTGAGTGTAGGGGTGTGCGTGTGGGGGTTTGCTGTCCAAACTAGCAGATACGACCATGGACTCATGGATTGTGTCAGCACGCAAGAATATATAGGCGCCGGGTGGCGTGGTATCTTTTTGGTTCGCGGTTCGCCTCCGCCTTTTGGTCACGACGCTGTCAACCCCGGTGCGAAACGTGCCGCTGCACGAAGGATCCGGTCCGGCGGCGGCCGGCCGTGCCGAGAAGGGCGACGGCGACGGCCTGTTTGAACTCGACCCAGCTTTTCAGTTGTTTGATCTCTCCCATCAAGAGAGGGAGGAAACAAAGAAGTCAAGTTTTTTTTTTTCTGAGCAAAAACAAAGAAGTCAGTAGGCATCGTGCTTCTCAGCCCATAGGTTGTCTCTGGGCCTATGTAGCAGACCAGGCTTCGAAGCCCAACAAAAGTATCAGTGGCGGGCCGGCCGCAAAGGCGCTGCAAAATCAAGGGCATGCTTGGAATTTGAAGAAGTTCAGAGCGCTCACGTCCATTCCTCGCTCGCCACATGGGAATGCACCAACTATGAGGACTAAAACGAAAAAAGAACACACGATGACAAAATTTCCCACTCCACTCGAATCAAAACCCTAGCGGCAAAAAACCTCGCCGCCTGCCTCCTCCCGTCCCGCCGCCGGCGCAGCCACCACCCGCTTCCGCCTAGGAGCTCGCCGTCCGGTGGGACTCCGCGCGGCGCAGCTCTCTCTCCCCCGCCGCCGTCCTTCCGCCCTCCCCGCCGCTATGATCTGCGCGAGTAATGCCTCCCTCTGCCTCGCATCTCTCTCTCGTAACCCTAGCTTGTCTGATCCGTCGCCTCGTGTGCTAACTCGTCCCGTTTCGCTTCCCCGTAGTCTCCGGCGAGGTGCCGGACGAGCCGGTGGTGTCGAAGAAGTCCGGGCTCCTCTTCGAGCGGCGGCTCATCGAGCGCTACATTGAGGTCGGTAGCTTCGTCCCAGATCTCGCGCTGCAATTTTTTATTCGGAAAATCGTTTCTGCTAAGCTCATGTGGTGTTGCAGGACCATGGCAAGTGTCCGGTCACCAAGGAGGACCTCACCTTGGACGATATTGTGCCGGTCAAGACCAACAAGGTGAGGCTTCTCTGGTATGCTTACAAGTTGTTGAAACAACACTTTCCAGTAGCATATGTTGTGTACTATAGTCTATGGGGTATAACTGTAGCGAAATTATGGCTCTGAAGTTGCTTGGGATATTTCTGAGCAACATGTAGTGGAGATCCCCTGGCATCATATGAATAAACCTAATACGCTGTAAAATTCTTGTGAAGTAACCCGCTAACAACAGGGTTCTGCTCAAGCATAGTTGTCAGCATAACTCCCACAATGTCAGTAGGTAAAAAGCTTATGAAGCATACATCCGAGATTTAAAAAAAAAACATACACTGCTGGGTTAGGGGTCAATTTGTCATCCCTGCATAAAATCTTTTATATTTTGATAGTTTCTTTGTTTGGATTATAAATTCACTTTAGCTGCATGGAGACAAGTGGGAAAAAATGATGTTAGGGTTTTAGTTTACCTCCATAGGAGAATATATACCTGGCAAATCCAAGATCTATATTGGATTCTTTAATGTTTCTTTTCACATGATGCTGTTGGAACACCATATCCAGTTAGTGAAATGGCTCCTACATATGCTGAAGTTATAGGTCTTCTGCTACTACATCGCTAAAATACTTTATAAAAGAAGCCGACCTTATGGAAACCATGAAAATTTCACTGATTCTTGTGCCTGTCCCCTTAGAGCATTAGATTGCTCTACTGGTGTTTCAAGAACTAAGTAACTTTTTTAATCAGTGGTAGAGTTTGGTTTTGTGTTTCCGCTTTATTTTTGCATTCACATTGATTGCTGTATTTCACTAGGACTGCAATCACTTTGATAGTTTCATGCATACCTAAATTATTTTATTGCTGCTGTCCCAATCTGCCAAAACTCGTGAAGAACTCTATCCTTTGCAGGTCGTGAAGCCCAGGCCTCTGCAGGCTGCCAGCATTCCAGGACTCCTTGGGATTTTTCAAAACGTAAGGAGTTCCAAGCTTTTCCGTTATAACCAAGCTTACTTTAGCATATCTCAAATTTATTCTGAGCTGTTGATAACATTTCTTGGATTGTTCTGTTAACGTCTGTATCGCATAGTGCAAAAAGCTCGTGTTTGGGTACAGTGCAGGATAACCGCCCGAAGGTGCTTGAGGCAACATTGCTCAGGCACGTGCCTTTTTTGGGCTTGAGTGCGAAGCAGCAGGGTGCAAAGGGCTTGAGGCCCAACATTGCTCTGGGATAGATGCGGCAATTTATCACATAGATATAGAAGATCTGCAGAACCTACAACTAGCTGTTTAGAATCCTGCTTTTCATATATATTTTTTAACAGCTGCAGATTAGAGAGCTCTATCCCATTGTATCCATGTCTGTTCATACTACTATTAAAGTCTGCAGAGTCTTGTCTCTCGCATCATGCAGTCAATAGCGACAGAGTTGCAATTACACATAGGTATAACAGATCTGCGGAACCTACAACTAGCTATTTAGAATCCTGCTTTTCATATTTTTTTAACAGCTGCAGATTAAAGAGCTCATCCCATTGTATCCATGTCTGTGCATGCTACTATTAAAGTCTGCAGATTCTAGTCTCTCCTATCATGTAGTCAATAGCGACTGAGTTGCAAAAGCTTTATCCATCCCCATTTACCTCCTACCAGGAAGCTATGTTCTAAATAAAATGCATTGTATTGATCCATAATTGTTGGGTAGGAGAATTGTTCATGATATGTTGCTCAAGTTATGGATTCAATTCTAACACTACAAATGGAAACATTCCTTTTTAAATTTTAATACTTCTGCCTTGCACCTGACACCTAATGTGATTTAAGGACCTTGCATCTCAGTGTGTTTTCTGCTTTTAGCTGCATTGAGTGTTATATCTGAAAGTGAATCTGACAGTTAGTTTTAAGAATAAACTTGAATTAGCGTGATGGCTCTTTACTTCCATGTTTGTGCATTTGTGCTGAATGAACATGCAACTTATTATCCTTGTGTGGTCCATATCATATTACTATGGTCTTTCCAGTTTTGAATCATGATCCACTCTGTCTCTGAGCAGAACTTGTTTTTCTTGAATTTTGCAGGAGTGGGATGCTCTCATGCTTTCTAATTATGCTTTGGAACAGCAGCTTCACACAGCAAGACAAGAACTTAGCCACGCGCTCTACCAGGTTTATCATTCACCTATGCAATCCCTAATATCCTGTTTAAGCAATATGTTGCAGTTTGATTGGAACAATATATCTTTTTGTTTTTAGTGTAGCATGAGTCTGTAACCTTGGTTGATCAAGGTTCTGTTTTTTGCATAGAGTTTGCATAGCTTGATTACCCACAGCCCTACCTACTAATTTTTGTTACTCGAGGGAGTGCCATTTTTGCATTTGTTGTTAGTGTAGGTTCTCTTGCTGGTTGGCTTTAAGTGGAACGTAACTCCTGCATTTCAGTGCTGAAAAATAGGCTTGATTGCCAAAATTTGTATTGTGTACTTCAATAGTGCATGTACTGGAGGATGCTTTGTGTAATAGGACTTTACATTTATTTCGGGTATTAAAATTGGTCTGGTGATTATGTTCCTGTAAGCTGTGGACTATCGGTGTGGAATTCTATTTTTGTTTGCTTTTGCATAAGAAGGTATATGGAATGATGATAATGGTTTGGTCTGCATTAATGCTGAGATGAAATTAGGAGATATCTGAATGATAAATGTTATTGCTAAACTGCTAATTCATTTTAAAGAAACATGTGGTTACTGAGTTGTTTTTGTGCAAAAAGCTATACCTTAGTTTCTTCATTTTTTTTTAGGTATGTTCGTATTCTTATTACGACAATAATTTTCTGCTGTATTGAAGTTAAAATCTTAAACCCATTCTCAACTAAATGGTTTTGGCTAAATACGTTTTTCCAAAAAGAAAACATTATCTAATTATGATCTGTTTAATTGTTTTTTATCACTTCCAGCACGATGCTGCCTGCCGTGTTATAGCCAGATTAAAGAAGGAAAGAGATGAGGCTAGAACACTTTTGGCTCAAGCCGAGAGACAAATTCCTGCATCAGTTGCAGTAGCTGCTCCTGTAGCTGTTGTTTCCAATGGAAAAAGAGGTACCAAATTTCCAGGTGTTCTGTGGATAAATTGATATTTCAAGATTTAGGTAAATAATTCATTTTTTAATACAGCAATGGAAGATGAAATCGGCCCTGATGGGAAGAAGATTCGTCCTGGTATCAACCCTGTCATGATTGAAGAACTTACAGAGTGTAATACCATGCTTTCAGCACAGCGTAAAAAAAGACAGGTATGCATGTTTGAATATCAATGTTAAAAGTAGAACAAGGTTGAAAACATTCATCGTGGTAGTTATACTTAATCAAAAGCAGCCTCTCCAGATTTATCTTGTCTCATGAGCTTGTCATGCTGCAAGTTATTTTAAATATTTGCTGCTGTTAAGGCGCTAGTCCCATATCCTTACACTGTAGTTTAAGCTTTAATTACTTATTGTTGTAACCGATCCTTTCTATTTTTCCTCTCAGGTTCCGCCAACTCTGGCGGCGATTGATGCACTCGAGAAATATACTCAAATCAGCAGTCATCCCCTTCATAAGACAAACAAACAGGGCATTTTATCCATGGACATTCATCCTTCAAAGGTTAGTTTGGTACTGTGCCTTGTTCAGATATTCCATATAACTTAACATTTTGAATCGCACATCGTTGTTACTGGATACAAGGCTGTACATTTATGTAATAGCGCTGGCAATGTGATGCATTTTTTTTTTTGCGGGTAATGTGATGCATTTTGTTGTGTCTGGATAAGTAATTATGGCAAATTAGTGGCACACAGGGCTTTTTATATGCTGCAAAATAATTTATTTAGCTCACAAATTTGGCTTTAATCCTGATCTTTTCATGGCACTCCCCACAAACAATCACCAATGTGGAATTGTCCCATGACACCTTTTGTCACTTTGTTCCCCATTCCCCTTTTGCCAAAGTGTTTGCAGCGTACTTTGCCTATATCCATGAACAGAAAAACCAATGCTTTGTTCTTAATGCAATAGCCTTTTGAGAAAATTTGGAGTTAACTCTGTTTTATTCACTATCTTCATGATTATTGATGTAGTTTTAGCTTTAATTGGAGCTTTGCTTATTTCAACTTTAGCTTAGTTAAATTCATGGAGAATTTTGTTTATATTCAGTAACGCTGTTCATATCATGGAATCACAGGACATTGTTGCAACTGGTGGTGTTGATACAAATGCAGTACTGTTTGATCGGCCATCTGGTCAAATCTTGTGCACGCTTACCGGTCACTCGAAGAAGGTCTTTCCCCAAGTGCTCTTAAATTTTGCTGTATCTTCTATAGAAAGCTTGTTAACACTACAACTTCCATTAAACAGATAACCACTTTGAAGTTTGTTCCACGGGATGAACTCGTTGTAACTGGATCTGCAGATAAGGTAATTTCCATTTACTATGGGTTCAAGTAATCACAAATAATATTGTTGTAGTAACTGGATTTCTGATTGGTTTGCAAATGTTGCAGACTGTTCGCATTTGGCAAGAGAGTGAGAATGGAAACTATAGCTGTGTCCATACATTGAAAGATCATACTGCTGAGGTTAGTAATTAGGTGCCTGGTTCGCAAACCTTACAGATTTACTATTATTGCTTGTATATCTGATTGAATGACTTCATGGTTTGAGAACAAACTGAGGTGAAATTTGTATCAAAAAATATATTTTACGAGTACTTTCTGATGTATGTTTGTGATATGCTTCTCATATGAAATATGATGTTTTTCAATAAAGTTTTCTTGATGGTTGCACTCTTGAACCTTTTTTAGCTGTTGATTACACAAATGTGAAAAATGATCCCTGTCTTTGTTCATATACCGTACTTAGTATATAGCTGTTCTTGGCACCTTTTAGTTAAATAGGAATTATAGCATTTATGTCTATTTTTTTAGTAACTTTGTGAATAAAAAGTCTGTTTCCTTTTTGTACTCTCTAGGTTGAAGCTGTTACAGTCCATGCAACTCAAAAGTATTTTGTGACTGCTTCCAAGGATAACTCCTGGTGCTTCTATGATATTTCAACTGGATCTTGCCTCACACAGGTCACCTCCTCCTTCACACATGAGCACAGCACGCTCACACATTCGTATTCCACATGAATATTCATACCAATATTGGTGATTATTTCATCAGGTTGGTGAGGCTTCAGGACAAGAGGGATACACATCTGCATCTTTCCATCCCGATGGTCTTATCCTTGGAACAGGAACTACTGATGCTCTTGTCAAGGTTTGGGATGTGAAGACTCAGGTGTGATTCGGTATTATGTATCACTTTAGTCAATAATATTTTTAGGTGATAATGCTCTTGAAACATGTTTGACAATGACCTCTGTAGGCAAATGTTGCAACGTTTGAGGGGCATGTTGGACCGGTCACTGCTATGTCCTTCTCTGAAAATGGTTACTTCCTAGCTGTAAGTACTTTTCCATAGAAGCAATGTGCACAATGTTGAATTTATTTTGTTTCTGATATTCTCCCATAACTTTGCAGACTGCTGCTCGTGATGGTGTCAAGCTTTGGGATCTTCGGAAATTGAGAAATTTTAGGACCATCTCTCCCTATGATCCAGACACACCAACCAATGCTGGTAAGAAGCTAACTAGGTTGTGAACAACACCAATGTTGCATATGCTTGCATTTTATTGTCAAATTTAATTGGACAGGGCCATTTGGTTTATGAAATTTACTATCGACATGTTACCTACCTCTATACTGTATCGATCGTTGTGGAACTCAGAATGTGCCTATTTTCTGTAGACTATATTCATTGCTTGTTAAGTGGAAACTTTTGGTTC
Source organism: Digitaria exilis (assembly GCA_015342445.1). NCBI lineage: Eukaryota > Viridiplantae > Streptophyta > Magnoliopsida > Poales > Poaceae > Digitaria > Digitaria exilis. The sequence goes on along the minus strand of JACEFO010001669.1, from coordinate 3,154,104 downwards.
TTTAAAATGAGTTTAATCATATGATCTATCGTTCTGCAGTGGAATTTGATTTGAGTGGAAACTATCTTGCCATTGGTGGTTCAGATATAAGGTACGTTCCTGTAACTTGTAATTACTGGTATTTGAGAGGTCATGAATTTTCTGGCAGTGTTGTTTTGATGATTCCTATTTGTAGTCTAGATTCCAAGTATACAGTTTTCTAGTTTGCAGGCTGGTTATTTGTTTGCCTAGTCGTCTCTGAGCACTTATAGTTGTGCTATGCTGCATATTATTTGCTGTCTTTGGTGTGTTTTGTATAGTACGCTCATGCTTATCCAGAAGGGATTGCTTGAAATGCTATGGTCCTTCCATCGAGTTTTCAAGTGAGATGCAAGATTCGTTGGTTTCTCACTGACAAATATGTTAACTTGATAGATAAGATCACATCACATGTATCTGCATCATAATAATTTTCTTAAATAAAGAATGTGAACTCCTTGGCTCTGTATATGACTTGACAAATATTGGAATTATGTTCTGAGTATTATACCTAGTATAAAGCTTCTGCAATATAGAAGACCTCCTGATAGTGTTAGTCATATATTATTGTAAAACTGAAAGATTGCCTTTTGATTGTGTCTGTAGGATTTACCAAGTAGCTAATGTCAAGGTCGAATGGAATCATATTAAGACGTTACCAGATTTATCAGGAACAGGTATGTCCCTCTTTTTGTTGTTGTCTAAGTTAGCATCTCAACTTGGAGCGCACTGATTGACTTAGTGTTGTGACATGTGTCCTTACAGGTAAAGTAACTTCTGTGAAGTTCGGAGCAGATGCTAAGTACATTGCCGTAGGATCTATGGACCGCAACCTACGGATATTTGGCCTCCCTGGAGATGACCAAATGGAGGAATCAAACACGGCAGCTGAGTGAGGGAGGTCAATTTATCTTGATTTCTTTCCTTTTTTGCGGTTCTCCCTGTTGTCGTGTGATGGATATTGGATAGACTACGCATGGATACGTCACCGCCACAAGAGGGAAGGAGGATCCTCGCAGGGAGCACACTGGTCTGGTCTGAGCTTCAGTGGGTGTAAACAAGCATGTGATATTATTGTATTGTAGGTCTGCTAATTCGTCTGATGAGGATATGATTTGTTTTGTAGACGGGTACGGTGCTGAATTTCAGTCGCGCAGAGTTCAGCCGTATACTTCTTTTAATGCATCTTTATCGCGGACACTTTCAGTATCTGGCCAGCCCGTGTAAGAGCATGGCTTATGGTTTAGCAGGCAGCGGGCTGAATAGCTATGGTGTTAATGCAGGAGGGCAACAGCGCAGAATAGCGAAGCAGCCGTCTCACGTCAGAAGTGTTTTTTCTGACGTGGCTGTGCTCCCAGCCTGCTGCATTGCCGGCTCTAGGCTCTATAATACTTGTTCGTAAGTAGCCTGTTGGCTGACTTATTCCGGACCTCATTATCCGCTGATGGGCCTTTCTTTCGACTATCTAGTGCGGCCATAACAATTAGCCGAACCTAAATGACCTAGAGAGATTGTAGCCTTTCTAAACCGTCTCTGATTACCGAACTAGAAGAGGCCCAACAAATACTCCATGTATCGGCCCAAATACTTCAAACCAGCTCCCTCTCTCGTCTTCCCGCATCACCCTAGGGTTGAAAACAGTCGGGATACATCCCATTCGGCTCCGATTTCTACATTTATACCTATTGAATTCATATTTTCAGATAAAAACAAAATTGGTACAGAAAACGAAATTTAAAATTGGGACGAAATCGGTATAAAATAATGATGATTCTTTTGTTTGGTTGGATGAATTATACTAACTCATCTAGGATGGAACCATCCCACTTAATACAATGTTGTACTATAGTGAACCAAGTGGTATAAGCAATTTGGTTGAACCATCCCATCCAAGATCATCGATTCATGCATCATGTGGTGCATGAAACCAAATACACCCTATTTTTTGTTGCATGTACCACATGATACATGAATGGATGATCCTGGATAAAATGATTCAACCAATTTGCTTGAATTATTTGGTTCACTCTAACTATCTAAACACTACAACAATGTATTAAGTGGGCTGACTTCATTCTAAGTGAGTTGGTATAATTCCTAACCAAACAAACGATGCTATCCCGATTGCCATTACTATTTTGTACCATTTAAATGGAGTGATACAACCAACCAAATAAACGATGCTATCCGATTGCCACCAAATATGTCCCCATTATTAATCCCCAATTTGCCGCCCAACGGATGAAGCCCAGCCTCCCTAGGGGCAAGGGCCCAGCTGACCAGCAAATCGAGCGGCCCAGCCCAACAATACCAGGGTGGATCCATACACCTATTCGCCCTATCAGCCCGTCGCCGCCGCCCTCGCCCACCAGCGTACCTCTCCGCCCGCCGCCCACCAGCGTCGCTCGCCGCTCCTCGCCCACCAGCGGCCGGTGAGCATCCTGCCCGCCTCTCCTCTCCTCTCCTCTCCTCTCCTCTCCTCTCTCCCGACCTCTCGCAGCGCCAGCCTAGGAACATAGGATCGCCGCTGATCTGAATCGTCCAACGGCTCAGATTCCTCGTCGGTAAACCCTACAAGATTTCTCATCGGTAAACCCTACATTTCTTTCTCTTCTCTTCAGGCCGCCGCCGCCGCCGCCCCCTTCCTCGGCGGGCTCCCAGGCTCTCCTCCCTCTGACGCCGTTGAGCAACTCCTGCGAGGCCGAGAGCCAGCCACCACCGCCCCGCTTGGCGATCTTTCACCGAGGTCGCGCCCCCGGCCCACACCCCTCCATCGTCTCCGTCTGCTCCCCGCCGCCGCGCTAACCCACCACAGCCGTGCCGGACTTCCACCACGACTATCATCAGGCGCACAGAAATTCGGCTGTTGAGGTCAGGTCAAGCACTCGACTGTATGTTAGCTTTTCCTTGCTTTATGATTCTGTTTTGACTACGCTTGGGATATATATGTCAGCTTCCAGCAAATTGCTCTGTCCTAAATTTTGCAAAGTTGTTCATTTGATAGGTGCAGCTGTAGATAATGCTTATTATGTAAAATCCATTGTCATATCAGCCCTAGGATGTTTCAGTCACATTTCTCTACGATGTTGTTCTGGTTAGTGGTTAGCCTGGGGGCTTGCATGTTACTGTTCGACAAATTTCTTGAACAAATCAAATCATTTATTTCTGTTTCTCTTTCGTGTTATTTTTTATGATTATGCTACTTCTGAGTTGTCAAATGTCACACAAAAACTTTGTCACTGGCTAACATAGTACACCTGATGCAAATTCGACATAGGTCCTCTAACTAGAGGCGTAGTGCTCCACTGCTCCTTTGGCTCAGCCCAGGGTCATACATTACTGTTTGATCTGACAGTTGTTATATATCTGAAGAATAACATCTTCCCTTGTGAAGGTTAGCATAAACAGTTCTGTCTTTATTTTTAATTTTTTTAGTGATTGCTCTGTGCTGGCCATGTGGTGTTCTTGAAGGTTCATTGTAGTAGATCTTTTTTTTTTTAATCTGTTCCTGAAAGATGACTAGTACACACTTAAACTGGTCATTTACTCATTTTGAACTCTGATTTGGACCAGATGCAGTAATTTGATTGACATCTGAGCTAATTTCGATTTAATTGAATTGTAAATGAAAATACAGAGCAGGCAGCTTCAGGAATACTTCATGTGAAACCCGCATCTTAAGTACAAATTGTTTCAGAACTCTATAACGGAGGACTGACCCTGCATTTAGTGGGATGTTGTTTTCAACTACTGCTTCGTTGACTCTATGATGGATTATAATGCAGGTATTGCTCTCAATGATGGCGGCGACTCTGAAAGATGCTGCAGCGAGGAAGCCTGTACTAGCAACAATCCGGCTTATTGTTCCAGCTGGTGCTGCTCGACCTGCACCTCCAGTTGGTCCGGCGTTGGGTTTCTATAGGCTCAATTTGATGGCTTTCTGCAAGGATTTCAATGCCAGGACCCAGAAGTACAAGGCAGACACTCCAATGCAAGTCACCTTAACTGCTTACAAGGACAGCACCTTTGAATTTGTGGTCAAGTCACCCTCAGTATCATGGTTTCTGAAGAAGGCTGCAGGAATAGAAACAGCAAGCAGTCGCCCAGGCCATAGCAACGTCTCATCCCTCACTCTCCGCCATGTGTATGAGATCGCGAAATTGAAGCAGGCTGACCCCTTCTGCAAGCACATGTCGCTCGAGGCGCTGTGCAAGTCCATCATTGGCACAGCTAACTCCATGGGCATTGAGATTGTTAAAGATCTATAAGGAGCATGGCTACCCTTTGGTCATGAAGAATTCTGAGACATTTGCATGTCCCTAGTTTTTAGTTCGCTCTGGAGAGATAGAATTCTGCTATCTCACTGAACTCTTAGACAATTTCTGGCATAGTCTTTGCCCTTTGGTTCAGCCTTTACTTTTTTTTATTTGTTATTTTCTTGGCAACTTAACTGACATATGTGGTTTCACCGTGTTATTTTAAATAATACACATTGAAATGTCAGTGTTTTCCACATGGATGTCATACTTTGTGAGTTCGATGGATAAGCTCATCAGGTTTTTGTCGTACTTGAAATTTTCATGATGGAAAAAACATACAGACACGGGATGATGAGACATTCACTGGAAGAGCAAAGGCAAACAAAATATTTAACATAGTTGTCAGGGGAAGTTGACTGTTAGCACCTTGCTCGTGCTATGGATGTTCTTAAAGCAAGACCTTGCTGCTAGTTAAATAGTTGCTAATTCCAAATGGTACAATTCCTGAACTCCTGGTTAGGCAACTAAGTTATAAAAAAAACATTTCCAGAGTTTCAGGAAAGATTAGGACATCCGAAATCTGTCAATACAACATACTCACTGACATTCAGTACAACACAAACCCAGTTGCCGGTTGGTACAAAAACAAAACTTCCATTATCAACTGGAGATGCAAATGTTGAATTATAACAAACTCATGCACCTGGTAGAAATCTGTCAATACAATATACTCGCTGACAATACAACATACTCGCTGACATTCAGTACAACACAACTCATGCAACTGGTAGAAATCTAAATCCTAAACTAGCTGTGGGCAGCTATGATATGTAACATTTCCACATCATTTGCCACTCAAGTGTCAACAGAAAAAGAATTTTTAAGTGCTCATCTCTTCAAGAACAAGATATTGTAAAGCTACTGAGTATTTAGCTTTTCTTGCTTTCTTGGTTTCACTTTCTGAACTGCCAATAGTCTTAAGTATGTAGGATCCAGTGCCGTCAGCTACAAAAGGACAAGAAATTAAATTGTGTAAACATGATAACTCAAGCAATATTAAATCTCTATTCACTCATGAACAAAAGAACTGGAGCTAGCTTTATGAAATAAAATAAAAGGTCATTTAGCATTTTCAATAATTAGTGAAGACTGTTTGACAGGAAGTTAGCTACATTCACCTGGGTATTTTAAGATGGATACATGATATTATGCCGCAACATGACTTCTATTCTATGTGAGTGCAAACACTTCTACAATTGAAACTTTTTGAGGTGATAAGAAGTACCAACACAAAAAGAATTGCATAATAAAAGTAAGAACTGAATAAACAAGAAAAATGTCTAATTTAGGATTTACCTTGGATTGTATATATGGAATTTATCCATCTTTTATAAATGAACAACGACCTTGGGGTATCACCTTGCTGTACATCAGATAGTAATAGATTGCAAGAACCAAGGGTTCCAAGCTTTGCACTGTGAAAGATTTTTAGACTCCATACAACACGCTGGTACTGAGATATTTCAAGATTTAGCATTGACAGCATCACTTACTTGGCATGTGCAATAGCATTGTGGCACAAAGCTAATGCTCGGATCATTGCAACGTCTCGAGCCCTACTAGTTCCATATCTTTGTTGGCAGCTCCTGTTAAAATTTCAGCAAGGTCAGAACTATCTATATAGAAGAATAAAGGCCGCATGTCAAGAATTTAAATTTTACTGTGGTGTCTGGTGCATAACTTTTTGGTATAGTGGAATGCGAAATCACAAAAGTTCTTGTTAATAGGTTACATTATCCATAAAACATAGTGCAGTAGTTTGTGCCAGAAGGAAATGTTTAAGTAACCAACTGAGGTCAGTATTCTAAATGAAATAAGCTGAGCTATGGGGTCATATGAAACTCAAGTAATGTGTACAGATGATCGAGTACAAACATTAACAATTCAAGAAAGTACACTATCTGTTTTTCAGATATCGGTGCCGTCAAATCCGTCATTTAAGTTTATTTAGAAGAAACATAGAAGGGGAAAATTTCAAGATTGCTGCTTATTGGAGTGCTTATGTGCAAATGTTGAATCAGATTTGCATGTTGTGGCATGAAGTTCACAACTTCTACAGTAAAATGTCTTTAATGTCACAAGACAGAATAGAAGTTAGTGATACCTTTCGGAGAAGAAATCTCCAAAATCGTCAACAATGACCGCAGCAGGGAAGTTGTCTAGAAGGTGAAATGCAGCAAAGTACTTTCTGATTTCATCACCATCTTCGATGTATCTAGGGGCAGATAAACATAATTTCAGAATAAATTACACTACATGAAATGGATTCCATTTTAGCAAAAAAAATAATAAACCACAAACCGAGCAGAATGGAAAAATAGCATCACGATCTATCAAATACACATCATCACAAGGTAATTACATAACGAGCAAAAGCTTATGTGAAAATGGCATTGCTGCATTTATTCAAACAACCAACATCACACAGATGCAAATTTCAATATTCCATACCAAAGTGGATTCCACCACTGGATGGGTGGATCGTGATTTATGCAGATGCATCGACACTCAAACAGCCATTATGGATGGGTGTCGGAATTGTGGTCCATGAAGACCATGGTCATAGGGAGACTTCATAGCTGCTTGATGTCAGTTAATGCAGAGATTTGGTGATCCAGAGCTAGCTGAATCAATTGCTGTCAGAAGTGCAATCTCCTTTTCTTTAGAGCACAATTTTCCGGCATGCGGTTGTAGCCTCTGATTGCTTATCATTTAGGATGTCAAGAACTTGGTCAGTATAAATCCTTTTGTATCTTGTACCAATCATGTAAGTAGATGGTGAGGTAGCTCATCTTATAGGTAAACTAGTAGATCAATTTAATGGTTTTGTTTGTCTCAACAGGCCTCCAGAGATTATCCAGACCATAATTTGTAACGAACAGTTGGTTTAATAATAATAATATATAATGCTGTGTTTTCTCAAATAAGAAAAACAACACAAAATTGCAAATTCTTACACCATTCCAAATTTCAAATCATGGGATCACCAAATCACTATGAAGAACAAGAACCACATCCATGAGTCCAAGATCTCTTACTTGATTTGTATCCTCTGAAGTAAGGTCGTCGATGGATCAACACCCTGAAATCAAATGAAAAAGTGTGGCTTCAGAGATGAGGAACATCGTTCCAGCACGTACATTCTCTGCAGATTGCTCCCCTTCCCCATAAGCAACGCTGCCTAGCAAACTAAGGCTCCTCACCTGAGACAAGAAAGGGGGGTTGCTCTCCAGCCTCCCCTTGTTGCAGATGAACACGGCGCCACGTCCGCTCTCCGCCGCGCGGTTCACCGCGAACTGGAAGAGGAGCGAGGTCTTCCCGCTGACCTTGCAGCAATACAAGAGCACGGCATGATGTGTGGGGCGCTGCTGCTGTTCCATCCAGGCGCGGCGCGCACGCCAACGAGCTAGTTTGAGCAACGAAGCTGAGCACGAGGCGCGTACCAGCAAGGAGGGCCCGAGAGTAGGGTGATGCCGGCATCCTCGTTCCGCTGTGGGGCGCTTGAGGTGTAGGAGAAGAACTTGTCCATCTTCCTCCGGGGAGGTGTCCGCGAGGTGTTCGGCGGAATGACGGCGAGGGAGGCAGGCACAATGTATTTTAATAGAAACGTGTTAGTGAGGCGATGAATAGGAAACGTGGAAAAAAATTTCTGATAAAAAGTATTATGTGAGAGGGATTAATAGAAAGTAAAAAATATTTTTGAAACTGAACACAGCCCGAGAGTCGAGACCTGCTCGGACAAGCTGCTTGGAGAATGATCTTGGCTCGGATCAGCTTGATGGGCCAAGAGACGAGGTAAATGGTACTCCCTCTGTCCCAAATTGTAAATCATTTGACTTTTTTGACCCCAACTTTGACCTCTCGTCTTATTTAAAAAATTGGTGCAAATGTAGTCAAATTTAAGTCATTCTTGAAATTCTATTATTACTAAAGCTAGCCATAACAAAAAATATGATACTTGTCAAAAAAATTTTAATAAAACGAGTGGTCAAGGTTGGGGTTAAAAAAGTCAAACGACTTACAATTTGCCAATTTGGGACGGAGGGAGTATTCACTAGAGATACCAGGGTATGTTTGCCATGGTTCCGGCTTCCTGCTTCTGTAAACGCTTTTAATTGTGGCTTCTTTGGTGAAGTGAATTTTTTTGGATTGGAGCCGTTTTAAACTTTCGGTAAAACAACTTCTTCTGTGTCTTCACACTTGTGATGTGAGGAGGAGCTGAAAAAGACATAAATTTCGGCTTCGTCCTTCTAGAGGAAGCCATTTTAGGTTTAATATTTGGCTTTGGGCTCAAAGCCGTTTAGCAAAGCATTGTTTGGTGGTTATCCGTAGTTGTTTTTAAAGCTCTACCAAAGAGGCTCTAAGTGAGAGGGGGTGAAGGGGGTTATATTTCCAAGCCCCCTCCTCCCGAATTAGTCGTTACGCTCAGTTATGATAACAATTTATTTGGAACGCAAAAATTCAGGAACCATGTAGGAATTTCACAAAAACCATGCATGAATTTCACAATAATCGGTTCAATTTCACATGAAAAACGTATGAACAAGGAAAATTTCCCTCATACCAAACATGACCAAAGTGACGGATATTCCAACATTGTCAGAGTACTCACTACATAGTTCAAAACGTGCCTAAGAGTGTTAGTATGGAATAGCTCGATACTTTGTTGGACTATCTGGTAAAATCAATTTCCAATGGACGAGGAACCTGTAGGATCGAGGATTACCGACTAGAAGGGGGTGAATAGACGGTTTTAAACTAAAAGCACAACACTAGAGAATTTAATTAGAAACACAAACTAAAATCTACCAATAGTGAACCTAGCCTATATCAAAGGTTTACAACCTAGGATGACAAGATACAATTCAAGTTCTAGGTAAAGAAATGCTCAAAGTAGATTGCTTGTAAATAAAAGAGGGAAAGAAATAACCGATGACACAAGCAATTTTTCCCATGGTGTCGATGACTTGCCGGTCACCCCTAATCCACGTTGAGGTGGATTCAAAGTTTCCAATTGCTCCTCTACCAAGAATCCACTTGGTGTATGAGCCAATATAGGAATCAATGAACCACTCCAAACCTCTTTCCACTAGAGATGCTTTTCACCACTCCGGTGAGGCAAAGCTCATGAACCTCTTCACAAGAATCAATCAAAGGCTTCTTCACAATCTTCTTGAAGAGCTCAATGAAAACCAATCTTCAAGCCGTCTAGGAGGCGGCAACATCCAAGAGTAACAAATCAACAACCTTGCTTGAAGAACTCCTAGTGCCCCAAAGCTCTAACCTTGAATGCTAGCACTAGATGCCTCTCTATCTCAACAAAAATACAATCCAAAGCTATGTGAGTGAGAGAGAGGGAGTGGAGAGCTCAAATGTGTGTTGCAAGTGAGTGGAATGGCCAAGAGAGACTCCCACGCCGGCCACCCCTCTATTTATAGAGGGGTGCCTCAAATCCAACCGTTATGTTCAAATTCCACGTTTTCTATGAACAAGCGGATCGTCCGCCCCTACAGAACCGGACGGTCCGCCGTTATAATCCAACGGCTATGTGTCACATCACGGCGTGTCAGAACTGACGGTTATTCAAAAACTGGACCGTCCGCCCACTAGGGACGGACCGTCCGCCGTTCATTTCACATTTACACATAACGGACAACGTTCGGACATGTCCGAACATTTGCCCGCGTACCGTCCGCCAATCAAGGACGGACCGTCCGTGGTGGAGCTTGAAATCCACCAGAGAAGCCCTGAGCTTCTGTCCTTAAACCGAACCGTCCGCTGCCACGGGCCGGACAGTCCGCCGTTGATAGTTAAATCCACCAGAAAACACACGATTCTGTGTAACTTTTTGTATGGAGGTGGACCGTCCGCCAAGCCGGGCCGGATCGTCCGCCGTGCGCATTTTCAGCATAATTTCCGTTTGTGAATAACTCTCATCTAAATGCATGCAAATCCAAATCTTTGAGCAATGTGGCACTATTAACTCGTCAAGCAAATGTAAATTGATCCGTTATGATAGTACGGCTATCTAGCCTACAAATCTGGTCAATTTACTTCTCTAACCTCCTCTTGACCGGCAAAAAGAAAATTCTATATTTATACCTTTGCCTTGAGCCTTTCGCCACTTCAAATCAACTTTTCTTTGTGGAAGCATCCTTGCTTTATACATTACCATCTCCATGGTATCTCATAGCAAATACGTGTGACTAACCTTAATTCATAAGCTCAATGAAATTGTTAGTCCACAAGGTGTTGTCATTAATTACCAAAACTCTAATCTTGGGGCCTAGATGCTTTCGATCTCCCCCTTTTTGGTAATTGATGACAACCACATATAGGAGAGATGAAAAAGTTGATTTCAAGTCTACTTCACATATGAAATACGAGGAAGACTTGGGGTGAACATTTGATATACCTTGTCCTTGATCATATATGTGAAATAGAGGTAGATCAAATCTAATTTTGAGAAAAAAAAACTCCCCCTAAATATGTGCATCCGATGTTTGAATACATTTATTGCACATACTCAATATAGATAAAATATGGATAGAGCTTCTCACGGCACATGTACAATATTTTTGAGATTTACTTGCTTTGCTAAAAGATCAAACATGGGGTTAGAACATATATATTTTTTAAGATACAAGCGTTAGTCCATAGATATATCATTGACGATTCATTCCATAAAGTTCTAACCACACATAAACCATTAAGAACATAGAGATTATTACATGCCAATCCATACATAAGTCCATGTAGTGAAAATAAACGTGCATTAGTTCAAGTTCAAGTTCATAAATGCAAATGCATAAAAAAAAATGACATGAGCTCCCCCTTCATCCATCAATCCCATCCATCAAGATCTTCAAGAAATCCCCAACCTCTTCATCTTCCCTGCATACTCTTCTCCCCCTTTGTCATCAATGACCGAAAAGGAGAATTTAATCATCCTAAGGCGGTGGTGGAGGAGGATAGAATGGCGGGAATGGATAATGCTATGGAGGAGGCACTGGAGCTGGGTAAATAGAGAAGAAATGATCAGAGAATCCCGTGAATTCTGCCTCAAGTCTGTCCTGCCGTTCAGAGAGCTGCTGCTGATTAGTGCTTAGACCCTGGAACTGCTGACTAAGATCATCAAGACGGGTCATCATGGGCTGATACATATTCTGATGAATGTGCTGCCCAAAGGACTCAAAGCCAGCATTCACACGTCCCTGAAACTGCTGATGCATAGAGTTTATCTGACCCTGAAAATTTTGCTGTATATTCTGAAACCCAGTATCAAAATGAGCACTTAAGCCTTGCTGCATGTTTGAAAAATGTTGATCAAAGTATCCTGCAGGAGGCACCCACTGTGGCTGCATAGGAGGAGGCATAGCTGCTGCAGCTGGATCAGGCTGATCATCTGGCAGTGGAAAGTCATCAGGACCACAACATCAGGGAAAGGAGTTAGAGCTCTCTCTAGAAATCCCTTATCATTGCAATATGGCCTGAATGGGAGATGTGGTACTTTACAGGGACCCTGAAATCCATTCTTTGCCTTGATGAGAGACATAATGTAGGGTGCAAAGTAAACATTTATCTCAAGATTAACCTTCTTGTGAGCAATTTGATTCATGATCAAAGATACCACATTTACTTTCCTGAGTATCAAATAAGCTGTTGACGGTGTCTCTTCGAATAGAATACTGATATGGAGTTCTTTCCCTAGAGAAAGCATCAGCAATATCAATGATCTCAACCACATGTGGATGACTTTCAATCTCAACATATTCATCTAAATCATAATCAGTAGCAATGGTAGCATTGCTGTTCTGAGGATCCCAGTCACTGCCCTCAGAATCCTCTGCTGCACTACTCTCACTTTCATCTCTTCTTTGCCTTTTAGATGAACTGCCAATCTTGAGCTTGCTAGCAAGTTCTTTCAATTTTCCACGTCCACCACGACGGCCACCACCACCACCACTGTCAAAGAAACCCATTGATCATAAGCATATATCATACAAACAAATTACCCAACTTGATTTGAATATAGGAAAATTTGGGTAGAAATCAGTGGCTGGCGGACGGTCCGCCGGGAGCTGGCGGACGGTCTGTCAGTCACTCTTCATGCGCGAACAGTCCCTGTAGATGCATATTTTCAATCTTCAATTCCGCAAAATTTACTCAATTTCAACCAACCAAACTTCAGCAACTTAACAATCTCGTCACTAGCAACATATATATCCAATCAATCTCACGAATCCATGGTCAAATTTCAGATCAGAGCCCGAACCCTAACTTCCATTCAAACTCGAAATCCATTCAAAATAATGGGCGATTTGAAAAAATACCGGGAAGACATGATGGAGAAGTTCGCAGAGAGTCCGGGGATGCTCTCGGACGGTCCGGGGAATGCTCCAACAAAAAAAATCCAAGGGAGGAGTCTTTTCTTTGAGAGGAGGAAGAAAGAGGAAGAAGGGGATGCAAATGGCTCGGGTTGGAGAAAAGAAAGAAGGGAGGGGAAGATATCCTACTGTGGCCTGGGCCCACCAGCGTCGCGCAGGACCGGACGGTCCGCCCCTGGTGGGCGGACGGTCCACCTTGAAAATCAGGCGAGCCTCCACATTTGAAATCTCTCTGTATGAAACACCGGACGGTCCGGTATTACCTCGCGGACGGTCCGGCTTAGAAAGAATCTTTGAGTCAGCCGAACTTCTCCTCTGTGTAAAATTTGAACTGCCCGCGGATGGTCCGGCCTGTACACGCGGACGGTCCGCCTGTGACTCCGAAATTCTGACCGAGAATCCACTTTTGAATTGAAAACTGAGATTTGATTCGGGATCATTGCTCACTGAGACTTGATATGCATAAGATGTCACTTTGAGATCATAATTTATGATGATATGCATGAGTAAACCAAATTTTGAGAGAGTATGACATGATCTAGCATTAGAATAAAAAATTACTCAAAAATATGCTATAAATACAAGAAGAATATGTAAAAAGAGATAGAGAGCTTAGAGATGCACATGCACTTGGTTTCAAGCCACATTTGAGATACCAATAACATTTAGCTCATTTCTCAACTCACAAAATCTCTTCTCATCCAATGGTTTGGTGAAAAATATTCGCCAATTGATCATTAGTCCCAATGCCAACAATATCAACATCTCCCTTGCTCACATGATCTCTTATGAAGTGGTGCCTAATATCAATATGCTTTGTTCTTGAGTGTTGAACCAGATTGCTTGCAAGTTTTACGGCACTTTCATTATCACAAAATAAAGGAATTCTGGTGAACCAAAGATAATATCATCAACATATATTTGACATATAAACATATCATCACCAATAGACTTAGTGAACAATGTAGTGTCTACATCCCCAATCTTGAAGCCCTTGGAAACAAGAAAATCTCTAAGCCTCTCATACCAAGCACGAGGTGCTTGCTTCAAACCATAGAGAGCTTTAGAGAGTTTATACACATGATTTAGCTTCTTTGGATCCTCAAAACCGGGGGGTTGCTCCACATACACTAGTTCATTAAGTCTACCATTTAAGAAAGCACTTTTAACATCCATTTGATACAATTTTATGTCATGTGAGCATGCATAGGCTAAAAATTCTAATAGTTTCTAATCTAGCTACGGGAGCAAAGGTTTCACCAAAATCCAAACCTTCAACTTGAGTGTAGCCTTGAGCAACCAATCTTGCCTTGTTTCTCACCACAATGCCATTCTCATTTGCTTGTTTCGAAATACCCATTTTGTGCCAATGACATTATAATTCTTTGGCCTCTCCACCAATTCCCAAACTTTATTTCTAGTGAAGTTATTTAGCTCTTCATGCATAGCATTGATCCAATTCACATCTTGAAGAGCTTCATCTACACGGTTAGGTTCAAGAGAGGACACAAAAGAACAATGTTCAAAAAATGAAGCAATGCGAGAGCGAGTTTGAACACCCTTAATAATATCACCAACTATTTGATCAATAGGATGATCTTTTGCAATGGCATGGTGAATTCTTGGTTGAACATTTGGCTCTTGTGTTGAGGTAGAAGGTATGGAGTTAGGATTCAATTGAGCTTGCTCTTGAGAAATATCATCATGATTTTCTTCATTTGTCACTTGAGCTTGATCACTAGGTAGAGAAGTAGATGGATGAACCCTTGTTGAAACAACAATTTCATCCTCTTCATTATTTTCTTCTCTTGGTTTCACATCACCAATAGAAAGATTTTTGATAGCCTCATTCAAACTCTCATTTCTCAAATTGCCTTCATTTTCATCTTCTTCATGAGAGCCATTTGATTCATCAAACTCAACATCATAAGTTTCTTCAACAATACCATGAGTTTTGTTATACACTCTATAAGCTTTGCTACATGATGAATATCCAAGAAGAAAACCCTCATCACATTTACTTTGAAATTTAGACAATCTAGCTCCCTTCTTGAGAATGTAGCACTTGCATCCAAAAACCCGAAAATATGAAATGTTTGGCTTTCTTCCAATCAATAATTCATATGGTGTCTTGCTCAAGATTCTATGACAATATAGCCTATTTGATGCATGACAAGCGGTGTTAATTGCTTCGGCCCAAAAACTATCGAAACTTTATATTCCGAAAGCATGGTTCTTGCCATATCAATTAAAGTTCTATTTTTCCTCTCAACAAGACCATTTTGTTCCGGAGTATACTTGGATAAGAATTCATGCTTGATGCCCTTTTCATCACAAAAATAATCAATTCTAGAATTTTTGAATTCACTTCCATTGTCACTTCTCACTTTCTTCACTCTAAGCTCAAATTCATTTTCGGCCTTTGTCAAAAATTTCTTGAAAATGCCATATACATCGGCCTTGTCATGAAGAAAGAAAACCCAAGTATATCTAGAGAAATCATCCACAATGACGAGACAATAACAATTTCCACCAATACTCCTATATGTTGTTGGTCCAAATAAATCCATATGCAATAATTCCAATGGCCTAGTGGTTGACATGACACTTTTGGTGGGATATGAATTTGCCACTTGCTTTCCAGCTTGACAAGCACTACACAATTTATCTTTTTTAAATTTCACATCCTTCAACCCAACAACAAGATCATATTTCAAAAGCCTATTGAGTTGCTTCATACCAACATGACCAAGCCTTCTATGCCATAACCAACCTTTAGATGACTTAGAGAATAAGCACGTTGCCAAGTTGGTTTTGCTAGATGAGAAATCAACAAGATATAAATTTTCATGCCTAAAACCTTTAAAGATTTGACTATTTCCATCCATGGTTGTAACCTCAACTCCATCACTAGTGAATATACATTTATAGCCAAGATCACAAAGTTGAGTTACCGACAATAAATTGAACTTGAGAGAATTAACCAACAACACATTGGAGAGAGAATGATCATTTGAAATTGCAACTTTTCCCAAACCTTTCACTTCTCCCTTGCTATTGTCACCAAAGGTAATATTGTCATAACCGGCGGCTTCGTCATCAAGAGAAGAGAACATATTTGAATCACCGGTCATGTGTTGTGAGCAACCACTATCAAGAACCCAATGCCTCCCTCCGGACTTGTAGTTCACCTACAAAAGAAAATTTGTTTCTTTTAAGTACCCAAACTCGCTTGGGTCCTTGGGGGTTAGTGACCAAGGATTTTGGCACCCAAATGGCATTCTTTTTAGCACCGAGTTTAGGGTTCCCAACATATTTAGCAAAAACATGCCCACTAGAATTTTTCTTAATTACATAACAAGTATCAAAGATTCCAAAGGATACATCATTCTTATTTGAGCATTCACCAACACTCATTTGACCATTGCTTTCCTCAAGATATGATTTATGAGAGACAACACCCTTTTTACCTTTGCTCTTTCTCTCATAGAAAGTCTTGTTGTCTTCCCAAATCTCAACATTATTACCTATGCTCTTTACAAAAGTGGTCTTGTGAGGAACAAAAGCATTCCTTGTCATCAAAGGGATTTTTCTTGGAGAACTTTCCTTTCTTGTCATAGCTCTTGCCCTTCATCAACTTCTTGAATCTTCTCACAAATAAAGCCATTTCTTCATCGGAATTCCCTTCATTCTCACTCTCTTCATTTTTATCTTCCTTTGAAGATTGAGCTTTGAGAGCAATACTCTTTTTGCCTTCATCATTCGAAACCCCATGAGCTTAATTTTGTGACTTCTTGAAAATATCATGAGTGGTCACTTCTCCCAATATTTGAGTGGGTGTCTTCTTCTTTAAATCTTCTCTCACAAGCATAGTGACAATTGTATCATATTTGCTTGGGAGACTTCTAAGAAATGTGTGAGCAAAATCATCATTTTTGATCTCATGACCAAGATTTCTCAATTCATTCACAATCTCATTCACAATCTCATTCAATTTATTGAACATAGTTGGAACATCTTCATCTTTTTCCATTTTGAAATTTCCAAACTTCCCTTTGAACACAAATAGCTTGGCTTCCTTTACCATTGAGGTGCCTTCATGAATTTCCATAAGTTTCACTCAAATATCATGAGCATTTGCCTCATTTTTTGTTCTATTGAACTCATTCAAATCAAGGGCACTATATAGCACATTAATGGCTTGGTCATTGAGAGCATCATTTTCATTATCAAGATTTGTTCTATTGTCCTCATCAAGAATAACATAGCCATTTTCAACAACTCTCCATATTTTTCTACTAATAGCCTTGAGATGAACCATCATTCTAGTTTTCCAATAATCATAATTTGTTCCATCAAAGAATGGTGCCCTTCCCACATGAACATTATCATTAGCCATAATCCTACTCCGGGATAATTAAATCCTTGATCAACGGAGACCTAGGCTCTTGATACCACTTGTAGGATCGAGGATTACCGACTAGAGGGGGGGTGAATAGGCGGTTTTAAACTAAAAGCACAACACTAGAGAATTTAATTAGAAACACAAACTAAAATCTACAAATAGTGAACCTAGCCTATGTCAAAGGTTTGCAACCTAGGATGACAAGATACAATTCAAGTTCTAGGTAAAGAAATGCTCAAAGTAGATTGCTTGTAAATAAAAGAGGGAAAGAAATAACCGATGACACAAGCAATTTTTCTCGTGGTGTTGATGACTTGCCGGTCACCCCTAATCCACGTTGAGGTGGATTCAAAGTTTCCAATTGCTCCTCTACCAAGAATCCACTTGGTGTATGAGCCAATATAGGAATCAATGAACCGCTCCAAACCTCTTTCCACTAGAGATGCTTTTCACCACTCCGGTGAGGCAAAGCTCATGAACCTCTTCACAAGAATCAATCAAAGGCTTCTTCACAATCTTCTTGAAGAGCTCAATGAAAACCAATCTTCAAGCCGTCTAGGAGGCGGCAACATCCAAGAGTAACAAATCAACAACCTTGCTTGAAGAACTCCTAGTGCCCCAAAGCTCTAACCTTGAATGCTAGCACTAGATGCCTCTCTATCTCAACAAAAATACAATCCAAAGCTATGTGAGTGAGAGAGAGGGAGTGGAGAGCTCAAATATGTGTTGCAAGTGAGTGGAATGGCCAAGAGAGACTCCCACGCCGGCCACCCCTCTATTTATAGAGGGGTGCCTCAAATCCAACCGTTATGTTCAAATTCCACGTTTTCTGCGAACAAGCGGACCGTCCGCCCCTACAGAACCGGACGGTCCGCCGTTATAATCCAACGGCTATGTGTCACATCACGGCGCGTCAGAACTGACCGTTATTCAAAAACCGGACCGTCCGCCCACTAGGGACGGACCGTCCGCCGTTCATTTCATATTTACACATAACGGACAACGTTCGGACATGTCCGAACATTTGCCCGTGGACCGTCCGCCAACCAAGGACGGACCGTCCGCGGTGGAGCTTGAAATCCACCAGAGAAGCCCTAAGTTTCAGTCCTAAAACCAGACCGTCCGCCACCACGGGCCGGACAGTCCGTCGTTGACAGTTAAATCCACCAGAAAACACACGATTCTGTGTAACTTTTTGTATGGAGGCGGACCATCCGCCAAGCCGGGTCGGACCGTCCGCCGTGCGCATTTTCAGCATAATTTCAATTTGTGAATAACTCTCATCTAAATGCATACGAATCCAAATCTTTGAGCAATGTGGCACTATTAAATCGTCAAGCAAATGTAAATTGATCCCTCTTGATAGTACGGCTATCTAGCCTACAAATCCGGGCAATTTACTTCTCTAACCTCCTCTTGACCGGCAAAAAGGAAATCCTATATTTATATCTTTGCCTTGAGCCTTTCGCCACTTCAAATCACCTTTTCTTTGCGAAGCATCTCGCTTTATACACTACCATCTCCATGGTATCTCATAGCAAATACATGTGACTAGTCTTAATTCATAAGCTCAATGAAATTGCTAGTTCACAAGGTGTTGTCATTAATTACCAAAACTCTAATCTTGGGGCCTAGATGCTTTCAGACCCCTTGATAGATTACCACAATTGTTGTCATGTGGGTTAGATTACCCTCTAAATAAGCTTTCCGAAGAGTCCAAAGTCATTCGAATATGGCATTAAAGTAAAAAAAAAAGTTGTTTAAGTTAGCTATGCTGGAGTATTCGACAAGGTGCTAGAATGCCACAGTACACATGGATTTATTGAAGTATCCAACAGGGTGTCGAAATATTCCATGGGGCCCTCGTACATTTTGTCCAACAAAATGTCGGACTATTCGATACTAACACTCTTTGGCATGTTTTGAACTATAGGGCAAATACTCTGAAAAGGTGTCAAAGTATCTGTCACTTAACGTAACTGAGTGTAGTTGCTCGTTTGGGGGTGGGGGGGGGGGGTTGCTTCGCCCCCTCTCACTTAGTAGAGTTTCCTCCTCCTTGAAACAACAACACACTAGTGCACTTGAAACCTCTCCCCAACCTTCTCTTTGTGAGATTGGCAGGCGTGTTGAGGAATCCTTGAGTTGGGTTGAGAAGTTGGGTGACCGAGAGCAAAGGTGAGCCTATTCCATCCTTGAGCACCCAAGAGCTACTTCAAGGGTTCTTGATATATTTGTTACTCTTTGAGGTCAAGCCTTATAAATAGCTAGCCGTTGGCAGGAAAGCTCCCAAACTTCTATTGAGCCATGGGAATTGGTTGTCTTGTTTTGCGTCTGCAAGGGAAGAATTACTATATTGGGGAAGTGTTTGAAAGAGAACCAACTCATTGGAAGGGAGTTGGAAAAGACATGTATCCTAAAGAATTACTATAATGAATATGTAGGTGCTTCATCTGAAGTGCCAAAGTTTGGTAAACAAACTGTGTCCACTTTCTTGTTCTTGGCATTTTCGAGTCCTTGCTCTCTATAGCTTTTGTTGGCCCAATCTACTTGTTCATGTGTTTTTTAGTGTGCTTATTCACCGTCTAGGCAACATCAAGATCCTTTCAACGATGACTGGTATTTTTAGCATGGTAAGAAACTAAAAATGAGTATATAGGAGACATAAATAATGAGAAAATGGTGCTATGAGAGTTGATCGTACAAAATATGACATTGTGTATGTCTATTTGGGAATATATGCTATATTAGGGTAATGTTTTTGCCCATAGCAACGCAAGGGCATAAACTTAGTACTTAATAAAAATCAGTAACTAGTTAGGAGGACATGAGACGCGACTACATTCATATAACTATACCTTCCACTAGAGCATGCCTAACTGGATTAGTTTCTATCTACAGAAAATATCTTAAGAACTAGTACTCTAGTTGGGTATTAAAGTGGGTAGCCTCATAACGGAATGAAAATATGTCAAGTGTGCTTTAGTTTACTTCTAAGTTCTAAGAAGCTACCCAAATATGGTAGAATATAAGTATGGACATGATTGTCACCACCTACTGCAATCATTACAGTTTCATGTGGTAGAACACAATTCAACCTAGGACTAAGTATAGGCATATCGCCTACACTTAGCACTAGGATTTGTCTTGAAGCCTTAAAGAGAAATCCCTCAACATAGAGAGCTACACAACTAACTAGTATGACACACGGAATCCGCAAGCTGGAACTCATAATCTAACTTTGAAAATATGGAAGACGCATATATTACCATAGTTCAAAAATGGTTTTGAAATCCCATGGCCAAGGTTGACTCAATTCTAATTCTCAAGGTACTAACCTAACTCTCGAAAGAGAAGTATAGAAAAGTATCTTCAAGTGTGTGCCGAATATGTGTAGTCACACTCCATATTTATATTCTAGGATTGAGTATGAATCTAGGAGGTAAGGCGGTTGTGGCAATTCACTCTAGGTGGGTCAGTTGACCTAGGGGTGACAGCCCTATGTGATCTTCCATCTAATAATCTTGTTATGTGCTTCTAGACTTCCCAACTCTGCATGTGGATTGGCATGGAAGTTAAGAAAACTGGTTGGTCATCCAATGCACTGTCTTGTCTCCCGTTTATGATTGCTCATCCATGAAGTAGTTTGGTACACCTACATGATAAGAATTCAAATGTGGGTTCTTCAATCCATGGTGAGTCCTTCCTATTCATTTGAATCGATGTCGAATAAATTTTATTGACTTGTATTTCTTTGCATGCAAGCAGAAGGACATTTCAAAGAGCCACAATATAGGAACCAATTAGCCTAGGCTAGGCCAACGCTCTAGGATTCTCCTAGCTCGAACATGTCTTTCTCCATGTTAGTCATATTTCATAAGTTCACCAAAACTAGTGAAACTTTAAGAGATACGCGGCCCTTAACTATCATTTGCAAAGTAATACACAAGCTCGCTGGCTAGTGAAATGGGGCATACACTTATTGTTGTTAGCTTGGTTGCATTCTTGTTTCTGAAAACTTAACTAGCTTGCTTTCTGTCATTAATTAAACTAAAATATGGATGAGATAAAAGCATAATCTACATTTTGTTATCAAGAAGTTTACGATCTAAGTGTGATTCAATTACTGTCAATAGTCTTGTACGTATAGAATCATCTCATAAAATAAAGAAATCATAATTGGAAATACTTCAATCCATGATCTTATTGAGAAAAGAAACAAATAAACTTGTCAGCATAACCATGTCAACAACCCAATGTGTCGCCCTTATAGGGCATAACAAATGTTAACTATCAAGGTTATTTAGGCATATTGAATGTTGTAGAATGAAGGAACCACTAATTCATCATAATAACCACTAATTCCACCACCGTTGTTTTAATAAACGAGTCTTTTATTTTCATACTCCTTTTCTTCTTCCCATATTGCTACTACATTGACTATATTAGATACAAAGTATTATGACACAACACCCATGTTGAGTAGGTGAACTTGAAGTAATTGAATATTTGATTGAACTAATTTTTTATAATTTACAATAAAGCAATATAAAAATGTAGAGGATATAAGTTGCAGTCGTGTATGTGATATGCACTACAAAATATGTGGAGGATATAAGTTACAATGTGTATGTAAATATCATAGTAATCAATATTTGACACATCTAATTTGGAAGTTTCATAGTAAAGTTGTAGAAGATACTTGGAAGCTAAATTGTTAGCATGGATGTGCACAATATTTGGTAACTAATTTTAGAATATTTCTAGTGGTGACACAGTATAAGATATTTGGAAGATATAAATTGTTTCTATACATGTGAACCTCGTCGTAATGAAATGATTGGTAGAATTAATTTTGGAGAGTGTTTTTATATTTAGAAGATATCTGGAAGATATAAATTTTTGCTATGCATGTGAACCTAACAATAGTTAAATATTTGCTAGAGATAAAAAAGTTTATATAAAGTAATAAAGGATATTGGGAATATATGCATTAAATCCTTAAGATCTTCTTTCTCATGGTAGCGTAATATAACATATTTGGAAGACGTAAATTGTTGCTATGTCTGTGAACCTCGTAGTAGCGGAATACTTGGTACAATTAATTTTGGAGGCTTTTATAGATAGAATATATATGGAAGATATAACTTTTTGCTATGCATGTGAACTTCACAATAGTTAAATATTTGGTAGAGACATTTCAAAAAGTTGAAATGAAGTAATAAAAGATATTGGGAAGATATGATCTTCTTTCTTGTGGTAACATAATATATTTGTAAAATATAAATTGTTGCCATGTATGTGAACATCATAGTAATGATTAATTTTGGGAGGCTTTTTATTGATAGAATATCTAGAAGATATACTTTGTTTGCTATGCATGTGAACCTCACACTAGTTAAATATTTGATAGAGCTAATTCAAAAAGTTCAAGTAAAGCAATAAAATATGTTGGAAAAATATGCATTAAATCCTCAAGATCTTCTTGTCTATAAAATATATCCCTAAACATTTTGTATTGTTCCTTATCATTTTCAAGTGACCAGTATAATAAATGAAATACACATGTTGCCAACATAAGTGAAACAACTCGTGTGAGAATATCATATGTATAGGAGCAATAGGACCATGACATGTGGGTTGTGCCCGCTATGGAGAAAGAAAAATGATTAGGAAAACTTTAATTTGGAGCACAAATTCAGGTTATAAATTGACGATTATAACGGGTTTAAATCTCAATTCAAATAAGTTGATACCTTTGAATATATATATTAGCTCTGCATTAAATGAATTTGCACTACAAACTCGCATATGCGTGCCTCGCTTGGAACAACAAAGCTTGAAGTCATGTCATGCTTTGCCGTTTGAGATAATAAGGTAGGACGTCAAAGGTAGATAATACCACAACCAAGTTCAATTGGAGAGATAGGGCATATGTCACGCAGACGTCTGAAACTCCATCCCAAGGATTTATACATGTTAGGCTTCGATCCTCTAGGAGCTCGATAGACACACGATGTATTAGCTCACATGTCCTAATACATTGAAATAGACAAACTAAACAAACCGACAAAACTAAGACACTCATAAATCTACCAAAACTGAAGCAAAGAAGATTTGAAAAGGCAGGAAACTCTCTCCTTCCGACTTGGAGACGGACACTTTAAATGTTATCTCTCTTCCACCGTTGTAAAACTCGAGCTAACGAAACCCTAACAATTTTCGGATATCACTCCTTGAACTTACAATCACATCCAGAGAAACTACACACAACGCACTATAACAGTTCTTTACAAAAGCTAATCTAATGTGCTCAAACAATTGAAGCATTTCCTATAGGTAGGCCATTCGAGAGACGGGACTGTACTACTGTAGGGAGTATGGACTATGGAGGGAGGCATTGGAGGTTGAGTCAAGCCAAGTCAACCCCCAAGGGATCCGACCCCACAACCAACGAGCCTGTAACCCGACCCGCTCCCCCGTCCCCCGCCAGACCGCCAACGGACCACGGCTGACGGCTGCACCTGCACGCGGACGCTGCTATATCATCCGCCTCTCGCTCCAGCCCCCATTTCCGTCTGCGCAGAGAAAATAAATCAGAGGGCCTTCGCTTCTCTGCCGTGGCCCATAGGAATATCGGTAGAGCGATGCACAGTAGCAGCAGGGGATGAATTAACAGCCGGGCAGGATTTCTTGGGAGATTTGCCGCAGAGGTGATGAACAGCCTGCATCGCCTGTTTATCTCCTGTCAGGACGCCAGGACGAAGTGATCTTTCTCTTCTCCCCTCTTCTTCTCCTCCACCGAGGAGGAGAGGAGAGAGTGAACAACTGTTTGAGGTCTGCCCACTTCTCCTCCCCATCTTCCTTCTCCCCTGCGCGGTTTTGTTTGCTGTTGTTAATCGTTGAATCTGCGGTTCTGAATCGGCTTCCTCCGATGTCGATGGTTTGGTGCGGTTCTTCGCTGAATCTGTTGGTTCCACCGTTTCAGGCACTTTCCCCACCGCATCGCCGCCGGATTTCGCCGTTATGCTGTGAAGCTCTGTGCGTCGACGGGCAAATCGGCTACCGGATGAATTAAGGTTTGCATTCTGATGGGATAGGGGGTTCTCCTGGTCACTTTTCTTGGGAATCCTCTCCGATTCTTGATCCATGGCGGGCGATGACATGTCGAGCTCACTTTTCCCCGGCTAGCCTTGTGTCGGGGGAGTGTTTCTTGGTCCCTCGGGACCTCGCTGAGTTGTTGTTCGTTTGGGGAAAAATCTGTGCGGCGGTTTTAAGATTTTTCTGATTCGAGGTTTGGATGGCGCCGGTGGCGGGTGTTGTGGACATCAGCTCCGATGAGGAGGATTTCCTCATCGGCGACCCCCTCGACCCCGCCGGATGGACGGCCGACCTTTTCGATGTGGATGATAATGCAAATGGGGAGGACCTCGATGACCTCATGATCATGAGTGAGATATCTGCTCCACCGCTGCTGCAGCAGATAGCCAAGCGTGATGACCTCGTGGTTATGAGTGAGTTGTCCTCACCGCCTGTGCTCCAGAAGAAGGCCAGTGCTAATGCTGATGATGGTTGTGATGAGGACGATGATGATTGCGTGGTTCTAGATGGTGACCCTGATAAGTTGGTTACAGTTGCTGGTGAGGAGGGAAGTGCAGGAGATGGCAGCTCGGATGAATTGCAGATAGTTGCGGAGAAAGGCCCGGTATATGATTCCTTCCCTTTTAATTTGTAGCAGTACCACTGCATTTTGTGTATGCCATAAAAGACCTTTTATCATTGATTTGGAGCATGCGTAGATAATTGAATCATTGAGTCGCATTCATGTATTACTAGTAGAAGCTGTGCATAGAAGGCTGATGATTCCTGCATTGCTTTAATGTGGAAATGATCTACTTAAGAGCCTATGTACTATTGTATTTCTTTCTTTCTGTATCAGTTCATATTGATACAGCTGGGTGTTTGTTCATGTCAAGCCTTTCATAAAAGTTAAAAGCTATAATTTATCTTCACTAGTATCCTTTTATTATTTTCTTTTAACTGTTCTCTATTCTTTTGCAGATAGCATGCAGGGACTTCCCTCATTCACGCCATTTATGTTCAAACTTGCCCTTCAGCACTACTTCTCATGTGAAACATTGTATCATGGTCAGTAACAGACAGTTTTATTTCCCTGATGTTGTTGGCAATACATATGGTCAAATATGCTAGCATTAACCAATAAAATATCTTTAATGCGATTGTATTGTTGTTTTTTCAAATGCAGTGCCACTGTTTTGTATGTGATGCTCCAGCTCCATGCAAATATTGGGGTAATAGTGCATCAGCTAATGATCATTGCCATGCCACAGATAAGGAGCCAAAGTGGAAATTAATGAGGCAAGTATTCAGGGGCAGTCACCTGCCAGCTTCTGGTCCAGAAAAACTCCAGAATGACTTGCATTCAACAACGGTGTTGCCCAGACAGCAACCTATGCAACGTAATATTGCACCTCAATCACCTCCTTCCATATTACATGTGGGTCGCCCTTCTTTTGCCATCCAAAGTTCTCTTATTAATGAGAGGAGCCAAACCCAACAAAGGCATCACTCTGTAAGAGTCTCACTGAGTGTAGGGGGGACAGTCAGTTCACCAAGAGCTGGAAGAGGTACTTGCAATGCTCGTATTGCTCAAAATACTAATTCACATGCAATTTTCAAAAGAGCAGGGGCTGTTTCTCCAGGTTTTACATCCACAAATGCTATCCAATTTGGTTCTGCTGGTCCAGATAATTCTCTGATGCACCAAGCATTGCCACATGTATCTCATCCAGCTCAAGTTGCATCCAATGCTTTCCCCAGCACTGCTCAGAACAATCTTTTTCAGAGATCTTTGAGTGCACCAATAGCATCTCAGGTGCAACAACGTGAGCCAGCTACATATTATCGTTTTGCCACAAACGGGATGGATGTCATAGGGCCGCAATTTTCGCGGTGCACCTCTCTGATAACTGAGAGAACACAACTCCTGCCAGAGCCAGTAACAGATGTTTGCACAAAAAGCTGGGAAGACATACTTGCTACTGTGGCATCCAATCTGGGGGTACCAGATTATGATATCAACACCGCAGAGTCTTCACATGTAATAACCGACTGTCAACCCATGCATTCCGCTGCAAACCAGGGGTTCAATCTTCAACATGAGCCGGTTGCAGCACTGGAGAATTTGACATCTTCTCGTATGCATGACCTATCCAGTCACATTGACAAAATTCTGGAAGATGATCCCTTGGGAACTGATGAGAATTGGGACCATCTGATAAGCGAGAGCGTTCTTGCTTCTAATGAAACTCAACAGAATGATTTTGTGAGTGAGCCTGCTGATGTGTCATCAATAGAAGAAACTGTTCGTCAGCTTGAGGTGTCAAGGCTCGAATCTACAAACATTCTTTTTGAGCTTGACTGGAGTTAAGCAGTGCCCTGCTTGGCTACCCTTTCATTTCATGGGCACCATGAACAATAAAATCGGCGGTATCGACATGCCGCTTTCTAGGTATCCTTCAGAGGAGACAGAGTAGATTTTCCTTGTACAGTATTTAGAATCTGTGGTAATGACATGCTATCTGTACTGTCGTTAACTTGTCTGTCAAACTTGTATCTTAGCCTCTTAGGGCTCTTAGATGTTATGCCTCGTAGGGCTTAGATGATACCAGTTATCCCCCATGAAGTTGTGAGGGGGCATAATTTGAAACCCTGTACTGCTTAATTATCTTATATTTGTGGTTCATAGTCTGCTGCACAAAATGGCATGTTTGAGGTAGCCCCCTCGCCAATTGGGCTACCTCCTTAGTCCATACAATAAAAAAATTTCAGGTACAAATGGATTTTGAGGTACAAATGGTTGAGTTTGTTATGAATTTCTTGGCTGCTGGATGATATATCCATGGTTGACGGGACAGTGCTATTAGCTGAGTGGATATGCAGGGCATAAGGCCTGGAATTAGATGCTACGCTTGGTTTTGTTGATCCTTAACCAATAGACTTTGTTCTCTTCCTCAGCTGCAGCTCTTTCACATGATCACAGTTGGGTCAGTGTGCATAGACCAAGTCTTTAGCTAATTAGCTTCCTTCCAGTCATGACTTAAGCTAATTAGCTTCCTTCCAGTCATGATGGATCGAATGCGTAGTGCATGTCGACGGCGGCGGCGATGTGCCAGGTGCACCTTGTCCCCCTGGCGAAGACGACGAGGTCGCCGGCGCCGAACTGGATGGCCCTTTCCGGCGAGCCCTCGACGGTGGCGCTCACCCTCCCCCTCACGACGTAGCACGTCTGCCGCGCGCCGTAGCTCAGCGCGTACCTCCCCGGAGGACCGCCCCACCTACACAATTGAGCGTGTTCCAGAGGTGACGTCACGTGTTTCGCCGGAGAAGGCGTTGTACATTTGTACTCAACATTTTCGTCGGCTACTCACTTTGGCCAGGACCTGACGCCGAGCTCCGACAGGCGAGCCGCCGGTGGCCTCGGCTCGACGGTGACCGCGGCCATGGCAGCAGGGGCGTCGGCGACGTCCACGCCCGGCGCCGCCGAGCCGGAGCCGGAGCCGGAGCCGGAAGCCATCGACACGGCAGAGGAACAGCCAGACCACGTCAGGAACGAAGCCGTTTCGTTGCTGTGCTGCGTTTCGATTCAGTTTGGTTTGATCTTTATAAACAAGGACGCAGGGGGAAGGAAGAAGATGCAAAGCTGATTTGGAGTTGGGCTCTCCCCTCGTGCCACAATACGCACATGGACGGGAACCTTGCGACGACTTGCCGCCGCCGTGCACCGCACCTCGGCATGTCGGCGGCGGGCGCCGGCGGGGGTTGCTTGCGTGCCTGTGTCGTTGACCGTGGCGCCTGGTCAGACGCGTTGCGCTCGGGTCTACGTGGCGACAACGGATTGGGCCAAGCAATACATCCCCAGAGTGTTGACTATGGACCTATGGTCTCCTTTTTGCACCCACCACGTCCTTGATGGTGACCACTTCGGGATTTTTAAATGGGAATTGAGCCCCAAATTTTAAAATGGCAATTCAAGACCAAATCAAACAAATACTTCTAGAAGCACAGATTCACCCTTCCGAATTTCAGAGGCCAACCAAACAGTATCTCTAGAAGCGTGGTCAAAAATCAAGTTTTTAAAAAGGGAGGAAGTTTCAATTTCTTGTGCTGAATGATCACCATACCCCTGTAGACTTCTGAACAAGGCAGCAGCTCTTTTATTCCGAGTCCTTATTTATAGCCGACAACACAAATGGCACTATTCTGACGACGCTTATCTAGCACATGAACTTGGCCAGGCGTGGATCAGACTATCAGACAACCAGGGTCCAGGTTAGACAGCCCGCGGGTCAATCGCTCGACACTTATGCCCGCCTGAAAGATGAACAGCAAGCACAGCATGATCAACTCAGCAAGCAGCGTTGAACAATGGGCTCTGCTCTTCCTATCATAAGTCTTCCGAACTTTATTCCAATCCTCTAGCAGAAATTCTCATGAACTAGAATTTCAGAAAAAAAAATAGAATGGAGAAAGTAGTAAAAGAGGTGCCAGATAAACTTAATGCAGTTTGGACTACTCATCAACGTTCTAGAAACATCTTTCTGTTTTTTTTCCCACCAGAACACCTGGTTTGGATAGCAGTGAATAAAAGGGAATGTAAGGGATTTGAGGGAAATTAGCTCAGTCCACTTCTATTAAAATAAGCACTTCGGGTGTCACTTGTATACACGCAATTTTGTGTGGGAACACACACACCCTATATGCAGATAGCCTAGCAGTAGCACTGTGGCAGTGCTTGCACCGAACGACACTGTACCACTATCACCAAATGAGGCATGCCAATGATGCTCATAGTAACATCTGAATCTTTTGTATCCATGAAATTCGGCAAGGACAGCATCTGAGAAACAATACACGAGCATTACTCCAATCGATAAAGGTGCATCCTCTTCTCGGGGACTCGGGCTGCATATCACAGGTACTTAGCCAGCCGTTGATCGGACCGCCACGGCAGACCGACCCGCGCGCCGATCGCTCGGCATTTGATGCCCGCCTTCAGCAATCAGAAACATGAACATACCTCGATCAGAACCAAAATCAGCCAAGGAGTAAATTAAAGGCTTAAAGCGACGATCTTCTCTTGCTAAATTTCCATACAAGGGAATTTGGCTTTACCACTTGAGAAGCAAACGGGAGCATCTTCTCGGGAGGCATCTCTGCTGACAGTGCTGTGCAGGATCAACAAGAGAGGTACCAGTAAATTGCATGCAGGGCGAACAGGAGAATCGGCATCATGTCAGATTACAACACTGGTTCCTTCTAGGGATCTGTTCCTCCTAAAACGTATTTAGGGTGTGTTTAGATTGGGGAAAGATTCCCCGAAAATACACTGTTCACCAAAAAAACACTGTAGATGAATAGTGATATGTGAGTAGAAGAGGTGGTATGAATAGGGAAAAGTTGGATGAATAGTGGATTTTTGGGGAATCCTTTTGAATCTAAACGGGGCCTTAGTCGAGGGTGAGAAATTTTTTTTTTCTGGGATATGTGTTCGGTGAGGGGATGAATACGAAAGGTAAAAAAAAAAGAAATTTTTAGAGATGCGTGTTCTGTGAGAGGGATGAATAGGAAATAAAAAGTACTTTGGGGAACTGAGACAGCAGATCCCATACTGAGTCTGACATAGTATCATCCTATATCCCCATTCAGGTGAACCACTTCATACATGTTCTCAGTTTGATTGGAGCAACCAAACACGACCACATTGATAGCGGTGATAGTATGAACAGTAATAAACTGCTTCTAGTCACTGCGATAGTATAATAAACGAACTCTTGATAGCCGTTTCGGTACTTGTTTAACAAAATTCCTGTTCCTTATTGTAATGTAACCTGTAATTGCAATTGTGTATATCCTTTTTGGCAATAATGTTATATTTCTATTCCTTAGGCAAAACCTAACGAAAAAAGGAGCT
Source organism: Digitaria exilis (assembly GCA_015342445.1). Lineage (NCBI taxonomy): Eukaryota > Viridiplantae > Streptophyta > Magnoliopsida > Poales > Poaceae > Digitaria > Digitaria exilis. The sequence continues at coordinate 3,123,984 of JACEFO010001669.1, read as the reverse complement.
TCAAATGGTGATTGTTGTAATAAGAGGAACAGTTCCTCACCCTGAAGCACTGCTCCTATGAATGCGTCCCCACAGCCAGTCGTGCCAACAAGCTCTGAAGCAGGGATGACCTCTGCTGTTCCTATCAGCAATCGTCCAAATATTGCGCCTAGACCTCTTGCAGAAAGCCTCATGAGCTATAAAATTTGATAGACACGATATGAGATTGCACTTTTGATGCATGAACAATCTAAAAACAGAAACGTTCACAGACTATAGATGATACACAAGTCGGAAAGGTGCCATCTTTGTGCAGTTGCAACTTCAAGGACTCGGCAACAGCCTCTATATCTGCTGCTACAGAGCCATCACCTTTTAACATTAAAAACAAATAAGGTAAAATGTGATCTACAGAAGGTAAATACTTGACTTAATCCTGAAAAGATCAAAACTAACCTGCTTCAGTCCTCTCAAGCATCATGCAACCTTTCTCTCCGAGGGTTACAATGACAAATTTCGCATGAGGGTATTGTAGAAGGATCTCAAGCAGGGCACAGATGGGATCGATGTCCAATTCTGTAATGTCATTAGTTTGTCAGCAAAATAAATTACCACAACAATACTAACGTATAACATAAAACGAGAATTTTAAATTAAATGTATCCCGAGTTTGTAGTAGTAGTAGTACCTTTGGAAATTTCTCAGAGCAGACAATGTAGCTTGCTAGACTGAGCAAACTTTCCAATTCTTCCTTTGTTCTCTCTTGCTCCGCATCAACCAATATCGGAATTTTCATCTTATCAGCCTGTCCATTTATGGTTTATACTAAGCAACATATTAAGATATCTTCAGAAGTTTCAGCGGGTTTGTCATAGTCTGTAGCGCATATGTTATTTTACAGTCACAGTTTTATGCCATATGGGGTGGATTAAGATCTTTCAAGGGAACCGGTCGGAAGGGTAAGGATCCCGACAACTAATCCAGAGATAAGAAATTGACTGGCAGTTTGTTCTATACGAGCAGTTACATTACTTTCGCTTCGATTTTACTATTTTTAAATGCATAATTTAGTTGTTACATGCAATTTGTAAAACAATAAGTTATTATCCAAACTAATCTATTAACATAATCTCGTCCATTTCGAATATACTCTAAGTTCATTAGGAATTTAGATTTTAAAAATACTGAACAACAGAGCATCGCATGGTTTTTTATCAGTGAAATGGTGTTGCAATAAACGAGCTTATTACCTGCTTAGCAACAACCAGTGCCATTTCGGGTGAATATCCATCTACATATAACAAGCTTACATTTTTCAATGCCGCTGACAAACTTGACATTGGTAGGTCACTAGGAACCATTTGAGGCTCGCCTGGTGTGAGTATACATGTACGTGTTTTTCTACAAAAGTACAAATGTAAGGAATTGTTATGCAATCGATATGCGCATGGTGACATGTATGAATTATTATGGTGCCATAATAAGGCATGATTTAAAAGTTGAATAAGAATGGTCAAATAGTAGTAAATTTGGATAAAATCATAGATTCAACCATGTGGAAAGGAAACTAATCCACCAGTTAATATTCTTACGTTTGCTTATCAATAATGACGTAGACAAATGTTGTGTTTCCACCGTCGGAAATCTGTGAGTTTAACAATAGAATTAACAACTCAACAATGATATGGAAGAAAACTCTCATTCTAAACTGCTGCAACTAGGAAACGGGTGCAAATCGATTGGTTCCTTGCAGAATAGCGTCACGACTCACGACTAGTGTCACTCGATGAACAATGACGCGCATGCTTGTTAGGTCTTACTATGACATGAGACGTATCGATCCCAGCCTCCATGAGTTCTGAAAGAACAGTCCCTCCGGTTTCATCGTTGGCCACCTGATAGAACACATGCATAAACAGAGTGGTGGGTGAATCATGGAATGAATTTCCACTCTGTGAGTGTTCCAGCTTCCAGCACACTTCACGTGCTCGACCACTCACTCAGCAGTTACCTTGGAGATCACCCTCGTGTTGAGGCCGAGGCGAGCCGCGGCCGTCAATGCGTTCCCAGCGTTCCCTCCGCCGGATATCTGCAATTAACGGCATGAGAGCACGATGAATCGATGATGAAGCAGATGGCCACTCCCAGCGACGCCGTGCTGATTGACGGAGCAAGGCCGATCGATGAAATCACCTGCAGCTCCCCGGTGCGGATCTTGTCGTCTGGCCGCGGGTACGCGTCCACCGTGGCGAGGTAGTCCAGCGTCACCAGCCCGAACCCCATCTGCAGCCAACCAAGAAGAAACCGTGTCAGAGAGCCAGAGCAAGCAGAGGCAGAGGCCGCGCCGAGCACGCATGCAGCCGGGGCACACACCACGACCCGGTTGTCCACGGCGAGGGCGGCGTGGAGCCGGCGCGCGCCGGGACGATGCTCGGAGCGTAGGAGGAAGCAGCTGCAGCGCGCCGCCGCGGCGGCCGTGGCCACAGCTGCGGAGGACGAACGGAGTCGGAGAGGGTACGCCAGCGGCGAACGCGGGCTGCTGGTGGGAGTGCGGAGTGCCGGAGTGGGAATGAGGATTGAGGAATGAGGAGGTGTCCCTTTCGGTTTTGTCCTTTGGGCGCCGAGTGGTACACGTTGCGGCTTGCGGGATCAGATCATCAGAATGATGGATGGGTCGTCGAGCCGTGGCGCTCATGCTAGACGCCGATCGCCGTGCACGTCCAAGATATCGCCGCCTGGGGGAGAGAGCGGGGTCGTGAGTGACAAGCCTGAGACGTCGACGAGTAAAGTTTCTTCTCCCCCGAATCGTGTACGGGGTCGAGGTATCTACCTTTTCGTGTCCAGAGTTTCCTGTGAATTTCTCCAGAGAAAGAGAATTCCCCTGTTCATCGTTCCAAGATAGGCCCGTACAAAATTCACAAAAAAGGCCCGTGCATTCTGGTGTCAAGCAGCAGTGCCCAACACGAACCTGGGCACGAAACGTTGTGCCAGGAAGCCCACTCAAACGAGCCCAGCCCAACACCGGCACCTCATCCAGCAGCCCCCGAGCCATTCCCAACCCCAACTATATAAATTCCTTCCCACAGGCAAACCCTCGCAAACCCTAGCTAGAGCCCGCCTCCCACCCTCTACCGCCGCCGCCGCGCGAAGCGAAGCAGGAGCAGACAGGATGCCGGCCGGCCACGGGCTGCGCTCGCGGACGCGCGACCTCTTCGCGCGCGGCTTCCGCAAGAAGGGCTACATCCCGCTCACCACCTACCTCCGCACCTACAAGATCGGCGACTACGTCGACGTCAAGGTGAATGGCGCCGTCCACAAGGGGATGCCGCACAAGTTCTACCACGGACGCACCGGCCGCGTCTGGAACGTCACCAAGCGCGCCATCGGCGTCGAGATCAACAAGCAGGTATACCATCCAGATCCCCTTTTTTTCTCTCTCGCTCGGCACGAAGCTGGTCATCTGATTTTGTAGGGCGTTTGCCCAGCGCCCGGGGGTGTTGGCATTCAAGGATTAGGAAGATCTCGTGAAGTTGTGGTGATATGCTGTAGATTACATTTGCAGGGTTCGTGCAGGTTATTCAAGTTGTGGTGATATCTTGTAGACAACTAATGTAGGATTTGTGCGGATTAAGTATTGTTTTGGTGTGGTTATGTTACCAATTTGCAGGAATGGTTAGTTTGACCAATTTCTTTGAAGGTGTGTGAAGATCTGTTCGATGTAGTCTGTTATTACCGTGTACATGGTAATGTGTGTTTTAATTTATTTTTTTATGTATGTGTATGTTGCATTATGTTGACTCTGCAGATTTAACAGGGATGTTTAATTGCAGTTTCGTTTAGGAATTAGGGCCGTATATTGTTGTGTTTTGAATGCCTCTGCAATGCAATTAAGTAAATATCTAATGTTTACATGGTACATCTGGTGGAGAGAATCTTATATGTTTGTTGATTGTTGCATGTCAGTTATTTCTGATTAGCCAATACCTACGATGCCTAAGTTTATGCATTTGATTCTGTGCAAACCATGTGTAGGATTGTGATGTCAAGCATGTGTGATATGCTATGTGCTGATTTAGGTTAATGGCTAAATCTATGTATACAATCTTATGGACTACTATATTGTCAGGTTAACGGTCGCATCATCAGGAAGCGTATCCATGTCCGCATTGAGCATGTGCAGCCATCACGATGCACTGAGGAGTTCCGCCTGAGGAAGGCAAAGAATGACCAGCTGAAGGCGGACGCAAAGGCGCATGGTGAGGTCATCAGCACCAAGAGGCAGCCATTGGGTCCCAAGCCTGGCTTCATGGTCGAGGGTGCTACCATCGAGACTGTCACTCCCATCCCGTACGATGTGGTCAACGATCTCAAGGGTGGTTACTAGGTTGTTTGGCCTGTCTACCCGCACTACCAGTTCTATATCTGTGTTACTACAGTGCGTACAATTTTGCTCACTGCGAGCAGTAGTTTGGACCTATTCTGTGTGTTCTTGTTGAAAGATTGTTCCCATTTTAGGTGCAAACCTGAGTTCTGCAGAACGCTCAATACTGTTATCCTAGCCTCTGAGAACTAAGATGTGCTTTCTTGAACCTGTTGTGTTAGTGTTCCTGATAAAAGATTTTTTTCCATTCTAAGTGCTCGTTAGATTGCTTGAACCCATCAGTCCAACACTGCCTTTGATCTTTGAGAGGGAATGATACGCTGTTAAAGATCACTTCAACCGCAGTTGCTGGATCAGGATAGTCGCTTTCTGCATCATGATAGTTGATTCCATCTGGATACCTGTTACGTTTGGTGTCTCATCTCCTTCCTGCTGTTTGCACGCATTGGAATAGGTTGGTAATTTGGACCAGTATCTAACTCAACGTCTGCCATGTTTAGCACGTATCAGTCTTAAGGGTGCTTTTAGATCATCCAACTTTCTCCAACAAAACACTATTCATCTAACTTTTTTCTATTCATCTCATCTCTCCCACTCACAGACTATTCATCCCATCTCTCCCATCGATCTAAACTCACCCTTACGGTGCAGTCGATTTGAGCTGAGTCCATGCAGATTGTCTTCTATGATGTGACTTTATTGTCGTCTTCCAAGTACTGCTGGTCCTGGGTATTGAGTTGTTTACCTCACGCAATGAATCACGTTGTATTCTGTGCGTTCTCAGATAGCATTTCGTCCTAGGAAATTCTTGGTAGGTTGGGACTGGGCATGATACATTCAGCGGTTTGGGAAGTGATGTGACTTTAATATGATTGTGCGGGCAAGCAAACGATGTCTTTTCTAAGTAAAGATTGGATGATAGAATTGGAGGTCATCAATGGTATTGGCCACAAATCATAAACGCTCTAGATTTTGTAGCTGCATGGAGAACTTTACCATTGGTTGCCATTGCACCATGGGGAACACACCACCGCATCCTCAATGGGTTCATTTCAGATGTTTTTTCGTTGACAATTCTACTGCCATTTCACTAGTAGTATTAGAGACTCCCCCTTTTTTTATTTGAGGAAACATTAAGTTTTTTTTTTATGGGAAACAGGAAGTTACTAACTTACTATATACAAGTATACAGCAATAAAGTAGGAGAGTGAGTCTTATCCTATATGTTTACCATGGTTCTATCAAAAGGAAGTATCTGTTTTGCTCTATGCACAGGCAAAGCAAAGCAATTTTATGTTTAAATTTTCCTTTGGCCAAGGCCATTGATGGAGCTTGACCATTGAAGATGAGAAGTGTTTCTTGTCGTCCAAATCCTCCAAGAAGAATCATAATTTCCATATAGAATGGCACCTGCGCATTGGTTCTGAAATGATGCACAATCTGAAATGGGTCATGCCAATCTGGCACATGGAGCCTCACTTATGCCCAATGTGCTTTGGGGAAGGCGAATATACGTCTATTGTCGTTTCTCTGGTCTGGGAATTACATAGGACACATTCATAATTTGATAGTTCCATCGTGTATTCAGCCTATTTTACATTAGCATCCACTGGAATACTTTGTACTTTAACTGATCCAGTGAGAAGGAGCTGGAATTTCTGAATGGCCAGCTAAAACTTTGTAATGCTTGGAAGATGAGAAGTTTCCTGGTCCCAGCTATATGTCCAAGTGCCCTTTTGTTTCGTCTTGTAGTATTAGATTATTCATGATATGCTCCACTCACTCTGAATATACTGCTGAAAAGAAGTTTCTGACAGTGGTGTTTGAAACATTGAGTGTAAATGTCCGAGTCGTTTAATTTGCTGAGGTGTGATATTAGGTTTAACTGTGTAGGATTAAAAGTCCAGGAAATGATGAATGTTGGAATGTCTTGCAAGAATAAAAAGGATCAACCATCTCCAGAAGCAAATTAGAGACTCCATTGGAACGAATGCAATCTTCCTTCTATTGATCATATATAGTGATTTACAGATATCCATAAATAACAGTTGCGGCCGGCCCAAACATATGGCCGTCGACCTCCTAGCAGCCTATCAGCCGGCCAAGCAACCGCGCGCAGCAGAGCAGCAGATGAGAGGAGAAACTAGACTGGAAGCAGCAGCACCGAATCAGCTCAGTGCAAAGAACACCCCCGCTATCCTCTCCGGATTTTCTGCAGGCAATGGATATATTCCCCACCAAACTCCGGACCATCGTCGGAGTCTGAAACTTTTTTTTTTTTTGTCCTCCCCTCCCTTTTTTTCCTCTGGCTTCGTCACATTCCCGTCCTACGCGTCGTAACCTGCACACGAGAGATCAGCTCCGGCGCTCGCTCTCCACGACCTCCGAGCTCTTGCTCCCTCTCTCTCACAAACCCGTACCAGAAAAAAAAAACCCCAAGCTCCCCAACCCTACACAAACACAAACGATCGGCTACGCAGGTCAGCTCCGCAGCGCCACGGCCGCCTCGTGCACGAGCGACCCGGTCGCCTGCGCCACGCCGCGCGCCTCCCTCTCCGCCGCCTCCCGGCACGACCCGGCGCCGCCCATGCGCCGCACGAACGCGGCGAACCGCGTCCAGTTGTCCGGCTGGAACAGGTCGGCGCCCATCCGGAGGTAGGTGAAGGCCACCATCCGGTCCTCGGCGGCGCGGTCCGCGGCGGTGGCCACCACCTGGTCGTGCGCCGTGGCGTCGTACCGCGGCAGGGCGTTCTCGCCGGCGAGCCCGACCCCGGCGGCGCGCGCCGCGGCGCCCACCTGGCGCACCAGCGCCTCGGGCATGCACTGCGCCTCCTGCGGCTGCTCGTGGTCGCGCATCTCCACGCAGGTGAAGTTGAGCACGGCGCCGTGGCGGGCAAGGAGGCGCGCGATGGGGAGGTACCCGTCGTGGTGGCGCGTGTTGTAGTACCCCGCCGTGAGCTCCGGCGCGTGGGACCGGGTGCCGTAGTGCCAGTGGATGCCGGCCACCTTCACGGAGACCTCGACGGGGGAGGCGGAGGAGAAGACGGAGGTGGCACCGGTGAGGATGCGGTCGCCGTGGTCGAGGAGCATCTGCGAGTACCACGACAGGAAGAAGGCGCCGTACTCGGAGCTCCACCCGCCGTTCTCGCGGCGGAAGAAGATGGTGTCCTCCGGCCAGTTGTTGTAGCTGCCGGCGTCCGTCGGCCCACCGTGGCCCCACTCCGGTTTCCCGGCTGCCTCCGCTGCCGCCTTCAGTCTGCTAAGCATGTACTGCACATACCCAAGCGCACGTGTCAGAATTTTTTTTTTCAGTTAGTGGTTGTTGCATCCGATGTGTCATTCATCTCAACCGTCGATCAATCATCTCGATAAAATCGTACCCTGTCGTTGCATTGGAAGGCGCCGATGCCGGGGAACCTCCAAGTGCCGTTGCTCTCCGGGTAGGACGGGTAGCGCAGCTCGCCGGCGGGGCCCATGCCGACTTGGATTTCCTGCAAATTAACATTCAGGATCGAACCAATAAGCACCGTTCCGCTCAAAGCAGAGTGATCGACTAATAATCGATCACTCTGTGCTGAACGCCGGAGAGGGAGACGACGAGGACGTACGACGATGGTGTTGCCGAGGTAATCGGCGAAGTGGTCACGGAAGGCGCGCATGAAGTCGGTGTAGCACTCGACGGGGGTGCGTCCCTTGAGGACGGGCATGGCGTCGCACCCCAGCGAGACGTACTCGAAGTTGCGTCGGCCCCACTGGTCGGTGTAGCAGAGGTCCTGGTCCTTCTCCATCTCCTCGACCGCCCAGCGCGGGAGCGGGATAGTGACGGAGTCGCCGACGTTGCCGCCGCACTGGTGGAAGGACATGACGGCCTGGACCTTGAGCCCCGTCTTGCGCGCCATCTCCATGAGCTCCATGTACCCGTCGAAGTTGTACATCCGGGGGCCCTCGCTCTCGGCGATGCCCCACCACACGTCCACCATGATGCCCTCCACGCCCGCGCTCTTGAGCGCCGCCAGGCTCGCCTGCACCGCCTTGCGACGGTTCAGCGCCGTGCCGCATTTTTTCACGGTGTCGAGCGGCATCATCACGAACACCGGCACGCCCGCGCTCTTCCTCGACGCGCGCTCGGCCGCCGCCGAAGCGGCCCGGCACGCCACCGCCCGGGACGGAGCCACCGACGGCTCGCAGCACGCCTGACGCTGCAGCCTGAGGCTGGCCGAGCTCGACGGCGGCGCCGCGCCGGACTTCCTCACGGAGACGACGGACGCGGGCGCCGCGGCGTAGCGAGGGGTGCGGGGCGCGACGGAGGCCGCGGCGGCGGCGGCGGTGCTCTGAGCGAGGTTGAAGGCCATGTTCTTGATTGGTGAGTGATTGGCAAACGTTGATCGAACAGATCAAAGACAGACAAAAGCGTTGGTGATTGGCAAACGTCGATCGAACTGATCAAGCACAAGCAAAGCGTACGGGTCTTTTGGGTTTTCTTGGGATCGGAATGGGTTTTCGGCAGGGACTTGTTTTTGGTTTTGGTTTGACGGGAGGATCGACCAGATTGTTGTTGGGAGGAGGAGGGGAATTGGGGGGAATATATCCCAACAACAATTATTAGTAGGATTGAATGGAGGTCGATGAAGGGAGCCGTCGCGGTGGGTGCTGTTTAAATAGGAGGCAGAGGGCGGGCGAAGGAGAAGAAGACGGGAGGAAGGCGATGGTCACGAGCGGAGCGCGTGAGCTGCGAGGGGGAGCGCTACACGTGGGTGGTGGGCTGGTGCCGGAGGAGGCTTGTGTGGTCCGGATTGGGGAAGGACGTCGAGGATGGACGGGCGGGATCGTCGGGGACGCGTGCTGCGTCCTTGTGGCCTGTGGGGCCGAGTCTTCGGGCCACGTGGTCATGGCAGAGAGAAGGGGATGTCCAGCAGTTGAAGTGCTTGATTTAGACGAGAGCTTGTTTTAGAGACAACAGATAAAGCTATGGCGTGTTTAGTTGGTGGAGGGAGAAAAGAACTTTTTCTAGGAAGCGTATTCTGTAAGAGAGATGAATAGGAAAGTTGAAGAGAACTAGAGGAAAGCTTTTCTGAAAAACGTATTTTCTGAGAGAGATGAATAGTAAAGTCCAAAAGAACTTCTGAAACTCTATGTTCTAGTTTGGGGTTAGGTGTGTCGAGACTGGACTACGAAGCCTTGTGCAGCTTACGTTTTTACGCGCGACCATGATCCCGTTTTCGCCATCACAATTCACAATACCACATTCTACTAACAGTCTACACGGTGATTACATTCCAGCAGGCTCCACGGTGGCGCCTTTGATTCGAGAAGCCTTCGAGAAACACACATACCGACACGACAAGGATATATTGTACCAATGTGACCCAGTCACACAGGACCACCACTACACTGGAACTCCAAGGGTGATGAAGAGTTGAGACGCGAGATCCCATCGTCGTCGCATCAGATCAAAAGCGACAGGACGCAAACATCGGACGATCGCGAGATCTGCTCTACTCTACACGTTGCAAGCCTCGGAGCCAGGAATTCGATTCCCCGTTGTTTGCAGGACCGCCGCCGGAGCTCGTACTACGGTAGGTTGGAGGCTTGCCAGTCGTGGCAGCCGGCGAGAGGGGCAGCCGCGCCACGCGGCGCAGCGACTACAGACGGTTCTGGAGTCCCGGTGGGTTCCTGTGAGCATTCGTGTGTTGTGACACGAGCAGCTACTAGGCCCCAGCAGGATCGGCGGAGGAGCCGCCTGAGCAGCCGAGCGAAGAAGCCGCGACTCCCAAGCAGAGATTTCTTTTTACGTGACGGTATTGTGTTGGAGCGTGAGCGTGCGTGATTGGTTTGCCGCCGCCGTCGCCGCCTGATTATTTCTTCACGACTCTGCTACTACGCGTGATGGCTCTCAACTCGGTCGCATCCAGGACTCCAGTAGCCGAGAGCGAAGCCAACGGCTCCGGGGCGATGCCGAATCAGAGAAGCAAGAAGAAAGGATGTGGCGTGACGTGTGCGGCGGCGCGAGGCGTCGGCGGACGTCGGGCCTCCCGCCTGTCAATTTGTTCGGATGATCAGTGGTAGAGTGGGCAATGCATTCTTCTCGGCGTCTCGCTCGTCCCGGTGATTGGACATCGGAGGCTCGATCGTCTCTGCCGGCACGCGGCGGGACTTGTTGTTCTGGGCCTGAAGCTTACGTCACTGACAGGATCGTCAGGGCCGGCCCGAAGATGCACGCGCCATGTATCACCGTGCTTCTACGCGTAACAGCGGGAAGACCATACACCCTCCGTCCCAGAAAACATGCAACTCTAGAGTTCAAATTTTGTCCCAAAAAACATGCAACTCTAGCACCAATGATTAGTTCTGGACGCGCCAATGATTAGTTCCGGACCCACGTACTATTTATGCGGAACCCATGTGGGACCAACATTCTATGTAGGTGGACCCGCTTATTGTTAAGGCAGGACCCACATGGGACCCGCGTATTGTTTAGGCAGGACCCACGTGGGACCCACTTATTGTTAATGCGGGACCCACGTGGGACCCGCGTATTGTTCAGGCGGGACCCACGTGGGACCCACGTATTGTTCAGGTGGGACCCGCATATTGTTAAGGCGGGACCCACGTGGGACCCGCTTATTGTTCACGCGGGACCCACGTAGGACCCGTATAGTCTTTATGTGGGTCCTATATTGTTTAGGTGAGATCTATTTTGTCTTTTCTATAGGGGCACATGTGTCTTTTTACACTTTCCTTGGTATACGTGACGAAACCTAGAATTGCATGTTTTTTGGGACGGAGGGTGTACCCCGGTGGCTGACTGGCGGGCGGCGGCCGACGTGCGGGTGCGCCAGGCAGCCCGCGCTGTGGCGCGAGAGCATCGTCGGCTGGGCCTGGCCGGCGAGCTCAATGCGCGTACTGTTCGAATAGGCCGCGGCATACGAGCGAGAGAGACTGTTCACTGACTCCTCCCCGCTCAGCTCCTACGCCCCGCTTTCGTCGCCATCCACTATCGCCACCATCGCAAACCAGTTGAAGATAGACGCCCCCACTGCCACCATTGGCCCAACCGGGGGTCCACCATCGCCCGGCTCAACGCCACGCCGCCTTTGCTCCTACGCCTTCTCGATGGCCATCATTGCCTGTCGGTGAGCCGCCTGAGCTTCTTCTACACCCGCAGGACCCAGGTAACCTCCAACCTCGAATCCCCTGACCTGTTGGTCGACGGAGCTGAAGAAGAACCCCGAATCCCCTAACCTATTGCCCGTTGAAGCTGAAGAAGGGATTTCTTGCCACCGGGAATTGAGTGTATGGAGGACCTAAAATGCTCGAGCATCGTTTAGATTTTCTGTTATAAAAACACAAATATTCGGATGAATGTGCACGCTGTCTTTATAAAGAAAAAAGTTCATATTACTCCCCTAAACTATAAGCAAAGTCTATATAATCCCCTAAACTATCTTTTGGTTTATTTTACCCCCTAATCTATGTAACTTGGTCTATTCTACCCCTAATATAAATTATCTTTTTTATTTCTCCATACACAAGTTGAATTTTAATTTCAAATTTTGCTTGATTGTAGTAAACATCGTAGTGTACATGAAAAAATATATTATGAATTTTTCATTATTAGTTTTTATATAATTTTGCATCTTAAGGATTAATTAATTATTAAATATACTACCCTATCAAAATAATGACAAAAAAATTATTTTATATTTTTCTATCATGCGTTATGATATCTACTATCATCTCACAAAATTTGAACATAATATGACACTTGTACATGGAAAAATAAAAAAGACAAATTGTGTTAGGGGGTAAAATAGGCTAAATGACGTAGTTTAGGGGATAAAATAAACCAAAAGATAGTTTAGGGGATTATGTAGACTTTGCTTATAGTTCGGGGTAGTACTTTGGACCTTTTTCTTATAAATATACACATGCATGTAGCATACAATTATAAATACTTCTACTCCCTCCCTCCAGTAAAATTTACAATCGTAGCATTCAAATTTATCCAGCAATTTTTACAACCGTAAGAGCTTGCAGGCCCTATGATGCTAGGCTATCATATCAGCTGGGCCCCACATGAGGCTTTGCATTTGTCTTCAGCATATGACGCGTGCAAACTGGTGTCGGGCAAACTACTGTAGGACAAGATTTTTTTTATTTTATTGTGTGGACTCTTCTTGCCAAAACGTGTGCCCAGTATTGCAATGACACGTGCTCTACTCCCTGCTGCACGAGCCGAACTTTGTGTGCAAGATTTTCTGGTTGTTTAATTACATGAAAATGCCAAATAAATTTATAGGGGCATTATGGTAATTGTTCTTGTTGGATTGGTGCCCCCCTCGTCCTACAATTGCAAATTTTCTTGGACAGGGGGAGTAAAGAGACTAAGCTGATAATTCTGAAGATTAAGTACATCACTACACGCACATTATTGTCTATAAACATATCATTTATCACTAAAAGAATAACACCCACTATAAATTAGGAAAATTTGATCAAGTTGAAGACCTAGACGGACAATAAATTTTATTATTGAGACAACTCTAGCACATATCTAGAATCATATTGTCGCATTACTTATGTTTTCACGCGAGGTCACCGAAAACGTAGCATCTCTTCATGCAAGTTCTTAAAATGCCATCAAGTGTCGATTTACCAGACCTTTAATCGAGACATCCGATGGTGGGTGTCGGCGAATTATGCTGACAACGTTCTCGAGCGGGTGCCCCGAGAGAAGGGTTTAGGGAGAAGTCGTCGAGAATCTAGAGCCGAAGGTGACAAGAGACGGTTTTAGACAGGTTCGGGTCGCCGGAGCGTAATACCCTACGTCCTGTATGATGTATCTTGTATTGATGAGATTGTTTTGAGGGGGTCCCTGCCTCCCCTTATATAGTCCGGAGGGCAGGGTTACATGAGAACCGTATAGGACTAGGAGACTTTTACAAGTTTATCTCTAATTCCTAAATACAGTATATCCAAACCGACTAGGACTAATCCTTGTCTTGTGCGTCAAGTCTTGTTCATGGGCCGGCCCATAGGATGGGCCGCCAGGGTTGTTTAGTCCGTCAGGACTCTACACCCACAAGCCCCCGAGCACCTTATCTCCTGAAGAACAGCCTTGTTGAAAGTACAGAGTTCTTTGAGGTCCTCCAGAGTTCTTTTGAAATCCGCCAGGGTTCTTTGAGACCCACAGGGTTCTTTGAGACCCACAGGGTTCTTTGATCTTGGAAGTTGCAACCATGCTGTTCAATAGGTAATGATGTGCTCATAAGTCTTCTCGAAGTTCGGATTGGTGCGCACCGATTAGGTGCGCCCAATTGGGCAGCCCCCGAGCCTCGTTTATCTTTGAAGAAGAAATTCGAGGCTCTTTCGAAGTCCGAACCAAAAGAGAATCAATTTCCGAAGAAACCCGAATTCTTTTAGAATTCCTTATAAATTTATCAATTGAAGCCGAAAATTCTCAGAAAAATATTTCCTGAAAATATGTCCACAGCCCCCGAGCCTAAATTTGAACGAATTCAAATATAGGATCAAGAAAGGACCAAAAATGAAAATTACCGAAGTAACGCTTCGAAAAGCCCATATAAACCGCCCGCGACCCGTTGTATCCGTACGCTTTCGCAAAACAGATCTAGGGTTTGCGACAGTTGCAGTTCTCGCAATCCAGAGACCGCGCACGAGCATCCACAACTTCCCCCAATCTTAGATCCAATCCACACCAAATCACAAGAGATCCCAATGGCCGGTGGTGAAGGATCTAGCCGAAGCAAGGGCTCGAAGAGGAAGGCAGAGGCCATGAAGCAGGTCGTTACGACCGAGGAGACAACGTCCGCGGGGGATATGCCAAGTATTGGAGATCCAATCAGCGACTGGCCGACCAGTATCTTGAAGGAGAAGCACATCAAGGCCCTAGAGGCGGATGGATTCTTGCCAACACAAGGAATCAGCCGATGGAGAAGCGCATACGGGCATGAATACCCCACCGAAGACACCGAGGAAATCACGGTATGGAAGGCCTTTTATGAAGTTGGATTTGGCATGCCAGCATGTGATTTTTTCCGCCGTGTGCTTCAATTTTATGGGATTGAACTGTGTCACCTGAATCCCAACTCCATTCTGAATCTATCCATCTACATCCACCTGTGCGAAGCATTTCTTGGGATAGACCCCCATTTTGCACTGTTCCGCCATTTATTCAGGGTGAAAACCTCCAGCGGACCACTGCAGGTGGTGGGAAAGGTGGTCATCCAATTCCGCCAGGGCATGAGGCCGGTATACTTGGATTACACAACTAAGGAAAGCCTCAAGGACTGGCAGAAGGAGTGGTTCTACGCATGGAACCACCAGCCACAACTTCAGAGCCGCTCAGGGAATCCTCCAGTAATGAAGCCATTCTGGGGTGAAACTGTTGGAGTGAACCAGGCAATGCAGATCCCTGAGCTGCTCAACATGATTAGAGATCTGAAGGCACAAGGCCTAACAGGAGCCATGGTATATAAGTCATTCCTGCTGAGGAGAATCCAGCCATGCAAGCAACGCTGTAACCCAGGGTACAAGTACTCTGGGGAAACAGACCCCTCCAGGAATGCCACCGGGAACATATCGGAGAAGAGAGTGAACCAACTCTTGAAGAAGTTCCTGGTGATCACTGATGATCAATTTCCTGAAATAATGGAAGTATCTGCGATAACCATGACACCTGAGGTAAAATCCTTTCTGAATACAATGCTGCATTGTTGAAAATATATTGTGAACTAATGTCTTGATCATCACAGTATGAAGCCCGGCGCGCCTTATATGTAAGTCTGCCGCCCCTGGACCCAACCAACACTGAAGAAGCGGCATTGCTGGCACGCTGTGTGGATCCAGGGGTAAGAGATCAAGTGCGCATGAAATCTGCAATTGAAGACCCTGACGAGCCAATGGTAAAACTTGAACCACAGGTCCCTGAAGAACCCCAAGCCAAATCAGGAGCAACCTCCAGGGGAACTGAAAGGTCCAAGAGACCGGTGCCATCAGAGGCACAAGCACCAGTGCCCAAGAAAGCACGCACCTTGCCCAAGCCCCGAGCCAGAACAATCCCAGAGGAAAGGGCAAAGGTATCCCCACAACCCAGGACAACATCTTCAGTGGGGATAGCCATAGGAGAAATTGGAACCAGCATGCCGCAGCAAAGCAGCTCTGCTCGGCGGGCATTATCTGATGAAGAGATCCTGCACGAGATCTTCAACCCTGTCTCCACGCCGTTTGAAGGGATAACACCAATAATTGAAGAACCCTGTCCAGCGGGACCTTCGGCGGCGGAGCAGGAGGTAGAGGAAGAGTTCACCTTGGGGGAGCCAGAGATCCCCATGCGACCCTCCACCATGTAAGTATTTTGTCAATCAATACACAATGTAGCGGCGCATAATACCGCTATAACTAACAAACTTCATTTTCCCAGAGTTGAAGATACTCCAGCAATAACCAGGGTAGAATCCTTGGTTGACTATGCAGCTGTAGAGCCAGAGGCCGCAGTGCCCGAAGAACCCAGGGTTGTTCCAGAAACAACCCTGCCGGAAGTTCAAACAGCTCTGCCATCAGACCCGCCAGTACCAGAAGAAGCCCAAAGCGAAGAAATAGTTGTAGAGGTGCTGGCGGGCATCGAACAACTGGTCACGGAAACGGTGATTGAAGAATCCGAACTGGAACGCCGTGACCAGTCCACTGCGCAGCCCCCGAGCGTCACAGAAACAACCCAGGCTGGGGCGGAAGCAGAGTGCTCAAGGGGAAAACAAGCAGAAGCAATAACCCCAGAGCAAGAAATTGAAGAGATCCCCAGGGTACCCAAGAGTACTGGAGCTGAAGAAGAGGGTGGGAGCTTCCGCATCGGGAGCTTCGACCAAATGCTCAATCCGAACCCGCAGACCTTCGAATACATATTGGACGCGGAGGAGGATGAGCACCACATCGACAGGGGACTTTACCATGCCGAGAGAGCAGTAGCCTACTTCAAGGTTAGTAAAACAACCCTGGTCTTGTAGTATTGAAGAAGCATTTCTTACAACAACTCTGTTGTAGGCTGTTGGCGAGGCATCAAGGAAGAAGACCGAGTACCTCCACAACATTTCCTTGATGCACGCCAAGGCGGACCGTCTCCAGAAGGAGCTGGAGCGTGAGCACGAAGATCGGAAGCTCCAGGA
This sequence comes from Digitaria exilis, assembly GCA_015342445.1. Lineage (NCBI taxonomy): Eukaryota > Viridiplantae > Streptophyta > Magnoliopsida > Poales > Poaceae > Digitaria > Digitaria exilis. The sequence continues at coordinate 3,107,442 of JACEFO010001669.1, read as the reverse complement.
GGCGGAAGACGCCGTCATGATCCGCACCTTGCACCTGCGGACCAAGGAATTGGCCGCAGAGAAGGAGGACATGAAGAAGAAGCTTGCGACGGCAAAAACAGAGCTCAAAGGTACTCTGTCGCCACCAAAGTCTTGTAATGAAATTTCCACTGGCATTGTTGAATAACGACTCTGTCATTGTCTTGTATTCGCAGGGGCGCAACAGCAGCTAGCATCAACCCAGAGCAAGATGACGGATTGGTCTAACTTGGCCAACCGTCATGGAGAAGCGTTGAAGACCCTCTCTGCTGAGCATGAAAGCCTCCAAGAAGATCTCAGAGTGGCGGTCAAGCAACGCAAGGATGCCGACGAGCAATTAATTCAAGTCCTCGAGCAGCAAAAGCAACTTGCCCAGAACCTGGAGGGTGCTCGCGAGGAGAATCATCGGCTATCCAGGGAACTCGTCCAGGCACAGAAGCATCTCGCAGACAAGAAGGTGCTGGACGAGAAGCTCGAACAGGCGACCAGGAGGATGTCAGAGCTCGAAGAGTCATTGCGGGTGATGAAGAAATCAGACGACGACCTGGCGGAAGCCCTGAACCGGATCTCGCTGCTAGAGAAGGCAGCGAATCCGGTGGTGAAAGCCTTGGTCCCAGAAGACCCTGCAGTACCGCAAACATTCCTGGAGCGCCTGAAGGCCATGCCAAGACAACTCAAGGCGTACATCAAAAGATCCTCCATGGCTTGTCTTGTGCATTTCCTTGCTGTAGTGAAGTCCAGGTACCCGGAGGTAGACATAGGCAAGCTAGTAGAAGGTGCAGAGCCGAACTGTACCGAGTCTGCCTTCAGGGACCTGAAGCAAGAGGCCGAGCCAGTTGCGGAAGCAATTGCTCAGAGCCTTAGGCTGTAGATATAAACAAATGTTATTGTAATATAAGTATCGTGCAATGTAATATATTTATTGCCATGTTATGAAGAAAAACCAAGAATTTCTATGAATTCCCGGGTTGTCTCTGTGTTGATAACCAGGACTTAGTCAAAATGTACGTGTTGTAGATTTTAACTTGAAAAACAACCCTGTTAAGGACCCAAAGGAACCCAGGGAGATTTCGTATAGCATAAGCTATCTAATAAAATGTACCCTAGGAGGATACTTGGGAACTAACTGTATATGGTTTGCCGAAGCAAGAACCCAGGAAGACCCACGGAGCGGCAGCGTGGAGCTGGAAAATAGCACAGAGTAGTGCAATAGGAGGAACAGATCCGTTAGTGGCCTCGAAAGAACCCGGATAGACCTCATTTATGAGCTCCGAATGCATGTAGCAGAAACTGTCCAAGTCTAAAAAGAACACGGAAGTTTTGAATGATGTCACGAAGACAAATAAACAACCCAGTAAAGGGAGCTTTATTGAAGTATATCTCGTTGCCGGAACAACGGGACAAGAGAACATCATACAGGACGTAGGGTATTACGCTCCGGCGACCCGAACCTGTCTAAAACCGTCTCTTGTCACCTTCGGCTCTAGATTCTCGACGACTTCTCCCTAAACCCTTCTCTCGGGGCACCCCCTCGAGAACGTTGTCAGCATAATTCGCCGACACTTTGGCGCCGTCCGTGGGAACTACTCGTCGAGTCTTCAGTAAAGAGTCGATGGCCTCCTTCAGCGCCTCCATCGTCACCAAGTTCGAGGCAGGCGCCTCCTTCGTTTTCGGCTCCTGGCTTTGCATCGCAAACCAGGAAGGCGAACTCAACACCAATCGCGCGACGAGGTGGCTGCACCAGCTTCGTCACTCGTGCAAACCACTCCGCGAGGATCTCGGAAAATCCCAATTTCCGACACGATCTCTGGATCGTATCCTACTCGGAGGAGTACATGGCGCCCGAAGCAATCCCGGGTAGACCACGTCAACTCAACCCCTATCAAGGGGCAGGATCAAGCCACGTGTCCACGACTCCCCGGCGGACTTCGGATCACTTCCGAGTCCCGCCAGGGTTCAACGATCAGGACCGTGACAGCAACCCCGCGGGTACCCAGCAACCCTAGCTCCAACCCCCGCGGGACGAAGACTTCACCACGTGGGCCGCGTGCATCTCAGTTTCCCTTCGGGTTAACAAACTCAGCCGCGGTCCACCAGAAGCACCTAAAGAAGAAGGTTCTCCAACCCTGCGGAGCAACCTCGGATCTTGTCATGACCACAACTCCCTCGGGGGTTATCGTTCATTGGCCTGACATGGATCCCGAGGTGGCTCTCTTTGAAGCAAACGTACCTTCCACGGTACGGGATATTCTACCTCTGCTTCCTTTCCAAGAAGGCAGAGAACTCCCTGTTGCCACGCGTAACAGAAGAACCGGGCCTAGCAACCCCGGTCGCCAATCCTGCGTGCTCCTCAATGAGCACAGCGACGAAGAAGTTGTTTCCGTCGACGCTCCAACAGAGGAAGGAGAAACCGACGCGGACCGGGAACTCCGTATCGAGCGCAACCGCAACCGCGCCCTCCGACGTCGCTTCATCAAGAAGAAAAATCTCAACTCTGAGTTCGACAAACAAGACATCTTCAACTCCCCTGTGGCCAACATCTTGTTCGGGGTCAGCGTCTTCGAAGGGTTCCAAACAACCCCTGAGATCAACCTCGCCAAAGCCCGCTTAGAAGCCGCAGCGGTTATGGTTGATCGCCTGGACGGAGGCCGCTCCGCCTCAAAAAGCAAGAGTTCTTCGCGCCACCAAGCACTGTCAGCGAAGCATCAGAGCAGCCACTACGGCAGCTCCGCAGGACAAACAAAGGACAAGAACAGGCCTCGTGAAGAACCCCGCCGCCCTCGCGAGGAACCTCCCAGGTCCCAACGTCGCGAAGAACCTCGCCCAGCTCGCTCTCACGTCACGCCGAACGACGCCCGCAACGACATCATCCGAATCCGAGGGGGGAGAGCTACCTCTCACGTTGCGGATTCTGCAGGAAGATACGACGTCCCCAACCCCGATGCTCTGCCATGCTACACACGCGCTATCCGCGTCAGCTCCTTCCCGCGAAAGTTCAAGCCGCCAGGCATCGCCAACTTCGACGGGAAGCAAGATCCAAATATCTGGCTGCGCAGATACTCTTCTGCAATTGAAGCATCAGGGGGGGCGACATCTCTAAGATGCTCTACTTTCCAGTTGCGATGGAGCAGGGTCCTCTCACCTGGCTCGAGTCCCTCCATCCAGACTCCATCGACAGCTGGCACGCGCTGAAGAAGGCTTTCGTCTCCAACTACCAGGGTTCTTTTGAGCGCCATGGCAGCAAGTATGAACTCCGCGCGTGCAAACAGAAGCCAGACGAGTCCCTGCGCGACTGCAACAGGCGATTCTTCGCCATCAAGGCATCCTGCGTTCCCATCCCCGACTCAGAAGTCATTGACTACTTTCAAGAGGGGATGACCGATCGCACCCTCTTCCGTGACTTCGGTCACAACCGTCCTCGTGACCTCGAGGAATTCCGCGCACTGGTGTCCAATTGGATGGACACTGACGATCAAGAACGGGAGCGCTACGGCAAGAGATCCAACAACCCTGGTCGCAAGAACCAGGAAGACAACAGAGATCAGCCGCGCGACTCCTTCCAGCGCAACGGCAACAACCCACGGAAGCGACCACACAACATGGTCGCGACCGTCCGCTCCGCCAAATCCGCGCAGCAACGAAGAGAAGAATTCAACAAACTTCTCAAGAAGCGCTGCCCCTATCACCCCGACAGCAAGCACACCATGGGCGAGTGCGTGCTCCTCCGGGAGACGTTCAGCACCCCCAACAAGAAGCAGAAGTCGGCTGGCGACGGAGACGACGAGCACGACAAGGGAGACAGCGGTTTCCCAGACATCAACAACACTGTCAACGTCATCTTCGGGGGCATGGCAGTCAGCGACACCTCGCGCAATCGCAAGAATGCGAGGCGCGAGGCCTACACAGCAGAACCAGCGGTGGTTACACCTCTACGGTGGTCGGACACCACCATCACCTGGTCCCGAGAAGATCAATGGGCCGAGATCACCTCTCCTGGACGATATCCCCTTGTCCTCGAGACCGTGGTAGCAAACAGCAGGTTCACCAAGGTCCTGATCGACGGAGGCAGTGGGCTCAACCTCATCTTCGCCAAGACGCTAAAGTCCATGGGCCTCGACACGAGTACGCTGCAGCCGGCGGACACTCCTTTCTACGGCATCGTGCCTGGGAAGGCCGCCATCCCCCTCGGGCAAATCACCTTGCCCGTCACGTACGGTACGGCATCCAACTACCGTACAGAGTTCATCAAGTTCGAAGTTGCAGACTTCGAAACGTCCTACCACGCCATCCTCGGGCGACCAGCATTGGCCAAGTTCATGGCCATCCCCCACTACACCTACCTGGTGCTGAAGATGCCAGGGCCTCACGGTGTTCTTTCTCTTCGCGGCGATATCAAGCGCTCCTACCTCTGCGACAAAGAGGCAGTGGAGTACGCCGTCAGAGCCGCGTCCACCATAGATCGCCAAGAGCTCCAACCCTTGGCCGCAGCCGTCGTCGCAGAGGACGATGACGCCCCGACGCAGAAGAAGACACGGGCTATCAAGCCTGTGGAGAAGGTCGCAACAAAGACGATTGACCTCCAAACAGGAGATCCATCGAAGACAGCAGTGATTGGCTCCACCCTCACTCCTGCATAGGAATACGCGCTCGTCGACTTCCTGCGAGCCCAGGCAGACATCTTTGCTACAAAGCCTTCCGACATGCCTGGAGTCCCCAGAGAGTTGATCGAGCACAAGCTAGACCTCAACGAGAGCGCAAAGCCCAAAAAGCAGCGCCTCCGAAGATTCGCCACAGAGCGTCGGGAAGCCATCAAGAAAGAACTAGCTAAGTTATTAGCGGCTGGTTTCATTAAAGAAGTCTTCTATCCGGATTGGTTAGCCAATCCGGTTCTTGTAAGGAAAAAGAATTCGAATGAATGGAGAATGTGTGTTGATTATACTGATCTCAACAAACACTGCAAGAAGGATCCCTTCGGGCTTCCTCGCATCGATCAAGTCATCGACAGCACCGCCGGGTGCACCCTGCTCTGTTTCCTCGATTGTTACTCAGGATATCACCAAATATCGCTGAAAGAAGAGGATCAGATTAAAACTTCATTCATCACGCCATATGGCGCATATTGTTACACAACCATGCCTTTTGGCTTGAAAAATGCAGGTGCCACATATCAGCGGGCGATACAGGGTTGTCTTCAAGACCAACTTCATCGAAATGTTGAAGCCTACGTTGATGATGTGGTAGTCAAGACAAGAAATCCCGAGGATCTCATCGCTGACCTCACCGAGACGTTTGATAACCTACGCAAATGGCGATGGAAGCTCAATCCCGCCAAGTGTGTTTTCGGCGTCCCATCTGGAAAGCTCCTTGGGTTCATTATCACTGAACGCGGCATTGAGGCAAATCCAGAGAAGATAGCAACTATCATGAACATGGAGCCGCCGACCACCGTCAAGGATGTCATGAAGCTTACGGGCTGCATGGCTGCACTCAACCGCTTTATCTCCAAGCTAGGAGAACGAGGGACCGAGTTCTTCAAACTACTCAAGAAGCAAGATAGATTTCAGTGGACTCAGGAAGCTCATGTCGCTTTCGACAAGCTCAAGCTATTCCTGACTACGCCTCCTGTGCTCACTGCACCGCTCCCGGGCGAAGATCTCTTGCTCTACATTTCAGCAACCACTAATGTCGTCAGCGCCGCCATTGTTGTTGAACGCGACGAGGAAGGCCACCTTCAGAAGAATCAACGGCCTGTGTACTTTGTAAGCGAAGTCCTCTCGGACTCCAAATTCAGTTACCCTCAAGTTCAAAAAATTCTATATGCTGTCCTAATGACATCTAGAAAATTGCGGCATTACTTCGACACCTACAAGATCATCGTGGTTACTGGTTATCCTATTGGCGAGATTCTCCATAATCAAGACGCTACAGGGCGTATTGCCAAGTGGGCTGTTGAGCTCGGAACATACAGCATCGAGTTCCGTTCTCGCACGGCCATGAAGTCTCAAGTCCTTACTGATTTCATATCGGAATGGACCGAGCACAATCTCCCAGTCGCCACTACCAAGCCTGAGCATTGGATCATGTATTTCGACGGGTCACTCAAGCTGAAAGGCGGAGGCGCTGGAGTTCTGTTGATCTCACCTCGAGGGGATCAACTCAAGTATGTCCTGCAGATTCAGTTCGCTGTCACCAACAACGCTGCAGAATACGAAGCACTTCTTCACGGAATGAAGATGGCCATCACCCTCAGTATCAAGCGTCTGCTGGTATATGGGGACTCAATGTTGGTCATCAAACAAGTCAATAAGGACTGGAATCGAAACCATGAAGACATGGACGCGTACTGTGAAGAAGTCCGGAAATTGGAGAAACACTTCCTCGGCATTGAATTTCATCATGTCGAGCGAGATTACAACGTCGCTGCAGACGTTCTATCAAAGCTGGGTTCTTCCAGAGCAGAGGTGCCTAGCGGGGTGTTCGTCAATGAACTCTCCAAACCATCAATCTCTGCAGCAGTAACTTCTGACAATACAACTTCAGCTCCTGAGGTTATGCTCATCGACGCCACTTGGAGCGCTCCGATTATAGACTTCATCTTGCACGACAAACTTCCTGCCGAGAAGGCAGAAGCTCAGCAAATTGTCCGCCGTAGCAAGTCTTATGTTATAATCGGCGATACACTGTACCGACGTGGCGCACGCTCTGGCGCATTGATGAAATGCGTTTCACAGCAAGAAGGAGTCAACATCCTGGAGGAAATTCACGCAGGAGAATGTGGCAATCATGCAGCTTCCCGCACCATCGTAGGCAAAGCCTTCCGTGCCGGGTTCTATTGGCCTACAGCTCTACATGACGCTGAGGAAATTGTTCGTCACTGCAAGGGTTGTCAATATTTCGCTCATCACTCACATCAGCCTGCTCACAAGATCAAATTGATACCTCCGTCATGGCCATTTGCATGCTGGGGTCTTGATATGATTGGGAAACTACCCAGGGCGCCTGGTGGATTCGAATATTGCTTCGTCGCAATTGACAAATTTACCAAGTGGATAGAAGTCTTTCCGGTTGTCAAACCAACCTCTGAGAAAGCAGTCCAATTTCTCCAAGAATTGATTCTTCGCTTCGGGATACCTCACCAAATCATCACGGATTTGGGCACCACCTTTACAGGCAACAAGTTCTGGGAGTACTGTGAAGATCGCAGCATCGAGGTATCCTATGCTTCGGTTGCTCATCCTCGTGCCAATGGGCAAGTTGAAAGGGCCAATGGCATGCTCCTTGATGGACTTAAAGCTCGCATGGAACGAACCTTGAAGAAAGCAGAAGGCCGGTGGATGAAAGAACTCTTTCCAGTTGTCTGGGGCCTACGATCTCAACCCAGCAAAGCTACAGGGCAATCTCCCTTCTTCCTGGTGTATGGATCAGAGGCCGTTCTACCTGTTGACGTCATGCACGGTGCTCCTCGCGTTGAGGAATTCCAAGAAGCCATGGCGGACGAACAACGGATGCTGGAGGTTGATACGGCTGAAGAAGTACGACTGGCAGCCTTGTTACACAATGCTGCGTATCTTCAGGGACTCCGCAGATTCCATGACAAAAACGTGAAGACAAGATCATTCCAAATTGGAGACTTGGTGCTACGCCGAATCCAGAATACAGTCGGCCATTCCAAGCTTACTTCACCTTGGGATGGTCCATTCATTGTTTCCAAGGTACTCAAACCAGGCACCTACAGACTTCAAACAGAAGATGGTGTGGAGTTACCAAATCCTTGGAATATAGAACACCTACGCAAATTCTACGCGTAGCTCGTTCACTACAGCAGTGCTTCGGCACAACACGACCCAATTGCTTCGGCATCCAGGGTTCTTCTATAAACATTGCTTCGGCAATATATGAACTAATTGCTTCGGCATTACATGTTCTCTTGTCCCGTTGTTCCGGCAACGAGATATACTTCAATAAAGCTCCCTTTACTGGGTTGTTTATTTGTCTTCGTGACATCATTCAAAACTTCCATGTTCTTTTTAGACTTGGACAGTTTCTGCTACATGCATTCGGAGCTCATAAATGAGGTCTATCCGGGTTCTTTCGAGGCCACTAACGGATCTGTTCCTCCTATTGCACTACTCTGTGCTATTTTCCAGCTCCACGCTGCCGCTCCGTGGGTCTTCCTGGGTTCTTGCTTCGGCAAACCATATACAGTTAGTTCCCAAGTATCCTCCTAGGGTACATTTTATTAGATAGCTTATGCTATACGAAATCTCCCTGGGTTCCTTTGGGTCCTTAACAGGGTTGTTTTTCAAGTTAAAATCTACAACACGTACATTTTGACTAAGTCCTGGTTATCAACACAGAGACAACCCGGGAATTCATAGAAATTCTTGGTTTTTCTTCATAACATGGCAATAAATATATTACATTGCACGATACTTATATTACAATAACATTTGTTTATATCTACAGCCTAAGGCTCTGAGCAATTGCTTCCGCAACTGGCTCGGCCTCTTGCTTCAGGTCCCTGAAGGCAGACTCGGTACAGTTCGGCTCTGCACCTTCTACTAGCTTGCCTATGTCTACCTCCGGGTACCTGGACTTCACTACAGCAAGGACATGCACAAGACAAGCCTTGGAGGATCTTTTGATGTACGCCTTGAGTTGTCTTGGCATGGCCTTCAGGCGCTCCAGGAATGTTTGCGGTACTGCAGGGTCTTCTGGGACCAAGGCTTTCACCACCGGATTCGCTGCCTTCTCTAGCAGCGAGATCCGGTTCAGGGCTTCCGCCAGGTCGTCGTCTGACTTCTTCATCACCCGCAATGACTCTTCGAGCTCTGACATCCTCCTGGTCGCCTGTTCGAGCTTCTCGTCCAGCACCTTCTTGTCTGCGAGATGCTTCTGTGCCTGGACGAGTTCCCTGGATAGCCGATGATTCTCCTCGCGAGCACCCTCCAGGTTCTGGGCAAGTTGCTTTTGCTACTCGAGGACTTGAATTAATTGCTCGTCGGCATCCTTGCGTTGCTTGACCGCCACTCTGAGATCTTCTTGGAGGCTTTCATGCTCAGCAGAGAGGGTCTTCAACGCTTCTCCATGACGGTTGGCCAAGTTAGACCAATCCGTCATCTTGCTCTGGGTTGATGCTAGCTGCTGTTGCGCCCCTGCGAATACAAGACAATGACAGAGTCGTTATTCAACAATGCCAGTGGAAATTTCATTACAAGACTTTGGTGGCGACAGAGTACCTTTGAGCTCTGTTTTTGCCGTCGCAAGCTTCTTCTTCATGTCCTCCTTCTCTGCGGCCAATTCCTTGGTCCGCAGGTGCAAGGTGCGGATCATGACGGCATCTTCCGCCTCCTGGAGCTTCCGATCTTCGTGCTCACGCTCCAGCTCCTTCTGGAGACGGTCCGCCTTGGCGTGCATCAAGGAAATGTTGTGGAGGTACTCGGTCTTCTTCCTTGATGCCTCGCCAACAGCCTAAAACAGAGTTGTTGTAAGAAATGCTTCTTCAATACTACAAGACCAGGGTTGTTTTACTAACCTTGAAGTAGGCTACTGCTCTCTCGGCATGGTAAAGTCCCCTGTCGATGTGGTGCTCATCCTCCTCCGCGTCCAATATGTATTCGAAGGTCTGCGGGTTCGGATTGAGCATTTGGTCGAAGCTCCCGATGCGGAAGCTCCCACCCTCTTCTTCAGCTCCAGTACTCTTGGGTACCCTGGGGATCTCTTCAATTTCTTGCTCTGGGGTTGTTGCTTCTGCTTGTTTTCCCCTTGAGCACTCTGCTTCCGCCCCAGCCTGGGTTGTTTCTGTGACGCTCGGGGGCTGCGCAGTGGACTGGTCACGGCGTTCCAGTTCGGATTCTTCAATCACCGTTTCCGTGACCAGTTGTTCGATGCCCGCCAGCACCTCTACAACTATTTCTTCGCTTTGGGCTTCTTCTGGTACTGGCGGGTCTGATGGCAGAGCTGTTTGAACTTCCGGCAGGGTTGTTTCTGGAACAACCCTGGGTTCTTCGGGCACTGCGGCCTCTGGCTCTACAGCTGCATAGTCAACCAAGGATTCTACCCTGGTTATTGCTGGAGTATCTTCAACTCTGGGAAAATGAAGTTTGTTAGTTATAGCGGTATTATGCGCCGCTACATTGTGTATTGATTGACAAAATACTTACATGATGGAGGGTCGCATGGGGATCTCTGGCTCCCCCAAGGTGAACTCTTCCTCTACCTCCTGCTCCGCCGCCGAAGGTCCCGCTGGACAGGGTTCTTCAATTATTGGTGTTATCCCTTCAAACGGCGTGGAGACAGGGTTGAAGATCTCGTGCAGGATCTCTTCATCAGATAATGCCCGCCGAGCAGAGCTGCTTTGCTGCGGCATGCTGGTTCCAATTTCTCCTATGGCTATCCCCACTGAAGATGTTGTCCTGGGTTGTGGGGATACCTTTGCCCTTTCCTCTGGGATTGTTCTGGCTCGGGGCTTGGGCAAGGTGCGTGCTTTCTTGGGCACTGGTGCTTGTGCCTCTGATGGCACCGGTCTCTTGGACCTTTCAGTTCCCCTGGAGGTTGCTCCTGATTTGGCTTGGGGTTCTTCAGGGACCTGTGGTTCAAGTTTTACCATTGGCTCGTCAGGGTCTTCAATTGCAGATTTCATGCGCACTTGATCTCTTACCCCTGGATCCCCACAGCGTGCCAGCAATGCCGCTTCTTCAGTGTTGGTTGGGTCCAGGGGCGGCAGACTTACATATAAGGCGCGCCGGGCTTCATACTGTGATGATCAAGACATTAGTTCACAATATATTTTCAACAATGCAGCATTGTATTCAGAAAGGATTTTACCTCAGGTGTCATGGTTATCGCAGATACTTCCATTATTTCAGGAAATTGATCCTCAGTGATCACCAGGAACTTCTTCAAGAGTTGGTTCACTCTCTTCTCCGATATGTTCCCGGTGGCATTCCTGGAGGGGTCTGTTTCCCCAGAGTACTTGTACCCTGGGTTACAGCGTTGCTTGCATGGCTGGATTCTCCTCAGCAGGAATGACTTATATACCATGGCTCCTGTTAGGCCTTGTGCCTTCAGATCTCTAATCATGTTGAGCAGCTCAGGGATCTGCATTGCCTGGTTCACTCCAACAGTTTCACTCCAGAATGGCTTCATTACTGGAGGATTCCCTGAGCGGCTCTGAAGTTGTGGCTGGTGGTTCCATGCGTAGAACCACTCCTTCTGCCAGTCCTTGAGGCTTTCCTTAGTTGTGTAATCCAAGTATACCGGCCTCATGCCCTGGCGGAATTGGATGACCACCTTTCCCACCACCTGCAGTGGTCCGCTGGAGGTTTTCACCCTGAATAAATGGCGGAACAGTGCAAAATGGGGGTCTATCCCAAGAAATGCTTCGCACAGGTGGATGTAGATGGATAGATTCAGAATGGAGTTGGGATTCAGGTGACACAGTTCAATCCCATAAAATTGAAGCACACGGCGGAAAAAATCACATGCTGGCATGCCAAATCCAACTTCATAAAAGGCCTTCCATACCGTGATTTCCTCGGTGTCTTCGGTGGGGTATTCATGCCCGTATGCGCTTCTCCATCGGCTGATTCCTTGTGTTGGCAAGAATCCATCCGCCTCTAGGGCCTTGATGTGCTTCTCCTTCAAGATACTGGTCGGCCAGTCGCTGATTGGATCTCCAATACTTGGCATATCCCCCGCGGACGTTGTCTCCTCGGTCGTAACGACCTGCTTCATGGCCTCTGCCTTCCTCTTCGAGCCCTTGCTTCGGCTAGATCCTTCACCACCGGCCATTGGGATCTCTTGTGATTTGGTGTGGATTGGATCTAAGATTGGGGGAAGTTGTGGATGCTCGTGCGCGGTCTCTGGATTGCGAGAACTGCAACTGTCGCAAACCCTAGATCTGTTTTGCGAAAGCGTACGGATACAACGGGTCGCGGGTGGTTTATATGGGCTTTTCGAAGCGTTACTTCGGTAATTTTCATTTTTGGTCCTTTCTTGATCCTATATTTGAATTCGTTCAAATTTAGGCTCGGGGGCTGTGGACATATTTTCAGGAAATATTTTTCTGAGAATTTTCGGCTTCAATTGATAAATTTATAAGGAATTCTAAAAGAATTCGGGTTTCTTCGGAAATTGATTCTCTTTTGGTTCGGACTTCGAAAGAGCCTCGAATTTCTTCTTCAAAGATAAACGAGGCTCGGGGGCTGCCCAATTGGGCGCACCTAATCGGTGCGCACCAATCCGAACTTCGAGAAGACTTATGAGCACATCATTACCTATTGAACAGCATGGTTGCAACTTCCAAGATCAAACAACCCTGTGGGTCTCAAAGAACCCTGTGGGTCTCAAAGAACCCTGTGGGTCTCAAAGAACCCTGGCGGATTTCAAAAGAACTCTGGAGGACCTCAAAGAACTCTATACTTTCAACAAGGCTGTTCTTCAGGAGATAAGGTGCTCGGGGGCTTGTGGGTGTAGAGTCCTGACGGACTAAACATCCCTGGCGGCCCATCCTATGGGCCGGCCCATGAACAAGACTTGACGCACAAGACAAGGATTAGTCCTAGTCGGTTTGGATATACTGTATTTAGGAATTAGAGATAAACTTGTAAAAGTCTCCTAGTCCTATACGGTTCTCATGTAACCCTGCCCTCCGGACTATATAAGGGGAGGCAGGGACCCCCTCAAAACAATCTCATCAATACAAGATACATCATACAGGACGTAGGGTATTACGCTCCGGCGACCCGAACCTGTCTAAAACCGTCTCTTGTCACCTTCGGCTCTAGATTCTCGACGACTTCTCCCTAAACCCTTCTCTCGGGGCACCCCCTCGAGAACGTTGTCAGCATAATTCGCCGACAGAGAGCCACCTCGGGATCCATGTCAGGCCAATGAACGATAACCCCCGAGGGAGTTGTGGTCATGACAAGATCCGAGGTTGCTCCGCAGGGTTGGAGAACCTTCTTGTTTAGGTGCTTCTGGTGGACCGCGGCTGAGTTTGTTAACCCGAAGGGAAACTGAGATGCACGCGGCCCACGTGGTGAAGTCTTCGTCCCGCGGGGGTTGGAGCCAGGGTTGCTGGGTACCCGCGGGGTTGCTGTCACGGTCCTGATCGTTGAACCCTGGCGGGACTCGGAAGTGATCCGAAGTCCGCCGGGGAGTCGTGGACACGTGGCTTGATCCTGCCCCTTGATAGGGGTTGAGTTGACGTGGTCTACCCGGGATTGAATCTGCTTCGGGCGCCATGTACTCCTCCGAGTAGGATACGATCCAGAGATCGTGTCGGAATTTGGGATTTTCCGAGATCCTCGCGGAGTGGTTTGCACGCGTGACGAAGCTGGTGCAGCCACCTCGTCGCGCGATTGGTGTTGGAGTTCGCCTTCCTGGTTTGCGATGCAAAGCCAGGAGCCGAAAACGAAGGAGGCGCCTGCCTCGAACTTGGTGACGATGGAGGCGCTGAAGGAGGCCATCGACTCTTTACTGAAGACTCGACGAGTAGATCCCACGGACGGCGCCAAAGTGTCGGCGAATTATGCTGACAACGTTCTCGAGGGGGTGCCCCGAGAGAAGGGTTTAGGGAGAAGTCATCGAGAATCTAGAGCCGAAGGTGACAAGAGACGGTTTTAGACAGGTACGGGTCGCCGGAGCGTAATTCCCTACGTCCTGTATAATGTATCTTGTATTGATGAGATTGTTTTGAGGGGGTCCCTGCCTCCCCTTATATAGTCCGGAGGGCAGGGTTACATGAGAACCGTATAGGACTAGGAGACTTTTACAATTTATCTCTAATTCCTAAATACAGTATATCCAAACCGACTAGGACTAATCCTTGTCTTGTGCGTCAAGTCTTGTTCATGGGGCGGCCCATAGGATGGGCCGCCAGGGTTGTTTAGTCCGTCAGGACTCTACACCCACAGTGGGATATACCAATTTGGTTTCATGCATTGCATACCATTATTGATTAATTTTTATTGTTAAAGATTAAACTTAGCCTAATCTTTTTTATAGCTACACATAGGCTATTCTTAGTGCAGTTTTTTATTGCAGAGTTACCAAAGACTGAAACTAGGTAGCCGTATTTGTTAGGCTTTTTTGGGATGAAACCTGTTTCATATCTGATTAAACCCAACCTTCTTACCACGTCATTGCCAAGTCAATAATTTATTGACGGGCCTTCAAATTTAAATGTCATGAATGTTTCTATGGAACCTATCGAACTAGCCTTAGTGGACTAATGAAGGCCTAGCACACTAAGCTCAGTAAATCTTAGTACTACCTCTGTTCCAAATTATAGGGTGTTTTAGCTTTTCTAGGTTTATATTTTTTTTATGCACTTAAATAAATGCTATGTGTATATTTATGGAAAAATTTGTGAACCTAGAAAAATAAAAAGAACGGAGGTACTAGTAGTATTTTTTTTAGCGAAGTGAGTCTGAGCTCAGCGCAACGAAACCTGCGGCAGGGTCTCAGCGCAACGAAACCTGCGGCAGGGTCGGCCGATGCCAGCACCTAGGGATGGCAATGGGCACGAAGTATCCGTAGACCCGCGGATAGTAAACCCGACGGGCACGAGTTTGGATCTAGTTTTGTATCCACGGGTGCGGGCATGGGTATGAGTCTAAACCCAACGGATATCTGTTAACGGACATGAAAAATTGATATCTGTATCCGCAAACCCGTAAGACCCGTTAACGGATACGTGAGACCTAAAAACTACGCAACTAAGGTGTTGTACTGACTAGTGACTACTCGCGATCTAGTTTTCTCAAATGGTTGAGTGTTCATGTTGTGTCCATTTTTCCTATTTGTTATGCAGTTGCAATGTCTAGTGGATGTTAATATCAAGTGCCAGTTTGATCTAGTTTTCTCAAATGGTTGAGTGTTCATGTTGTGTCCATTTTTCCTATTTGTTATGCAGTTGCAATGTCTAGTGGATGTTAATATCAAGTGCCAGTTTTCGAAGCATCCGGTGCTGTAGATTTGGCATATGAATTGTTGTTAGATTTGATTTATTGTATGTTTTTGTGGGTATACGGGTAAACCCGCGGATAACGGATATCCGCGGATAGCGGATACAGGCATGTTTTTATATCCGTAGCGGATAGCGAGCGTGGGCACATGCACAAGTTTTATGTTGCGAATGCGGATATTTGAAACCATTATCGTACGGATAATAGGATATTATCCGTTGCCATCGGCAGCACCCCGTCGGCCGATCGGCCTATCGCCTGACGTGTCAGAGAAGCGTGCTCTGGCTCCGAACATTCTAGAGTCCCGATCCATATATGGCCCTGAATGTTCGAAGAGCAAAAAGACCCAATCCATCTGACCATATCCTTGATCACTCCCAGCCGTTCAGAGGCAACCCACCACCAAACGACGGCCAAGATTCCTCCACCGCAGATGGACGATGGGGCCGCAAAGGACAGCTTCTCCAGCCCACGGTTTTTGCGAGAGAAATAAAAAATGAAAACAGCGGCTCCACTTGGATCGTCTGTGGCTGCCTTCAGAATCAATTAGGAGTAGTTTAGATTCAATATATCTACTATTACTCCCATCACAGCCATTATATTCTTTTCCATCTTTTCCTCACTATTCATTGCTAGTACATATCTGCTACAGTAAATCTGCCCCAGTCTCCACCAACTAAACACCCCTAATCAACTCACAGTATCGGCTATCGCTTCGAAAATCTCGTTGATGCACCTCACAATTTTCTAATCTCACCTAAAAATTCCTTTGTTTGGCGTTACTGTAGCGCATCTGATCGTTCGAACTTCTAACCCAAAATCAAATCTTTGTTCGCTCTCCGACTGTTTTGATTCTGATCCCGCTTCTCCCAAATCCACTACCCTTCCTCCAAATATTTGATCTTTCCGCCTCCAAAGCCCAGATTTTTTCCCCTTGGGTTTGTGCCGTCGGCGGGGGCGCGAAATCCCTCAAGCTGGCGACCCCGGCGCGGCCATGGACCTGGCCGAGAGCTCTCTCCCTCGCCCTCGCCGTGTCGGCTCCGTCGACCGCGAGGAGCTCGTGCGCGTTATCGAGCAGTCGCTCTACTCGCTCGGGTACCGGCGGGCGGCGGCCGAGCTCGAGGCGGAGTCCGGCGTGCCGCTGTATCCGCCCGAGCACGACCGCCTGCTGCTCGACGTGATGGCTGGCCGGTGGGACGAGTGCGCCGAGACCGTCCGCGCGGTTGCCGGTGTTGGCGACGCGGACCGTGCGGTCGCGGAGTTCCTCTTGTGGAGGGGCCACTACCTGGAGCTGCTGGGGACCGGCGGCGACGCCGGCCTGCGGCGTGCGAGGGAGGTGCTCCGGCGCCGGATTGCGCCGCTCGGCGTCGACAGGAGGTGCGTCCACTGGCTGGCGTGCGCCATGGTCTCGTGCGAGGGGGCGGTCGCTCCCGAGGCCGTGGTTGGGTGGAGGGTTGCGGTGTTCTTGGATTTAGTTGAGGTGCTGCCACCATGGTTCCATGTGCCAAGCGGGCGGTTGGAGCATTTGGTGGAGAGTGCGGTTACTAAGCAAGTAGCATCGTGTATATATCATAATTTGCCAGATGAGACCACTCTGTTTGAAGATCATAAGTGCCATGAACATCATCTCCCCTTCGAGTGTGCACAGGTGCGAGTTAAACAGATTGCTGTCTTTTTTCTTTTTCAGTTTCTTGACAATCATCCAAGCTTATCTTATCAATAAGAATGCAAAAATGAAGCTGCCAAACTAAGTCGTTGATTTACAATTGGGAAATACTTCACACACAACCCATTTCTACATACAGCAGAACCCTTTACAAATTCTTCTAACTAGGTTTAATTGGCAATTCAGTGTGGCTATTAATCTCAACGATTTAAATGTCTTCCTTACTATGTTTCCAACCATATTTCATTTTGGAAATATAAAAGTGCAATGCAGCTGGCAAATGTTTCTCAAAGTATAACATATTCTTTTCTTCCCCTAAAGCAGGGATTTGGATAATTTCAGAATGTTTACGTTGATTTAAGAAAAATAAATTAGTGCCACACACTTAGCCTTAGCACCTTTATTTATAATTTATTTTCAAGCTGTGTTTCATATTCCTGTGTGACTACCATGCCCACCCTGTTAATACCTAATTGGAAACACGAACCTTATTGTTCGTACAGAAGAAAGACAATTCATAGGAGTAACTCTGTACCTTTGATTTTGTTTGCACATGAACATAGGACTCAGCCAGTATTGTCAATAGAGGTGCATGGCTTTCAATCATTGCTAAATACTAAATGAAAATTGTTGTTGAACAGTTGAAGTGTAATATATTTCTGAACACCCACAAGGCATTCATTTGATTCATTCATGGTATGCTTTGTGAATCTACTCTACCTATGAAAAAACTGTCACCAAAACACACTTTGTTAGATCCAAATGACTCGCGTTTACTGATGTGATGTATTTGCCACATGTGATAAAAGCGAACATTTCAGACTGATTGCCTTGCAGGGTGGATATGTTTCCTGTTCCTCGAGGTGGACACAGAACATGTGTGATAAAACGTGGGCCAATACAATAAAAATAATGACTTGATGACACTCTTATAGCTGTGCAATTTTGCGAAATTTATGCACAATTAAGTTTGATTCTTTGAAACATGTGCTCAAAGGTGTTGTTTTGTATATTTTCGACAATGTCAATAGTGTTTCCTTGCTGAAATTTACTCATTTATCTTGAGAAAAAGGGATGACTATTCAGGTAAACTTCTTATGTTTTCAGGACTCGACAGCACTAGAAATTTTCATGCTGGGGGTTTGGGCTGTATTGCAAAGTTACGTATTTCACATATCCATGCCTGTTTGCAGATATTATGTGGTCATAATAATGAAGTTTGGTTTGTAAGGTTCTCTAACAATGGAGACTACCTGGCATCATCTTCAAGTGATTGCACTGCCATAATTTGGAAGGTATGATTTGTGATGCACCCAAACATTGACCTGGAAATGTAATGCAGATTATTGCTTTGAGTAAGATATCACAACTTTACCTTAATATCCTAGTGCTTCAGAAGTCAGCTTATTACCGATTATGTATAATGCTTTCTTATTCCATATTTTTAGACTACACCATTCAGACTCACCTGAGCGAACATAGCATGGCCTTTGTGCTCAAGCTAATCTTGAAATCATGGAATGATAACCGCAATGAATGCATTGTATAGTAATCGAATTATGAAACTAATGTTTTAACTTTTGAGGGCATTGCCTAATGTTAACACTCCTAGCAGTAGGTAGCTCACTCCAACCTTCCCAGTCTAGATATACTGAGAGCCTTAAGCCCTGAATACTGCTTGGACAGAAGTGTTCATTGTGTCATCTTTCACCTCACCCCAATAGGAAGTTTAGCTCTGGGCCCAGCTGTCATCTGTTTTCATGCGATCTTATATTTGTGCACTGAATAGCTTCAAATTCTGATTAGCTTTTCAGTTTTTTACAATCTATCTATTGCTTATTTAGTGACATATTATTAGTTTTGTTGTTCATTGCAAGGTTTTATATCCATTGCAACTTTAGTACTGTAAACATCTGAAAAACATTTGACCAACTGTTGGCATTTTGCCTATAGCTGTTTGCATGCTTGATAAATTATACTCCCTCCGGTTCCACATTAGGAGTCGTTTAGGACATGTTTTAGCATACCAAGATGTCATTAATTAGTGTAGAGTTTTCCATGTCTACCCTTCTTAAATAGGGGCGTGGGTACTTCTAGACACGAATCAATCTCAGCTCAATTGGCTAGCACCTCGAGTCCCAAGGTCAGGGTCATGCGATCGAATCCTCGCGGCCTCGATTTTTTTTTTTGCTGTTTTCGTCTCGGACGCACGCTGCATGCAGGAGACCTGCATGGCGCTGTGCCCTGGCATGTTCGCGCAAGTTCATTTTGGCATCTGCGCGCTTGTTTTTTTTCATGCGTGCTCTTTTTCCCTTTTGCTGTGCAGTTGTTGTGCTTGTTCGCGACTTTGCGCGCTCGTTTTTTTTTCCTGTGCTCGTTCGCGCGCGACGCTTGTTTCGGCTGGCCGAGTCCGGCGACAAGGAGGCCATGGCGACCGACGACTTGGAATCCATGGCGAAATCGAGCAACGACGGCCTTCCGCGAGCAGCTAGCAGCGAGCGCGGTGAGCAACAAGGACGGCAAGCAGCGAGGACGAACAGTTGAGCACTTAATTAATAGCCTGCGGGAGAGCCGGAGAGGAAAAGCTAGCAGGCACGCTCACGGGCAGGAGCAAGAACGAGGCATCCGTATTAATTGTGGCTCGGGAGACGAAGCAAAACTCAGGGGTATAAACGTCCAAACCAGGGCCCTAATGACCGAATGACTACTAATAGTAAACTCGTTGGTTGCTCCAGAATGACTCCTATTGTGGAACCGGAGGGAGTATTTCTATTAGTCTTTCAATTAAAATATTTTTGAATAATTAGTATTTAGTAATACTGACCTTTATCTGATTGAATGTACCAATAGCTAACGAAGATGCCATTTGGAAAACTTTGATATTTTCATGCAAAAAAATATTGACTGCTTAGGTGGGAAGACTTTGAGATGAGAAAATAATGGGAAATTGATTCACCTTTTCTCTAAGTATGTGGTTTGGCTCATGGCAAGAACCTAACGCCACCTATCATTTTTCCATGCATTCATATAAGTTCCGCAATTGTGCAAATAAATTAGTGTTAATATTTCAAATGTTGAATGACATACAGTATGCATTAGCATATTCACTGGCACTAGTTGAACTTAATTTTTTAATGAAAGCATTACTGAATTTCACATAGTTGTGAATTTCCTAATTTGGATAACTCTCGTAGAGATTCAGAAGGGCTGCACTGTTCTTTAAAAATAAATGAAGTGCCTTTTTCTGTAGTGCTCTATGAAGGGAAGAGAATAGAGGTGAAATAATGGGAAAGAGATATTTATTTCATTATTTATCTCGATTTTTTCTAGTCATTATCTTAATATTTTCTCTATTCTTTCTTCATTTGTTTTCCGGGGTTCCAATTTTTTATTATTCATCCACTCTGATAACCTTACTGAAAATTCTTTTTTGTTTACATATTCACATTTAATTCCCTAGAGATGACCTTGTACATCTTTATATTATGTTCCAAATATTTTCAAATAAATGTTGTTTTTTAACATGTGTCTGACTATTTTCTAACATGCGACTGTTATTTTGCGCAACTACCTGAATTGAAGATGTGAAATGATAGTCACAGTTTTCGTGGAAAGTAATTGCATAATATAGAATCTAAAGTCACGTCCCTATACAATATTATATGATGGTTAAGCCAAATAGTGGAGACCATGTCAATGTCTAAACAATACATTGGAAAAGGTTTTCTGTTTCGTACTTCAACTGCATTACTACATTCTTAAGGACCTTTCTGCTGAAATCCAGTACCGTGTTTCCATAATTTGCAAACTGAGCAATAGCTCAGGTGGTGGAGGCAGGTCGTGGTGTGCCCACTGGCCAGGGTTCGAACCCTGGTTCTTGCACCTGGAAAAAACCCCCCTCGCTGTGCTCGCTGGCTTGGGCTGCTGGTTCGCCTTCCGGCCCAGGTAACGGTGTTGTGCATACGCCGGCCTGGTAATGGTGGTTGCCGGCCCAAGTGCAGTTTGGCCCTTTGGGCATGGGCCAGGGTTCGGGGGGTTTTCTCGACCGGGGTCATACGGTCCCTTCTTAAGTACAATGCCGTGGGGGTGGTTCTTCCCCCACCGGTCGAGTTTTTTTTTTTGTTTCCATAATTTATAATAATATTATCACTCACAATGTACCTCTGTTTAGATTTCGAAATAGTAACTACCACCCTCACCAATTTTGATGCGATCATAAACAGATGGGGTTAAATTGAAGTCAGGAATGATACAAAATATGAACTTGAGAAGGAACATCATGCTTCCATGTCATGTGTTGCTCTGTTTCTGGATTGCTCATATGCTACATCTGAACTAATTTTTTCATGATAGTTGGGAATAGTATGTTTGAAGGACTCTCAAATTTCATTGTCTGATTGCACAGTCAAGTTCCTGTACACATTATCAAAGTTGATCTATGGGGGCCTTGAAGGATCCTATTAACTACTAGTCCCTTTATGATAAATGATACTTAATTTGTACAAGGGACACATGTTTCTAGTCTAGCAGTATGCTAATGTTCCCTCATTTTTTAGATTATTGCTGACCCCTCATACTCTTATCTAAGCTAGAGGGAAAATGGAGATGAAGACATGTAAATTTAAATATTCTTTTATCAGGGAAACATGACTAGGTATGAAGCTTATGAGAGCACATGCATTCTGAACGAATTTTTATGGATAAATAAATATACATTCTTCAAGCACATATTTCATCTATAGCAGCTTTTGCTTTGCTTACAGGCAGCCCATATTTGATCTATCTGTAAAAAATGTTTATTTTTTAGGATAATTTGTTTTCCATGTATTACAGTTTCCAATTCTTGACATCATATGGTTTTAGGTGGAAAAGGATGATACGTTGACCAAGAAGCACTGCCTACAGGGTCACCAAAAACCAATTTCCTTTCTTGCCTGGAGCCCAAATGACAGAATGCTTCTCACTTGTGGTACTGGTGAATCTTTAAAACTGTGGAACGTCGATACTGGTGAATGTAATCTTAAATTCCGAGCTTCATTGGACTGCATCATCAGTTCATGTGCATGGTTTCCTAATTCAGAGAAGATAGTATGTGCAAGCTGCGAGCCTGATAGTTCTCCAAATAGGATCTTCACTTGTGATCTAGAAGGTCAAGAGCTGGAAGTATGGGCTGGAGATAGAATACCTAAAGTCAGTGATCTTGCTGTGACGCCTGATGGCCGGCACCTAATCTTTGTATCTTGCAATGATATCTGGATTCGAGAACTTCCAAAGGGTCGGGAATGGAGATTTCGTGAGAAGCAGGCAATTTCATCTCTTTCACTTTCAGGTGATGGACAGTCACTCATTGTCAACCTTAGCAGCCAGGAAATTCATTTGTGGAAAATTAATGAAAGTTCTACTGTGCCTGAAAAGTTCAAGGGGCACAAGCAAGAGAAGTTTGTGATTAGGTCCTGCTTTGGGGGTTCAAATTCCTCATTCATTGCTAGTGGCAGTGAGGATTCACAGGTATGTGATCTTTAGCCTACTCCTGCGTCTGTTTTAATTTCTTGCTGAGACTAAATTCCATGCTTGGTTATGGAATATAAGTATATAACCACCTACTCACATATGTCTGAACAAATTGATTGCTTAAACCAGCACAATGCTTCCAGGGCTAATGTGCATGATGCTAACAATTGTAGGTTGGTTGGAAAATGGTGTCTATAAGCTTGTTAATATAACAAAATGCCTTGAAATGAAATTTTGTGTATGGATAACGTCAAAAGTGACATGGTTTGGGTTTGGAGTTGCTAATTCAGCACTGTGATTGATAACTGGTAACTTGCTTTTCCTTTTTGGAAAGCTATGTTTTGCATTAGTTGTAACGTTCTTTGTACCAAGGGTAGTCCAGTCCAAAGAAGTGAAGCAATCTTTTTATGGATAATTTTATTGTAGGTATACGATATGCAAAAACCAAACCGAGGATACCAAAGACAAAATAAACTGATTGGCAATATATATTTTTAATAGTAGGAAGATGATATGCCTACGGATTTTTGCTCTTGTTTACCATTTGCTAACTTATAGAGGCAATGGGCAGGTCTATATCTGGAAAAGGCACCTTGAAACGCCGATAAAGATCTTGGATGGGCACACGATGATCGTGAACTGTGTAAGCTGGAATCCTGCTAGGCCCCATATGCTGGCTTCTGCTAGCGATGACCGCACAGTTCGAATATGGCTAGCACACAAGACTGGAAGTACATGTAGTTGATGTGTGGAATTTTGAATGTCCCTGTAAATAGTTGTACATTTAGATTGCTTGCACAAATCTGTTTGGGATTTTTTTTCCCCCTCAGCTAAAGAGGGTCGTAGCTACTTTGAGTTCAGGAATAAACCTCCTATAGCCAGAGGTAGCAGGGTGCTGTGTTCCATATGTATGCCTGTTTTCCCGGTGAGTTTTGAGACTTGTATACTGGACACAGAAGCATCAGAACTTTGTACATTTTTTGTGAACCCATAGTCGTTAAAAGTGCTGACATGTGCCTTCTGTCAGTCTTGAAGTTCCCGTTTAGATGTGTTTATTCATGTGCAGATCAAGCATGGTGTTTGTTTTGGATAGTATCCCACCACTGTGTGAAGCCTTTTTCAGGCGTCTTTTGAAGCATGAGATGAAAATCAGTGACAAAGCAACAAAGGCTTCCCGTGAGAGAGGGAGAAAGTTGGAAGTCAACCTGCACTTCTCCAAGGCCACATTTAGCATTTCACTACAGGGGCACGTCTCCAAGACAACAATATCGTGCTGTGTGTAGAATGCGCATGACAGTGCTATTCAGCGTCAGCAATGGTTCCCTTGCAGTTGAATGAGCACCCTGATGATGATCTGAGAGGAAATCAGAAGCAGCAGATTTGTAATGGAAGCTGACCCATTAGTGTCTGACATTTTTGAGTTCACACACGCATGCGCGCCCATTGAAAATGCAACCAGGTCCTTGCCTGTTCCTAACAAACTGTATTGTTTGTTAAGTTTGAAATTGATGCCGTTCAGAATGTTTCAGCTAATTCGCAGTTCATAGATTTTTTTTTATACTAAGTTCATAGATTATGTGCACGTACGCAAGCTCAAACAAATGGTCATTGAGTGGTTGTCCAGTTATTGACCGTCTATACGTTCTAGAAAACATTAACAAGGAGGCTAACTGATGAACTAGTCAACACGCGCAGGATTAGAAAAAAAATTGCGGCGACTAACTGTAGCTGTGTACCAAATCCAACCTGCAGGCTGCAGCTATCCAGTATCCACGACTTGCTGGGAATTTAATTCAGGTTCAACTCGGAGCGTACGTGGACGCGGCACCCACACGGAGAACACAGAACACATCGTCTGATCACTGTCGTCGTGTTGCTGTCAGCTTCGTCACAACTCAGAAATCCGCAACAGAATTTCTGTTTTCGATTGCTGTACTTTTTTTTTTTTGGTAAAAAAAGAGAGGAGAACAGGGAGAAGCACGGGAATGGAGAGCAGCTCGTTCCATGGCGACTCGCGCCGCAGCCACAGCCGCAGCAGCGGTGGCGGCCGGAGCACCAGCGGCCAGTCGTCGTCCATCTCCACACCGGATTGCTCCCACCACTTCCATTCCCGCTGCGTCTCCGACTCAGGGATCGTCGCGAACGGCAGCGCCGGATGGCGCGATCTGCCCTCCCTCCGCTCCACGAACACGTCGCTACGCCAGCCGCCGTCGTCTCCCGCCGCGCCGACGACCCAGCCGTTCTTCCGGCCTATGGAGCCGCGCGTGTTCGACGACGACGACCCGGTGGACCGGACGCCGCGGCGGCCGGTCGCGAGCGCGGCGGAGGCATCCGACGGGGGAGGAGCGGTGGCGCTCGCCACGCACTGCGAGTATTCGGCCCTCGCGAGGGACGCGTCCGTCGACGACTTCGCCGTCCTCGTGCACGCCAGGGCACCCGGGATCGCTTCGTCTGGCTCTGGCGGCGCTCCGCGCGCGCCGGTGGACCTGGTGACCGTGCTGGACGTGAGCGGGAGCATGGTGGGGACCAAGCTGGAGCTGCTGAAGCAGGCGATGGGGTTCGTCATCGACAACCTCGGGCCCCGCGACCGCCTCTGCGTCGTGTCCTTCTCCTCCGCCGCGTGCCGCCTCATGCGTCTGGCCCGCATGTCGGACGCCGGGAAGGACCTCGCGAGGCGCGCCGTGGGGTCCCTCAAGGCCGGCGGCGGCACCAACATCGGCGAGGCGCTCCGCCGGGCCGCCAAGGTGATCGACGAGCGGATGCACCGGAACGCCGTCGCCAGCGTCGTGCTCCTCTCCGACGGCCAGGACACGTACACCGTGCCGAAGCGCGGCGGATACGGCCGCGGAAGCGACGCCAACTACGACGCGCTCGTGCCGCCTTCCTTGGCGTACGAAGGTGAAGGGAGGCGGTCGTCGGCGCCCGTGCACACGTTCGGGTTCGGCACGGACCACGACGCCGCGGCGATGCACACCATCGCCGAGGCCACGGGCGGGACCTTCTCCTTCATCGAGGACGAGGCGGCCATCCAGGACGCGTTCGCGCAGTGCATCGGCGGGCTCCTCTCGGTCGCCGTGCAGGACCTCCGCGTCGACGTCGCGTGCGTGGACCTCGGCGTGCGCGTCCGGGAGGTCAGGTCCGGCAGCTACGCGAGCCACGTCGACGCCGGCGGCCGCGCCGCGTCCGTGGACTTCGGCGAGCTCTACGCCGACGAGGAGAGGCGCTTCTTGCTGTTCCTCCACGTGCCGAGGGCCCGCGCCGTGGACAACCACGACGCCACGCGCCTGGTCAGAGTCGCCTGCGCCTACCGCGACACGGCCACCGGGCGGGCCAAGAGCGTGGCCGTTCAGGACGCGGTGGTGCTGAGGCCATGGGGCGGCGCGGTGGCTGCGGAACGCTCCGTCGAGGTGGAGCGCGAGCGCGTCCGGTTGGAGGCCATGGACGGCATCGCCGCGGCGCGGGCGGCGGCGGAGCGAGGCGCGCACGCCGAGGCGGCGGACATCCTCCGCAGCCGGCAGCGCGCCGTGGCGCGTTCCGCCGCGGCGAGGTCTGGGGACTCGGCGTGCTTGGGTCTGTCGCGGGAGCTGAGGGAGATGCGGTCGCGCGTGGCGGATCGGCGCCGGTACGAGGTGTCCGGGCGCGCGTACGTGCTCGCCGGGCTGAGCTCGCACGCGCAGCAGCGCGCGACGTCGAGGCAGATGATGATGTCTAGTGGCGGCGATTGGGAGGCGGAGCAAAGTGTGGCCTGGGCCACGGCGGGGGCCACGACGTCGTACATGACGCCGGCGATGCTGGACATGCTGGACCGGTCGCGGAGGTCGCGGGAGCTGCTGCGACGCCAGCAACAGACCAAGGAGAGGAGAACCTTTTGAGCGCACGGAGCATGCAAAGCAGGGGGGGGGGGTGTAATATGGTGCCTTCTTTTGTGTTGTTAATTTCGCAAGAGAATTAACACCAGATGTTGCATCAGGTTATCAGTCATGAACATGAACATCTAAAGCTGCAGTGAGACATCTCGAAACACATGTTGCAACACCGATAAACACCAGATGCAGCGTCCAAGCAAACTAACCCAGCAAAATAGTAGAACATAATCTCTCAATTTGTAATTTTTAACATCCCGAATGACCTGTTGCAACATCGAGGAACACAGAATCACAACACAGAAATGTCCAAACTTCCTAAGATCGCTTGTTCGAAAAATGGTAGCAAATTCTTCATGCTAATCACGAATTTGTGGTTCCAATTCAGACATCAGCTGCTGGTATTATGCTGTTCGCCCCATCAAATCGAAGGCCTGCCTACTTGGATCGAGCTCTGCTCCGTCTAAATCGACGCTTGTCATCAGGATTTAGCTCCTCGCCGCTTAAATCAGTACTCTATGTCATTGGGATCGGGCACAGAGCCATCGAATCTATGATATGACAATGAGATAATCAGATCGATATCTCTTGGTTCCATCGTCCGAATCAAAGGCTTATTCCTAGGACTGAATTTTCATTCTCTGGAACTCGAGGTCGACGGTCAGCTGAGAAAATGGAGGGATAGATGATGGGGGAATCTATACAATGGTCAACTACCTCCACCCTGCGTGGCCTCACTTCTCATGTTTCTTCTCATCCACCCTGCACGCAGCAATGATCGTCGGTCAATATGACCAACCGGGGTGGCCGAGGAGGAGATCGCGGTCGTGGTCAAGGTCACGGGCGTGGAGGTGGCCACGGTCGTGGCAACAACAACTTCTTCAACAACAACCAGCGCCAGGGTGGTGGAGGTGGTCGTGGCAACACCAACAGCCGCGGCAACCAAGGCTCCAGCAATTCCAAGCCTCGTTGCCAGATCTGCTACAAGGTCGGCCATACCGCCGATCGTTGCTGGCACCGTGGTGATGATGACTACGTTCCAGATGAGAAGCTAGTCTCCATCGCCATGAACTCCTACAATCAGGACTCCAACTGGTACCTGGACTCCGGTGCAACCGACAACATCACCGGCGACCAAGAGAAGTTGGCGATCAGGGAGAAGTACCATGGTGGAGATCAGATTCACACCGCAAGAGGTGCAGGTATGAAAATCAAACATGTTGGTCATTCTACAATTCATACCCCTGGTCGCAAACTAAATGATATCTTGCATGTTCCATCCACAAAGAAAAATCTTGCATCTGTTCATAAAATTGGTTCCGATAATAACGTGTTCCTTGAATTTCATCCTAACTTCTTTCTTATCAAGGATCGGGACACGAAGATCACTCTGCTTGAGGGACCATGCCGGAGAGTTCTCTATCCTCTTCCTCCCTCATCGGGTGCAAAACAAGTTCTTGGAGTCAATAAAGTTTTGTTTGATAGGTGGCATAGTCGACTAGGACATGCTGCTGCTCCCATAGTTGAAAGATTCCTTAAGACTCATAGATTTCCATATTATTTTGAGTCAAATAAAG
Source organism: Digitaria exilis (assembly GCA_015342445.1). Lineage (NCBI taxonomy): Eukaryota > Viridiplantae > Streptophyta > Magnoliopsida > Poales > Poaceae > Digitaria > Digitaria exilis. The sequence continues at coordinate 3,079,835 of JACEFO010001669.1, read as the reverse complement.
ATACAGTCTGTAATGCTTGCCAGCAAGCAAAGAGCCATCAGCTCCCGTATCCAAAGTCCAGTAGTGTCTCTACTCAACCTTTACAACTTGTGTTCTCGGATGTTTGGGGTCATGCACCTGACTCGGTGGGAAGATATAAGTATTATGTGAGTTTCATTGATGATTATAGCAAGTTTACATGGATCTATCTTTTGAGATTTAAGTCTGAAGTATTCAAAAAATTTCGTGATTTTCAGAACCTTGTTGAGAGGTTGTTTGATAGAAAAATCATTGCCATGCAAACTGATTGGGGAGACGAGTATGAGAAACTTAACTCCTTTTTTGGTCAAATTGGCATTACTCATTTAGTCTCATGTCCTCACGCACACCAACAGAATGGTGCTGCACAAAGAAAGCATAGACATATCGTAGAAGTTGGCCTGTCCCTCCTTTCTTGTGCTCGTATGACTCTAAAATATTGGGATGAGGCATTTTTTACAACCACATTTCTTATTAATCGAATTTCCAGTAAACTCCTTGATTATAGTACACCTTTAGAGCGTCTTTTTGGAACTACACCAGATTATGCATCCCTTCGGATTTTTGGTTGTGCTTGTTGGCCAAATCTTCGCCCATACAACAAGCATAAACTTGAGTTTCGCTATAAAGAATGTGTGCTCCTTGGCTATAGTAATCTTCATAAGGGGTTTAAGTGCTTAGATGTTTCTACTGGGCGTGTCTACATCTCTCGCGATGTAGTGTTTGATGAAAATATTTTCCCATTCTCCAAACTACATTCTAATGCTGGTACTAGACTTCGAAATGAAACTCTACTTTTTCCTTCACTCTTTTCTTCTGCACCAGGGGGAGAATCTGTAGATGATCATGTGTCTAATGCTGCTAATCCTAATATTTCTGGTGGAGAAAATGGCCTGTTGCAACAGGTTGCAGGGGACGCGCAGCGTTGCATTGCAGGGGACGAGGAGCGATGCACGGAGGCCGGAGCTGATCCTCCGACCAAATCGGCACAGGGACTGGCGCTTCCATCATTGGGAAATCATGGTGCTCCTGAACATTCTCTGTCGACCCAGTCGCCCGAAGGCTCGTGTCCTCTGGCGCACGGGGGGGGGGGGGGGGGGGGGGGGGGACAGCGCCTGCGGGATCCTCTGTGCCGGACGGATCATCTGTGCCTGTTTTGCCTGTGTCACCCTCAGCTACTCCACCTGAGTCTCCACCGCTACGTCCATGAACTCGACTTATAGGTGGCATTCGCAAGCCCAAGGTATACACTGATGGACATGTTCGGTATGCTCATTTTACTTCTAGTGGAGAACCGCACTGTGTAGAAGAAGCCTTGGGTAGTAAACACTAAAAAGAAGCCATGGATGTAGAGTTTGATGCATTGATGAAAAATAAAACATGGCATTTGGTTCCACCTAAAAAGAGCAGCAATATTATAGATTGCAAATGGGTTTATAAAACTAAACTCAAGTCAGATGGGAGCTTAGATAGATATAAAGCTCGACTAGTTGCTAAAGGTTTTAAGCAACGGTATGGTCTAGACTATGAAGATACATTTAGCCCTGTTGTGAAAATGGCTACCATTAGGACCGTGTTGTCGATTGCTGTCTCAAAAGGTTGGAGCTTAAGACAACTTGATGTACAAAATGCTTTTCTTCATGGTATTCTAGAAGAAGAAGTATACATGAAACAACCACCAGGGTATGAGGATAAAAAGGTTCCTAATTTTGTATGCAAGTTTGATAAAGCCTTGTATGGATTAAAACAAGCACCACGTGCATGATATTCTCGGTTGGGCAACAAGCTGCAATGTTTGGGGTTTAAGGCGTCAAAGGCAGACACATCTTTGTTTTATTTTAACAAGGGAGGAGTAACTGTTTTTGTTCTTGTCTATGTTGATGATATAATAGTGACAAGTTCTACAAGTGAAGCTACTGATGGTCTGTTGCAAAATTTGAAGACAGACTTCGCACTGAAGGACCTAGGTGAGCTGCACTATTTTCTTGGCATAGAAGTGAATAAGGTAAATGATGGTATTTTGTTGACTCAAGATAAGTATGCATCTGATCTATTGAAACGGGTTAATATGTTTAACTGTAAGCCAGGTAGTACTCCTCTGTCTACAAGTGAGAAGTTGTCTGTTAATGAAGGAAAACTGCTTGGGCCAAAAGACACTACACATTATAGAAGTATAGTTGGAGCTTTGCAATATTTAACACTCACAAGACCAGATATCTCTTTTTCGGTTAATAAAGTATGTCAATTCCTTCATTCACCAACTGATATACATTGAGGTGCAGTTAAGCGTATTTTGAGATATGTTAAGCAGGACACTAAGATTGGACTTAAAATTGGCAGAAGTGGTTCTGTAGTGGTAAACGATTACTCAGATGCCGACTGGGCTGGCTCTCTAGATGATAGAAGATCTACTGGAGACTTTGTCATCTTTCTTGGAACCAATCTAGTTTCCTGGAGTGCTCGGAAGCAATCTACTGTTTCAAGGTCCAGTACCGAAGCAGAATACAAGGCAATTGCAGATGCAACAGCTGAGATTATGTGGATTCAAACTTTGTTGAAAGAATTGGTGTAAGATGTCCTCCAACAGCAAAGCTTTGGTGTGATAATATGGGAGCTAAGTATTTGTCGTCTAATCCAGTGTTTTATGCTAGAACAAAACATATTGAAGTTGATTATCACTTGGTTAGAGAAAGAGTAATAAGAAATTTGTTGAAGATTGACTTTGTGCCTACAGGAGATCAGGTAGCTGATGGTTTCACCAAGGCCTTGACGGTCAGGCAGCTTGAGAATTTCAAATACAATCTCAACTTAGCAAAGTTGTGATTGAGGGAGGATGTCAGATATAATAGATAATGATGATGTAACAAACCTGTGCATAAGGGTATTGTATCTCGGTTGATTAGTTTAGATAGAGTAGAATCTAACAAGTTGTTGTATAACTCAACTGAGTAACAAACCCTCATGCACATCTTGTTATCCACGCAAGGGGAGGTTCCTTGCCCTATATTAACATGAAGCCGTCGACCAGAGAAAGGCACGACGTTCCACCCAAATTCCGTTCCCTCTGATTTTCTACACACCCACGTCGAGCTCGAGCTCGCCAGCCGCCGCCGCAGCACACCCACGCCGAGCTTGAGCTCACCTACCGCCGCACAAACACACCCGCGCCCGAGCTCAAGCTCAAGGCCGCCGCCGCAGCACACCCGCGCTCGAGATCAAGCTCACCGGGCGACGCTGCCGCACACCCACGCTCCATCTCGCCGGCCTCCTCCGCCCTCTCGATCTGGTGTTCGCCGGCCGTCGTCAATCCCCACTCGAGCTCGCAAGCACGGGCGGAGGTACAGGAAGGTCGTCGCGGCGATGCAGTCGGGGCCCATGCACGCCGAGGATAGAGGTCGGGGGCGGCATGAGCAGGGCAGAGTCGACGACGGGAGCTTGGGCAGCCGGGGAGGGTGGAGCCCGTGGCGGCCGGGAAGGAGGTTGGGGAGGCGCGACATGGATGGAGATATGGGAGCGGAGAGGAAGAAGACTGTGGGCGTGGAGGAGACATGGTGACTGATGGACGGGCCCCACATAACAGTGGTTAACGGAGCAATAACTGGAATCGTTCCATCCCTCCAACCAAACAAAAGATGAAATCGTTCCATCCCTCCAACCAAATACATAGCATAGAACCATCTCATTCCTAAAAATAAGGATGGAACCATTCCATCCTATCTCGCTCTCCAACCAAACGCACCCTAACACCTCCTAATCACACAAATCCTGAGGGCCATGCTTCACCCGCGGGCATGGTCATGAAAATAGTTTTTTACTAATGAAGCATCGAGGAAAAAAAGTCCCCGGTGTCTAAATTTTTTGTCCAAGCATCTTAGTGTGTAAACCGATGCCTCGTTCTTGTTTTTTCAAACTCAGCATTGGTTTTTTATACACTGCCGGTGCTCTTAAATTCCATAAGGCCGTACACATGGTATTCCATCCAAGTGTACTATGCATTTTGTGAGTTTGGGGATGCGGATGCCAGTCGAAACTAAATTTAGGTAGCTATAACTCTGTATTTTATGAGTTCAAAACTAAACACATTACGACAAGTTAGATGTCTACTAATGGATTTTATTTTTTTTTCTCAAAGTGACGCAACGAAGAAAGAACCAACCTGCATTTAATATTATAAGTATTTCCTTCGTCTCAAATAAGTGTTCTTTTAGAAAATCTCAGACAGAATAGTAAGAATGCAAAATGCCGTACGTGATCCTAATCAGTATGTCTAGTTGAGTTTGATAGGCAAGCTAAATTATGGATTCTTGAACTATTTATGCACCTGAATACCTAATTAACTTAGCACACCAACGAGAGGGATGCCTGTTTAGCTTCCAATAAGCTCATGATTTGTGTAGGATCACGAAGTTAATATGTAGTATGCTCTATGCTTTACTTTTAAATTAAACTCTAAAAGAACACTTACGTTATGACAGAGGGGTAGATATTATCATCATTGCTGAAATATGTGCTTTTTTTAGTAAGTTGGAATGTTAATTTATCTACTATAAGGGCAACTCGAGTCCTGGTTCGACTCGTTCTAACCGCAAAGATCGAACAAGACAAAGTTCGACTCTCACAACATGAATACCACGGAGTGATTGGTTTGCACTTGATATGTTGCCTACTTTTAAACTCTATAAAAGAACCTGCACACAAGAAACTCTATAAAAGAAAACTTACGTTATAAAAGAAAACCACATATTATCATCAGTACAATATGTGGTTTTTTTAGTAAGTTGGGATATTAATTTTCTTTACTAAAACTTTGTGAACTTTTTATTCTCCACAGGGATCACAAGCGAGGGAATTGAAAATAGAGGTAATTGTGGAATTACCAAAAAAGAAAATGTTATAGGGCAGTATCAATATCATGACAAGATATTGCATTATGCCCATAATTATTGTGGAACCAGTTGTATATGTTGGATATATCCGGAAAACAAGGAGAAATATATCTGGAGCCGGTTTTCCAGGCAGTACGTCTACGGGAAAATCAAAATATAGGTAGGGGTATGATATCCTGTAGGCAAAAGGAGGTTCCATGGTTTGGAATATACAAAAATCCTATACAAATAAAAATCATTTTATAGCACCATCTCTACTCCTAAAAAGAGTATAATGTGTAGTCGTCGCCACCTGCGACACCAAGCGTCGCCCCTCTCATCCGTCTCGTGTCGCCCTGCGTCCGCGTTGTGCCCTCGTATCGCGTCCGCGTCGCCCCCTTGCGACTCCACGTCCACATCGCGATCGTCATCGCGTCGCCCCCTCCCTCATCCCCTTTCCTTCACGGTACCTTCCTTCCATCCGACATCCCACCCGTCCACTGATTGTGCCTTCCGTTCTGTATCACGGGAGCAAATCACGGGAGAGAACCACTGGTAACAAGGATCATCAAACAAATGAACACGTCCTCGACGCCGCCGGCCCTGCCCAGTGGATCGACCGGTGCCACCTTCTTCTTCCTCTCCGAGCTGCACGCCAACGTCGCCGCCGTCTGGCCTCATTCCGTCCGCGTGTCCGAGGCCGACGCCGTCGGCCCTGATCGACGCACCGACACCACCCATCGTCCGCTGCACGCCAATGTCGCCGCCACGGTCAGTCGGTCACACACCAAACCTCCGATCCTTCGACATCCGTTCGACAAAGTGGCGTCGCTCGATGTCGTGGCCGTAGTTGCCTGACCACCGTCGCCCCCAATCACACCCGGTCCTTCTTCCCGGCACCTCCACACCCGCGTCTGATCCCTTCCTTTGACCTCTTCTCTGCATCGCCGTCGAGAATGGTGCGCCCCGTATCTGATCCTTCCTTCGAGCTCTTCCTTCGCCGCCTGTCTTCAGGTGCATTTGCAGGATTGCGTCAGGTGTGTATAATTAACATTGATGTCTCATTTACGTCCTAATTAGCCTCTTAGATAACCGGCGAGTTGCTGTTCAGACCTGGCGGCGAACAACAGGCTTGCATTCTTGCAAGGTAATGGATGCCTCTACCTGCACCTGCCCAATCTGCGGTGCTTCTCGTGTTCAGACCTAGCAAGGGCTCTTAGTTTTTTTCTACTCAAATTTCATCCTAAGAATTTAATGCTTTTTTTTTACCAACAATGGTGGTGTGATAGTAGTACGGTGCACAAAGAACCCTAGCGGACTGCCCGTAGCGGTGCTGCTCATGTTCAGACCACAAAGAACAGCACGGTTCTGGTGATAGCCCTTACTGTGAATATCTGAGAAAAATACAGTGATTAGAAGACCGTGCTTTGTATACCCTCGGCTAGCTTGTAGCTAGGGCCTGACATGGAGAAATGATTTTGCATGGGTTTATGTCAATAGGATTTAGTGGTCAGCACGTCTCAATTCGCCATATCAATCTTTGTTTATGTAGTTCTTAACTTACTGAGAGTGCAGTGTATTGATGCATGGCCTTGAACTAAACGGTTTTGGACTGCTGTTACATACGTACTTACATATTTAGCCCGAGTTTAGATGTCATATAAAATTGAGGGTAGTTTTCAAGGAAATAAACATACATCGTTTTCATGTTTCCAATCTACTAAATGCTTTATAATACATGAGTTAGCATGATTGTGCTCCATTTTTAATTAGTAAACTGAGCTTTGTTGTTATCTATTTTCACTTGACAGTTGCTGGTATGGACTTTGCCAGCCGATCACTTACTACAAATCTGGGTGTACGCCATGCCGCAGTTGCCAGCACGAATTGATCCATCTGTCTACAGGCAAATTAGAAAATATGTTTGTTTTCTGGATAATATGGAAATTGTTAAAAGGAAAAGTTTCTATCTTCGGTGCTTAACCTATTGCCACTAGCGTGTTTTCATAATAACAAGATTGTAGATGGGTTGAGTTCCACGAGGTGGAGACGGAGCACACTTTTCAAAGATGGGACATGAGTAGTATCGTGGAAAGGAAACACAAGAGAGTACAGGGGACATTGGTACATGCTCCTAATTTTGATTGATGGGCAGGTGTGTTCAGGTTACATGTATTTTTATTCAAGTCTTATATACTGAGTCAAAACATTGTTTTATATCTACTATTAATATCTATGTTTGTAGAGAACAAAAATGGAAGCCGCTGCATATGATTCGCGGCTCATGGCGATCAACAGTACCATTGTTCAAGGAGAAACCAACGACTTCATGAGACGGGTCTACTCCCCAACATATCATCATCCCAGGCCTAATATTTTCTGTCTATATTAGGATTATTTTGTTCTCCTTACTACAAACACTATAATCAATTAACCAGAGAGCTCTTCAGATTCCAAAGTGTCTCGAACCTTTCGAAAATTTGACGATGTGTAACGACAACAGTAAAATATGTTCGCACATATTACTGAATACTTTGTACCTCTATAATTAGTTCATGATAAATAAAAAATAATATTGAGTGAATATGTTTATGTACCGCGTCGTTTCAAGACGTTATAGATCTGGTTGTCTATGTCACTAAGATCCAAAATAGGGATGGTTGTCAGTGGTGACTGTTGCTTGTGGTGATAATGAACGAGAGGTAAGAGCATCTCCAAGAGTGCTAAAAACCTGATTTGTTTGGGGACTTTGTATTAAATTATTGGGAGGAAAAAACACCCCTCCACCCAACTATTCCCAAAAAATGGTTTGTAGTATTGGGAGCACAAGAGGTGGGGGGCACATCTGGCTGCAGATGGAGTACCTATTGGGCGTGTTGAAAAATTAAAAACTAGATTAGACAATTGTTGGAGCACACAGTGTTTTATCTTTATTCTTAAAACTAGGTATTGGGATGCTTTATTAGGCGCTCTTGGAGATGCTCTAAATTGATTGATGTATAGTACAATCTATATAACTTGCAGATCATATATTATATCTACAACATGTAAGGGAAATTTGATCGTCGTCCATGTGATGTACTCACGTACACACCTCGTGCGACACTTTTGGGAATATCGGAAAGCATCCCCTTAATTCCACACTTCAGATGCCTTCCATGTCAAAGTAGATAGGACAATACCATTCTGAATATTTTGAATTCAAGTAAAAATTGTCTATTAACAATATGTTTTTTTCACCGTATGGCCAATTGGTTTTCTCTCTGATTTGTCGTGAATCATGGGACTTGTAATGTAACATACTGTTGTCATCACTCACTGTATTTGGCTTTTGTGATGTTCTATATTGTTCCTTCTATGATTTTTATGTCCCGTTGCAATGCACGGGCACGAACCTAGTATTTATATATTTTCGTGCCGACTACGCAGGCACACACCGACACATGTTAAGGCGGTAAATCCCGTCTCCGGTCTCCCTGCTATATATGCGCGCCGCCGTTGGAGTATCTTCTCAACGCTGTCACGGGCAAACCCCTAGTAGTAGGCCCTAGCGTTTGCATCGATCTTGATCATCCTCTCCTTCCATGGCCGCCGCCACCACCGACCCCTGCGCCATCTGCCTCGGCGAGATCAGCCGCGGCCAGGCCGTCTTCGTCGCCGAATGCTCCCACACCTTCCACCACCGCTGCATCTCCGACAGCGTCGCCCACGGCAACCGCGACTGCCCGCTCTGCAAGGCCACGTGGCGCGTCGTGCCGTCCGACGACCCTGTCCCCGCTCCGGCGATGATGTCGCCGCCGCGCGCGTACGCCGACGACGATCCGGTGGCGCAGCAGACCGCTGTCCAGGCGCAATCAGCAGATGGCCAGTCGCCGGTGGCCGGAGAGATGTCTCTGAAGACGCACTGCGAGTTCCCGGCCGTGGCGAGGGACGCGTCCCGCGACAACTTCGCCGTGCTCGTGCACGCCAGGGCGCCGGGGCTCGCGTCCGCGGCGGACGCCGAGGCGGCCCAGCGCGCGCCGGTTGACCTCGTGACGGTGCTCGACGTCAGAGGCAGCATGACCGGATCCAAGCTGGCCCTCGTGAAGCGGGCCATGCGCTTCGTCATCAACAACCTCGGCCCGGACGACCGTCTCAGCGTGGTGTCCTTCTCGAGCAGGGCGAAGCGCGAGATGAGGCTCGCCCGCATGTCGGACGACGGGAAGGCCTCGGCGAAGCTCGCCGTGGAGTCCCTCGTCGCCTGCGGCAGCACGAACATCGGCGATGGCCTCAAAGTGGCATCCGAGGTGCTCGAACACCGCCGCTACAGGAACGCCGTGACGAGCGTCATCCTCCTCTCGGACGGGCAGGACACCTGCATCGGCAACCGAGACTTCAGAGTGCTTGTGCCAACTCCGTTCAGGGTCTCCGGTGATCGCCGGCCCGGGCCGATCCACACGTTCGGCTTCGGCGCGGATCACGACGCGGCGGCGATGCACACCATCGCCGAGGTGACGGGTGGCACGTTCTCCTTCATCGGGAACCTGGCGGTCATCCAGGACTCGTTCGCGCAGTGCATCGGTGGGCTCCTCTCGGTGGTCGTGCAGGGCGCGCGCATCCTCGTCGAGTGCGCTCACCCGGGCGTACGCGTCCGGCAGGTCAAGTCGGGACGCTACGAGAGCACCATCGACGCCGACGGCCGCACCGCCACGGTCGACGTCGGCGAGCTCTACGCCGAGGAGGAGAGGCGCTTCTTGTTCTTCCTCGACGTGCCGAGTGCCGAGGCTGATGGAGAAGACGCCACGCAGCTCGTCAAGGTGAGATGCACATACCGGGACGTGGCGACGGGGAGCTCGGCCGACGTTGCAGGCGAGGATGCAGTGGTTCAGAGGCCGGCTGAGGTGACCAACCCGGTGGTGTCCGTGGAGGTGGAGAGGGAGCGTATCCGCGTGGCCGCGGCCGAGGAGATCGTCGCGGCACGGGATGCGGCGGAGCGTGGCGCTTTCGGGGAGGCCAGAAGCATACTCGGACGCCGGCTCTATTGCATGCGGAGGTCCATGCCTGTGAACTTGGCCGGGGACCCGATGATGGAAGCGCTGGAGGAGGAGCTGGAGGAGTGCGAGGAAGACGTGGAGGACGAGGACGAGTACGTGGCGACGGGGCGCGCGCGTTTGCTCACTGGTATAAACGCGCGCGCGCAGCAACGCGCCTCGTTCGTGTCATCTGTTCGTAAAAAGGGAGGAAGAAGTAAGCAACGTGGATTGGAACGCCAACGCGCGCCGCAGCCGTACATGACCACGGCGATGAAAAGCATGCTTAAGAAGTCGCAGAAGGCGCGCGAGAAGCAGCGGACCTCGCCGTCACCGCCGCCGCCGACGAAGAGGAGGCGTGGAGATCACAGCTCATCAAGCAAGTAACTCGTCAAGTGAAGATGAAGAAGAGGAGGACTGCGAGTGATTAGCGCGCGGCTACGGAGTCCAATTATCAAACGTTTTGTTTTGAACACAATGAGCAGGCGAAATGCTTGTTAACTTAATTTAGATTTTTTAGGGGGATTATTAGCTTAATTACGTTGGTTGGTGGCTTGCTTAATTTGAAGTTTGGATGATTTAGGTGCCGTGCTTTTTTGGTTCAGTGATATTAATGATCTAGAGAGAAACATGTCAATCCAATTTATTAGCTGTTCAATTTCAGTTGTCGACATTCTTTTTCTCTAAGTAGTTAGCCGTACTTGTGAATTGTTCCAAGTGGGGAACATCTTGAAAGCAATTTGCAATGCATCCGCAGACAAAAAAAAAAAATCAAATGGCACGAGGAATAGGAAAAAGCTAACCAACCCCCGAGTGTTGGATAGACACTCCCTATTAGGTGCTATAAAGGGAATTTTTTGTATAGGATTTTTTGTATTCCAAACCCTCAAACCTCCTTTGTCTACATGATATTTATACCTATACTAGCTTTATGCCCGTGCGTTGCTACGGGCGGGAAAAAAATAGTGAACATGGCGACAATATTGCAAAGTAAACACATATGTAAACTAAGACGACAACAGAGAATCAAAAAGACAAAAAATGACAATATTATCCTTGTATAAGTCCGCCCTTAAAGTGTCCTAGTGGTTCCGAAAGTAGTCCGATCGTGAGCTCTCAATCTTTATGTACTTTATGTTCATCATTCATTGCGCCCCGTCTAGACGCACTTCACAATCTCTCTCTTTGTTATGATTTAATGCATCGAGCACTTGTGATGGTGAACTCAACATAGTTGGAACACCGAAATGTCAATTTCACAAAAAATAATATAATGATTATTTATATTGCATAATAAATACGAAAAGCTATATCTCATCTACATGGGATAGACTATATCAATTATGTGAGACAATTAATATAATTAAGTATGAGTTGTCGCAATTAATTGGAATTAACTCCATTTACCAAAACACAAAATATGACGTTTGATGTTTTCATAAATTATTACTTTGAGGAGACCAAATAATTTAATTGAGTCCCTGATGGATACATGAGGTCGCGCATCACTCCGATGTAACCAAGATTCATCCTCATCGGATGCATATTTTCCGCTGCTCCACTTGGCACTCCCATCTTCTGCAAAAGTGTTTGTATGACTCATATTATTATTATTGTATCTTACAATTACATATAACTATATATAAACAGAAAAGCATATGGTAGCCAAAAGAAACAGTTGGCTCTTCCAATATCACTACATATAATATTCATATAATATTTAGGGGTGATTATATTGATATCCCATAGGACAGTTAAAGATTTTTTTTATAATTTTAACTAAACAATACCTGGTCGCGATCCATCATTTTTTTTTTGACGGGCTTCACGACGCTTCTTATTGACCTTATTCCTTTACTCTTCCGTCATTGCTGCACATCGAGCCCTTTATAATTTCCGCCTACGTTCCTTAGGATCTACCTTGTACACCATTGTGTGTGGCTGGCGTGATCTGTGGAGGTAGGGAAAGGTGTGCCTAAGGTAGAAGAAGGGCTCAGGCTAGCATGGGGTTTGAGCAGGGCTTCGCCGTTGTGTGTGTATGCGCATGCGAGAGCAGCGGCAGCAAGGCGCCAGCATGGTGGCCGTGTATGTGTGTGTCCTCCCCTGTGGGACTGCAGAGGATTGCTCCTTTTATAGCTGAGCTCTAGGGTGAGCCGAGGTGAGAGGAGAGCTGGCCAGGGAGCGTGGCGCCGCCGCCAGAGGACGTTGGAAGCGAGCGGTTCGGCAGCTCCGATCCTGCATCTGCATGTACGCCGACAGCAGCTGCATGGCGAGAGACTTATTCAAATTTGCAACTAATGAAGCCTTATCTTCTGATGATCTGGAACCTTCCGCGCTTCCCAAACAAGAGGACGCTACGGTAGTGTCGGCGGTGGCATACGGGGTACCTCACGCCGGCGAGTGTCGATCACAGAACACGCACGTCTCGGTGGAGAATGGTTCAAGAGACGCAAGACAAAGAGGATTATACTAGTTCGGGAGCGATCCCTACGTCCAGTGAAACGAGCTCCAAATCATATTGCTCTCTTGGCGGTGGGTTACAGCGAAGGCCGGTTCTAGCCTTGTGTGTGAAGTGTGCGTGTAGGGGACTTAGTGCTGTGTGTGAAGTGTGCGTGTAGGGGACTTAGTGCTCTAGAGATCGAAAAGGAATTCTCCTCCCTCCTCTCTCTCTCGCAGGGACGCCCTCCCCTTTTATAGTCCAAGGGGAGAACAACTTTACAACGTTATTTTACCTATCTACCCCCCAAGGGCCGGATGCCCCCGGTGGTTGCGCGCTGTCGGCCTGGTGCGTCTTGGCGACCCCTTCCTCGGTTGCCGCGTGTCCTCATCCCTCCCATCCGCAACTTCCCGGTAGCTTCCTCCTTGGCTGTTAGCGCAGGAGCATGCATGCAGCTCCCCTTTTCCCTTGCGCAGGGCTGCAGATCAGCTTTTGCAGATGGCAGGTGTTGGCGGGTGGCACACGGGGTACCTCACGCCGGCGAGTGTCGATCACAGAACACGCACGTCTCGGTGGAGAATGGTTCAAGAGACGCAAGACAAAGAGGATTATACTGGTTCGGGAGCGATCCCTACGTCCAGTGAAACGAGCTCCAAATTGTATTGCTCTCTTGGCGGCGGGTTACAGCGAAGGCCGGTTCTAGCCTTGTGTGTGAAGTGTGCGTGTAGGGGACTTAGTGCTCTAGAGATCGAGAAGGAATTCTCCCTCCTTCCCTCTCCGCAGAGACGCCCTCCCCTTTTATAGTCCAAGGGGAGGACAACTTTACAACGTTATTTTACCTATCTACCCCCAAGGGCCGGATGCCCCCGGCGGTTGCGCGCTGTCGGCCCGGTGCGTCCTGGCGATCCCTTCCTCGGTTGCCGCGTGTCCTCATCCCTCCCATCCGCAACTCCCCGGTAGCTTCCTCCTTGGCTGCTAGCACAGGAGCGTGCATGCAGCTCCCCTTTTCCCTTGCGCAGGGCTGCAGATCAGCTTTTGCAGATGACAGGTGAGCAGGTGATGTCGGGTGTCGGTCGGGAGAAAGCGTTAGTCGCACGCCTTCCTCCGAACAAGTCGGATTTGACTTGGGGAGGGTCTTCGAGAGCCCTCCGTCTTTTCCGTCGTGAGTGTTTATCGACTAGCAGGACCCCTCGCGGGGGTCTGCCCATCCGACCCTAGGGTCGGGGGTCGGGCGAGGCGGACGCGCCCGACCCCTCCGGCCCATGGGTCGTCCGGAGCAGGCTAAGGCCGGGTGAAGCGGGGAGCTCATGTCCACGCGCCCTCGGAACCCTCGGAGGGTCGGGCGAGACGGAACCTTCCGACCAGTTTGCGCTGGAGTTGCCGGGGTCTTCTTCTGTTAACGCGCCGTTCGCAGGCGTACTGACAGTGGGCCCTCTAATCCATGATCTCCACAGTAGCCCCCGACCTTGCAGAGGAATCAAAGACTCGTGTGCGAGGTCATGCCCTTTTCCTCGGGGGAGTTGGATTCCGTAGGGAGGCCCTTCTTTCCCTCTACGTTCTCGCAAATTCCTGGCGTCCTCCGGAATTCCTGGAGTGTGACTTGGGCGACGCCTCGATGGCGAGGCCCGGCATCCAATACGTCATGGGGGTCACGGCCCCCTTCGCGAGGCATCAGCCCGAGCCCAGCTGCGCGCGGCCGTGAACAAGCAGATCACGGAGATCTGGCTGGGCCCACGAATCGCGGTGGTCTGACTAGTTGCAGATGGGAACAGACCCGCCATCGAGTACGACGCGACGCGGCGGTCAGACTTCGGACTCGACCCCACGGTCGTGGTGGGCCCAACGAGGCGTGCGGGCATGGTGGGCAGTTAATGCCCTATTCCGCCTCCCCGTGCCACGCGCGCACGTCGGGCGCGTCTTACGCCGTTGGATTTAATCCGGGGGCGAAGAGCGCTCGGTCATGCGACCCCTCAGTGCGGCAGCCCGCCACCCCGCCGCCCCTATATATTCAAGGACTCCGGCGTGATAGGGTACGCTTTTCGCCTTCCATCGCACAACTCTCGCCTCCTTGCTTCCGTTCGTCCTCCGTTCTTGCTTTAATCTAATCTTCAATCTTCCTCCCCCTAAGTCCTCCTCCGTTGAGATGGCCACCAGGGGTTCTTCTTCCTCGACGCAGCTTCGCCCATGGGCGCGGTCGACCGCGCCCGAGGCCGCCCTCGAGTCGCTCGTGACTCGAGGGCTTCTCTGCCCGCGCACCGAGCGGGAGGAGTGGATCTCTCCGCCCCCCTCCCACAAGACCCCATCGCCGCCGGCGGGGTACGTGGTGAGCTTCATGGCGGTGTGGTGGGCAAGGTGAACCCGATGAAACTGCCGAGCCCCCGAGCCTTTGAGCTTTTGGCGGTGGGGTGGGCGAGGTGAACCCGATGGTTCTGCCGAGCCCCCGAGCCTTTGAGCTTTTGGCGGTGGGGGAAGCGAGGTGAACCCGATGGTTCTGCCGAGCCCCCGAGCCCTTGAACTCTGGCAGCGGGGGAAGCAAGGTGAACCCGATGGTTCAGCCGAGCCCCCGAGCCCTTGAATTCCTGAGCTTTGGCTGTGGGGGATGCAAGGTGAACCCGATGGTTCTGCCGAGCCCCCGAGCCCTTGAACTCTGGCAGCGGGGGAAGCAAGGTGAACCCGATGGTTCAGCCGAGCCCAGCCCTTGAATTCCTGAGCTTTGGCTGTGGGGGAAGCAAGGTGAACCCGATGGTTCAGCCGAGCCCCCGAGCCCTTGAATTCCTGAGCTTTGGCTGCGGGGAAAGCAAGGTGAACCCGATGGATCAGCTGAGCCCCCGAGCCCTTGAACTCAGTTGCGAGATGACCTCGAGAGGCTGGATCTTTAAGGCTTTCAAGGTCGTCGGGTTTAGATCCGAGGCTCGTGCTCTCGGGCGATCCGAACGCCAAGTGGTCCCTTAGCCAAATTACCCGAGCCCCCCGGGCCTCTGTATCCCTTGCCGTGGCTAGGCGCCGCCCAGCGCTTGACTGCGGGTCCCTGCAAAAAGATAGACCCGGTAGGTCAAAAACATAGTTAGTTTCCTTCATCCTAGTTTCATCACAGGAATGCCTTTGTGCATTCTCGGCTCGATTCATGTCGAGAAGGGGTCCCCCGGCCTGGCTATGTTTGCTTGGGTTTGTTGGCAGGTCGGCCGTCCGGCACGGCAACCGTGCGATCCCTAGCCGCGGGGGCGTAGGCCGTTGCAACGCGGCTGCGCCAGACGTCCCTACCTACCCGTTGAACAACGCCAGGGGTCTCCTCAGAATCATAGGGCCGGATAATAAACGGAAAGCTCAAAGGAAATGACTATAAACTGAATTGAAAGAACTAGAGTGTAGAGGGTTCACTTATCTGGCCGGCTTGGGGCCAGGGGGAGGGCTTCCGTGGCCCACCCCTGTCGAGTCTTCTGCCATGTGATGAAGAGTTGACGCAGCACCGTGAGCTTGAGGTTGTGATGAGGCCGACGTCGCGACCCGAGGCTCACAGTTACTGTAGCTTCCGAGGCTTTGCGGTCGGCAGTAGTGCCCCCGGAGACGGGGCTCCATCGGTTGGGTGGTGGCCTCTGCCTCCGGGGCAGTACCGCCGAGCGGTTCAACCATGGTCAAACTGCTTTTTAAGTTGTGCGGCTCCTCCGTCTGCCGGCGATGTGGTACTAAAAATAGATACCATCCACCGCGGGACTCTTCCCATAAAAGGAAAGGAATGGACCTCGTTCAGTCCCAGCCCAATTCCGGTTTCGGCCTTTTGGGCCTATCCTCCTGCGAGGGTCCTCGTCGAACCCCTTCTCACTGACGGGAATCTCCCGACCCCTCCGTGGGGTCGGGCAGGTTGGTGTCGCACCCGCTGCCCTCTCCTCCCTCCGCGGGTGATCATGGGTAGAAGCATCGGAGCTGCTCAATGTTCCAAGCGTTGGAAAGGTGGGTTCCATCTGGCATTGCCAGCTTATAGGAACCCGGGCGGAGGACCCGTACTATGATGTAAGGCCCCTCCCACGGGGGTGAGAGCTTGGTGAAGCTGCGGCGATCTTGGGCTAGCCTCAAGACCAAGTCGCCCACTTGAAACGCGCGACCGCTCACTCGCTGCGCGTGGTAATGCCTCAAGCTTTGCTGGTACTTGGCCGAGTGCGCCACCGCTACTTCCCGAGCTTCCTCCAACTGGTCCGCAGCATCTTCAAGGTGACCCTATTTGCTTCTTCGTCGAAGGCTTGAACCCTTGGGGAGCCATAGTCTATGTCGGTGGGGAGGATCGCCTCAGACCCATAGACCATGTAGAACAGGGAGAAACTCATGCCGCGTGTCGGAGTCGTCCGCAGACTCCACAGGACGGAGGATAGCTCCTCCATCCACTTGGCGCCGAGCTTATGAATGCGCTTGACCAGCCGGTTGAATATCCGCGGCTTCAACCCTTGTAGGATCATGCCGTTGGCGCGCTCGACCTGGCCGTTTGTGCGCGGGTGAGCGACTGCCGCCCAAGCCACCTCGATCCCGTAGTCGTCACAGAGGTGGGCGAACCTCTACCCCGTGAACTGAGATCCATTGTCGGTGATGATGGTGTTCGGAACACCAAACCGGCACAGGATGTCACGGAAGAAGCGGACGGCTTGCTCTGACGTAATTTCCGTCAGTGGGCGCGCTTTAATCCACTTCGTAAATTTGTCAACGGCGACAATCATGCGGGTGAAGCTCCTGGGCACTCTTGGCAGAGGCCCGACCATGTCCAGTCCCCAGACCGCGAATGGCCAGGTAATGGGTATGGTCTGGAGCGCCTGGGCTGGTAAAGGCGTCTTGTTGGCATAGAACTGGCAGCCTTCGCACGTTCGCACGATTCGCTCGGCGTCCGCGATGGCTGTGGGCCAGTAGAATCCTTGCCTGAAGGCCGACCCCACCAACGATCGGGGCACCACATGGTGACCGCACACCCCGCCATGGATGTCCTTCAGCAGCGATCTCCCCTCCTCGTTGAGGATATAGCATTGAAGAACACCATTGTGGCCCCGGTGGTACAGGCTGCCTCGATTATTCTGTAGGACTTGGCCCTTCGGACGAGGCGTCGGGCCTCTGTTCGTCCGGCTGGGAGGGCCCTGTCGACGAGCCAGCTTAGGAAGGGTGTACGCCAATCCCTCTCTAGCTCGGGTGGGTCCTCCAGAGGCTGTTCTTCATCGAGATCCGGCCCTCCGTCGGGGTCGGACACGATGGACGCCACCACCCTCGTTGGGTCGAGGCTTCTCTCGGGGTCGAGCGACTGCTCGGGGTCGGGCCCCAAGGCAGACGCTCCTTCGTTGAAGTTTACCGACGGCTGGTGCTGGTTGTCCGCAAACACGCCTGGCGGGACTGACTGCCGCCAGGACGCGAGCTTGGCTAGCTCATCGGCCACCTTGTTGTACTCCCGTCGGAGGTGTACGAAACCTAAACCCTTGAACTTCTCTTGCGCCCTGCGCGCGGCCTCGCAGTAGACTGCCAACTTTGGATTGTAGCACTTGGCGTCGCCATTGACCTGATTGACCACAAGTTGAGAGTCGCCGTGAGCCTCTAGCCTGTGGATGCCTAGCTCCTTGGCTACCCGCAACCCGGCGAGCAGGGCTTCATACTCCGCCATGTTGTTCGACGCGGGAAAGTGGAGCCGTATAGCGTAGCACATCATCACCCTCATAGGAGAGATGAAGACGACCCCAACCCCCGACCCGGTTCGGTTCTGAGCCCCAACGAAGTGAAGGATCCAGTACTCAAGGTCGGCCGGGGCTGGAAGGAGCTGTGTCTCCGTCCATTCAGCGACAAAATCTGCAAGGATTTGAGATTTGATTGCTGACCTTGGCGCGTAAGAGATGTCATAGCCCATGAGCTCGAGGGACCACTTGGCGATTCTTCCCGTCGCCTCCCTATTGTTGACCACCTCTCCTAACACGTGCTCCGTGACGATAGTGACACGATGAGCGTCGAAGTAGTGTCGGAGCTTGCGCTTGGCGATGAGGATGGCGTAGATCATCTTCTGGATGTGGAGATAACGCGTCTTCGACTCGGTCAATATCTTGCTGATGTAGTAGACCGGGTGCTGCACCTTTAGGGTGTGCCCTTCCTTCTCGCGTTCCACCACGAGAACAGCACTGACCACCTGAGTGGTCGCCGCGACGTACAGGAGAAGGTGCTCCCCTTCGCGTGGGGGCACGAGGACGGGCGGCTTGGTGAGCATGTGCTTGAGCTGGTCAAGCGCCTGCTGAGCCTCCATGCTCCACTCGAAGCGGCCGTCCCTCTTCAGGAGCTTGTAGAGAGGAAGTCCCCGCTCTCCCAAACGTGCTACGAACCGCCCCAGCGCAGCGAGGCTCCCGGTCAGCTTCTGGACGTCCTTGACAGAACTGGGCGGTCCCATGTTGGTGACAGCTGCAATCTTCTCGGGGTTCGCTTCGATGCCCCTGGCGGAGACAATGAATCCCAGGAGGAGGCCTTTCGAGACCCCGAATACGTATTTCTCTGGGTTGAGTTTTACGCGGTTCGCCCGCAAGCGTTCGAACGTGGCCTCCAGGTCTTGGACTAGATCGTCCGCTCGCCTGGACTTGGCTACGATGTCGTCCACATATACCTCGACGGTTCGCCCGACGAGGTCCCCTAAACACTGGTTCATGCAACGCTGGAACGTTGCACCAGCATTTTTTAGCCCAAAGGCCATCATGGTGTAACAGAATACACCACAAGGGGTCACGAAGGAAGTGGCCAGCTGGTCGGATTCCTTGAGCGCAATCTGGTGGTACCCGGAGTAAGCGTCAAGGAAACATAGGGCTTTGCACCCAGCGGTAGAGTCTATGATCTGGTCGAAGCGAGGGAGGGGATAGGGGAACTTTTCGCAAGCTTTATTGATATTGGTGTAGTCGATACACATTCTCCATTTCCCATTCTTTTTCTCGACGAGTACAGGATTTGCCAATCACTCGGGGTAGCGTACCTCCCTAATGAACCCTGCATCTAACAGCTTGGCTACTTCTTCGATGATTATCTTGCGTTTGAAGTCGTTGCAGCGCCTTGTGGGCTGACGGACAGGCTTCGCGCCTTTGCGAATGTCCAAGGAATGCTCTGCGACTTCCCGGGGGATTCCTGACATGTCTGCGGGAACCCAAGCGAACATGCCGATGTTCGCCCGGAGGCAGTCGACGAGCGCGCTTTCCTACTTCTCCGTGAGGGTGGAGGAGATGATGGCCGTCTTGCTCCCCGAGGACTGAGGATCGAGGAGCACCCTCTTCGTGTCACTCGACGGCTGGAACTCCCTGTCATCCTCCAACTCGAGCATCGCTTTCTTGCGTGCGGGGCCATCGCCATCCTCAGCGTCGTGCACCTCTCGATCTTCGGGGATGGAGGTTAGGACCGCCATCGCGCTGACCGCCACTTGAGAGACGGTGCGCTCTTCGAAAGCCTTCGCGGCTGCCCTGGCCTTGGCGAGCTGTCGTGATGCGACAAGAGCTGCTGCCAGCGTGCAGCTCTCCTTCTCGCACTCGTAAGCCACCTGTGGGGATGTTCCCACCACAATGACACCGTTGGGACCCGGCATCTTGAGCTTGAGGTAGACGTAGTTTGGGACGGCCATGAACTTAGCGTAGCACGGCCTGCCCAGGATCGCATGGTATGAACCGTCGAAGTCCACCACCTCGAAACAGTGTCTCGGTACGGAAATTCTCCCGATCTCCAAAGGTGACCAGTAGGGTGATTTGACCCAGCGGGACAGCCTCCTTCCCTGGGACGACCCCGTAGAATGGAGCCCGTTCCGGGCGCACATGGGACCTTGGGACACCCAAGGCGTCCAATGTGCTCGCGTACATGATGTTGAGGCCACTTCCTCCGTCCATCAACACCTTGGAGACGCGCTTCCTTGCGATTATCGGGGCCACGACCAGAGGGAGCTTCCCCGGATGCGGGACGTACTTCGGGTGATCGGATTGGTCGAAGGTGATCGCAGCCTCAGACCATCGGAGAAACTCCTGGTCGGCTGAATGGTGCGTCGCTTTGATGCCTGTGGCTCTGGGCTACCAAAGATCATGAGGTACTCGTCGGGTTCGGGGAACGAGTCGGTCGCTACTCCCTTGCTCTGCGACTGAGGGGTCGGGCTGACCCCGTCCAGCCTACCCATGAGGAACTTCCTCATAAGTCCACACTCGCGGTACTTGTACTTGACGGGGGTCGCGTGGTTCGGGCATGGACCCTCGAGCAGCTGCTCGAAGTAGTCGGGGGTCGGGCCCTCGTTGGGTTGTCGCCCTTGGGGTCGGTCATCTCGTCTTTGGCCTTGCAGCATCCGGCCCTGAGGTCGGGAGGGCTTGGGGTCTGCGACGGTGATGAACTCGACCCGCCTCTCCTTCTTCTTCTTTTTCTTCTTCTCTCGGTAATCCGATGGTCCTGCCTCGTCGGCAGTCTCCTCGCGCTTCTTCTTCCCTCCGTCCTCGGGAAAATGCGCCAGTACGGCTTCCTCTCCTTGCGCTTCTTCAGCAGCCATGTCGAGGACCTCCTTGATCATCTTCGGGCACTCCCTGCCGATTCGACTGGCCAAGGGTCGGCTCTTGGTGCTTCCCATCAGCGCAACGATGGCATCAGCATCAGTGGCGTCCGGGAGGTTGTTGTACTGCCGAGAGAACCGACGCAGGTAATCGCGCAGGGTCTCCCCGTGCCTCTGCTTGCACCTCTTGAGGTCCCAGACCTTGCCTGGGCGTGCGCAAGTGCCTCGGAAGTTCCCGACGAAGATACCCCTCAGGTCCGCCCAGGTTCGGATCTTCCCGTTCGGCAAGCGCTCGAGCCACGCGCGAGCTGGCTCTGCCAAGTACAGGGGGAGGTTTCGTATGATGACTTTGTCATCGGAAGCCCCTCCCACTCGGCACGCAAGCCGGAAGTCGTCCAGCTAGACCGAGGGGTCTGTCTCCCCATCGTACTTGCTGAAGTTGGCGGGGAGGCGGAACCGTAGGGGAATTGCTACGGTGCGGATCTCATGAGAGAAAGCGGCCGGGCCGAGACAGTCGGAGTCGGAGTTCGAGTCCCACTCCTCTTCTGCCCCGACGTACGCCTCACGCCAACGATGTCTGATGCGGGGAACACGATCTTCCGGCTCCTCCGACTTGTCCTGACGCCGAGCCTCGATGGTGTGTCGCACGTCTCGGTCGGGGCCCAGCCGGTTCTGAACCCTCGCTACCTCCATGTCCGGAGGGTCCCGTCGTGAGCCATTGGCCGGCCTCTTCCTGTCGACGGGGCTGGGGGAGCGCGAGTTTCCGGCAGAGTGCCGCCTTCTTCCCGCGGAGCTCGCCGCCTGCCGCACCGCAGCACGCTCAAGGAGCGTCCTCAACCCATTCTAGATCCGGAGTTCCTCGAGGGTGGACGGCTGTGGCAGCTGCCTGCTGAGCAGCGTAGCCGCCGTGATGCACTGGCTCACCCGGTCGAAGAGAGGGTAGCCATCGGCGTTGGTCTCGATCCTCTGGCTCACCTCACGCGTCCAAGCGGACGGTTCCATGCTTGCGTCAAGCTGGGCCTGCTCTATCTCGATGGCGAGCCGTATATCCTCCAGCTCTTGCTGCTTTGCCGCGATCTGCTCTGGCATGAGCCGGATCTCAGCCGCGTTAGCCCCGTTCGTTGCGTCATCCGGGGGAACCACGGTGAAGCACTCCCGCGTGGGGCAGTGCGCGCGCATCCTTGGAGGGACGTGCGCTTCCGGACCCTTCTCCTGCTCCGGCTCGCTCAAGGCGGTCACGTCGTCCGGGGACGAGTGGCGCCCTAAGATGCCTTCATACCTCAGCAGACGTACCTCGGCGTGTTGCCTTTCGAGGCATTTCCACGCCTGGCACGGCGCCGAGTCGGAGAAACTTTGTGACGCATTCTTCAGCCCAAAGGGAAAGGCTATCGTCCTGCCTTTTCGTGAGTTCACGTCGATCCTCTTGGTCACTTGGCCTTTGGGGCCGCGTGACGAGGGCGAACCCGAACGCCTCCCGTAGGGCGCTTTGGTCAGGTCGTTGTTTTCGCCAAGGTGGTGCACGATTCGTTCGCGTCCCACCCGGGAAACTTCGATTGAGCTCCGAGAAACGGTGCTCTCAGCTATCGTGGCCATCATGGCCTTTCTCAAAGCGGCCGCGGGCGCCGCCGGGCCTCCACAGGGGACGTGTCCCGCGTGGGCGGCCGGGCGGCCGGGGTTGTCGACGAGGACGAGGCGAAGCGCGCCGCCACAAGCGCCCGGCATCTCGTTCACGAGGAACTCGAGGCTGCCGAAGCGAATGGTCGCGCCCAACCTGAGCTGATGGTCACTGAGACCATCCATCTCGCACCGGGTCGAAGAAGACGTAGACGTGCGTAGGCCCCTACCTGGCGCGCCAACTGTCGGCGGGTGGCACACGGGGTACCTCACGCCGGTGAGTCTCGATCACAGAACACGCACGTCTCGGTGGAGAATGGTTCAAGAGACACAAGACAAAGAGGATTATACTGGTTCGGGAGCGATCCCTACGTCCAGTGAAACGAGCTCCAAATCGTATTGCTCTCTTGGCGGCAGGTTACAGCGAAGGCCGGTTCTAGCCTTGTGTGTGAAGTGTGCGTGTAGGGGACTTAGTGCTCTAGAGATCGAGAAGGAATTCTCCCTCCCTCCCTCTCTGCAGGGACGCCCTCCCCTTTTATAGTCCAAGGGGGAACAACTTTACAACGTTATTTTACCTATCTACCCCCAAGGGCCGGATGGCCCCAGCGGTTGCGCGCTGTCAGCCCGGTGCGTCCTGGCGACCCCTTCCTCGGTTGCCGCGTGTCCTCATCCCTCCCATCCGCAACTTCCCGGTAGCTTCCTCCTTGGCTGTTAGCGCAGGAGCGTGCATGCAGCTCCCCTTTTCCCTTGCGTAGGGCTGCAGATCAGCTTTTGCAGATGGCAGGTGAGCAGGTGATGTCGGGTGTCGGTCGGGAGAAAGCGTTAGTCGCACTCCTTCCTCCGAACAAGTCAGATTTGACTTGGGGAGGGTCTTCGAGAGCCCTCCCTCTTTTCCGCCGTGAGTGTTTATCGACTGGCAGGATCCCTCGTGGGGGTCTGCCCATCCGACCCTGGGGTCGGGGGTCGGGCGAGGCGGACGCGCCCGACCCCTCCGGCCCACGGGTCGTTCGGAGCAGGCTAAGGCCAGGTGAAGCGGGGAGCTCATGTCCACGCGCCCTCGGAACCCTCGGAGGGTCGGGCGAGACGGAACCTTCCGACCAATTCGTCGCTGGAGTTGCCGGGGTCTTCTTCTGTTAACGCGCCATTCGCTGGCGTACTGACAGTGGGCCCCCTAATCCATGACCTCCACAGGTAGCATCTTGCGACGATCTACTGCCTTCAAACAATACTTGCATGCATGCTTGGCTGTCCCTGAGAGCTTTAGCATGTGGCTGCGTATTTGTACATATACTCGTATTGGATAGACAACGCTGATTAAATGGGCCGCACTTGGGCTGTTTTGCAAGCTCCTAATCACTCTCTTAGGCTGCAGGCAGCTTCTGTGCCTCGTGCCATCCATTGGGTCTAATTAAGGATTTATGCTGTCAACATTAAACCACCTGTTTTGTACATGGTATGTGAGCAAATCTCACATTTTCTTTTGCCTTTTTCATCGAGTCGCGTATTGTGAAAAATAAATGAGCCATTATATTTATACATATAAACCGGTCAATGAGTCACTGATTAACACCCTTAGCATGATAAACGGGCATAAATGAAAAGCCACATTTGTTACAAAATCTCATCATACAACAAGGGTTAGTCAAGTTTTAATATTTAAGTATGAAATTGCAAGCGAAATTTAATAAGTGAATAAGCAAAAGACATAGCATCTATAATCTCTAAATCATACACCAAAACAATTGCATAAGTAAAGTGATCATGTATTATCAACTATGAGCTCAATCTTCCAAAAGCCCTTTCCGAAACTCTACGTTAAAGTCAAAGTACTTGAGCGGTTGCTATATCCGAGAGCGCGGCTATTGCAATAAATTATAACCCTGCAGGGGTGTACAACTTTTCACATACGAGACGCAAGACCAACGACCATATCCTCGGCCCAGGATAAGTGTTAATTCATGCCCTCCACCATTCGCATACCCACACCCGACGATGAGAGGGCGGCCGGAGATGTATAGGGTTAATGGACTCCACCATCTACCCCTCATCGCAACCCGTGTCAAACCGTAGCAAAGTGCGACTTATGGTACTTAGCTTGCCTACCCCATCCTAAGCATGTGGTTTGTATGGTAAGTGCTTATGTATCAAAGCGATGACGCATCGGTCCTTAACCAACTCAAGCAAGCCTAACTATTTGAGTTCCACTCTCAACATGGCCCTACATTACTTGCTCCAATCTCGTCTCATATTCATGGTTGATCATATTTAAAACATTCCAACTATCCAAGTATATGATTAGACAAACTCCTATATCTCGCGAGTGGTGATGCCCTTGTCACCTCTCGACTTCTAACGGCTAAGCATGGCTAAGCAATTAACTTTGTATAATTCAACAAGCATACTTAGCTAGAAGTTGGTCTAACTCTAAGGCTTATGTCTATTAGGTTCTATTCTACCCATTACACATGAACTATATTAGGAGGGTTCATGCACAATCAATTAAGCAAATTAGCATTCTTAAATAGTTGGAAAGGGGTGCCTGCCTGAGACTTAGTGATGCACAACGTAACTCTCCGGAACGTCGTGCTCTACGGAATATTAAAGATGCATGAATTAGAAATGATGCTTGTGAATGAATATGAATATGAGATGCAATGACTCATGAGAGGAAAAAGGCTAGCAAGTTTCAAGGGTCAAGGTAATGATACAAATAAATCTTGATTGGGAAAATTGCACAGATGCATGATATAAGATAAAGTGCTAAATAATTATTGATACATGTGCACACAATAATTCATGACAAGTTATAACAAGAGAAAGTCACTAAACTAGATTTGTCACTACATTTTCCATTTGAATTTATCACAAATTTATTTTAGTCACAACCTAGGTTAAAAAAGTCAATTAATAAGGTTATGTCATGGTTGAAATTGCAAAATGATATGCAAAAGACATGATTACATATGTGTTTAGAATGCCTTAAAATCATATATAAACATACTTTAAGTTGGAAATATAGGTATATAAGTCAACTAGGTGACTTTTGAATCTTTCGACTCAAAATATCGGGTATCCGGTTTTACACAGAGAAGAACTGGATCTTTCGGACATAAAATCAGATCTTCCGGATATAGACTGGAACTCAAAATCGGATGATCCTGCTCTTTCCCAGATCATCCTAACAGCCCGGCGACCGGGAACGAAAAGTTCGCCGGCGGCGGCTCTGACCTCTGTTTTGGGTGCCGTTTGTTTCTATGGGTTCGTGAGAGTGTCAAGCTTCTATTCCAAGTGATGGATTCGATATGCATTGAGGTTTATAAGCTCGAACTCATCAATGGTGGTTTTCTTCCAAGAAACTCCAGAAACTCTAAACCTAGAGCAATGGGGGGTGGATTGAGAGGGGGAATGGCTCACCAATTTTGTGCAGAACACCAACAATGGTCACAGGTTGGTGTAGGGCGAGGAGGGGTGAGTTTTACTTATTCTTGACTTGAACCTGAAGAGGAGCAATGGAGGAAAATCTTGGGGAAGCTTCTCCTTGCTCAAGCTTGGGGAAGATGACGACGTGGTGGTGGAGCAGCTCGCCGGCGTCGAGCTCCGGCGACCCTCCGGTGAAGCTCCGGCAAGGTAGAGTGGTGGAGGAGTGGAGGAACCTTGGAGACTCCTCCCAAACTAGAGAGAGGAAGAGGAGAGAGAGGGAGTGGGGCAGAAATGATCGGAGGGAGGGCTGGTGTGAGAGGGAAAGAGCTGGTGGCCAGCTGGAGTTAGGACATTTGGGCAGACAGGTGGGACCCTAGGACGCGTGTCAGCCATGCAAAAATCGGCGTGTCAAGCCGGTGATCGGAGCTTCCGGCTCGGACTTGGAATATATTTTTTTTTGGTGAAGAATTGAGTTGCTTCAAAAGATGCAAAAGCATTTAAACAAAGCTAAAATATTTATATTAATTATCACATAATGATGCTCACAATGCAATGCTTAACAAGCAATTAACATTTGGGTCGTTACAAGGCCGCTACACGGTAGTGGCAATGTGGCATTCAGCTGGACGCGGTTCAAAGGCAACACGAGTTGTTTAGCTCATTAGCCGCCAGCACGACTATGATTTTAGCCAAACAGAATGAGGAGAACTATGATAAGAAAGTTAAGCATAGCTCGCAATTTGACGTATTACTAGTACTTATTAACATGCTGATATGAACAATGAACGGAGGGAGTACATCAACGTATAAATAGGTTTTGTCACAGAAAGGTGCAGCGTCGTCAGTAGTGTTGTCTTCCAAATAGTCATATTTGCTTCGATCGATATCAGATTAGAAAACTTGTTGTATCGACACTTACACACGAATTAGACGCGAAAACACTTTGATGATACAAATTTCATAGGCTTGATTTTCCACTTGATTATCAGTAAATAATAAATTGAAAATACTACTGTAGCAAAAAGCTAAACATAGCCGAAAAATCTATTAGCGTGTCTTGGGTGTGTGCCCACACATGAGCTGGCTATAACCAAAAGAACCCAAGCAGAGTGATAGTTCTTCGCTAAGTAATAATAGCACAATAACCTAAGGTACATAACTGAAAAGGCCAACATAACCAAAAGAGCCCCTGCATCTAAATCATTAAGAACTATGAAACAAATTTAAAGAAACAAACCATGCGTAGATATACGAACCTAATTTGACCCTAAAGCATTTCACCAGCTCGAAGCAGCAATTCCTACAGCCTTCCAAGTCTGCTGGTTCATATGATCAAGTCGCTGTCGCTGCTCCCTTCGGAGCTGTCGTCGCTGGTCCCTCCGGTGTCCCCTCTCATCTTCTTCGGCGGTGACGACGACGTCTCCTGCTGCTGATCCTCTCGCGACTTCTTCGCCATGCTCCTCGTCGTCATTGACGAGGGCGGTTGCGACTTCTTTATAGGCGGTGGCGACTTCTTTTGCAGCCGCTGCGCACGAGACATGTCCACCATGCGCCTCGCCGCCTTGGTCACGAACGGCTGCGCCGACTTACGTCCGCATTGCAATATACGCCCGCCACATTTCCGTACCGCCAACAAGGTGCCGCGCTGCTGAGCGTGCGTGCTCATGCCAGTCAGCATGCAGGCGCGGCCCGTCCTCTCGTACTCGCCTCGGTCCTCGGCACGGGCGCTCAGGTCCTCCAGCTCCTCCAGCAGCGCGTCGTACGCCGGGTCACCGGCGGCCGACTGCATCACGGCCTGACGCCGGCGCTGGAGTATCCGTCCGGCCTCCGCGTGCTCGCCGCGCTCTGCCGCCGCACGTGCAGCCGCCATGTCCTCGACGGCAGCCACGCGGACACGCTCCCTCTCAACTTCCTTTGACGCTCCGAGGTTATTGGTGGTCACCTCAACTGGCCTCTGGACGACGGCATCTTCGCCGTCGACGTCGATTTCCCGCCCGGTCGATGTGTCACGGTAAGTGCACCTGACTCTGACCAGCATGGTAGTGGCATCTTCATCATCTGCAGCTTCGGCTCCCGGCACGTCGACGAACAGCAAGAACCGCCTCTCCTCGCCGGCGTACAGCTCGCCGACGACCACCGAGGCGGCCTGGCCGTCTTCGGCGACGAGGCTCTCGTAGCGGCCAGACTTGACCTCCCGGACGCGCACGCCCGGGTGCACGCACGTCACGGCGAGGTGCGCGTCCTGCACGACCACGGAGAGGAGCCCGCCGATGCACTGCGCGAACGAGTCCTGGATCACCTCCTGGTTCTCGACGAAGGCGAACGTGCCACCCGTCACCTCCGCGATGGCGTGCATCGCCGCCGCGTCATGGTCGGTGCCGAAGCCGAACGTGTGCATCGGCCCAGGCCGGCTGCCGGAATCCCTGGACTATGCGGGCACGAGGTCTCCGTAGTTCCTGCCAGCACGGGACAGGTTGTCCTGCCCGTCGGACAGGAGGATGACGCTCGACACGGCGTTCCTGTAGCGGCGGTTGGCGAGCACCTCGGATGCCACTTTGAGGCCATCGCCGATGTTCGTGCAGCCCCGGGCGACAAGGGACTCCACGGCGAGCTTCGCCGAGGCCTTCCCGGCGTCCGACATGCGGACGAGCCTGATCCTCCGGTTCGCCGTGTCCGAGAACGACACGACGCTGAGGCGGTCGGCGGGGCCGAGGTTGTCGATGACGAACCGCATGGCCTGCTTCAGGAGGGCCAGCTTCTCGCCCTGCATGCTGGAGCTGACGTCGAGCACCGTCACGAGGTCCAGTGGGGCCCGCGCCGCGTCGGCCGCGGCCTCCGGCGCCGTGGCGTGCACGAGCACGGCGAAGTTGTCGCGGGACTCGTCTCTCGCGACGGCCGATAACTCGCAGTGTGTCTTGAGCACAAACTGTCCAACACCATCGGCATCCGCCTGATGGACGACGTTGTTCTGGGCCACGGTTTCCTCGTCGTGGGCGTATGGGCGGCGGGGTGGCGCCGGCGCCGGGGCGGAGGGGTCGACGGCCGGCACGTCGCGCCACGTGGCTTTGCAGAGCGGGCAGTTGCGGTTGCCGTGCGCGACGCTGTCGGAGATGCAGCGGTGGTGGAAGGTGTGGGAGCACTCGGCCGTGAAGACGGCCTGGCCACGGCTGATGTCGCTGAGGCAGATGGCGCATGGGTCGCTCGTGCTAGCCATGGAAGCAGCCGCCGGAAGATCGATGCGGGTAGGGCTAGGGTTTTCGGTTTGTTGATTTGCGTGTTCCGGCGGCGTTGTGTTGTGAGAAGACGGCGCGACTAAAAGGTGCGGTTTAGCGGTTATACAGATGGATATGGAGATGGAGTCTCCACGTGGCCAGCACGCGGAACTTTGGCCCAATCCAAGCTGGGCACGGCCCGTTCGTTCTCGTGCTCGGGCCAACTAGTAAAAGAAAAACCGATCTAAAACAATAAACGTAAGGTTACTTTATTTGGCAGCGTATCCTACGACAACTATGAGAACTCAAATCTAAACCACATGATTTTGATTCAAGGGTGATCTAAGGGGAAGGTGGGAGGAGAGATTTGCAAAAGTTAATCATACTTTTGCAAATTCCCCCTCTCCGTACGCGCTCCCATTGGATCAAGATCATGTGGCTCAGATTTGAGTTCTCATAGTTCTCATAGCATACGTCGCCTACTTATTTTTGTGTTTTTGTCTAAGTCGACGCTCATAGCCGCTGGACGCGTGAGATCGAGCGCTTTCTGTTCAGGCCTGCCATGGTGTGGGCTGTCTGATTTGACAAGGTTACCAGGTCCGCTTTGTGTTAACGAGCTTAGAGTTAGGGTTTCGGGTTGCTGGGTTACCAGAGTTAAGAGGAGGGGTTTGGACACTAGAAGAAAAAGGACCCCCAGTACCTGTTGCTAGACACCCATCGGTGCCGGTTCTGCAACCGGTACTGTCAATCCGGTACTGATGGGCACGCCCATCTGTACCGGTTGGTTACCAAATAATTTTGAGCCTAAAACATTTTTGAACTCGCCGGAGGGGCCCGCACACGCGCAACACTATTTAGTCACAAGTCACGTGAATTTTTCACACGTAAATGCGCGTGCGCGGTCCGTGGGACTCGAACTCGTGACCTACCCTCTCGTGCGATTATTCCTTAACTACCCCACCTATAGAGCACTTGTGGTTGAGAGAAGGATGTTATCTTTTAAAGTAACCCTGGGTGGTGCATTCAGTACCGGTTGGTAACACCAACCGTACAGAATGGTGACATTCAGTACCGGTTGGTATTACCAACTGGTACCAAATGCAAAAGGGGCCTCGGGAACCCCCCTACTGGCTCGTAACATCAACCGGTACTGAATGCCACCATTTAGTACCGGGCCATGTTACGAGCCGGTACTAAATGGTCCTCGGGGGGTACTGTGCTTACCAACCGGTACTAAATGGTCCTTAGTACCGGTTGGTAAGCAACCGGTACTGATTGAAAAGGGACGAATTGGTGTTTTTCCTCTAGTGGGGGCAGCGGCGGCCCAACGACGTGGGAGCACCGCTGACCGAGCAGGGTTGGACATTCAGTGGGTAGTGGGGCGGTGGCAAGGGTGAGAAGCTAGGTATTGTTAGTGCCGGCGGCGGGCGGTGGCGGCCAGAGGCCGCCGGAGCCATGGGTGGCGGCGCTTGACGGAGGCTTGAAGGTTGGTTGGGTTAGGGTAGCAGCAGCGAAGGCAGTTGGCAGGCCGCTGTAGCCGTGGGTGGTGGTGGGAGGCATGGAGCTTGATCAGGTTATGGTGGTGGTGGGCGGCGGCGGTGGATAGTGGGGGAGGCAGGAGGTTGAGTATGCTAAAGCTAAATCTAAGTCAATTGATGAATAGATAGACCCAAAGAATAAATAAAATGGATGTTGTAGGACATCCAATGAAAAAAATGGTCAATCCGAGACATGTTGCAATAGATAACATATGATGTTGCAACTATTGATTCCGCATGTTTTACAGTAAAGTTATATGAATCATGACGTTGATGTTAGAGCGGTACTGCGGTACTTTTTTCATCCTGAACCAATGGAGTACTTCCATAACTTTTCGCATATTCCTTGACGTCGCGCCTCTATAATTTCAGTGTTATGGATACTTTGTTTCTGTGTTGCAGACGTTATTTTGGATGTTGTAGGAATTGTCTGATGAGAAACATTTCCATCGGACGACCGAGGGCTCGCAACGCTGTTAAGTTTCATGCATATTACACAGGGTGCCATGTGACCATTTTGAATGATGTGGGCTTGTGGCAATTGATTATTGAGGAAAGAGATGAAATGTGATGAAACTATGTTTGCACGGTTTTCATCTTTTGATGAGTCCTACATAATTAAATACGATGAGAGTCTATAAAATACCAAAAGTGAAACAATACACCGTGGTGTGGTTCATATGTGTTCTATTGATGTGGCATTTTTGTTAAAATAACAAAGTCAAAATCTATTGGAATTGGGCTACCAAACCCGATTTGTTTGTATAAAAAAACGCGATTTGCGACACGTGGGCCCTGAACTACTATAGCTTTTTTTTTTCACATCAACCGAACCCGATTTGTAATGTGTCTCTATTTTCATGTACCCTCTCTCTTCTCTCTCACCCTCTCACCACAGTTCCGTGCACCTATGAGTCGTTAAGCTGTGCTCCGGCGGGGGATGAGTTGTCCGATCCACAGCCTCGACTCGAGGTGTGTTCGGGACTCAGCTCGATGGCAACACCACGACAGATTACACGATCCGACAGATGGGTCTATTAGTGTCGATGTGTCATTGGAAGCCCGCGTAAGGTAGCAGAACTCGCGTCCGCTACGCTAAGACGTCACGTCTTTTCCCCTGATCGCCTGCATGTCTACATCTATAGCTGCCTGGTTTGAGACGCGAGGCCCACGCACGAGTCACGCGCAGAGCAAAAGGAAAAATTAACGAAATCGCCTAGGCCGCCGCATCGTGATGGAGCTCCAGGCCGCCGACGCCGACCCGTGCGCCATCTGCCTCGACGACGTCGGCCGCGGGCAGACCATCTTCACGGCCGAGTGCTCCCACGTCTTCCACCACCGCTGCATCTCCGACAGCGTCGCGTTCGGCCACCGCGACTGCCCGCTCTGCAAGGCCGCGTGGCGCGACCTGCCGGCCACCGCGGTGACGAGACCATCTTCTCCTGGCCCGTTCGACGACGACGAACCGGTGGTGGAACAAGGTTATGTCGAGGCGCCAGACCACCCGGTGGTGGCTCTCAAGACGCACTGCGAGCGCCCGGCCGTGGCCAGAGACGCGTCCATGGGCAGCTTCGCGGTGCTGGTGCACGCCGTGGCGCCGGGCGTGGTCGCGGGCACGCAGCGCGCGCCGCTCGACCTCGTGACGGCGATCGACCTGAGCGCCAGCATGCGCGGCAACAAGCTGCGCCTGGTGAAGCAGGCCGTGTGCTTCGTCATCGACAGCCTGGGCCCAACCGACCGCCTCAGCCTCGTCGCCTTCTCCAACGACGCGAGCCGCGTGGTCCGGCTCGCGCGCATGACGCCCGACGGGCAGGCCTCGGCGAGGCGTGCCGTGGACGCCTCGCCGCGGGCGGCGGCACCAACATCGGCGAGGGCCTCCGCGTGGCCGCCAGGGTGCTCGACGACCGCCGGTCCCGGAACCCCGTGACCAGCGTCATCCTCCTCACGGACGGGCGTGATGGGTACGTACAGCATCGGCACGTCGATCTCGTGCCACTTTCGTTCAGAGCAGGCTCCAGCAGGGTGCCCGTCCACGCGTTCGGCTTCGGCGCGGACCACGACGCGGCGGCGATGCACGCCGTCGCGGAGGAGACGCGCGGCACGTTCTCCTTCGTCGAGAACCAGGCGGCCATCCAAGACTCGTTCGCGCAGTGCATCGGTGGCCTCCTCTCTGTGGCCATGCAGAACGCGCGCATTGCCATGACGTGCGTCCACCCGGGCGTGCGCGTTCTTGGCATCAAGTCGGGACGCTACGAGAACCGCGTCGAAACGGACCGCCGAGCTGCCTCGGTGGACGTCGGCGAGCTCTACGCCGACGAGGAGAGGCGCTTCCTGGTGTTCGTGCGCGTGCCGACGGCTCAAGCTACGGAAGAGGTCACCCGGCTGATGAAAGTGTGGTGCTTGTACGACGATGTCGTGACAGGGTGCTCGGAAGCCGTTGCCGGCGAGGACGCCGTGGTGCTGAGGCCGTGGGAAGTGGCCGAGGGCGACGACGCCCAAGTGTCCATGGAAGTGGAGCGGGAGCGCGTGCGCGTGACCGCGACGGAGGACATGGCCGCCGCACGGGCGGCAGCCGAGCGCGGCGAGCACGCGGAGGCGGCGCGCATACTGGAGAGCGGGAAGGAGGCCGTGTGGTGGTCGGCGCCGGGGATGGCCGGTGACCCGACGTGCTCCGTGCTGGAGGAGGAGCTGAGCGACCTCGGCGCCCGCGTGGCGAGCCGGAGGGAGTACGAGCAGACGGGGCGCGCGGCCATGCTGGCCGGCATGAATTCACACAGGCAGCAACGCGCCTTGTCGGTGGCCGTGCGGGCGACACACTTTGGTAGCAGCGGCCGTGGTGGTGGTGCAGGTCGAGGAGGCCGAGCTGCGCCGCGGCCGTACGTGACTCCGGCGATGCAGAACATGGTGAGGATTTCGCAGGGTGCGCGCTAGCGGCAGCAACGTGTACATCGTAGTTGCCGGGGCCGCCGGCGAAGAGGATGCATTTACAGTTTGCCGAATGATATACTGCAAACAGATTTTGCCAGAGTACAAAGCTTTGGGACTCATCAGTCCATCTGCTTTCAAGAAAGCTTTCGTCTTTCTAGCATTACTTAGATTCCGCTGCTATTGTTTTGTTTGATTCATTTTTTTTTATCAGCTATGATCTAGGTTCTCAGGCAAACAACTTATCTAGCTTATTTTGAGCTTTCTGTAAAAAAAAACTTATCCAGTCAGATCATTTAGCAAAGCAGATCATCCTGATTTTTACTAAATTATGCATGTCAAATGTATTGGTAAAGGAAAACGTGTTGAGATTATCCTAAGTCAAACTTTATTTTGACTGTAAATATTTTTTTACCTATTTAATTTAGAAATGTGAAAATGGTATGAATAGATCTGTATTGAAATATAGTTTTATAAAAGTACTTTTAAAATATATTTTATAACAAAAAATATTGGTCAAAGTTGTGTTTTGAAGACCATTTTAATTTCCTAAACGTCTTCCTTTACCAATATGAAGGGAGTATTGAGTAGATGACGAACCTGCATGCATGTCGCCCGAGTGATCTAGTTTAAATTAATCAAAATTTTATTTTCTAATTTATTTTCAAAATATAGTTAAGTGTGGTCTAATTTCGAAAATATCATCATAGCGATAGCTGATGGTGTAATCAATTCACAATTCAGACGATGACGGTGTAATCGTTTTGCAATTCAGATATTCGGTTTGTAGCTATGGATTTTTTAAACAAGCAAGTGAGTTGTTCGCCCACCATAATCCACCAAAAGCTACAAATAGCAGCTTCTGCTTTTTATGCATAAGAAAAAGCATAATCTGGAATAGAATCACTGTCAAACATATTTATGTTCTGCGCTATGCGTGTTTCAGTTAAAAATAATAAAATAGAAAGTAATGAATGTAATCATGCACTATTGATGCACATGCACAGTCCCTCCTAACCTTTTGTATGGTGAACTTTTCTGTACTCGATGTTATCCAATTGTTGCAAACATCTTATCATATCTAATTCAATTGCATGGCCACATTCAGACATTAGATTAAGATTTGAAGGACAATAGCATTTTAGCCTCATACACTCATATAACAACTTCAAGATCAATTATTACAAAAATAAATACTCTAAGTTTTGAAGCACTAAAACATGAGCACCCCTAAAATTGAATCAAACATTGCCTCATTGGCCATTAAAACCAAGCAAACCATTTACCTTTTTAATTAGACAATGAAAAAAGAGTTCCAAATAGCCTAGTGACAACAACTTTGTCAGTTGTCACAGTCAGGGTTTTTTTTTCTCGAACCAGACAGTGAAACCACCGGCCGGCGGTAGCGGTATACCGGTCCGGATTGACCGGTTACCGAAAAAAACCAAACAAATTCAAATTTCAAATTTAAATTGCTAGTTCATTCGGTTCCGAGCGGTTAGCTGATCGGTTTGGCCAGTAAGCTGGTCGGTTTGGACGGTTATCCGGTAGATACAGGACAAATTCCAAATTCAAATTGCTAGTTCATTCGGTTCCAAGCGGTAAACCGGTCGGTTTGGACGGTAAGCCGAATGGTTTGGCCAAGATAGGGTTAGGCCTAGACGGGCCTTAATGGGCCGGACGATTTTTATTCTTTTTTCTTTTTTGATTTAGCTTGTATTTGCCGCAAAAGAAAATACCAAATGAGCAAATATTTGAAAAAGTATGACACCAATAGATTACACGCACCTTGAAGTATTTTTAGATATTTTTACCATATTTTTCTATTTTTTTAATTTGAATTTGAAAATTTTAAATTTCCCTGGTTTCAGACCAGCCCGAACCGCTACTTGTCCGGACCATTTTGAGCGGTTACCGCGGGAATCGGACCGGTTCCCAACGGTAAAAAAAAACCCTTGTCACAATCCCTGGTTTGGTTCCCTCGCTTCCACGGTTTATGTCAAATTGCAAAATTTATATGAGCTATGATCTTACATCTTGTTCTCCGGTCAGAAAAAAATACTAGGATTCAAATTTTGGTTTTACTAGTAGGTCAAATTTAGTATTGTAACTCGTAGTGCTTTTTATGTATGAACAAATAGCTTACAATGCAAATAGATACGTAACTGATATCCTAGATCATAGAAACTATTTGATAATGTATTATTATAATTAATTTTCCAATTTGATATTATGGTGAGAACCTAAAGTTACCTTTATGATTGTGTGAAGAGATAATATGGGTTGATACTGGAATAAGATCCAAAACAAGTGCATATTAATCTAATCAGTGATGCTAACACCCAAATAGAGATTAGGCCCTGCATTTTTGTAACCCAATAATATACAATTTAACACATCTTTGTTTGTTGAGTGTTGTCGATACTTTAGTCACTTTACTTCAATTATATCATTATACAAAATATAGTAGTAACTCTAAATCATATTGTTTTGTGTCCTGTTTGAGACACCTAGAAATTCTGAACTTTGGAGTGCATAATTCTCTAAAGTGGTTAACACCTTAGATTTCCAATATGAATGTTTTTGCTAACCATTAAAGACAACGGACATCGCTATTTGAAGGTGCAACAACATTTGAAACCTTAAGGAAATACGTATAGTGCAAAGGCATGCCTCACCTAGGGTTTTTCCTTTGAAAAGAATAAGGGAAACAACAACAATCCCAATGACTCCCCACCGCTTTCCTAGCGCGAGGGTCATGGCAACTGGTCGATTGCCTCCAAACTGCACCACACATGACAACATCACATTGAAAAGTGAGGGAATTATCTGAACTGGAGAAACATGAAGAGGAAAGGAAGCTTGACAAATTTTTGGGGAGGAACGATGATGCAATGTGCATGGCCTTGGGTACGGTTGAGGGGGGCGAAACCAGGTAAAAAAAAGGAGCAATCAGTGTAGTGTTAGGCTACCATATCCCTCAAGAGTGGTCTCTGTAGTATTGGGCTACCATATCCCTAAGTGATGTAGCATATCTCAGGAGTGGTCACTGTAGTGTTGGGCTACCATACCCCTAAGTGATGTAGCATAACTCAGGAGCAGTCACTATAGTGTTGTAGCATATCTCTGATAAATATAGCAATATAAATAATTTTGTGATCCCAAATCCTAATGGGGAGTGGTCAAACGGAATGCATTCAAGGAGCTCTATACAATCATGGGCTCCAATCGTCCATCTAAGCAATGGATATAAAATTCAACCTTTGCCCCTCTTCTATGTGTGGTTAACATTATAGAATTGTTACGATTGTCTTAATAAAACATGTATTTCCCCTTTTACATATTTTGAGTGTTACACAGATGATGATGATGTAAGAACAATCATGATGACAATCATTGTCCATGCTTGAGTTGGAGACACCATGTTGGATTATCTGAGAGACTTAGATGATATAAATGATGAGCACATATGGTTTATGAGTGATGACTATGATACAACTATTAATTGTACCTAATTTTGAGGCTAGATATGAAATGTGGTGACCATGCATGCAGGTGTTGGAGTTACATTGATTGAATAGTTAGATGTGAATATGAAATGATTCATGAGTATTTTGAATGACATAGATGTTAACTATGCACTAAGTTGGAGGTGTATTGTTGAAGGTATTATAGTTATTTTGGTGCTGCAGGTGGTGATAATGCATGAGTTAGGGTGCTATATATGGATGGTATGCGGTATATAGGTTTATTTATGAGGAGAGATGGAAGGGAGATAGTATTTTGATTCAACAGAATAGATGTGGCATGATTGGTGATTGAAGGAAACATACTAGGGTTAACTAAAGATAAAGTTTGAATTGCTAAATCTACTTTTCTTTCATGAGAAGGGCAAAATGCATCCCATAATAATTTTTTTTCACATTATTTATATCTTCCTATCTTGTCCCTTGTTTATCTTTCAATGTGTACCTTTTTAAAAGTTAATATGTGAACATATATGATCATCCAACTTTCAAGCGTACATATATAATGCATAGATAGTAGAATGGACAATAAACGTAAGGATACTATAATAGAAATACTTCATTAATAACTTATGGGCAATAGAGAAACTATTGTTGGTAGGCTTACAAGTGCAAGTTGGAGAGGAAGCCTAATTGAACAACAACTGATTTTTTGGCCTAAGGCTAACAAAGAACCCATTGTTGATTGTATGCTTAGTAATATAAATGGAGAGCCTGGCCAATTGTATGTCGGTTCATGTTGTGGCTTGAAAAAAGAGAGGAATATGGCTATAGTACACCAGTGGGACACTTGTTGGTGCTACACGATGTTTTCATGTATAAGCTAGTGACTTTTGTTGTGCCATAGGTAGTGAGCATGAGTGAACGAGAGGCACAATGTGGAAAGTATCGGGGTAGCTACTTTGCAATAGTTCTTGACCATGTCTAAATTGAAGACTTGATATGGGATCTAGTATGAGATTGCCTCAAATTATACCATGCATCACGTAGGTGCAATCTCAGTGATATAATTGTCGACCATATGTGACTAAGGCGCACAATATGGAATGCACGAAAGTGTTCATATGACATAAGTGGTGATCACGCATGGTATAGAAGTTATTCTATTGAAACATGTGTTATCCATGTTTGAGTTAGAGGCACCACATTGGAAGTTTGAGAGTGATTTAGTGGCTCAAATGATGGCCATGCATGGTACAACAAGATGGCACAGGCATTAACCATGAGTAAGTTGAGGTGCTAAAGCAATAATATGGTGTGATCATGCATGTTATAGATGTGATCTTTATGGCAGAATGATTAGCCGGACTTTGAGCTACACGCTGGAATGTCTGGTAACTCAAATGAAGTGGTGTATCTAGGATTTTATGATAGAGTGGTCTGACTTGACATAAACTTTTCAATACGACAAAATCATGCAATAGAGGTATAGAGCTCACCAAATGTATATATATAACATATTAACAATGTGTCTTACAATTGGAAGCATCTTAAAATTAAGAAGTGGCTTGCAATGTCATACAACTCAAAATTGACAATTAAATTTGAAATTTACATGGATATTAGATCGTTATGAATAATATTTATACATGTACTTTGGCCTCCAAAATTTTAATAAGGTGGGCTATGGCCCACCTATTATCACATTGGACACACTAGTGCTCAAACGACACAAGGGACATGCCAGTGGTACGTTACTGAAGGTGTCGAAGCATGATTTTGATGATATAGCTGGTAACCATTCATGCCTTATATTGCAACATTTTAGAGTGGGCCATGACCTACCTGCCAACACGCAAGACACGCCAATGCTCACATGACACGTTATTGATGCATTTCTAAAGGTATCAAAGCATGATTCTGGTGATACAGCTGGTAACCATTTATGCCTTGGGCTGCAAAAGTTTAGAGTGGGTCATGTCCTAACGGCCAACACGCAAGACACGCTAGTGCTCACATGAAACAAGGGCATCTTGTTGATTTTCTAAATATATCAAAGCATGATTTTGGTGATACAATCGGTAACAATTCATGCCTTGGGTGCAAAAAGTTAGAGTGGGCCATGGTCCGCCGGCCAACATGCCGGACGCGCTAGTGCTCATATGGCAAACTGCATGTTAGTGTTGCGTCACTGGAGGTATCAATCATGATTTCAATGATATAGCGGGTAGCCATTGATGAGATGTGCCAAATAAAATATATAATATATAGGAGAGTATTTATTATGAAAGATATGATGACGGAACAAGATATGTATTTCCGGCCAAATACTAGCGGCGGGTCAGTTAGCAAGGAAAACGACCGAGAATTAGGGTAAGTGGTGTGATCAATGTGAAAGATCCGACGGCTAAAAAGCAATCGGGTTTCTCTATAGAGGAACTTAGGGTCCACATAATTTATATATTCCAATTCTACCCCTATATCCACGCTCTAATTTGTCTCTTAACTATATACTTTCTTCAGCATATGAACACATATAGGAATCTAACATTTAAGCAAATGTATGTTACCTAGAGAGTAGGTACACTTCTACATCATTTTTAGCTGAAACACAACAGTAGCATCATATTTTTTTAAAAAAAATAAAGTAAAAGAACACCTGAAAATTCCTTGTAAATTTCAAATGAAATCCCTCTCACACTCTCTCTACATTCCCATCCAAGATCCAACATGGACCTTCTTCACCTTTGCATTACCTAGAAAAAGAAAGCACAAGCGTCTCAACCCCCATAGCGCCCTGATTCGGCATAAGGAAATCTTCTTCTTCAAGTTTTTTCTGAGAGGAACATAAGGAAATCTAACACCAACCAAAAAACATTCCTACTTTTTAGAGGGGCAAAGTTGGAAGAACAAGTCAAAACACACCACCCCACAGATTCCTCGTCCTCCTCGTTTTCCCTCCTCCCTTATATCTCTCCCCTGCTTTCGCTCTCCTCACACCACTTCGCCGCAAAACCCAAACCCGTTCCACCCGGAAGGATTCCCTTCGGCGACAAGAGCGACGGATCGAGCCCCCCAGCCCCTCCGCGCCGCCGGAGGAAGGAGGCGCCTTCCGGGGCGTGTGATACTGTGATACGTTCTTGTTCTTCTGGGAATGGTGACGGTGTGGGAGCGCGCCAGGCGCGCGCTCGCCACCAGGCTCTGCATGCGCTTCCCGGCGAGGCACGTTGTCGCCGAGAAGGTGCCGCGTGAGCTCGTCGGAGTGGAGGAGCCGCTTCCGGCGGCGGAGGTGGAAGCGGAGGAGCAGCAGCGGGATGAGAGGGAGAAGTCGATGGGCGCTGTGTCCCCCGCGCCTGCGTCTGAGTCTGCGCGGCGGGCGTCGAGGTCCGGGAGCCAGAGTCCCGCGGTAAGATCTCTTTGTCCCCCTCGTTTGAGCCCTTGTGTTTCTGTCAGGTCCCCATGGTGCATCAGATGCGCCACTCGTTTCATGATTTTTGCGCTGGATCGCCTTGTTCTTGTCGTCCTTCGTCGATGTGGATGTGGGTTGCTTGGCGCGGGGATCGCGGTTGTGTGGAAACTTGAGAGAAATTCCCTGAAATCTACCTGATTATGTTTCCAAGCTTAGACGACAGACATATGCGGGTATTTTTTTTTCAGTTTTCGTTTTAGGCATCTGACGTTTAGACTTCCCATATAGTATACGATCTTTTTGCGGTATGCTTGGTGGTTCTTTCCTTTCTTCTTTGTTCTTTTTGTCACGCATGCTTTTTCCTGCTCTTATTTCACTATAGGACCAAACTTCTGCTTCTGAAACGGGATCGTCGATCAGTTCATATTAATGGTTTGCATTTCTGTCAAAAGAAAGTAAGATAAACGGTAGTTCGGAATTGTTTGGTTAGCTGCCTCATCATTGACTGAAAGTGGTGAGTTTGCAGTCCTTATTGCTTGGGGAAACCGGTTACATGCATTCCATCAATTCAAGCCTCCCAGCCTTTGAACTCGTATTTATATTTATTTTTTTGTTGATTGGTCCTTGAACTGATCTTGCATTGTATATCCTGTAATCCTGTTCATGTTTTTTCCCCTTATGAACTATGTTGTTCATGTTTCCTGATTTTTATCCGTGGATGTATTCAACATTGTACTTAGCTCGCTGTGGATTAGTAAGACAAGCCAAGCAAGCAATCGGTCATTTAAGCAATAGCTCTGGCATTATTCTATTTCTAGGGGTCAGCTGTGATCTGAAAATGAAAATTCGGCTAGCTGCTTGTTCTCTTGCATTCATATGTACGCAATTTCCTGAAAAGACTAATTAGTCCAGGTCACCAACTTTTACCTATCTTATTATGAAGAAGCCTACTGTTTTATTATTTCCAGCCCAAGTTTCATTTGACCAGTTGGGTGTTTCCATGTAAGAGATAAGCCCAAATGACTTTTGGAGACTTTGCTATCGACATCATTCTGCTGATCAGAGTACTCAAAAACGGCGTTGCAATAATATTTCTGGGCACTTTATTATTATGTTTTGCTATTCTCTGTTGGTGATTTGAAAGTAAAGTTAGAGGCGATGATATTTTGCAACAAAGATGTGCATAATTGAAAAATGGATTTCATGTTCATTCACCAATCAAATCCATCTGAACCACCTTTGCAATTACATACTTTATTATTTGAGAGATCATGTATGTGACACCTATATTCGAATTATACATACGGTTCTTGAAAGCTCAGAAAAACAGGTGTCAAATATCTTCTGAAACATGCATAGTTGCAACCTGCAAGCTTGGCCATCTGAGAAATACATAGTATATGATGCACCACACCTTTACCCCATCTGCTAGTGTCTTTCAGGAAACGGAAGACCTGAATAATGGAAGGGTGGGCTGATAGGTCGCACTGGCTTGCACTTCACCAAATGTTGTTTTCGGTTGAGGATGCATCTAATTCACAGTTGCGTTGCATTAATCCCAGGATAATAATATACCTGATCCATGATTATGCATTGTTGATTTGTGATAGAAAACTGTGGGATTTTTTTTTTCTTCTCTGGGAACTGTGCAGGAGTTCCCCACATGAATTTTTACGTAAGGAAAAAAATATAGAAGAATAGAATGTTTGATGGATGGTTTAGTTTACTTGATTGATTGCATGACTTGTACATGATATTCTCCTCTTTTGCTGATGTTGTTCGTTTACAGAAATAGCATTTGTCAGTATTATTACTATTTATTAGTACTTATTGCGGCTAGTTGTAATGTAGCCATCCCTAATGTCACAGGTTTGTCAATATGTTTTCGTTCTTTGTCTGCGATCTTGAAGTTAATACATGCTAATTATTAAGAAGTTGGGCAGTCTTACCTGCTAGTGTGCAAGGATGTTTGCGCTTGTTGCATATTCGGACGTCATTGCAATAACAAATTATCTCTCTTTGTGCAATTGTTTGAGGAGGCATGATGCATCTGTATTCGTGCCTGCACAATTCTGTTACCTGAGTTGTTTGGATGATATCTGTGTGTGTGCTATGCTTACGCAGAGTATTGTTATTCTCAGGTTATCTTGTGCTTCAAAGTGAAATTTATTTGTTCTTCAAGTGTACAAGATAGGAGTTCTAACTTCGTCTGTTTTCTTTATTTCAGAAGTTATGTGCCATTTGCCTTGGTGCCATGAAGTCTGGTCATGGCCAAGCTTTGTTCACGGCTGAATGCTCCCACAAGTTCCATTTCCAGTGCATCTCTTCAAATGTGCAGCACGGCAACAAAATCTGCCCAATCTGTCGTGCTCTATGGAAGGAGTTGCCTTTCCAGGGACCTCTGGTTGCAGATGCTGCTCATGGAACGGCCAGAGTAAACCCATCTCATGGAACGGCCAGAGTAAACCCATCAGGTTGGGCCCAGGCTGGCATGTTATCAGCAAATTCACTGGACGCGATCCCAGTCTTTCGCACTCCAGCGTCTGCAATGTACAGTGACGATGAGCCGATAAATCTTCAGTCCGAAACAGCAGTGGATGGAGGCCGTGATGGGAATGAGAATGAGACCCCTGCTTCACTTGAGATCACGACGGACACTGAATTCCCAGCCGTTCAGGAGTCCGTGGCACAGGAGAGCTTCGCCATCTTGATACATCTGAAGGCCCCTCACGCGCCGGCGTCCATGGACACCCGTGCGCCGCTGGACCTGGTGACCGTGCTCGACGTGAGCGGGAGCATGGTGGGCATGAAGCTTGAGCTCATGAAGCGCGCCATGGCGTTCGTGATCCAGAACCTTCGCCCTAGCGACAGGCTCTCCGTCATCGCCTTCTCCTCGGCGGCTTGGAGGCTGTTCCCACTTCGGAAGATGACCCCTTTTGGACAGGAGCAGTCGCTGCAGTCTGTCGAGTCCCTCGTCGCCAATGGTGGCACTAACATCGCTGACGGCCTGTGGAAAGCTTCCAGGGTGATGGAGGACAGACAGGCGAGGAACCCCGTGAGCAGCATCATCATCCTCTCCGACGGCGTCGACACCCAAAACATCCCTCGCCTCGCGCGGATTGGTGGCCTTCCAGACTACGGCCAGCTCGTCCCGAGTTCCATCCTCCCCGGGAGCGGCCACCACGTGCCGATCCACGCCTTCGGCTTCGGCCTGGACCACGACTCGAGGGCGATGCACGCCGTCGCCGAGCTCTCCGGCGGCACGTTCTCCTTCATCGACGCGGTGGGGTCCATCCAGGACGCCTTCGCGCAGTGCATCGGCGGGCTCCTCAGCGTGATGGCGCAGGAGACGCGCCTGAACATCGAGTGCGCCGACGAAGGCGTCCTGCTGACCTCCATCAAGTCCGGTGGGTACGTCAGTGGGGTGGACGCCGATGGCCGCCGTGGGTTCGTCGACGTCGGCCGCCTCTACGCCGACGAGGAGATGGACTTCCTCGCCACCGTGCACGTCCCGGCCGCGCGCGGGGACACGGAGCTGATCCGCGCGAGATGCGCCTACCGCGACGCGGTTACTTATGACATCGTCCGGGTTGGGGGCGATCCGGCGGTGGTGACCGTGGCACGCCCGGCCGGCGCCGTGACGGCGGCGATGTCGGTGCAGGTGGAGCGCGAGTGGCACCGCGTCCACGCCACGGAGGACATGGCGGCGGCGCAGGCCGCCGCGGAGGAGCACGACTACGAGCGCGCCGCGACGATCCTGCAGTCGCGCCGGCTCGACCTGGAGTCGCGGGTGTCGCTGTCCTCGGACCGGCAGACGCAGGCGCTGGTGGCGGAGCTGGGGGAGATGCAGAGGCGGGTGCTCAACTACCAGAGGTACCAGGAGTCGGGGCGCGCCTACATGCTGTCCGGGATGAGCTCCCACTCGTTCCAGCGCGCCACGGCGCGCGGGGACTCGACGGAGATCAGGGGGCTCGTCCACAGCTACCAGACGCCGTCCATGGTGGACATGCTGCACAGGTCGCAGGCGCTCCTGCCGGAGGTCGTGGCGTCCCAGCAGCTGCTGAACCGGTCCCCAACCATCGCGCCGTCGTCTCGCAACCCGCCGCCCCCCGTCGTGCGACGCGGGGTCTTCAGGACGACCAAGTCCTTCGCCGGCAGGTCATCATCGTGATTCATCAGCAGGTTTGGTGTTCCATTGGCAGTGCATGCAGGCTGGTGGTAGAATGGCAGGCGTCTTTTGAGGCAGAGTAGTAGTTATAGGAGGGATCGGAGAAGAAAAAACATCACCGTTATTTCGTTTCTTTAGATACT
Organism: Digitaria exilis; assembly: GCA_015342445.1. Taxonomy (NCBI): domain Eukaryota; kingdom Viridiplantae; phylum Streptophyta; class Magnoliopsida; order Poales; family Poaceae; genus Digitaria; species Digitaria exilis. The sequence continues at coordinate 3,035,110 of JACEFO010001669.1, read as the reverse complement.
CTGTCGTCTGTGGCCGCAGGGGAGATTCGGTTGTACTGTTTCGTTGCTTTTGTACCGGTGTTGTTTAATTGGCTGCGGATTAATCTTGTGCGACATGCTTTGGTTAGCAGTTTGGTTCATGTACCCATAGATGAATGACTGGAGTTTGGCCATGAATGTAGCAGATCTTTGCATGCCTGCGTGTCATTCTGCCGTCTTCCATGCGATTTGATTCTGACGACTTTTGCTGCGGTCGTATATGTTTGGTCCTGAGATTCAACGGGTTCTGGCCTTGCGGGAGGCTCGCCAAATGGCCACGGCCACTGGGCCAGTTGGGCACGGAGGAGGCGAGGCCCGTGTTGGAGTCTTGGAGGCTGCTGCAGAGTGCGGATGGTTGGTTCAAGGAAAAGAAGCGACGCCACGTGGCGTGATCTGGAGCAGGAATCAAAGCTCCTCTCGTTATCCCTCGCTCCAGCTACTCCGCCGCGAGGTGCGCGTGCGACACTGCGGCCCCAGCCGGCAAACCGCCGCAGCAAGAGACCGTCTTCCTCCGGCGCCAGCACCGGCGCCGCGTGCAGGTCAGCTCCGACTCGAGGCCCCCTTGTGCTAGATTCCCTCCCGTCTTCTCCGCTTCTCTACGCCGTGCGCTCGGGGTTGAGGGCATCGCTGGCATGTCGAGGATGGGATTGACTTCTTTCTTGCACTGAAATCCGCCGGTTTATCGTTCTTTTCTCGACTGTCCGGCTGTCGCTAGGTGGGGAATCGTGGTCCAACTAATGAACTAAATCATGCCTGGTTCGTTAGCAAAAGCTCAATCGCCTGCGTAAGATAGCTGTTCGGTAGAATGCCTAGGTCGTGGTCTATCGAGTTGACGATTTGGGGGATACACCAACAGTTCCTGTCCAACGTTGAGCTGGCTTCCGGCATCTGTTATTAGTTATTACTGGTCTCTGGCTGCTTCCCTTGGTTAGAGTTGGACACGGAGACTTGTTGTCACATATCTGATTCATGTTCAAACTATTTGTCACGGCATTTGTTCTTATATAGGATCAGTATCATCATGATTGTATGAACTATGTTTGACTAAGGAAAAAGAAAGGCTTTCTGACTGAACACTGAATTCATGATGTATGCATGTAGTTGTCAAATAATAATCTTTACACGATTTCCTACAAAAATAAAGACCACCAATTAAAAGGATAAAAAAAATAATATACAGGGATGATTAAAACAGAATTCCAAGATAGGGAACTCCAGCCTCCAGGAAGATACAATAACTTAAGATTAAGTGATTCATGATGCAATAAATAAAACATCAACAATTTGGATTACTTTCTTTACATATGAGTTTGAACCTTTCGAATAAAACATCAACAATTTGGACTTAAGTTTCCATTGTTATTTCTTAAATTCTGGTTGAAGTTTCTTAAGTTTCTATTGGAATTGAACTTTTGTGTTAATTGAGGAATGTCTATTTCTTCTTGCAATTATGCAATCATTTTTTATACACATTGCTGGATTCAACATTTAGCTTGAAGTAGAACTATTCTGATATGGTTTCAGCTGGAAGTAAAATTATTACTGCTCATTGTTCTCCTACTAGTTCTTTTCTTTTTTTGAAATGTTCTCCTACTAGTTCTACCATAAGTTTGGTTTATGCATGAATCGTTCAATTATTTGTCAGGTTCTGCCTCCCAAGTCTTGCTGCATTGAACTCATCTGTGCTTGGAATGGCAGCTCCCAAGCCCATTTCTCGTCTTATTTCCCATGTCATTCTAGATTTGGATGGCACCCTTTTAAACACAGGTGACTGAAAAATTGGAAACACTTGCTGTTGGTGTGTTTTGAGGTTTATAGAATGTACTAAATTCAGTTTTCAGAGCCAACTTTGATTCTCTTGGTTGTACTACTTGGCAGATTCTGTTGTGAGTAAGGTGGTAAAACCATTTCTCGTCAAAAATGGGAAATTGTGGGATAGCAAGAAAGCTCATAAGCTAGTTGGGAAGACACCTTATGAAGCTGCAGCTGTTGTTTTGGAAGACTATGGACTCCCTTACTCTACGGAAGAGTTCCTCTCAATGATTAATCCAATGTTCAGTGAGCAGTAATACCATTGGAACTTTTTTGCGCTTGTATATTTCACAAAAATCGTACTCAAATGCTGCTTTATGGTGTGTGTGTTTGGGTGAGTGGGGCTTGGGCGATGGAGTCTAGGTATTATTTACTGTATGGGGCTGCATTTGCTTGATAAGATCCATTGTTTGCTTCATTATTTCTAGATGTCATGTGAGTGCATGTTTTCTTGCCAGTTAGTTCTGATGTCATTTTTGTTTTCTTGGAGTTACTGAATATCCTGGATTGAATACACCTCATATTGCAGGTGGTGCAACATAAAACCTCTTCCAGGTGCTAATCGGCTGCTAAAACATTTAAGGAGTAATGGGGTGCCTACTGCTTTGGCTTCAAACTCGCCAAGATCTAATATAGAATCCAAAATTTCCTGCCATCAAGGTATCTCCGGAAAATCTGATTAAGCAGTTTCTGTTTATGTGGTCGAACTTTTTTATTAGTGAGTTTGTGCATTACCTTGTATAGGGTGGAAAGAGTCTTTCTCTGCAATTGTTGGTGGAGATGAAATGGAGAAGGGGAAGCCATCCCCTGATATGTAAGACAAGACATCATGTTGCATGGTGCTATCATCTCTGATACTCCATATTTGCTGCATCCATCTCATTTTCTTGTTTCTGATCTGCTGCTGTGATTATATTCAAGATTTTTGGAAGCTGCAAAAAGAATGAACACCACTCCGTCAAATTGCCTAGTAATCGAGGATTCCTTGTAAGATTTTCCTTCTTCCTTAAATCATAATGTGCCCTCCTCCTACCTCTTGAAAACATATGAGATTTTATCATTTTAACTAGTAACATAAATGTTTTACTTGCTGAATTTTAAGAAGAGAACAGAGTTATTTGACAGATAATTTTAGCATCAAAATAAGGTACAATGGCACAATCCTGTTGACTTTGTTTAGTAATACATAGTCGACACTTAGAATTTCGACCAAAGAAATGTTTATTTTCTCTTCCCTGTATTCCTGTACATGTATAGTTCTTCTGCGCTGACATCAGACACACCATCTGTATTTTTTCTGATACTGTTCCTTTTGCTGGTTCAAAATTTTGATGTAGCATGAAGTATTTTAGCAAATAAAATTCCCTTAACATTATAAGTAATGGTTGTGCTAGGCCAGGTGTTACAGCCGGAAAAGCTGCGGGAATGCATGTAATAGCTGTACCGTCAGTGCCCAAAAAGACTGCTGAGTTCAGTACTGCTGACGAGGTGATCAATTCCCTGCTTGATATAAGGCCTGAGAACTGGGGTTTGCCACCATTCAACGATTGTAAGTACAAGCTATTGAGCTTGTTTATCTTTTTGTTCATTCAGAAGAGAACATAATGCAGTTTTTAACGTTACTGTCAATAAATTTTATGTGCAGGGGTTGAAGGTACCTTACCAATAGAACCGTATTTTATTGGTGGACCTGTAATCAAAGGATTTGGCCGTGGGTCTAAAGTACTAGGAATACCAACAGGTATAGTGGGCGAAACATAGAAGTAGGGTTGAATATTACAAGGCCCCTCCCTTCCAAAATTGAATGTTGCCTCAGTAAGGAACTAGGAAGTTGCTAGACTAGATACCTGTAGGAAATTTACTGACACGAAGTGATACATCAATGGTTTCATGCTGATTTGCAAGCGCCTATCTGAAACGGATATTATTTGGTCATACCTCTTGTATATATACATATCTGTCTCTTTATGTTACATAAACCAAAATGATATATGTTTGCAGCTCTCGGGCTGGACTACATGCCATCATTCTGTTTCCTATATTGCGTTCGAGTGTTTTTTCCTTCAATAATTCTACTCATATATGTTATGTTGTTCCTTTTCCTGCTCATCTTGTGTAGTACACTATCATTCTGTATGATTTCATATTTATTTCTTTGATGCTGCTACACTAGACTTTACATCTGGAGCATTGATGTTTTATTTTTGTACTGTAGCCAATTTGCCTGCAGAAAACTTCTCCGATGTGGTGTCAGAGCATACATCAGGGGTATACTTTGGCTGGGCTGGACTTTCAACGCGTGGTATATATAAGATGGTTATGAGCATCGGCTGGAACCCATATTTTGACAACACTGAGAAGACAGTAGTGAGTGTTCATTAAGCAGTTGTTTCTATGTCCGTTCTATTACTTTTGTTGTTAACACTATTTATTACAGGAGCCTTGGTTGCTTCATGATTTTGATGAGGACTTCTATGGTGAGGAGTTGCGCCTTGCCATTGTTGGCTATATAAGACCCGAGGTAATTGAGGGATAAATGATATTCATGTCAGAGAAAACTGTTCCAAAAGTTGGAATGCATGTACCTGAGTCGTGACATCACTTTGAAATTCTTAGGCCAACTTTCCTTCGCTTGAAAGCTTGATAGAGAGGATTCATGAGGATGGGAGAATAGCAGAGAAGGCGCTAGACTTACCCATGTATGCCAAGTACAAAGATACACCATATCTGAGAGACCCTCTGCAGCAGGGAAGTACGACTGATGGGAGCCAGGCTGAGCTGAATTCCAAATGAGAAGCCCCTGCCGGAGGACACTAAATATTTTGGTGCATATTGTTCTGTTTGTCATAGAGGAAAATGCATTGGTGTTGAGTTAGAAACGCTTGGATTCTTGTTGAGCTTATACTTGGATCTTTTCCCTTTTTGGAAGCAGTGGTAGTTGTACTACATGGCTGCTCCTCAAAGAGGTGTGCTGATACCCTTCTTGTAGAAAGAGAATAGGATCAACCACACTTGTATTGATTCGCTTGACTCATATTTATACATGTACAACACTTTGATGGAGATAGACTGCTATCTAACTGAACCCTAAACTAGCGGAGCGGACGCCGTGCGTCGTGCGAAGCAGAAAGTGGATCCTGGCGTAGTAGGCATGGACTACGTCGTGTGCGGCCGTTGAGGAGGCCGTTGTGCTAAGTCATGGGCAGTTGATGAAGTCCGTTTCCAACACCCCCCGCAGTGTCAGCCGTCCGCATAGCGACGCAGAGACTGGAACGGAAATCGTTGAACATGCTAGTGGAGAGTCCTTTGGTGAACACATCCGGGAACTGGCGTGCACTTGGGATCTGCAGAACACGGAGCTCGCCGAGCGCGACCTTCTCTCGCACAAAATGAATGTCGAGCTCGATGTGCTTCGTACGTTTGTGGTGCACCGGATTCTTGGACATGTAGACACTTGAAATGTTGTCACAGTAGGCTATTGTGGCTGTGTTGACACCGCAGTGAAGCTCACCGTGTAAGTGACGAAGCCAAGAACACTCAGCCACGGCGTTGGCAACACCTCGGTATTCAGCCTCGGCGCTTGACCTGGACACGGTGGTTTGCCGTTTCGATGACCACAAGACGAGCGAGTCGCCGAGGAAGACGCAGAAGCCTGACGTAGAACGGCGATGTCCGGGCACCCGGCCCAGTCAGCGTCGTTGTAGGCGGTGAGCGTTGGCGAAGTCGCGGTGCAGAGCTGGAGGCCGAGAGCTGTGGTTCCCTTGAGGTAGCGTAATATCCGCTTGAGCAATGTGGCATGAACGTCGCGTGGAGCGTGCATGTGTAAGCATACATGCTGCACGGCATAGGCTATGTCGGGCCGTGTTAGCGTCAAGTACTGAAGGGCGCCAGCCATGCTACGGTACCACCTTGGATCAGGAAGAAGCTTGCCATCGTCGACGGAGACCTTTGGCTTTGTATCCGCCGGGGTGCTGACTGGCTTGCAGTTGGCCATGCTGGCACGGTCGAGTACCTCAGTGGCATACTTGGCCTGGGAGAGGAAGAAGCCGCTTGATGTGCGCTGGACCTCGACGCCGAGGAAGTACTTCAACGGCCCCATGTCCTTGACGGCGAATGCTAACTTGAGCTGAGCGATGATGTGCTGAAGAAGCGAGGAGGTCGAGGCCGAAAGGATCATATCGTCGACATAGAGGAGCAAATACGCCATGTTGGAGACGTGTCGAAGTACGAAGAGCGATGAGTCAGCGCGCGACTGGACGAAGCCGATGGACTTGGCGTGCTCAGCGAACCGTTGAAACCAGGCGCGCGGTGCTTGACGGAGCCCATATAGAGAGCGGGACAGAAGGCAGACGTCGTTGGGTCGATCAGGATCCTCGAATCCAATCGGTTGTTGACAGAACACACGCTCCTGAAGATTGCCATGAAGGAAGGCGTTGGACACATCGAGTTGATGCGCCGGCCACTGCTTGGAGGCGATCAAGGTCAGGACGGTGCGGATGGTGGTAGGCTTCACGACAGGCGAGAAGGTCTCCCCGAAGTCGACGCCAGGACGTTGATTGAAGCCGCGAACCACCCATCTGGCCTTGTAGCGGTCGAGCGAGTTGTCGGTGTGTAGCTTGGTCTTGAAGACCCACTTACCGGAGATGACCCGTGCACCAGGTGGACGTAGCACAAGGGTCCAGGTCTGGTTGGCTGGAAGAGCAGTGAACTCTTGTTGCATGGCTTCTTTCCAATGGGGATCAAGGAGAGCTGCACATGCTGACGTAGGGGTGGGCGACACAGTCGATGGCGTGCTAGCGAGGGCGTACTTGGGGTGAGGCTTGCGGATGCCGGCACGAGCACGAGTCGTCATCGAGTGTCTTTGGGGAGCAGAAGCGATGTCGTTCACGGACGACGTCGTGGCCGTGGCGTGCGCTGGAGCGGGCGCGTCGAGCGACGTCGTGGTCGTGGCTGGTTGACGACGAGGATGTTGTGCAGGAGCCGCGGGCGGGAGCTGTACGATGATCGTGTCGTCGAGACTGGGCGGACGTGGTGATGTCGAGGATGGGCACGACCGAGCAGCAATGTCGCGGAAGGGGAACTGGTGCTTGTTGAAGACGACGTGGCGCGAGGTGAAGACGCGGCGAGACTCGACGTCGTAGCACCTGTACCCACGATGATCCGGTGGATAGCCGAGGAAGACGCACGCCATGGACCGCGGACTGAGCTTGTGGGCGGAGGTCGCGGTCGTGTTGGGGTAGCAGAGGCAGCCGAACACCCGAAGGTCGTCGTACGTGGGTGGCACGCCGAGAAGGAGCTGATGAGGCGTTGTCGTGCCCGTCGCACGGCACGGACGACGATTCAACAGGTACGTCGCCGTCTGCGGAGCTTCTGCCCAGAAAGAGAGAGGAGTGGAATTGTGGAGCAACATAGTGCGTACACAGTCGTTAAGTGTGCGTATAATGCACTCGGCTTTCCCGTTTTGCTGCGACGTGTAGGGACAGGAGAGACGGAGGACGGCGCCATTGGCGGCCAGAAGGTGACGCGGTGCATAAGTGACGTACTCTTTGCCATTGTCAGTCTGAAGCGCAAGAATCGACAGACCGAATTGAGTACGAGCATAGGAGAAGAAAGAACGCACGATGTGGAACACCTCAGACTTGTTGCGAACGGGAAAGGTCCAAATATAGTGTGTAAAATCGTCAAGAAAAACAACATAATATTTGTAACCAGAATTGCTGTAAACTAGAGACGTTCAAACATCAGCGTGCACTAACTGGAAGGGAAAATATGTCGGACTAACAGACGAATGGAAGGTAAGTCGCACATGTTTGCCAACATTGCAAGAATGACAAGAATGTGGAGCGAATTTATTACACTGAAAATCAAAAGACTGGAGGACCTGATGGAGGATGTTGGAGCCGGGGTGACCTAACCGTTGGTGCCACAGATCCACCGAGGTTGATGAAGAGGCGACGAGGGCCTGGGCCTGTGGCAGCAACACGGGGTAGAGGTCGCCCGAACTCTCACATCGGAGTTTCACCGTGCGCGTTGGAAGATCCTTGATGGAGAAACCATTAGGGTCAAATTCAACAGACAAAGAGCGAGGGGACGAAAAAATACCAGAAGACGAGGACATGTGCGTCGAAGCGCCTGTGTCGAGGTACCATTCGGCGACGCTCGGAGGAGGCTGGGTGGCGACGCCGGCAGACTGCAGGGCGCTGTAGAGCGCGGCGTTGTCCCAGGTGCCGGAGTTGGCGTTGTCGACCGGAGCCGGGGGCTAGGGTTGATGGTACGCGGTCATCGCTTGCTGGGCCTGGAAGGGAGGATGTGGGCCTAGGACGCCGGCCCCAGGTGCACGGAGAGGTACAGACCAGGCCTGGACAAGGCCAGTCCAGGGGTTGTACCCCGAGGCCCATGGAGAGGGGGCGCGCGACTGAGATCCGCCAGTGTTGCCGCCACCGCCGGCGTGGCCGCTGCCACTGCCGCCATTGTTGGCGCCGGAGGAGTTGCCACCGCCGCGGTTACCACCACGGCCACCACTGTTCTTCTTGGATTTGTTCTTGGGCTGCTTGTTGGTGGAGCTACCGTCGTGGCCGGCATAGAGAGCCTGCCCCACCTCCGACTTGGCGTCGTGTTGGAGTTGGAGCTCCTCGAGAAGCAGGAACGAACGAGCAGTCATGAAGGTGTGCGGAGGCGACCTGGTGGAGATGACGGGCTTGACGTAGCGGTACTTGGGGTTGAGGCCGCGAAGGAGGTTGAGCACTTGGATGGACTCCGAGACCGGTTGGCCGACGTCGCGAAGGTTGTCGGCGAGCTGCTTGAGGTGAGATGTGTACTGTGTCATGGAGATGTCACCCTGCTGGAGAGAGCGAAACTCGGCCTCGAAGTAGACAGCGTGTTGCAGCTCGTTGTCGCGGAAGACGCCCTCGATGTCGTTCCAGACGGTGAACACCGAGGCATGAGGCTTGTAGATGATGTCGAAGACGTTCTTGGCGACGGTGTTGTGGAGCCAATTGACCACGCAGTGATCGATCATGCACCACTCGGTGTCGCGGTCGTCCTCCAGAGGCGGTGCCGTGTAGACGTGATCGGCGATGCCGAACTTGCCGAGGACGGAGTTGAAGGAGCAGTGCCACTGGCCATAGTTGGACTCATCGATGTCTAGGAGGACCAGAATGTGGGAGCGAATGTTTACGGTCTGGAGGAGGGAGGGCGGAGCCGGAGCTGCAGCAGTGCTATCGCCGGAGCTGGAAGACATGGCGGCGCGGAGAGAAGAGGCAGAAAGTAGATGCGGAAGGTTAGGATCGGAGGGTAACTGATACCTTGTAGAAAGAGAATAGGATCAACCACACTTGTATTGATTTGCTTGACTCATATTTATACATGTACAACACTTGATGGAGATAGACTACTATCTAACTGAACCCTGAACTAGCGGAGCGGACGCCGTGCGTCGTGCGACGCAGAAAGTGGATACTGGCGTAGTAGGCATGGACTACATCGTGTGCGGCCGTTGAGGAGGCCGTTGTGCTAAGTCATGGGCAGTTGATGAAGTCCGTTTCCAACACTTCTAAAGAAAAAGGTGCCGTTGGAAGTTCAATACTCACTCAGAGCTAGTCTGCAGTTGTTCACTTGTGTTGATTATTGAATGATATTGATGCATTATAGTATGGAAAGATATGATTTATACTGTTTTATACGATGAGAATTGTGGAAGTAATGGCATTAGAGTCTCGTTCATTTGTCATATTATACGATGAGAGGAGTTGGAGAACTTGCAAGGCGCGGAGGTGGTGAGCCGCAGGACGAAGGAGAAGAGATGGGGGAGAAGAGAAAGAAGAGAGTGAAAGATAAGGTGGAGATGGGTGGATTTGAGCAGTTCATTTTAGATTCAACGGGTTGAAAAGATACAGGTGACTAAGAGAGGGGTTGAACTAGGCTTCCACAAATTTTAATTGCGATTAACTATCTTAGAGAGCCAAACAACCCATGTGCCAAAACATAGGTTCAAGTGTGGCTATCTAGTTGTGAAAAAAGTTTCGCAACCTAGTTCCAACTCTATTCTAACATGGTAAGTCTAGAAATTGAAATGCTTGAAAGTAAACTTGCGGAAATATAAACAGAGGGTTATAAGGCTGATTTTTTCCGAGGCATAGAAGAGTCGTCACTCTCTCCTATTCCTCGTTGGAGCACCCACGCAAGGGTATCGCCCCCCCTATCCGCGCAAGAATCAAGTGCTCTCTAGTGGATATCCATTCTCCAACTTTGGATTTGTGGATTCCAAACCAAGCACAACTTCTTGAGGCTTCACATAATCTCCTTGTGACCTCACCAAGATCACCACTACCAAGCCATCTAGGTAATGTCAATCCCCCAAAGTAACATGTCAATGAGCTTTACTTGATCTAAGCTAGCCTAAGAGAAAGCGGGATGCACACTTGCTACTCTCCAAACACTGAAGATGTCCTTAATCTTGCAATCAAGAACTTTCCAATCAACTTCTAGTATCTCTCTTGCCTTCAATCTAACAACTGTGAGCACTGAATTTTCATGTGGCAATAGAGATCAAATATGGAAGATGAAGGGGTATAAATAGCCCTCGCAAGCCCACATAACTGTTATTTAGTGGAGCACCGACTATTTCAGTGGCACCTTTGTGCCTGCACCGAAATAGTCAATGCACCGCAGTGGCACCTTTGTGCCTGCACCGAAATAGTCGGTGCCTTTTTTCATTATGAAAATCAACTGCTTACTTATGAACATCGACTATTTCGGTGCCAACTTCATATGCCGTCCACACTTGGCTTCGGCTAAGAGAGAGGAGGGCTTATCTTAATATTCAAAATTCCACGTATGCCTATTCTACGGCCCCTCTTTGGTCACCATAGAAATAGTCGTAGGTTTTACATAGAGAGCATGTCAATGACTTTACTCAACCCAAGAGACACCAACTATTTTTTGATGGTGCATGAAATGCAACACAGCTTGACAGTGTACACCTTGGGGGCATCGACTAATTCGATGGTACGTGGAGCAACCACCGAAATAGTTGTGCCTCTATTAATTCTCCTCTGAATCAGCAGCCACCGATTATTTCGATGTCCAACCCATGCACCACAAAAATAGTTGGTGTCTCCGTGTTATTTCACTTTTTCAATCTTTTAAAGTTGAAACTATTTCAATTCAAATCTTTGAGTTTTCTAATTTCACCATGGCTTCATTTGAGCTACCTAGTACTAGAATTTCACAAGTACGTACCACACATAAACTCTAGGCTCTCCTAGGTTAACCTACTAATCTTAGCCTCCTTTATAATATGGTTAAAGAAAAATAACGACCTACTCTAAGTATCTCTCATCATCCAAACAATACTAAGAAATAGATTTTCCTTAATCTTCGTGCATATCCTTTGAACCATTACAATGATTTCACTATAATGGGTATCAAGAATACCATGTTAAGTCCATGATTGCACTGATAACTAAAGATTGTCGCTGCAAAACACATGTTATTCGTCATTAATCACCAAAACCAAATTAGAGGCTTAGATACTGTTTCAGTGGCTCAGAGATTTGAGCGGGGAGAGGCTTTGTTTCACCCAGGTGACCAGTAAATAGTCTTGTTCTAATTCCTCGCATATATCATATTCAAGAAGCATGCAAAGCAATAAGAATAAGATGAACAACAACGATGGCTGCTTTTATTGGATCATATGTTCTTCAACCATATATTACAATTTGTTTACAAGAAGGAAAGAATTAATATAATTGTCAGAAACAAACATGGTCTTTACATCTCATTGCCCTGAGCTACACTTCTCATTGCCCTGAACTACTCCACCTAGCCAGGCAGAATTAGAATGCACAAAGGACAGGCGTGATCAATGGATGACACAGTGGGCTTGGCGTCCTGCTGCACTGTCCAGTCGCTGGAGAACAAGAACCGATCAACTCCTCGATGCTAAACTCGATCACGTCGTCGCCTTCTGACGTAGTCTGGACGCATTCCTCCGGCGGAGCAGAGGACGGTGGCACGACGGCGCTTGGCCGTTGCTGTTCCCCGGACAGGTACTCCTTAGGGTCGAAGTTGGCAGGGAGTTGCACTTCCATCTCACGCTGATCGGTCTCCATGAATTCTCGCACCATCTTCAACATGTCGTCTCCTGCTAACGTCTGGACGCATTCCTGCGGCGGAGCAGAGCATGGTGGCACGGCGGCGCTAGGCTGTTGTTGTTCCCCGAACAGATACTCCGCAGGGTCGAAGCTGGCAGGCAATTGGACGCCCATCTCGTCTTCATCTATCTCCAAGAACGCTCGCAACGTCGTGAACATGTCGTCGCCGCCGCCGGGTACTGCTGGGTTCTGCGGCGCGCCGCCGTGCACCTGCTCTGTCCACAGGTTCGCCGGCGGCGTGGTGTCGCATCCTGGCACAAGCTGTCTGGTGTTCCGACGCCACGTTGTCGTATGGCAATACGCTGTCCTCGCGCGTTCGTCGCCTCTGCTGCGGCGGCGACAGGCCGGCGTCCGCCTTCCTCTTGTGGCCGGACAGCGCCGTGGCGGCGCCTCGCAAGGGCACGTCCGATCCTTGACCTCGAGGCGACCTGTAGATCTTGCAGAGGACCAGTTCTCCATGGCCGTGTTCTTGCGAGGCGGCGTACTCGGTTACGAGCCACCCCGGCTTGACGACCGCCGCCGCCGCCTTCTCCTTGTACGTCAGCTCCTGGAAGGTGCCACCGGCCGCGGCGCTACCCTTGGCATCTTTGGCGCGGCCCTCTGGATGCCAGACTCCCTTGCCGTCGGGCCCGACCTTCCTCCGCCTCTTGTCGCTGGCGTAGCGCACGGGGCTGAAGAAGTACCACACACTGGCACCGTCGTCTCCGTCGCCGGCGCCGTGCGCACGAGCTCGTACGGGTAGTCGGAGTAGAAGTCGGCTTCGTTGATGACGATGTCGCCGGGGACGGGATCGCCAGCAATCTTGGGGCGGAGGTAGGTGTTGATCAGCACGTCGTCGCTGGGGCGGGGGACAGGGTGCTCGTGGTGTTCTTCCATCGCGCAGGCGGACGATGGGGTTTCTCAACTTGATCGGCTGCTTGCGCTTTCGGCTAGTAGCAGAGCAGGCCGGAGAGAAAGTGGAAGGATGGTCGATCTCGCCTCAGCCAAGATCTGGACGAGTCAATTTGGATCGTTGTGAGGAGGAGGAGAGGTGAGGGGGCGGCACTGCCTGCAATACATGGAGGCCTGGAGCCCTGGACCTTTTATCGATGGCGCCGGGAACTTACCGCTTGGATTCAGTTTTCATTGCGCGCGTGGAAACCAAGCAATGCAACCAGCAAGGAAAACTCTGTCATCGAGGCGAAACATGGTGTTTAGCGTTACTTTTGTACTCCATTTGGTTGTGCGACTCCTTTTGCTGTCTGGAGTTTAAGCTTTCTCGCCTGGAGTATGCTCCGAGGCCGGTCTTAGCTTGCCTAACTTGAACCAAGTTAGGAGGTTAAGCCCCTACCCCCTTCCTTTCTCCATGCCTGCTTTTCTGTATCAAACTCAGTATTTCCGTTCTCTAATGGAAATGGGGAGAGCTTCGATTCAAAAAAAAAAAATCGAGGCGAAACATAATACCGCGATTATCGAGCGCGGTCGGAAGTCGGACCCTTGGTCATTTCGGTTGAGAGACCGCGATTACGCACAACACAAGCGTCGGAATCAAATGGTTTCTTCCTTGACATCGGACTGAAAAGCTGCTGCGATTATCACAAGCTATAGGAACGTTGGTGCGAGCATTATCAACTTTTTTTTTGAGGAATATTATCAACTGATTAATACGAAAAAGAGGTGAGCAAAAGCAAACACGCCATTTGGGTCTTGCCCGGTTTAAAACAGGCCCAAGCCCAACCCACCATTTGGGCCCATGTCAAAAAAAAAAATGTGGCTCGATCACACACGGCTCTGTCCTCATCTCAGCTCATCCCAAAACAAGCCGGTACCCAGCTCACCGTCTTCGACATCGTCGTTCGTCGGGGACCTCATTGCTGGGGTGCGCGCGCTTGTTCATTGGACTCGACGATTGTAATGGTTTTCCTTGGACTTGACGGTTGTAATAATGGTTAAGTTAAAGGAACACGCACTTGGTAGATGTAATGTCCCGGGCGTCAACTAATTTCTTTTGGACGGATTAGTTTCGATCCAAAATCACCTGAACAAAACATGCAATTGCACATGTATCGTGCCTGTTCGAGGGTTGCAGAGGTACAAGTAGCCACGTACAGCGCCTCTGCGGACAGAAAGAAGAGCAGAGGTTCCCTGGTTCCAAGTTCCAACAACAGTTGATAGAGCTGAGCCAATTGCCATGTCAAAAGCACAAGCAGCCGACGAACAGCCGAACAGGTCGCTGGCAAAACCAGAGGCTAGCTCAAGCCTTTACTCGCTGGCAAACCAGAGGCGCAGCGCACGGCATGACGAGGGCGTACGAACTCGTCGGATGCACAACTACTGGACGCAGCAGCGACGCGACCAGACGACGACGAGGACGCGTGCGCCGAGCTTGTCCCGTCGCGCCGTCCTCATCTCAGCCCGCATGTATGCCCCGCGCGCACCCGACGACGAGGCCCAGCTGCCCACCAGCTCGATCCCCTCGCGCGTGACGAGCCGGCGACTGCTTCCCCTTGCCCCAGCCGTGGGACACGCCACGACGCACGGGCCATCGGCGCTCCATCAGGGAGGCCGGCACGGCAGCCCGAACGCATGCACGCGCGCACACGGAACCTTTGCCGTGCGGGCTGGCTGGCCTGCGGCCGGCTTTAAGTACGGGAGGTAGCTCGCCTTCTGGGCTCGCTCAGACGACGAACACCAGCCGCAGAAACACCAGATCGAAGAGCACCTGAGAACGAGAGAGGGAGGCAATGGCGATCATGTCGTTGGAGGCGTTGGGGCGGAGGAACGTAGCGGGGCCACTGCTGCTGCTCAACTCCGCCCTGTACGTCTTCATGATGGGGTTCGCCAGCTGGGCGCTCAATAGCTTCGTCGACGGCCACCAGCAGCAATACTACTACCCACCTGGTCCGTGAACCGATCCATGACCCATCCTGGTTTTTTTTTTTTTGGCAAATTCGAATTCATACGAAATCTTTCCTCTTACAAAGATCGATCGAGCATGAAAAAAAGAGTTTTCAACAGCGATTGTTATACTGAATGCGTGTAGACGCGTACTACATGTGCATGGGCACGCCTGCAGGGCCGCGCAGCGCCGGGGACGAGGCGACGGTCCAGTTCATCCAGTTCGCGCTGCTGGCATCCGTGGTGGGCGCGGCGGCGAAGGCCGCGGCGGCGTTCCACGCGCGGGCGTGGCGGCCGCAGGGGCTCGCGGCCGCCGCGGCGACGGGCACCGTCGCGTGGGCGGCCACCGCGCTCGCGTTCGGGCTCGCGTGCAAGGAGATGCGCGCCGCCGGCTCGGGCGCCGGGGCCCGCGTGGTGGCGCGCGGGTGGCGGATGCGCGCGCTCGAGGGGCTCACCGCCGTGCTGGCGCTCACGCAGCTGTTGTACGTGCTGATGCTGCACGCCGCCGTGGCCGGCGACCGCGGCGAGCCCGGGTGCCACACCGAGGATGACGACCAGCAGGCCCAGAGGGGCGGGCCCTCCTGCAGTGTCATGTGATCGCCCGCTCCTCCTATCCCTATTGGATCCATGCACATGCTTGGCGTTGTCTTGTGTAGTCGTGTGATCGCCGTCCGTCTCGTGTCGTGGAATGTGGAAATCAAGCAATTTAAGCTAGTTTCCATTCGTATCGTATCATGTGTATGTGTATGTGTATATTGTTGAGCTAGTATGTGCATGTGTGTCTCATGTCTATGTGGTATTGTGATGTCCAATTGCTGCCATGTTCCCACGGTGCATGGAAGCACGTATTGGTGTTCATGTGAAATAATAAGGACATATATATAGTTTGGTCGCATTTTCTTTATTTCATTCAGGCCAAAACTAGTCATTTATTTGTATGTTCAGACATCTGGATGGATTTGACGTAGTATGTACTCTTTCCGTTCTTTAAAGTTTAAATATATAATCACTTTGTTTTATATACAATTAAGAATAGAGAGAGTATCAATTTGTTTTCCCTTGGATACGTTTATGAGTCATGACCCAAGAATGTCAACACACTAGTAAATTCATTTTATTGAATTCATGTGGCTTGACTTATGAATACACTACCACAGATATACTTATTAGTACTTGTTCCAAACCTCTATTAGTACCTGTTTGGAACTGGTACAACAAAACTGGGACTAAAATGTACTATTAAATGATGGACCTTTACGTGGCCAGTACAAATGAGAGGGACAAAATGTCCATTTTCTAGTAGTGATAGGTTATTCCTCATTTAATGTTTATTCGATCTAAATGGTTATACTTCCCTTGTTAGATATATAATATACTTTCCTTGTTCAAAATGTAAGGCCGTTTTAATTTTTCTTTAAGGAAAACTCTATAATTTTAATCGTATATATAGAAAATTGTATCAACACCTACACCATTAAATCTATTTTTTAACACAATACAAAATGTCTTATTAGTGCACTTTTATTTATGCTTGAAAACAAGCTTTCTCCAATTAACGTCATGACCCATCTCTAAATTCTTTGGATTGAAATGGTAAAGTATATCATAAGTCTATTATTTTCTTTTTTCTCCTCTCTAGAATAGGAAATAAATTTGGATACCAGATCCACCGTGAGCAGGTAACCACACAAGAACAGACAATGTGCATTTCTCCACATCTTTATTCTTTTAGCCACCTTCTTTCCTCAAAGCTGACCACCTTTCTCTTAGCTTCTGTGCCATATAATAGTTGAAAATGGATGAGAAGCTACAACTATGCTCTTAGAGCATCTCCATCAGACTAGCCATATTTCACCCTCTATATCCCTATTTGGCTATCCACTCCAAAAGATCCCCCTCTATATTACTCAGCGCTCCAGCAGACTAGCCAAATCCCACCCTCCATATCTTATTGACCTATATTTATTATTATCAATTTAACATGAATTATAATGGTTTTACCTCGTTTTTAAAATTAAATTGGTACCTTCAAATAACAAGAAATAAATTCAACTTTCAGAAATTTTAATTTCAAAATTGTAAGAGATTTTGAGTTGAAACTAGTTAAAATGGTTTCTTTGTTATTTATTCTACCAACATAAAAACAGGCATGATTTTAGGAGCTGGATAGGATTACTTTTTAATTTATTAAATATGGAAAAAAGAATGAAGTTTTGAAGCAAAACAGCACATATACGTGGGCCCTCTCTATCAGTGTCACAGAACAGTGGGATGGTGTGGGCGCTGGACCAGCCAAATTTGGCAACTCTACTTGACTAGATGGCGAGTGAACAGGGATGGAGTGTCTGTTGGCTATGCTGAGAGAGAGAGTGATTTTGTGCTGAAAAGGTAAAAACAGATATGGCTAGTTGGATGGCTTCTCTGTCGGAGATGCTCTTAGATTCTCTTTAGGTAACAATTACTCATGTCCTAATTATATCTTTACGACAACCATTACTCATGCTCTGATTAGTTTAAAACTAGAAATCATCTACAAATATTTGACTTCGTGATGATAATATGCTTGTCATGCTACCACTGTACCCCTAAGTTTCCTCCTCTTATTACTTGCACATAGAAAGACAATTATCTTCATACTACTTTGTTATTTGTATTGGCTTTATGATGTAATAAATGTATAGTAGTGATAGTAACGGAGCTCTATAGCTTCCGGTATACCAGGTGGCGGAGCCAAGATAGTAAATTTATATATAGTCTCCGCCATTTGCTAAAGTTGTATACTACTATTTTGCTATACCGATAATTCAAATAACATTGACGATGGTTCAAATTTCAATACAAAATGTTAAAATTATGATTTAGGCGATGACATAAGAATAATGGGATGATTGATGTTTTAGTTTGTGACATGAAAATTAATGTTAATGAATATCCATATATATGTATGTGTTTATTTATGCTTCTTCATGATTTTAGTAATCTAATATGTAACGATAGATAAATTTTTTAAGCAAACTTTATTTTAATATGTATATACCTTTTCAATACAAATTTAGTTCTACAACTAGAATTTAGTGTATACGGACAATTCGCAATCCCATAAATATTAAACCGTTATTAGGCCATTCCGTGCTATTTATATATGAAATTTTTCATAATACATGGATATGTAGTTGTTTGATTATCGTGCCGACTTATGGGTAATTTTGATAGTTTGATGATACTCAGTTCCAATTCCAACTTCCAAATCAAGTTTCTCTTGTCTTGAGCCGGCCGATGTACACGAGTGACCAGAACGGAAAACCTCGCGCGGCTTACCACCCCTAATCCGCCCGACGGCCCGATCTAGTCGGCGGCGAGCGTGTGCCCATGGCGGACGGCGGCGAGATGGACGAGGAGGCGATGCGGGCTTTCTTCCCGCTCTCCTTTGGCAAGGCCCCCGCCCGCCCCGGCTCCGCGGCCTCCTCCGCCGCTCATTCCACCACCCTCCGCAAGCCTCCAAACCCTAGTAGCCCTAAGCCCTCCGCCTCCACCGCCGCTGACGACGACAGTGGTGCCATGATTGGTCCCCCTCGGCCGCCGTCGGCGCCCGCGGGGGAGGAAGACGACGAGGACGGCGGCGGCATGATCGGGCCGCCTCGCCCCCCGCCGCCCTCAGCTCGCGGCAAGGGGGAGGACGAAGACGGCGGTGACATGATTGGGCCGCCTCGGCCGCCGCCAGCGGAGGAGGGCGATGACGACGATATGGAGGACGATGGCGATGGCGGTTTCAATCGAATCCCTCTCAGCAACGAAATTGTTTTGCGGGGGCACACCAAGGTAAATACGAGCGACGTGCTTCTGCCCTCGTTTATCTGGTTTTCTTAAATGTTATATACTGATGTGGCCTTATATCTAGCTTTTCTCGATTGTTTTAGGGCACACCATTTGGACTAAGTGTTCTTTTCTGAGATAATTTTGCTGAATTAGGTTGATTGCAAAAGACAAAGCATCAAAATTTCCATGCTATTTGATGATTAAGTTTTATCTAGGATATGCCCCTAAAGAGCAGATAGATTACTGAGGGTCCTAAATTTGGTTTCAATCATACAATGAAATGACAAATGAGTATCAACTGTTTGTTGTCTTCAGTAAGAAGTAGTGTGCAAACTGGGTGATTGCTCAGTGGTGTGGCTGGTTGTGGTCGTGCCCACCATCCGTGGTTCAAACCCTGGTATTGGACCCAAAACCCCCCTCTCGCCGGCCCAGGTATCAGTGCGTTACGCCGGCCTGGGTATCGGTGTGCACTGGCCCAAATTTGGTTTGGTTTGTTATGAGCATGGACTAGGGTTCGGGTGGTTTTCTCGACCGGGGTCATAAGGTCCCTTCTTAATGCAATGCCGTGGGGGCGGTTCTTCCCCTACCGGTCTTTTTTTTTTTTGAGTTAGGAGTAGTGCATTTGATGGTCAAGTTGGATTTGAACTTTGAATGCCTAAAATTTTAGCAAAGTATCAATTGTGGTGCTCTTATAAGCCTCTAATTGGTAGGTGATGGACTGATGTATGGTTCCACAAAGGGGTTTCCATCTTCTTTTTTAAAATTTGTGAAACAGCTAATTTGCTAGACATTCACATTGTGTTGGTGTTGCTACGGTTTCCAGTACATGCATGTTACTGGGTAATAATTACACTGTTTCTGTGCAGGTTGTCTCAGCCCTTGCCGTTGACCATACAGGATCGAGAGTGCTCTCGGGTAGCTATGATTATACAGTGCGCATGTATGATTTCCAGGGTATGAATTCAAAGCTACAATCATTCAGACAATTGGAACCCTTTGAAGGCCATCAAGTTCGTAGCCTAAGTTGGAGCCCAACGTCCGATCGATTCTTGTGTGTTACTGGTTCAGCTCAGGCCAAGGTATTCTTGCTTCTGTAACCTTTCAGAATTTCCCAATACTTTCACCAGAAGAGCTGAAAGAAATGTTATTTACGCCTATGCTCTGAATCAGATTTATGACCGTGATGGGCTTACACTAGGCGAATTTGTTAAGGGTGATATGTATATTCGTGATCTGAAGAATACAAAAGGTCACATTTCTGGGTTGACAGGTGGTGAGTGGAATCCAAAGTCAAAAGAGACTATTTTGACCTCATCTGAAGATGGATCCATACGTCTCTGGGATGTGTCGGACTTTCAAAGTCAAAAGCAGGTATTTTGATCTTCTATTTCTATTTGCTAGTTATTTATGAATTGTATCTAAGTTATATCAAGAGACTCTTGGAAGCATTATTATTGGTTTATTTTTGTACCTGGCTGCTCAGAATATGTCATTTTCTATTTCAGATATTCATAACTTGTTGATTGCTTTGTAAATAGGTCATCAAACCTAAGCTAGTAAGACCAATGCGAATTCCTGTTACATCATGTGCGTGGGACCATGAAGGAAAACGAATTGTCGCTGGCATAGGAGATGGTTCGATACAGGTATATATTTCTGTAGAATCCCTATTTTCCCATGCCATCACTCTATAGTTCACTCAAATGGTTTATTGAAATGGTCTCTGAAGTACATATCGTATCCTCTGTAGCTCTGGACTATCAAAGCTGGATGGGGTAGCAGACCAGATATCCATGTTGAGAAAACACATACAGAGGATATTACTGGAGTTAAATTTTCAACAGATGGACAGATTCTTCTGTCAAGAAGTATGGATAGTACTCTGAAGGTAATTTACCTGACCCGTGAATGTTCAAAACTTTAGTCCTGTATGTTGACTTATCTCTATTTTGACAGAGGTAAACCATTCATGATTGTTATTGAACTTATAAGTTGGTGGTTTGTCTGGTTGGGTTAGGTGTTTCTTGTGCTGTTTGGCTGTACTATAGCCATGTTAATATCTAGCATTGCCCTGTCTTCCTTCTTTTGTCAATGCACAGCATCTAAGTGGGGTTTTACTTGGCATTTGCAGATATGGGATCTGAGAAAAATGAAAACTTTTTTGAAAGTGTTTGAAGATTTGCCAAATAACTATGCTGAGACAAACGCTGCCTTTAGCCCAGACGAGCAACTTATTTTTACAGGAACCTCTATTGAAAAGGATGGTGACAATGGGGGGCTACTCTATTTCTTTGATAGAAAGAAACTTGAGCTTGTATCAAGGGTGGGCGTTTCACCACATTACAGTGTAATAAGGTGCCTATGGCATCCAAGGATCAACCAGGTTTTTTTCTTAATAATTTTCAACTAGTGATACTACCAATTTTTAAGGATATTATTGAACTTTTTTGTTTTTCCTTTAGGTGTTTGCGACGGTTGGTGACAAGAAAGAAGGTGGCACTCATATCCTTTATGATCCTTCGATTAGTCAGAGGGGAGCACTTGTATGTGTTGGAAGAGCACCAAGGAAAAAGTCTGTCGATGATTTTGAGGTGCAACCTGTCATACACAATCCACATGCATTGCCACTTTTCAGAGATCAACCAAGTCGTAAACGTCAAAGAGAGAAGATACTGAAAGATCCGCTCAAATCACACAAACCGGAAGCACCTGTTAACGGCCCAGGTCATGGTGGAAGAGTTGGTACTACGAAAGGCAGCTTACTGACACAGTACCTCTTGAAGGTACAGATACCTAATTTCTCATTGTGTTTTGTATGTATATGAAGGACTTAGGGTTGTTTCAGTTTTTTTTTGTATGTTCCATCATTACCATCGGGGTTCAACTGACGCCACATGTGTTGTCCCTTTATGTGTTGCAGGAAGGTGGTTTAATTAAGGAGACCTGGATGGACGAAGATCCAAGAGAAGCAATTTTGAAGTATGCTGATGCTGCCGAGAAAGATCCAAAGTTTATTGCCCCAGCTTATTCTCAAACCCAGCCAAAACCTGTCTTTGCAGAGTCTGATTCAGACAATGAAGAGAAATAGCCATGTGTCTGGTTACCTAAGCTAGCATACATCTGTATTCTCTTTTCTGACAGCGTCAACGTATTGCACAAGTTCTGTAACCTGTTTTTTTTAACAGTGGAGATGCAAAAAGCGTCTATAAGGGTCTTGAAGACAAAAGGTACCACAAGTCTTTTCAGTACTTTAATTCAAAATTGATAGGAGCTCTGTCCACTCATTGAACAGATGGGTATGATTTAGTAATTACAAGACTTCAGCATTGCACCATCTTTAGTTGGTTGGATGTTGTGCCCACTGTATGTTACAATGTATGAAAGGGGCAGATTTACAATATAGGACTTTAACAAGTAGCCTACCCTGTTGGTTTTGGAGAAAAATGCTATGTTGTTCTGGTATCATACATCCGTTTCATATTCATTTTGGGCTAGTTGGAATATATTCCGAGGATTGTAAAAAACTTTAAATTTCAAACCAGTCTGAAACAATGGAGTGTTATCTTGTTTTGGTCCAATGAACCATTGGACCTGGATATATTAACCAGTTTAATATATGGGTAATGTGATTTTGACTTGCGTGTGTCCATCAAAATATGATTCTTAAATTACATTTGTTTTAGTTACTAAGGGCCTCTTTGGTAGAGCTCTTTCTACTTCTGATTCACCATGAGAAGTGATTCTGAGTCTGTAAGTGATTCTCCATTATTCTTAAATTTTGAGTAGTGCTACTCAGAGAGAAAGGAGAAGCAGTTTATTTTAGAGAATCACTCCATGGAATCAGCCTTGAATCAATTTGCTGCAGAAAACTGTTTGGCAGAGCTCCTCCTGCATTCAGCTGAGAATCCTCAGCCAAAGAGGCCCTAAGCTGAACTGCATACATGTTTAACATCTTTAAGGTCAATAAATCATAGGTTATAACAATATTCTGCAGCCTATTCTTGCACAAGTCACTTGTACATATGAGAGCAGAAACCTAGTTTATCTCCAGATTTGTAGATCGTCTAGTTCTGATGTCTTTCATTGTCACTTTGCAGACTTAACTGTTGGGTAAGGGAGTTATCTGTTTCATGGAGGAGCCGTTGCAAGGGAACAAGGAAATGCAAGGTGGCATAGTCATCCGTTAAGTTCCCCGGCAACTGACATGGGATTATGTGGCCCCTGCAATGCATTTTGCTATGCTCTACATATGCACTCTTCGTCAAAGCTTGTCTGTATTTGGGTAGCATTACCCCATCCTCAGTGCAGTTGTTGTGTGGAATGCAGCCAACGTTCGGCCAGTTTCCACTTTGCAGATGTTGTATCTGTTATCTTTTTTTTTCTTTTAATGAAAAAAATATACCAATATCGTTTATCTGCTGTTGCCAGTGCTGCAATTTGAGGAACGCTGGCACTAACACGCATCTTGCCTGCGTTCACTAATCATCTCGCATCACGCCCACTTTTACTTCTTGTTGGCAAGCTCTTCTGCTAGTAATTAGTATAATCTTGAGTTCTTTTTTCCTTAAATATTTTGCTGTCATCTATGTATTATGAGTTGACGGCATGGGTTGAGTGGGATGGCGCACTGGGAGATTGCTGAATGTGAATCTGCAATGAGAAGGGCACGGAACGGGGCAGAGGGGAGAGGTGGGAGGGGTTCTTGCAAAACTATTCCACTTTTTTTCCCTAGTAGTCGGATGGACATCTAGCGGTCTAGGATGGAGTTTCCACTTGGATGGACATCTAGCGGTCTAGGATGGAGTTTCCACAGGGAATCAGTTTTTATAGGATATGCTCACTTCTTATAGATTGAAGAACAAGCGGTTTCATGCCTTAGACTGCATTTTTTACGCAGACGACACCTAGATTCCGTAGACTTTCTTTGCACTAGACGCAGACGGCCGTGGAGGGGGATCTCGTTACTGAGGCAGATAACCTTGAACGCATCGCCCACCATCTTGTCAACTTTGATGAGGCTTTGACATCAACACAGATCCCAACGGAGGAACTTCCCGTCCCTTTCACAAGAAAATGGATGCAAAGCCAACGCGCAAACCAGCGGCTCCACGAAGTTGCTGCGCTTCTGCTTTTTCGTCCGCTGCCATGCCCACAGTTTTCAGAGATGACACTTGTTGTGACGGATTTGTGATCCCTTATTTTTTATTTTGGTAAAGAAAAGTATGAAATTTCACCAGTCAGTACGAATTGGGGTTGGAGGCATGCTTCAGACAACATTTTTAGTTCCACTGATTTCTCAATGCAAGTGTCCTGAAGTTTATTCATTAAGTGCGTCACTCTTGTGCACGATCTGATTGGAAGACGGCTTCACTTGTCGATCAGATCCACCAGCCGCAGGCCTCCTTTGCAAGCAGCTTAACCTGAATACGCCTCCCCTGGGTCGGCACATCTTTGGAACCTAATAATACACAATGATAATGAAATCGCCTTGCCATGTCAGTCACGCACAAGAGTTGTTTAACACTAATGATGGTGACAGGCAATTCAGTTTGAACAATTCGACACAGTTTCCATTGTATAATGGCAGTCGGTGACAAGAAGTGCCGATTGCCAGAACAGAGTACTGTATATAAGGACTGCAATATCCAAGAAATGTATGTGAAAAGAATGCATGAGTAACGAAACGGATATTTGATCAGGGAGCTGATTGTACCAGCCGTTGTATTGGATGACGGTTCCTTGAATATATCCAACCATCAAAACCTCGCAAACAAGTTTCTCCTTGAGCTGTGGACAAAAGGTTCAGAACAAGGGAATGATACAGAAATGCAGACGTTGACTTGGATATAAAACTTCTTGCTTTGAAAGGAGAGCAATATGAGTATAAAAGGACAACCATCCTACACAGCTCCAACACAGAATTCAAGTAACCCATATATTTGTCAACCATATTAGCCGTCTTCATAAGTTACTTCTCATCTTCAGCAACAAGTGCTGCCCTGGTGCTCGAAGATAGAAAGAGATAGTAAGGTAAGTTCAACTGTTCCCCTTCCCCTCAATTATTTCTGATTTTTCATGAAGCAAAACCCTGTCATAGGGAAACTTTTCTCTTCCTTATGCGCAAAGTATTATCTGAGATAAACAGTAGTAACAAATAGTAGTTGCTTTGAGGCTAGCCACACCATAGGGGGGGGGGGGGGCAACTGCTACATCAGCAGTAGGAGATTTTAATTTATATCAATGGACAATTCATGACAAGTATACTTGCTACTTGTTAGTTGTTACCATGCTCAGTCCTCAGGTTACCCATGTGCACTCAGTTACTTGTACCATTCAAAATCTTCACACACAATTAAACGGGAAAAAGTAGTTATTGACGACATTATGTTCCATAATAAATTTCTTGACAAGATTGGTTCATATCCTCACTGTTTCATGACAGATACTAGAATGGGGAAGCTGGCAGCAATCGGCAGGTTCTTCTGTTTTGTACAGGTGAACCAGTCAACAGTTGGCATCAAAGAGAGATTTGGGAAATTTGAGGAAGTGCTCAATCCTGGATGCCATTTTATGCCATGGATCATTGGAAACCGTGTCACTGGTGAGCTCACGCTAAGGCTTAGGCAGCTTGATGTCCGCTGTGAGACAAAGACAAAGGTACTGTTATATCTAACTTCTGACATCTCATAAGTCAGATTCAGCTTCCATGTTCATCATAGATTAAGATACCTATTGGATTTTAACATCTATTTTCAGGCAAGATGAATTTGATCTTTTGCTCTACTTATTTAGTTCTGAAGATAGTTTACAACTTATTTCTATTCACATATCCTCTCACAGGATAATGTTTTTGTTACTGTTGTTGCATCCATTCAATACCGAGCAATGGAAGACAAAGCAAGTGATGCATACTACAAGCTGAGCAACCCAAAAGCTCAAATTCAATCATATGTCTTTGATGGTAGGGCTAACTTCTAGTGTATTCTATCCGTTTCGAATATTTGTCAAAAATGCCCCAATTATGGAGGTACAAAATTGAAGTAGTGGTCAACAGAACTACAGTAGTGGACCATTAACTCATTCAAACCAGCTAACATATTTCTCAGCATTTATAGGATGCAAAAGCTGTAATCATGACACTCATTTACTCCCTCAATGAAAAAACTATTGTGAACCAGAATCTGTAAAATGTTGGTCAATGATCCAGATAATAATTGGGTTTGACAGAGCTAAAAATGAAGCTTTTGATAAGAACATATAGAAATATTTTGTTAAAAATGCAGGTGTTTTATAATATGTTTTATAATATAGTAGCAAGACATATCCTATTGAATCTCACATATGGTCTCATTCTTCGCAGTCATAAGGGCAAGTGTTCCCAAACTAGAACTGGATGATGCTTTTGAGCAAAAGAACGAAATAGCAAAAGCTGTGGAGGAGGAGCTTGAGAAGGCAATGTTTGCTTATGGTTATGAGATAGTGCAAACACTCATTGTTGATATAGAACCAGATGAGAAAGTTAAAAGGGCTATGAATGAAATTAATGCTGGTACGTATCCATCTACATTGGTCAATATTGCTTTTGGGCTATGATGTATGAACTCAGACAATTTGCAAATTAACTTAAAATATTATCTATTCATTCTAAGTACGATTTAGCCTGACGAGTTATGAGAGTTATGGTAGTTTCATTATATCAATCACCCATACTCATGCTGGTTCAGTAAAGAGTAACAAATTAATCAATCTCCACATGAGATCACAGTAATATACTGTGGTTTGATGTTTATTACTAACCACCCTTTTTGCCATTTTATTCAGCTGCAAGGCTCCGTGTCGCAGCAAATGAGAAGGCAGAGGCAGAGAAGATCATTCAGATCAAGAGGGCTGAGGGTGAGGCCGAAGCCAAGTATCTCTCTGGTCTTGGCATTGCGAGGCAGAGACAAGCCATAGTTGATGGACTAAGAGATAGCGTGCTTGGCTTTAGTGGCAATGTGCCTGGGACTTCAGCTAAGGACGTGATGGATTTAGTTCTGCTCACTCAGTACTTTGACACCATGAAAGAGATCGGAGCAGCATCCAAATCTTCTGCAGTTTTTCTCCCACATGGTCCTGGTGCTGTTGCAGATATTGCTGGTCAGATTCGTGATGGATTTCTTCAGTCATCTACCCAGCAGGCAAAGTGATAATTGCATTGAAAGCTAGAACTACATTAAACATGAATCTGGATTGCCATGGCTACTAGTTTGTCATAATCATGTGGTCCTTTACACGCCTTGAGAATATAGTGTGAGATTGTGAAAGTATCAATCTTGTATATAGTTTGTGCAAACAGATTAAGTGGCCTGTGTATAGATGCTCATATATACAAAATGAAGAGTGGGCACCCCAACTTCAGTAATCCTTAGTTACACATCTAGTCTTACAATATTTCGTTAGATAGCTGCAGTCCTAGCAAAATTTGCAGTAGTAAGCCAAATCGGAAACCAAAATCAAGGGTAACAACTAAGAACTGTGTCCTTATTAAAATTGGCAACATTATCACGTAATCGCATCAGATGGAGTAACAGGATTAGCATCTACAGAACTTAAATGACTATTCAAAATATGAATTCATCGAGCTCTAATTTTGGGAACATTTCCATTTAACCAGTTTGGTACTCTCAGGTTTACAGAACCTGGAGATTTTTCAAGATTGGCACCTCAAATTATGTGCCTATTTCATTGCAACATCTCACACGCTCAGAATAGCTTTTACATGAAACAAGTCGAATTCTCTGTGCACAGCTTCCTGGTAACATTTTCTTTCAGTACAAACACCACTAGTCAGATCTACGATTTAGTGACACACTGACACTACACATCTCCCTGGACTGAACCAATTAGGGTAAAAAAAAAAAGCTAGTAATACTCAATTAGCACCAAGGAGTGAAAATACCCTGCACGAACCCATCAACAAGTCCTTCGTACCTAAAGCAGAGGTGCATCAGTAGGGGTGGTCTTCCTTGGAGAACCCTTCCTCCGGCCAGTAGCTCAGCCATGCGAACATGGGCCCCTTCGCCATGGCCAGCTCGAGGATGTCAGCGGCCGCCACCCCCGCCTCCACGTCCCTCCCAATCACCCTCACCGCCTCGGCGAGCCGGTCTGGGCCCCTCCCTCGTGCCCCGTCCGAGGCCGGAGCCTGCGCTACGGCTTTCCTCCTCCCGCCACCGCCTCGCCCGCCGCCTCCCACCGCCCTCCCGCCGCGGGCGCCCTGCGCCCTCCCGCTGGAGGAAGGGGGCGGGGGGACTAGGAGCAGCGTGGAGGGGAGCGCCCGAGGGACGGATGTTGCGGGGGGCCAGGCGGTGGGGGGATCGCCGTCGCTGGCGGGCGCCGGTTGGGGTGAGGGCAGCGGCGGCGCATCCGCCATGGCTTCGCGGGAAAGGCCGCGACTGCTCGCATTTGCGCGGTTTCCCCTTGCTTAGTAAAAGTAAAAAATTGGGCGAGTGACTACGGCCCCGTTTAGTTCCCACAAGAATACACTATTCATCCAACTTTTCACTATTCATCATATCCCTACTCACAGAACACTATTCATCTACAGTGTTTTTTTTTTAACAGTGTATTTTTGGGAATCTTTCCCCAATCTAAACGACCCTAAATTTTTAGATAATTTGTCGAATCAATTAACTGACTGTTTTTGGGTGCGGGGGGATTAACCGCGCGATCTCCTTGCTTCACAAAGCCTGTGAAAGCCCATTTCTTTTTTTAGTACATAAACAAAAAAAAAAACCTCGGAGGAGCCGAGCAGGCCCACTTCTACAACATTCCGAGTTGATCTGCATGCTCCGTCGGACGGAGTAGGACAAATCCGCTCGCAACTCCAACCTCTTTCCACGTCACCACGCCGTCCGTCCGCATCCTTCCTCTTCCGTGCTTCCGCTGGCTTCTTCCTTCCCGGGCACTCTGCTGTGCTCGCTTACTTGTCGTGGTGAGCCGCTCCACTCCGCCCTCCCCCCGCTGCTTGCCTTATCTCGTCGCCTCCCCTAACCCCCATGTCCTCCGCGACAGCGACCCTCGCCGCCGCTCGCTCCCCGGCGGCCGCGCTTCTCCGCCTGCGCCGGTGCGGTCCCGCGGCCGTTTCCCTCCGCGCCGGGCACGGATACCGTGGCATTGCCATGGCCGCCGCCGCGGCGGATGCCCCCGCCCCCGCCGACCCGCTTCCGAAGGTACGAACGCCGCGCCGGCGCGCACGGGCGTGCTCCCCGCCTGCTCTGCTCGCGTCGCATGGGGATGGGATCATGGGAGGGGACGCATGTTAGTCTCGAATCATTTATTCTTTATACATGCTTAAAGGATCTTGTGGGCGTCTCTGTCCGATGAGTAATTTAGTTCGCCACGTACTTTTGGGGGATGGGGTTTGGTAGCAGCTCTGGCTGCTCTGTTGCTGATGCCGCTATGCACTGTCGTTGGCTTGATATTGTCAGAGGAGCTGTGATCTCGAGTCTCAAATGTGGGTGTGTACAATTTCGTCGTACCATTGGTCAGCACCATGGTGAGAAATTGACGAGGACAGGCGACCGGACGTATGCTTTGTTTGATGATTTGATCGATTTGCACCACCACTAAAATAATCCATTGATCGATTCTGCAACTTTTAAGGGAAAAAAAAACTATGGTCCATAGAGTCGAAGAAACACTTTCTGGACATAATAATCGCGGTTAGCAAAGCATGCTTCAGCTCAAGCTTTTGCTTTGGGTACCTTTATATGAGCAGTGTCATGGAGTGCAAAAATCAACTAGACCTTTTCCATGGTCATGAGGTGACAGAATTCTGTTGGTTGTACATAATGCTACCAGGGGAAGGTATAAAAATTTTAATGATGGAACATGCAACTTCTAAGATTCTCCTCTACGAAAAGCAGGGTATATAGTGGGCTTGTAATTCTTATATGCAAATCTAATTTTTCACTATCAGCTACAGTATTTATATGACCAATATGCTTATTGGCATGGTTTGTTCCTTCTAACGTGTTAATGCTATTCAAAAGGGATATTAGAAATGACATATAAGATATGTGTGTCGCTAAAGTTAATGAATAATAAAATATTTTAAGTCACATTTTTTTGTTCACCTTCATGTACACCGATTTTTTTTTATGTTATTAATATTTATTTTTTCCCAAATGGCATGATGTTCTTAATCTTGTATTTCAGGGTGCTGATTCCTTTTTCCGAACAGTTACGTCAAACATGGAAAAGGTTTATTTAAGCAGAAATCCAACAGCCAAAACGATTTTGGAGCTTGTCCGTTCTTATGATGGTGACCACATTTGTTATGATCACCTTGCTTTCCGGACATTTGGGGTTAGTGCTAGTGTAAATTTGGTTATACAGTCACCCTGTATGCTTTGTGCTACAGTGTGAAATCATGCACTACTAATTATGTTAAATATAAGTAATGCATTTATCTGTTACAATTGTAGGTTAATGGTTACGGTATAAATTCACTTGCCGAATTTTTCACTGATTTTGGTTATCTACCTCGTGAAGAACTAAGATTTCCGGCCAAAAAGCTTAGAGCAATTTGGTTTTCCCCTCCCACCAATGATGGTTTCACTGGAACTGGTATTTATGGACCTTTGCCAAGGATATTCATTTCAGAACTTCTTGTGGATGAGTTGACTGCTCAAAGCCAGGTAAATTACTGAATTTCTGCTTCACTTATTTCACCCAATTATATTTTGTAAAAGTTATTACGATGAAGTACTGCACCTTTCATTGACGGCTGAAGGAAAGAATTTGAAAATGCATTCACATATATATATCCCATGTTTTAGTAGAAAAATGGGGCCAAAGAAGTCAAATATATTATCTACAAGACTGTAACTCAAAACTTCCATATTGATTACATTTTTGTCTGGGATTAAAACAATTGAATTAACTATGTTTCTAAAGTATACAAATTGTTTCTGGGTTGCATGCATTTTTCGTTGTTTCTGTGTCTCAGGTGTATGGCAGTGCTGTAACCCTAGATAGTTTCTGTACTGTTACTAGATCAGACTTTTAATCATGTACACGGTTTGAAAATCAGTTATGCTCTCAGGCAGGGGATAGGATGTTATTATCTGATAACAAGTCTACTCATGTCGTTATCTTTTACTCACCAAACAAATCCACCAGACTATTTTTTTTTCTGTACAGGAAATTATACATAAGTACATTAAAACCTCTGGCAAAGGAAACAAATATGCTGCTCTTGCAAGCATATCTGGGGAGCTGACTTGGGAGAAGCCCATTTATTCAGATTTTCAGGTTTTGTCTAGGTACAATTTTATTGACTGTTTGAAGAGTTACAAGACATGATCTTAACAATGTATTAGTTATTCAATGCAAATGAGGGAAGATCTGAAGTTACATATTTGTTCATTTCTTTACTGGTGTTTTTATTTCTTCCATTCTGCCTTTTGCAGTTCTGTTTCTTCATTCTATGACATTTGCGCTTTCTTCACTCTTGTTTCTGGACACCAGGGAAAGTGAATATGCTGCATGGACTCTTGTTAATGGCTATGCACTAAATCATGCCACAATTGCCACACATTGCCTACAGTCAGATATCAGAAGTATTAATAATTTCAACAGATTTGTGGAGGATAATGGTTTCAAGTTAAATTCAGAAGGAGGGACTCTGAAAGGTTTGTTTTTTATATCTGTTCCATCAGATTCTATTTATTAGTTAGTGGCTTCTGATGCATTAATTTTAAGTTTCTTTTCTATGCCCTATATGATTAAACTAAACATTGAAACTATATTTTGCGTGGGAGCATTAATGATAACTTCATCCTCTGGTACTTGAAGTTTAATAAGTAGCCTAGTTTGACCAAGTTGAAGAACACATGTTTTTAGGGAAATAAGTACATATGTATTCAGAGAAAGTTGTTAGTTCTCCTGCCATCTTGAGATAAAATCCTTGTATATCTCGGCATCTGTCCCATCCCGTATTGGTTCATACGTTGTATATATGTACATATGTATTGATCTTCCCACAATTGCAGTCAAGGTTTTGGAAGCATATGCCTAAGTTATATCCTTATCCAAAAAATGCCTAAGTTACATGTTACCGTTATTACCTTGCCCCGAATCATGGACCTAGAACAGATTTACACTCAGCACTCATCGTCATGCTACCTTCTTTTTCAATAATTTGGCATTCATATTGAGCTGTTCACTATTTTTTATATGATATAATCATGATTGCTAACGGCGATTGGTGTTTCTCCCACTGACTTGTTCGATGTAAATGCTTCTATTTGCTTCTAATAAAATATAACCCTGAATTCATTCAATTATGCAAAAGAAATGAACAGTTTATTCCCCAGAGAAGCTTTAGTCAGGTCCCCCTTCTGCTTTGTCTGGACAGTTGCTTGAACCCAGTATACATTGAAATTTGTTGCATGAAGTGTACATGTTTCTTGTTACTGTTCCACTTTTTATAGAGAAGCTAACTTGCATGCTTAATTCTATTCTACATGATCATAGTGAGTCCTGATGGTCTCCTTCAGCAAAGCTCAACAGTAGCTGATTCATCATTGTTTACGTTTGCTGATGGAATCACTGAATCTATTCCTCAATCCTATATCGAATTTGCTGAACGCCTTCTGCTACCGCAGTTCAAAGATATGAAAGATGAAGAGGTTTGCATATTTTTCTCACTGATAAATACCGTACTTTTTGTACATAACAGATACTTGAGAGCATGTCTTAGAATTTTGCTTGTCAAATATTTTCTTTTCCTGCTGATATGTTAACTTGGGGGATGTTTCGCCTCAATCAACAGGGTTACTCTACAAATGTTCTTCTCTTTAAAATATTAATTTACCTCTAATCAGTAATAACCATTTTTTTGAATGCGTAGTTCTGTGACTTAATAATTCTCCTGAATATTGGCAATAATCACTTGTATCCACTATTCTCCTTATAGAACTTTCCAGGTGTCCTCTATTATGTATATTGGGTTCCTGAAGAATGCTTATGGTTTACTCTTTACCTGCATGAAATGCCCTAATCTGCTTAACAAAATGCTCCCTATATAATTTCTGTAGGTGAAAGAACACCACAGGCGCGATGGTTTTGAGGTGGGCAATGCAGACAAGATATTTGAGAGCACGTCGAAGGATCAGCTGACTCGAAGATCTGCATAATAGTGAACACTTGTCGAACTGTTCTGCAAATGATCCAATGTGGCTCTTGGAAGTGTGTTTGATTCGTGTGTTGTGTAAATGATTGTATCCACCTGGGTTAAATAAAACATGAGAATCAATGACAAGCAACTGTTTTCTAGTCTACATCCTGTTGAATCTGAAAGTTATCTGTGTTGTCGGCTTGTCGCTTCCTTTGGCTCTACAATGGTCATGGGGCTGCATGCTGGATTACATGTTCTAGAATAAATATAGAACTCACAGTAGGGGCTTGCCCTACTTCTCTCCTCTAAAAAAGGGGAAAAACATGGCAGGATGACCAGTTCCATTTTTTCCCCAAAGAACTCACCAGTTCCATTTTCCAAGGAAACTCTGAGGACATCCTAGCATTTATAGTTAATTTGTGCTGACATCCTTAGAACTGTGGCACCATGCAGTTCAAGTCAAAGCAGATGCGTCCTGCTGTGGTTATGAAAATGAACACATATCTTTCAAGGTCTTTTTGTAGGTACTAGCATACTACTACTGTATACCTGTCACTGGTCGTTTTTCGGTGCAATAGGGGTTGGTGATTGGTCCAAATTGTCAGAATGAATACCTGGTGGAGTTCATAAAAAGTAGTATTTAGCACTTGGCATATTGTCTTGCATAGGTTTTGTCTTTCAAATGAATTGACAAATCTTTCTTTGCAGATGTTTGTCTTCGACCGAAGCATGATTTGCTGCCAGTCATGCAACTTTGTGACTCTTAGTACCAGTTCTTTGGTTATCCAATCAGGTATGAATGTTCAATAACCACTTGCTGTATTTGTATATTTCATGATTAGTTGCAGTGCTCACTTGTAATAATTGAAGTATATACTATCAATAAACTCCGAGAATTTTCTGTGTGTGATAAACCTTTCGATGCAACGAAAGTACCACCAAACAAAAAGTAGATAAATAAATTAATACAGCATAACAAAGCGTTTTAGTCCCAAGCAAGTTGGGTTAGGCTAAGAAAAATAAATAAATAGAATCATTATAAAGGACACCCATAAAGTTATCAGTGTTCTTTGACCCTTGGTGCAAGCAAATGGTCGAAGAAAACCAAAGCAACAACCTCCAAACTTTGCATTGATCCGTAATTCATTAAGCCTTGATGTCCAAAGCCACCCCCACCCCCCACTTTGTGTGCATTTTGTAGCATTTGTTCACATGAATTTGACAAAGCTGTCAGCTGTGGTCGCGGTGCAGGCATGAACCATGGTTCCAACACTTGGCATGTGGAGAAAAGAAACTGAAAGAAATCTGGAAGAGGCCCTGCTTAAACAAATATTCTAAAAGGTACATCCTTGGCTAAGAAATGTTAGCTACTATGAGCCTTCACTTGCCTTTCCCCTTCAAAACGGCTATCCATCCATCTTGAGGGGTCTCTTTTCATCAGTGTTCCGTACAGTATGCTGCA
Source organism: Digitaria exilis (assembly GCA_015342445.1). Classification (NCBI taxonomy): domain Eukaryota; kingdom Viridiplantae; phylum Streptophyta; class Magnoliopsida; order Poales; family Poaceae; genus Digitaria; species Digitaria exilis. The sequence continues at coordinate 3,000,810 of JACEFO010001669.1, read as the reverse complement.
GTAGGAATATTATCATATTTTCATATCGCTGAATCTTTGTCCAGTTATTGAAATATATTTTGTGCCACTAGCTTCAGCAGTTGCCAAGTGGTTGGAATTGTTATTTGCGAACATTTCAGACTAATAACTTGCCGAATTTACAGCAAAGGACAAATTTTAGCTTTTCATTTTCTGGTGAAACACCAAAATGCTTGTCTTTTTTTTTTTTAAAGCTATACAGCAGGGGAGACCCCCCACTAGTGCTTGTGTCTTTGATGGGACTGCCCCTTGTCTTCAGAATGCAATTCGGTCCTTCAAGGATGAGGCTCATCTATGGCAGATGGCAACAGCGAAAGGGTAATTGCCCTGTATTTAGGGAGGTTGTTGGTCTAGGGTGGGGTTGCTTGTTAGCCCGGTCATGTCCTTTGTTCATGTTATTTTTGTAGATTATTTTCTTAATTCGGTTTTTCTCATCTCGCTCTGGCTCAAGGTGAGATGGGGACGTTTGTAATTGGATCATTCTTTCTCTTAGCTCTGAGTGTTCCAGAAGAAGGAAAAAAAAATCTGGTGTAAAATTGGTCCTAGTTTGCAAATCCTTTCTAATTTCTAACGCACGCCCTTCGTTCAGCCAAGCCACAAAAGCTATTTTACCATCATGTGCATCTACGAGGTGATAACCCCAGTTACCTGTACGCACTCCAAAGGAATTCTTGTGGTAATGCGTTATCCTTAGTAGCAACTAGCAACCTGTAAACCTGTCACAGTCCATCTTCGGTTTGGCAAATTACCTATCTAGTCAGACACCTGCACCCCCAGTGGCTGAAACCAAAGTGTAGCATCATATCCATGGTCCAAATCCAATGGTGAGCTCATACGAGGTTATGGGATTTATCTGAGCCAAACGTGACATGACTTGCAAGCTTTCCCTTCATGCATGAAGAGGTGTGAAGCAAAACAGTGTGCTGACATTTGCGCGCACAACCTGGTTGCAAGCTGTGGTTTGTCGCATTCACTTATAACAATGCCGTGTTTTCCCTTTCAGAGTGAAGGAAACACGATGTTCGTGCGAAGCTTCATGGTGCTTGCTGGTGCAGGAGTGCAAACTTCTGAAAAGGTGTCAGCTTAGCTCATGTAAGTGGATCAATTCCATTTTGTATCACTGTTCTTGTCCTAGTTGCCGTGAAAAAGGCCACATGATTTAGCACGTTTAGTTTTGCTGAAGCAGAACTTGAAAAACCTGCTTTCAGAGCACTAAAGAAACCATGGGGGATTAAAGGCTTAATGCTAATAGACCTGAGGCAGATGATATGTTTGTCCAAATATTAGAAGATAGGTGTATGTATGTGTGTGCTGTTGGTATCCCTGGTCTGGACACAAGAATTAGATGTCATTTTCCACTTTGATGTGAGTATGCAACTTTAGTTTAAAGACAAACAGTTAGCCAAAGCGCCAAATAAGCAAATGCTAATCCATCTCGACGCTACCGGAGGAGTCTTAATCCTTAAGATTCTAAAGACATGGCTGCAAGATGGCAAAGTTAAAGCGAAGATTCTGCCTCTCGCATAACAGCGCAGAATCAGCTTTGGCCACACTGGCTTCAGCAATGCAGTCTCCATCCGCACGCAGTGAGGCATACACTGATGAATATGAAGCACTTTAACGGTTCGCCTTTTGCGTGTGCTGATTCTCTGGTCAGCACATATTTGCACGTCTAGATTCCCAGCTCCTGCTTTAACCTGTAGGTTTTGCCCCACTGTCCATATTTTAACCAAAAAGATTAACGGGTAGGATAAGAATGCATTAGCCCTTGCTTTCACTGTTCTAAAGGTGACCTGCCATGACATACATAGCAGTTCAATTATTTACTACTGCTTCTTTTTGCCCCGTAAATTTGAAGTGACCTATCTGTAGCTAGTCACTGCCGCTGGTCTACTATAGCTTTTTATCTTGATAGTTGTACAGCTATAATACCCCGTGTCAGGGCAGGGCTTGGGTTCGAGAGTTTTCTTGTCCTGTGTGAGAAAGCCTTCTTCTTATAGTAATGCCTAGGGGTTGGCTTGCCTCCTCGCAGCAGGTCTGAGTTGTACAGCTATGAATAGGTTTGAACCTTCATTTTCAGGCTTTCAGCCCTTTTGCTGGCATATTTTGGCCTTTGTTTTGCTTGTTAAGAGCCTGATGAATACCGCCATTTGCCTTCAATTTTTGCCGTACGAAGTTTCAGTGTTTATTAAGGCACATACGTACGTGGTGCACCCGGTCTCTGCAGGATACTGTTACTGGATCTGTGGTCTCACTCTCACCGACAGAGACTAGTAGACCCTGCTAGCTGTTACTTCACAAGATTTTAATGATGCAGCAGAACATTGGCAATAATATTTCCCGTACACCACCTAACATTTCTGGCGACCGGCACGACCTTTAACTAACTAGCACCTAACAAGGGTGTGATGAGACGTGCCTTTTCCTAATCCCATTTGTGGGTGCAGCATTTTAGGTCAATACGCGCTTGAGGTGGCCAGTTGCCACCAGCTCTCCTGGAGAAAGAAACAAGAAGTATGACAGTTCAGAACGGATCATTTCAGTGGTAAATCTCCCTGCTTTCATATGAAATTAATTCATGCGTTCCAGACAGCCGTCAAGCCGAAGATAGTGTTGCCCATCACGCTGCGAGCGGCAACCTGATCCACCACCCCCTGTTGACGAAGCGGCCATTGGTGAATACTTGATTCTGCCAGGGACAGTGGGAAGTGATATAAAAAGTTGGAGATTTCCTCAAGATCCCCACCATCTCGGCCTAGTTTAGTCGTCCGTGTAAGATTCCAAGAGCGTTTGGCTTCTCTATGGCCTAATCATTGCCATTAGTTTAATCCCATCGCTGAGGTGCACCCCTCGTTGGCCGCCCCCCTCTTTTCTTGCCAATGGGAAGTGAAGTGGATGCGGCCGTCACTCGTGCCTTTCTGAGGTAGAAAGGCACTTGGTACTATCCACTCCGTCCCCTCCTTTTCGCCCCTCAGCACCTCTCTAAATCCTCTGATCTGTGGCCGTCCGTCCATAGCTGGGATCCTGGTCAATGGCGCGGCGAGGCGATGGCGATCGGTGTCGACAGCGGCGGTGCTGGGGGGCACTGCAGGAGGAGGCTGTTGACACGGAGAGAGGAGGGGGTGGTGGTGCTAGCGAGATCAGGAGGAGCGGCGAAGTGATCACCTGAAGGATTTCCTACAGCTGTAGGCAAGTCTCATTCTTGGCTGAAGTCTTCACAACATGGGAGGGGTGTATCTTCTTTTGTTGTTCTTTTTTTTTGGGGTGGTTTCATTTGAACTATCTGACCAGGTGTCCTTTTTGGCTCGCGTCGATTTGTTCAAACATTTGCATGAGTGCGATCTGTTCTGTTTCTGGAGTGTTGTGCGGTTGTGCCATGGTTGCGTGCGTGTGGTGTGGAAATAACACGTGTGTTGGTGTGAAGGATGTAAACACAGACAGAGGAATGAAATGTTGTGAGAGGGAAATAACACGCAGAGATTGGCCAATAGTTCTCAATTCTGTAATCCAGTCGCCAACGTCTCTTCCGCCTTGTTTGCTTGGAGGATTAGTGTCTGTTCGTATTCTGATAATGCAATCGCCATCCCTCGCTCAAGAAAACTCCGGTCAGTACTTCACTTTCCTACAAGTTTCGTTTTCGTTGTACAATTCAAGATGTTGAAGTGGATTAGGCAAATAATAGCTGCATAAAACTCTGTCGCTCTTCTTCACCAAGCACGGTGTTTTTTTTGTTTTTCCTATCGTCGACGCTGTGTCTAGTGTGATTCACGGATTTTTTTTTTCCTTGACATTCATTCCCCCCCTCTCCCAAGTTTTATCGATTCGAACTCACCATGATTGTGGAAGTACCTTATGACTGCATAGGGTTGCAATTGATGCGGCATGCCCTATGATCCAACTCAAGCAAAAAGAAAAAGAAAAAGAAAAAAAAAGGAAAAAAGAAGGCAAAATAAAGCTCCATTTACGATGATGTGATACGGGAGGATGGAAAAAAAATCCTGTATTGAAAATTTAGCCCACAACCTGATTCTGCTCGTTTCGTATTTCCTGACTTCATTTTGTAATTCGTACTAGTACAAATCACTGCTCTGTGAACCTAATCATGTGTTCATGCCATCTCTCGTGTTGAAAGTTCCGCTGGGCTTGGCCTAATCTAGTAGGTAACCTATAAAGGCTTTTGTTATGGGCCAAATAATTGGGCAAAAACATTGCGACATGTGTGGGCCGAAGGAAACCACAACCATGGTTGCTCTGAAAAGTTCTTTCGCTTATGTGCAATGTTTTTTCTTTAGTAATTCCTCGAACTAACATTACAAAAAAAAGGGCCACACAGGTGGACCTGGAAAAAGTCTAAATACAACCCCTCCCCCAGCCCCACATATGAACTAGGATGAGTGGCGCGCTGATGCCGCGCGCGTAGGGAAGGCGGAAAATGTCTTGTATTATAGATATTATTATTGTAAAGGTTAAATCTAATCAGAGAATGTTTGGTTTTAGATTTAAACTTTACTTTCTATCACATTAAATGTTTGGCCACTAATTAAAGTATTAGACATAGAGTAATTATGAAACTAACTACACAGATGAAAACTAATTTGTGGGATAAATCTATTAATTAAGTCTAATTAATTTATGATTTAGCAATATGGTGGTATAGGTAGTGACGTGTTAATTAGATTTGTCTCCAACATTAGCCTCCTACTTAGTTTTATAATTAAACTATATTTAATAGTCCTAATGTTATGCGAGCCAACTTATCGATTTCTTCATGTGAGGGAAAAACACACATCATTATTTAAATGACATTAATTCACCATCTACACCTACAATTCCACCGATAAATATAGACATTTCTTCCATTGTTATGCACGGTGGGCCACCCTACGATGCACCTTTCTTTGGTAGTGAGAGGTAAGATAAAATCATAAAAGAAAGAGACGAGGTAAGAGGGCGTTGGTTCCCCTGGAGCTCAAAATAAACCAAGTTGCATTTTATATTTAGGCACTAATTATGAATTTTAATATAGAACGATGACATAATAAATTCTATAAGATCTAGATTTTTATCAGGAGAGGGATCTATTAAGCCTATTTGTGCCACGACCCCATGTGATGCTATACTGAGTATAGACAGATCATGGGTTAGTTAATCTTAATAGATTCTTACCACGAAAAAGTTTAGGACTAATGCAATTATTTTTGTAATTAAATTATATCTAGTCCTAACAAATAGCATCAAAACATTCGATATGAAAGGGTCTATTTTAAGTCCCTAGGAACCGAACACGTGCACTCAATAGAAGGACAGCCTGGACTGCTGCGCTCTTGATTTCCTTGCGAGGCACCAATGATACGAAAGGTCTGTGTGCATGGATGTCTCGATATGCTAGCAAATATTTCTGTGATCATAGGCACCAATGATGCGTAAGGCCTATCTGCGCAAACGTCTCGATAGGCTAGCAAATTTTACTACGCTCATTGAGAAATGACGTATAGATACAATCAGCTATTCCTCCCCCGGTATAAATAGGACTATTTATTAGTTATTCGATTGATATGTAGGTGCAAATTCAATAGGAGAAAGGAAAATAGGGAAAGAAAAAAAATTAAAGAAAAAAAGGAGAAAAAGCTCCCTACGGAACCTCGGAGAGTGGAGGGATTCCTCCCGTACTATGAACTTTAGTTAAGTTATATTATGATGGATTACATCACTACAAAACCTGGTTTCTAATCCCCTCACCTTTGCAAAACTATACAAATGACCCCCTGAAATGGTTTTGCTAAGTTGGAAGGAAAAAATTTACATAACTCCCAACGTATCAATGGTGGATCACATCACTCACTGAACTATAAAACCTAATTTCTTACCTTCTATATATATTCGTGCCATTTGGGCAGACCTTTTTGCAAAGATTCTAAATTGTATGAAAAATTACATAATTTCTGGAGAGTCTTTTTGCAAAGATTTGGGAGCATGCTTGCTTTGCGAGGTGGGGGCCACCGCCTGTTGGCGAGCCATGCGGGGGGTGCGAGTAGGATTGGCCGGCCTCCTAGTGTCCGGTGGCAAGGCACCCACGGGCTTGAGGAGCCGACGACACGACACAGAAGGGAATGAGCGGTATAGACGGTGGCGCTGGGAGGAAGGGAAGGAGGGAATGCCAGCGACAGGTACTTTGTCGGGAGGAAGAATACCTAGTGTCACTAGTAGGTGGGACCCACTCATTAGAATCACAGAAAAAAATATTGGTGGCCACCTCAGTGTCCACCATGGAGAAGCCACCTACATGGCATGCCAACTTAGAAAACCGACTTTGTAGTTCACGGAGTGATGTGATCCACTATTTGTACATTGGGGTTATGTACTTTTTCCTTCCTACTTAGTAAAAACCAACTTGTAAAATAACTTTAGGGGGTCATTTGTATGGTTTTGCAAAGGTGAAAAAAATTATAAAGCATATTTTATAGTTTAAGGGGTAATTTGACACACCATTGATACGTGGAAGGGGAGGGGGAAAGGATTATTTAGACTTTTTACGATGGAGCTACATTTGCTATATATAGTTATCCATCGAGAAAGGCAAAAATACCACCCACAAATTTATGAATGACTAGCGACTTATTTGTAACTTCCTTTTTTTATTTTCTTTGCTTCCTAAACTGCACTCTCTTTTTTACTTTTTTCCTTTAATATAAATAAATAACTGGTAGGGGAAACGCTCCTGTTGCCTAAAAAAATTAGAAAAATATGTGTGAATTGAGTCCAACAATTTTTTACTATTTTATATTTTTTTCTTCAAACTTCTAAGGTTTTCTAGACGTGAACTCTCAAAAGATAATGGTCCAGCAAACTAATGAAAAAGGAATAATCATTTTTTTTTGTAACGGATGATGTATTTCCGGTTTCAGACATCCTGTTTCGAACATGCATCAAACCATAGTCCATATCTATTATATAAAGTAGCTATAGCTACAAGATTAGGCAGACATGTTAGAGACATGCAGCCGAGACATGAGAAGAAGTTCCTCTTTCGAAGATGCACCAAACTATATCTATTATATAAAGTAGCTATAGCTACAAAATTAGGCACACAAGTTAGAGACATGCAGCCTAGATATGAGAAAAGATGTAAAATAAAAAATATCAAATGTTCAATTTTCACCTTAGATAGATAGTCCTTTTATGGTTTGTTTCATAACATCGACTCTAAATGAACCAACTTCACAAACTGAAGCAAGAGCCAAATCCAACATAGGGAAGATGAAACAATTGCTATTAATATCTTCACATCCACCCTCTTAGGCGGTGAGAATATGTAATACACCATAAGCTATGAATTGGGCAGCTATGAAGCCTATGATACCCCCACAAAGTGCAATGCCACACACTACCGGAATCAGCCAGATTGCTGAGTGCCCCTGTGTTTACCGAGGTCTTTTCCTCAGGCACTCGGCAAACATACAATATGCTGTGAGTAATCGACAAAACCCTTGGCAAAGAATGAACACTCGACAAACATATAGTTTACCGAGTGTCACTAGCAACCGGCCAACAGCCCTCGGCAAAATAAGACACGTCACCATTCCGTCTACTTACCAGCCGTCCTTTAAATCTTTGCCGAGTACCTCACGTATGACACTCGGCAAAGACTTGACATGTCACGAACGCTGCGGCCGAGGATTGAATGCACAAGTTTGCTGAGTGTCCTGGGCTACTGCACTCGGCAAACCCTAAATTCAAAAACTTTCTTTAAACCGTTTCACGATTTTAAAAGCAGTTTATTTTTCCACTTCGTCGAGTGGCTGGGAGGCAACAGTCGGCAAAATCCCCATCACCGTCCTCCGTTGTTACCGTCTCCTTTATTTTGCCGCGTGCCTTAGCGGCACTCGGCAAACATATCTTCACCGACCAAACTTTGTTGACTGCGCTTTGCCGAGAGTTGCCGTCGACAAAAGATTTGCCGAGGATTATCTAGCTTTTGCCGAGTGCCCGTGGCACTAGGCAAAATAGCAGATTCTGGTAGTGACACCTCTATACCAAGGACACAGATCACAGGACGATAGTCACCACCATCACACTCATAGTTTGTTGCGACATTTGTGAGTTTGGTTGACCGACCTGAATCGCCCCTTTCTCCCCTGAGTTTGGTTGACCGTCGGCATCTCCCACTAAGGCCATGGTGTAGAGGTGTACAGTAGAACTAGGCCTCACTTGGACTGGCTGGATTCTTTAGGATCGATGATACTGGGAGGGTAAATAGGCGGTTTTAGCTAAAAACACACAACACTTAATAAAAAATTAGTAACATAAGAAAAAAACCTATTTCTAGTTTTTATGATGTGAAGGTTTGCAATCTAGGGTGAAAAGAAACATTTTAATCTCTAATGTGAATGCTTAGCAATCATAAGTTGCTTGAAAGTAAAAGAGCAATAGAAATAACCTAAGACAAGAGACAATATTTTTTCCGTGGTGTCAATAACTTGCCGGTCACTACTAGTCCATGTCAAGGTGGATCGAAAGCTCCAGCTACTCCTCTACCTAGAGTCCACTTAATTGGTCTATGAGCCGGCTAGGAATCAATGAATTTCTCCAAACCTCGACTCCACTGGAGTTTCTCTTCACCCCTATTAACGGTTGTTAAGTACTATTTTCCAGTCGTCAACTCCTGTTAAACACATAAAAGATAAGCATTAACATAGTGGTAGGAGTTATTATCTGATGAATTCCACAAGTATTGCTGAATATTTGTATACAGGTTCATTTAGGGACCGTACAGTCTGCCATTGCGCGATGAAGCCCAATACAGAGTTGCACAAGTTCTGTCCAACGGAGCACAACAACACTAATTGATTCGGTGACCACACCCATAGTGGTACTGAATCAGTCGATGCAAAGGTCATGGTTAGAGAGGAATAAACCTCCACATCATTGATTAATTCTATGCCCGCACTCACATTGGCACCGAGTGACCATCCACACAGAAACTCTAAGTTTAGAAGAGTCGGACAGTCCACCATTCACGAGTGATCATCCACACAGAAACGCCAAGTTTTGGTCCAATGTTTTCGAGTTAGTTGGTGAACAGTCCGCCTGACAAGGTCAGACAGTTTGCCTTTCTCTTTTATGGCTCTTTCAAATGGCGACTCTTTTATATATATATATATGCAATGCAAAATATTGACAAAGGTGGGCCCATAAATTCATCAAATAAATAAATAATATTAACCGTTCTTAATAGTATTATTATCTTTAGCCTATTAATCCGGTCAATTGTCAACCACTAAGCACCTATTGACTGGCAAAAATAAAATTCTACATATACTCCCTCCATCCAAAAAAAGAGTAGTTCTAGAGTTTAAATTTTGTCCCAGAATAAGAGTAGTTCTCACTTTTCAATACAACTCTATCTCTATCTCTCTCTTTAATTCCCACACCCAACTCCTAAAACTACTCTTTTTTTACGGAGGGAGTACCTTTGCGTTGAGCTTTCCAACATGGATTGACACTACTGTAAACGACTTTTTTCTTGTGTGTCATATCCCGACAGGGAAATAGGGTAAAACCGACAGGAACAATTTTTCTGTCGGTCCACCGACAGGAAAACCCCGACAGGGATAGATCGACAGGGAAAACCCCGACAGGGATAGATCGACCGGGAAAATATTATTGCCTGTCGGCCACCCGACAGGACTATTTTTCGTGACGGGATTTCCCTGACGGTCGACCCTCAAGGTAATCTTGGCGTCCCCGGGGACCGTTCGCGCCAGGATTTTTTTTTTCCCCTGTAAGCCGCCTGACAGGAAAATGAACACAAAACCGTCAGGGAATTGTTTAATTTCCTGTGTTCCTCTACAGAAAAATAGTAAACAGGCCCACAAGAAAATTCTTGTTTTTGTCGGTTCATCGACAGAATAATGTATCTCACCGACAGAAAAATAACAAACATAACAACTGGAATCATTGCAGGTAATAAGCGCTAATAATCATCTCAGTGATACACCTCAGGCAATAATATGGCAGGCATCATTGAGCTCGAAGACTTTGATATTAAAGTTCACATCACTAGCATATAGTTTACATCACTAGCAAACATCAAGCAGTTCGACTTGCTGCAACTGCCAGCAAGCAAACATCACTTAGCAAGCGCGCTTGTTCAGCTTGCTGCGGCCGCCGGCAAGCAGTTCGGCTGCCCATACAGGTCCAGCAGCAGCTGCAGACAGCCAAACATAATACAAGTCTTTGTCCTTAGACCATACAAGCCATGATCATTCTATACAAAAGAGCCATGATCATTCTATACAAAAGAGCCATGATCATTCTATACAAAAGAAAAGTCAGGCAAGAGCCACTGCACATGTTGTTCAAAAGACACAGCCATGTGTTCAAAAGCCAAAAGTTAGCTCGTAGTCTATCACCATGGCACCAAGTTGTTTGCTGATCAACCAATAGCAAGGCCTACCATATGCAATTGTCATAGGGCTCACCGTGGTCGCTGCAAATGTTTTCACCACCCCAGTCTTCCCCCCTCCATTTCATTGTCTATGTCCACAGCAGGTATTTTCTGGCCATTCTTGTTCTTGCCATCCATGTTGTCGCCATCTAAGTCCTCCCTATCCATGCTCTGGCCATCCATGTCCTCATCATCTGAATCCTCTCTATCCAAGTCCTCTTCATCCAATTCCTCCTCATCCAAGTCCTCCGCATTGAAGTCCTCATCCACGTCCTCATCTTCCGATTCCTCGTCGCCGGCATGAGATGAACCAGTGGGTAACTGCAAATAGGATAGTGCCACGCAAATAAATAACTAATGAACTGCAGATTTAGAATTTCATACACATTAGATAACTGTTTTGCTTCCCAGCAACATGCATGAGGCACTCAAACTGGAAATGGCAAAAATGATATGTCACAACTAGACAAGTGTAGGAAGTGTATTGGTTTGACACAAGGGTAGGACACTACTGCTTACCCTGAGAGTTAAACTAAGATGCAAAGTTGCAAACTACAGTAACCATCAACATGAGGCCACTTCCTCACTGCTGCACTGCGTGTTGTCATTCTGACATCAAAACATATCAGTTGTCTAGTTCAATTGGTAGTAAAACAGCTATTTTCTCTTTTTATGCTTCATGTTGGGTTCATTTGTTTGAGTACAAAGTCATTATTATACTTACATTAGTTGTCAGTGCTGCGAGCCGACTTTTCAGACTTGATGGAACCTTCTTTCCTAAATCACTGTAAAGATTCTGCAAGCAAGAATATATATTAGCTAAGATACTAAGAGTAGCATCCTGTCCAAAATAAATTACGCTAAAAATAAAATCAGATAAGTACCAAAATCAAGTCATTGGTTAGTTCGCCTAGCTGGTCGACGCGCTCATGTAAGCACCTATTTGCATGGCGCAAACGTTGATTCTCTTTGGCCGTGCATCGGTAAGATGCTGAATTTGACGATGCAATGGTTTTTTCCTTGGCAGCAGACAATACATCAGCCTTTCTAACAGCGCCATTTGCAATGGCAACACGTCCATGTCGCATTCCATCAGAAACATCGTACAACACTTTTGTGTCCAACTCTTGCTGCCCGGAATTTTCTGGATGTGCAGAATTAGACTTTGCAGTGTACTCATCCTATGTAAAGTAAAGGTGGACATGCATTAGAATTTGCTGCCCAGAATTTATTGCTGGATGTGCACAACAAAATAGAAGTCACAAGTTGCATGCCTAGAATATTCTTGCTGCCCAAAATTTTCTGGATGTGCATGCAGTATATATAGAATTTGTCTGCCAAATCATCAATATAATATGTACAGAAAAGTAAAGGTGGCCCTTGCTGCCCAGAATTTTTACAAGTTGCATGCATCTAAACAGATTATATTTAAGTGTGGACAACAACAATTATTGAAGATATAACAAACATACCATAATCCTCTGTGCTTTGCAACTAATCACTGGACCAGTTCGGCCATCTTTATCCACATTTCGTATGCCAGATTTCATTACCGAGTAAGTGTTAATAACAGTTGCAAACTCAGGGCCAAATTTCTCACCCTACAACAGGAAAATAGTAACAGAGTGAGCCATGGACTACTGAAATGTTTTACAAATTCCATACAGAAAATAATGATACAAACCAAAACTTGTCTTGTTCCCCAAATGGTCTAGACCCTCCATGATTTTGAGCAATATCATCAGAAGCAAAGCAACATCCCTGACCTCTCTTACGTTTTTGGAGGAAACCTTTTGAGCACCAGTGGCGACAAAGCTCAGGCCACACATCAATATTGCACCACTTCAGTTTGCCTTCCAAGTATTCTTCATATTTCAGCTCTATTGGTCGTGCCAACTTGTCATCTAGTTTCTGATTCCACTTTTTCTTGTAGTACACCTTGACAACATCTACTCGAGCTTGGTACATCATATCCTTCACCTTTTTCTTCAAATAGTTTTGAAGAACACGGTCTGCTTCTTCCTCTATATCACTATTGACCTCAAATAAGCAATGCATGCGAAAACACAACTCAAAATATATAAATTAACATACGACATTTTACTGAACTGGTACACAAGATGGTAGAGAGAAAATACACGTTACTTACCCAAAATTCTGAAAGCACACGATCACCTGCTGTTTGTCCCAAGTTATTCTTTTTGGATAGAAAGTAATCAGCCCGCTCAAGTGTTGGACGAGTCCTAAGGACTGCATCATGCTCATCCTTGTCCTGCACCAAGCTTGGGTATTCTCTCTTGATAATGACTCCAAGCTGAGAAGTGTACTTGTAACTCGCCCCTCGATGGTCAAGATATTCAAATTGCCTATGTCACCAACAGTTGTTATTAATGGACTGCACATGTAAAAAAAAGTATGAAGCAGTAATATAAAGATAATTTTGTACTTACATGTCACCAAGTGGTTTAAGGAGCACCTTGCGGCCACGCACTGGCATTTTTAACTTTGTTAGGCACCCTTGCTTCCGCCCTCTTTCCTTAACTGGTTGTAAAGAACAGATAGGTCTTGTCTCTTTAATCCTTTTGGAGGGATTATCAGCAGTTGTCTTCTGAGAGGCACCATCACAGGAGTTGGTATGAGAAGCACTCCTTTTTGAATGGCCATTCCGGCTGTGACGAAAGCTACTCACCATCTGCATCAGGTAACTAAAATGTTATAATATGATTGGGCATTTCAATACCAGATTAAAAATTTAACTAATGGACATAAGAGGAAACGAAGTACCAAACAATTACTACAACAGATATTGCAATTTCTCATCACAGTTCAGAAAAAGTTTAGTCAAAAGCAGCTTCATCTTGTTCATCATCATCCTCTTCATCCGTACACTCGGTCTCTTCATAAGTACACTCGATCTCTTCTTCTGTAGATTCATTCTCTTCCTCAAACTCAGCAGGAGTTTTCTCTAGCATTTCCAAGTCCATAGGATCGGTAATCTCATCTGACCCCAATGGAGTAATAGAGTCTAATGCATCATCCAAGTCAATGACAAAAGTGCCATCTAATCCATCCTCTTGATAGAACTCAACATCTTGAGAAGGCCCTTCTCCTAAACTAGAATCAACATTAATATTATTTGGAGGAATATGTCCATGTGGAGCAACTTTGAACACTACCCACCAGTCCCTCAAATCTGCTCTTTTCTTGCATGCATAAGGCAGATAGTAAACTTGGCTAACTTGATTAGCCATGACAAATGGGTCAAAATTTGATAATCTTGATGTATGCTTAATTTCTACTAAACCCAAATTTTCAGTATGTCGTAGGCCATTGGCTGTTGGATCAAACCAGCGACAATAAAATAAAACCAACGTTCTTCCCCCGTTAAGCGCTTAGGTTGTTCCTCAAGAACCCGTGTGTTTTTACGAAAATCATTAGCTTGTTTTCTAAATGGATGATTTTTAGGAAGGAACCGTCTATGGCAATCAAACCAGCAAGCCTTACGACCATGAAGGAGTGTAAATCCTTTGCAACCATATCCACATGGACACGCTAATCTGCCATTTGTGCTCCATCCAGCAAAGTCCCCATAAGCACGAAAGTCATGCACTGACCAAAAAAAAAATTGCCCTCATAGGAAAATTTTGCTTGGTTGAAGCATCCCATGTTTTGACTCCTTTCCATAGTTCATGAAGTTCATCAACTAAAGGCTGCATTAGAATATTTAATTTCCTACCAGGATGCTCAGGGCCGGGGACAACAAGGGCAAGGAAAATATACTCAGGCCTTAGGAGAAGGCCGGGGGGGGGGGGGGGGGCAGATTTAGTGGAGTAACAAAAACAGGCCAGCAAGAGTATGTGGCAGCATTCGTACTGAATGGTGTGAAACCATCAGTGGAAATAGCAAGCCTAACATTTCTTGAATCATTTGCAAAGTCTGGAAAGTTTATATCAAATTGTTGCCATGCTTCTCCATCACAAGGGTGCTTCACTATTCCAGAATTGGAGTGCTTGTCTGACTGTAATAGCTTGGAAGTTTCCACATGTGAATACAACCTTTGGAGTCTATCTGTGATAGGAAGGTACCTCAAAACTTTGCGTGCAACTTTCTTGCAACCTTCCTCATAGTGATTAGCATGGCAAAAGTCACATTTTTCTTTTTTCTCGCTGTCTTTGTAGAAAAGCATGCAGTTGTTATAGCACACATCGATTTTAACATATGGAATAGAAGTTCTTTGCCAACTTAGAATCTGGAGGAAGGAGTTCATGGATTATCTCTATGACATCATCATAATGGGCAATTGACATATTGTACATTGACTTCACCGCGACCAGGCGAGCTACAGCAGAAAGAGATCAGTGGGTTGTGTTCTCATGTACCTTTTCGTCAGCACTAGCAACCATTCTATAAAAGGCTTTAGTAGCGGGTGATGGTTCATCATCTAGTGCCGGGGGACATTCACCAGCCAAATCAGAGAGCATATGATCCATATGATCAACTTCATTCAAACCATAATCATTAGTTGTAGGGCTACACTCATCATGACTAACGAGATTCTAAACCATGCTCTATCCATGTTTCATAACCTTCTATAAATCCATATTTGCACAAGTGAATCTCTATAGTATGCCTTTTGTGTCTGAAGTAGTTACGACACATGGCACAGGGACATTTGATAGTATCATTTTCAGACACACCCATCGAAGAGAAAGCAAAATTCAAGAATTCAGTTGTTTGATCAGTCCATTCATTACAGGGAGCTTTACCACGTTGCCAACCACTATACATCCATGTTCGTGACATTTGAACTATCACTGTGTTTGAAATATGACAAATTTAACTTAATAAGTTGAGATGGTTTTCAGACATAAAGCACAGCTTGACATATTAATTCAGAACAGAAGAAGAGCATTACCTCGAACACAAGACCAATTAAAGCCTCCCTTGCAGAGTCCTTAAATGTTAGTCAACTGCTTGACAGGAAATCAACAATTTAACCTATACAACACAAACAATTCACTGTTAGTTGTAGTGATGCTAAGCCATACAAAACCAGAACCAATAAGATTTTCCTTATTTCCTATATCAGATTTGCTTTAATAAGTTTATGAACTTGATATGTTATAATAATTACCAACTGATAGGGGGGGATGACAAGCAAGAAGCAACAACAATTGCAGCAATATTTAAGTGCAGTTCACATCTCATTCCAAAATTTGTTAACTTCAAATTTGTTCAATGTTGACAACAAATTCTATACAGTATCGCAGGGATTGCAAAATTGACATAAAAACCTAAAGGATTGCAAATCCAGAACCTTTGGTATAGCGAGGTGTAGATCTATTGAAGGCCTTCACGGGTTGGGGGCTGGGGGACTGCACTACCCGGCAGTAAGCGAAATCAGTACCATGCACCATATAAGAGGAGGAAATCAAAGACCATGGACCTTGGGGCGTCGGGGACCAGTTGCAGGCGGCGTCGAGGCGGCGGCGTGAGGGTGATGTGGCCCTGCGATGGTCTTGTGGCGGGGTGTCGAGGCAGCGGCGTGCAAAACCCTAGATGGTCCTGTGACGGGGCGGGGCGCGGCTGGAGAGGACGGGCGCAGGTGGCCGGAGGAAGGGCGGAGGTGGCCTCCGCCCCGTCGTGGCTGCCCTCCGCGTCGCCGTCGATGGTAGGGAAGCAGAGATCTATCGAGGAGAGGAGGGAAGGAGAGACCGAGTCTGGCAGGGCGCTGGGAGAGAGGAAGGAAAGAGGGGTCAACGATAAGGCAAAGGCCGTGATGCCGTGTAGCTTGCTGGCCCTTCTCTTCTTTTTTTTTTCTCTACTAAATATTTCACGATTTTTGGCGCCTTTGCGAAATTTTGGCGGCAAAGTTGGCGCCTCAGCAAAAGTGGTGGCTTCACAGCTGATTTTTACTGTGTGGCTCCCCCGACAGGAAAATAACATTTTTCCTGTGTGTCCTAACGTGGCCGCCAGGGTTATTATAATTTCCCTGTGAGCCCTGAGAACCGACAGTAATATGATAATTTCCCTGTGTGTTATACTGACACCGACAAGAAAAATATACGACCCACAGGAAAAAAGCCGTTTCTAGTAGTGTGATCTCATCAAGTGATTCATTTTGCATGGCCATATAACATTCTGCCTCAACCAATCCTTTCTCCAAAGTATCTCCATAGCTTCCATTCACATTTGATTTCAAAATTCAACTCCGGTACTAAAATATACTCATATTCTCCAATGAAATTGTTAGTCCTCAAATGTTGTCATTAATTAGCAAAACATCAACTAAGGCACCTCCAACGGTGCTTCAAATCGCTAGCATGTGTCAGATTTTGTCCCACATGGAGGACAGAGAAGGTAAAAATCCATCTCACTAGCGACGGAACAATCACCAGGCTAGAACATTCCCTGAGTATTCTCTTGTCTCTGGTTTCTGGGTCCTAAACATGAATTTTTATTATATGGATTAGTGTGTCTGTTTTCTCCTTTCTTTAATCTCTCTCGCGGACACATCAGCCGTCGACCTGCCCGTGCCATTGGAGGCGCCCTAAGGTCCTAGATGCTTTCAGATTCCATCATAATACTAGATCCAGGTGGGTGATAGGTGGACAGAGAGTGGGAAAGGAGAAGAGAGAATGATGGCACCCCGCCATGGGCACATCACGAACGGATGGACCTTCCACTAGTATGCTCTGCTAGGGTTGGCTTAGTGGGGTAAGAGAGCAAAGAGACATGTAAGTACTCCAATTCCCTCCCAGGGAAGAATGCAACTGATAAAATCGTCACATTTTATAACCTCTGGGAAAACAATCAATCATTCACCATATATCTCCCCCCCTCTCTCTCCCCATGTCTGTGTGCGCACGCGCGCTGGAATAAGTTATTATCAAGTCTGCCGACCAAGGCTCCAAGAGGCCATTTAGTACCATGGCTAATATCAACCGGTACTAATGCTTCTTTCACTGCCGGTCATATGACTCGTTACTAGAAAGTCAAGACATTTGGTGCCGTTTTCGTTGTACCTATTTTAGAGCCTAGAAAAAAGGGGTCTTTGAAACCGGTATTAATTAAGGACCATTCTCGGATAGTCACTACTATAAAAGAAAACATTTTGCAAGACAGTGCCAAAACATTTTCCAAGGCATTTACAAAAAATAACCACATCTGTTAATGAGAGTGATTAACAGAGATGATTACATTCATTTTAGGAGGCAGGTATATTTTAATGGCCTCCTAAAGTTAATTAACAAAGGTGGTTATTGTAACACAACCGTCTCTAAAAATAAAACCCTCAGTTAATGATTAACGAAGGCAGTTAATATAACTCAACCACCTCAATTAATGATTAAAAGAGACGGTTATGCGACCATCTCAGTAAATCCTCTATTAACTGTGACCCAGCTCAAAGGGGGTTGGAAAAACTACCTCTGTTAATCACTTTTAACCACCTATGTTAACATTTTCTGTAGTAGTAAGTGTATATCATGAAAACCCTGTAAAATGCATTGGATGCCTCGCTTTTGGCATAGAGAGGGTATAGGGAGGATATTCTGTACAACTCAAAGTATCCATAAGCTTTCGGAAAAGCATCTACCTTGAAAGAGAATCTAAAAGGGTGAAAATGCCTGTTGCCATCGATATTTCTAAAGCCTGTAGTAAAGCATCTCCCTAGTATTGTCAATGCAGGAGCAAATAATATAACTAGATTACAAATTATAATCTAATCCTCCACATGCTATTAGCTTTAATTTATGGTTAACACAACGATTTAAAAAATGGTTGCCTATCTTTGTAAGTAGTGATATATATGATGACATTGAGGTATTGCTATATTTTGATTTTATTGCAATAAACTATATATATTGACACTGAATCTACAAAGGGGTAGAGCATAAATCACCAAAAATAATAATGTTGCAAAGAAAACATAATTTTCATAATAATTTCTCATGTATGTGGAAGTGGAAGTAAGATCTTTGATTTTGTTCGTGACACTTAAACTCTACTCATGAACTTATTTGTATGTGGAAAATTTTCAACTAAATGTTTTTTTTTCACAATTATGACTATTGTCGCATGACCTACTTCTATACTTAATTTCTACAGTTCATATATTTTCATCTACAAAAGTATAATCGTGACAATAGATTACAAGAGAATTAATTGATTATCCAAGATGATAAGATATCATCACCGAAGATATAGGTTTTCGTGATAGAAGCATAATAGCGACATTTTCACTGCGTCACCAGGATAGTGGTTCCGATCCATTTGAACATCTGGCATTAACTTGATTGGACGCGTGGAACTTACAGAGAATAATTTGTTTAACCTAGCCTATAGTTAACTATAAATTTCGTTATCTAAAAAAAAGTTAACTATAAATTTATAATCACGGTACGAAATAGTGTTTAGCTGTGTGGTGGCGGATTAGTGTTCGTGTAGCAGATCACGGATAGCGGGAGCTATAGCGGATGCTAAATCCAAATAGCAAAATTTAAAAATCAAACAATTTTTATGGCATATTTGAATAATTACAATCATACTTGGTCAAAAGTTTAAAAGTTTTATTTACCCAATGTATTTTATGGTATGAGATTCACGAAAAAGTTTAAATAAATGTATAAATAGAAGATAAATATATGTATATTAGCCTTAAATTGTCATATTAATAAAAAACAACATAATTTGTGAGCTCGTCATTATTTATTATTGTCTAAAACACTATATTCAACATTTTTATTGTCACTTTATTCATCTTCATTGTCACTTTAACTATTAACATAGGAAATAGCGGTCTGAAATCAGCAATAACGGTCCAAATAGCGGATGCTAAGTGCAATAGTGGACAATAGCGGACGCTAAGTCTAAACATGTTATTGTAGCGGTAGCGGCAAAGGTCCGCTCCTGCTACTGCGGGCGCTACCAACGTTGGGAAAAAGTGCATACACCCTGATCGAGGTGTCGCCGTCGCTGACATCGCAAGCACCCGGCTCTTTGTTTTTGTTCCGTCACATGGCCATAGAAAAAGCACGGGCCGGCATGCAGATTAAGCATACGTCCTCCTTGCTCTCTCATAGTCCACTCCACTTAGTCCACTCCTCCTTGCAGTGATCTTCTACCGGAAGCTGAACTCTCCAAGAGATGTACTGTGTCGGGTGATTGATGATATGACCACATGGCGTCCAAGATATAAGAAGCACCTGCCGCAGTGGGTAACCTGGCAGGACTTTGTGCGGGCGACTCTGTAATCTACTCTCTTTTCTTCTCCTTTCACACCTTGTAACCTCAGCCTGGTATGCCGGGCGATATAAATTTGTAATGAGCCACTCTCTCAATTTGAAATAACATAGTAGGTGGAGAACTCCCTCCCGGTATTGTTCAAAAAAAAAATCTGTGGATCGGAACGGATATATCAGCAGGCGCAACCAGGCCTTCCAAAAAGCAGCTTCGATCATGAGCCCATCCAAAGCGCCGGGAATCCTGAGGACGTCGTACACCGGGGTTGGATCTCCGACGGCGACGGCGCTGCATATGTTCCGGCGCTCACCGCCTCACGTTAGGGTTGTGGAGGAGGGGAGCACCACGTGGGGGCCGTTTCCCCGCCTCCAGCTCCCAAAGCTATTTGATTCCTCCAGTTCTCATCATCTCACAGCGTTGTACTGTGCTCCCTTTCCAGCAACCCATATATATTCCTCTCAGCCCTCTGCTCTATTCTACATCAACTAGCCCCTCTTCTCGCAATATGTACTAGTGGATCTCTGTATACATGGGTATTTAATCATATCTGCACGCGTATTCTTTGTTTTGCATCCTGTAATCGCATATCTTGGAGCACCAGAAGCCTCGGTCACTAGCTAGCTCGATCATCATCTTGTTGTAAGTACTTAGCGTCCTCCGTTATCGCATGCATAAAAAATGATTACACAGAGCCAAACTGGTATCACATCTCTCGACGTCTCTCATAATGATCATCAAGGTGTTATTTGCATGCATACTTTTTCTTTTGTTAAGTTATATTGCTTGGCCTAGCTTGCAAGCAGACATCGTTGATTTTGTGTTTAATTAGTTTCATATATCAGCACCTTTTTGGGATGATACTTTGGATGTTAATTTGGATGTTGATTCCTTAACTCTGAATAACAGTGAACTTTATGTGAAGTTTATGATATATAGATGTGTTGAGAAATTAAAAAGGAAGGTTAGACTAGGTTAGCTGCCTTGTTAACTAGCTAGCATATCTGTGCCCACTAATAACATGCAAAACAAACTTCCTTTCTCCTAGGTTAAATGGACCAAGAGCTGTGGCCTGCTGGGTTAGAGTCCTGGTTATTGATACCAACTCTTCATACTTGTCAGTTATGGAAGAACTACTTATCAAGTGCAGCTACAAGGGTAACACATCCACCACCTCCATGTAATTATATATGATTATATAAAAAAAATTAAGTTGTATGCTTACAATATCATGTTGGATAAAGTTTGATCTTAGCGCGTGCAAAATGATTTTAGAACCCAACTTCATCCAAGGTCTGCACATAAATTCAATCTCCTGTATGTAGAATATGTGACATGAGACACAGTTTACTCTGATCGATATTATCTATCTACTGTATGAATCCTTTTAAATCATTCGTGTATATAGAAAAAATATTTTATATCTTCATTTGTTTCAGAAAAAAACTGCATGAAATATAGTGAAGGAGATGAGCCTTTGTAGTACTGTGACAAAATCAACTATAATATCAAACTAACTACAAATAAACTAATTAATAAGAATATTTGCCGTCTACAAAGTCCAGACCGCTGTGTGTTACTATGTTTATTTTTCTGAGTTAGACTTGTAAGGTTAAGCAGAAACACAAAGTCAGAATAAAACTGCTAATATATCTATAACATATGACCCAGGGATCGGCGCGCTCCCAGGGCTCGGAGCCCCAGGCACTGTTCCTTCAGCGGGACCCACTGTGCAGTTTCCTATGGGGCCCTGGCACTGTTCATCAGTGGGACCCACCATGCTACTCCTGTGGGACCCATGGCACTGTTCATTTGTGGGACCCACATACTGTTCTTGTAGGGCCCGTGGTACTGTTCATCAGTGGGGCCCATGTTACTGTTTATCAGTTCATTTTTTTTTGCCACGTGCGTAGCGCGGCCTAGTTGAGTCATATACTAACCGGCCAAGATTTGCCGGCTTCCGTGAGCTCTAGCCCCACGTGGGGCCCACACGGCTGTGTAGTACTGTTCACATGAATATTGTTCGCATGTGAGCCCCACCCAACACTGTTCAGCTACCTTTTTATGCTCTTCTGTTTTTAGTCTCCTCTTTTTTAAAAAAATCTTTCCAACATTTGGTTTATATTATTTGGAGCACCAATTGGCTGATATGAACTTATGATTACTTTTAGCCAACTGAACATGGGTCACTCAACAGGCTAAAGTCCTAACGACAGTAATTTCTATAAACAAACCAAACGTATGAAGAAGTAGCCTATGTAATTTTGGAATCTTAAAAAAACTAAATGATTATATTAAAGTAAACTTAAAAACTAAAAATATCACCACATCTTAACCTCACTATGATATCTTATAGGTCCAGGATGCCCATAAAATACAATATTGTCTATCATCACACACGACAAGACTATTATACCAGACACAATTAGTTTTGAATATATTTTTATAGTCAATTTCTTGTATGATTTGATACATGATACAATTTTTTAAAACAAAAAAATGTTACTTTAGATTAATATTTTTTGTTACTCTAGATTAATATTTTTTCGGGCGCGCATGGCGCGCCTATCTGTCTAGTACATATTCTAACCGGCCAAGATTTGCCGACTTCCCGTGAGCTTGGGCCCCACGTGGGGCCCACATGGCACTGTGTGGTACTGTTCCACAAGTGGGGCCCACATGGTACTGTTCATAAGTGTGGTACTGTTCATAAGTGGGACCGCGCGTTACTGCCCGTAAGCGGGATCCACATGTACTGTTCATAAGTGGGCCCCACCTAAACACTGTTCACACCATTTTTTTTCCTTCTATTTTTAGTGTCATTTGGTTTATAATATTTGGAGCATTAATTGTCTGTTATAAACTTATGATTACTTTTAGCCAACTGAACATGGGTCACTCAAGAGGCTCAAGTCCTAACGACAATAATTTCCATAAAAAAACCAAGCGTATGATGAAGTAGCCTATGTATTAGTTTCACATCAACTAAAGATTTTGAAATCTTAAAATAACTAAATGATTGTATTAAAGTAAACTTAGAAAATAAAATATAACCACATCTTAACCTCACTATGAGATCTTATAGGTCCATAATTGTCGGTGCCTGATTTAGTCACACCGGCACAAACAAGTGATTGCGGTGCTAACCACTCGTTGCCCCAATGGCGGGTGGAGAGATGGGAGTTTTTATCCTGGTTCCGGCCACGGGGCCGTACGTCCAGCAGTGGTGCGGAGCACCGGTTTCGTGTTGCTCGTAGTAGGGGGTTACAAGCAAGATGGGAGAAGGAGGTGAACTCCTATGTCCCTGAGTTTGGGTGTCGTAGGCTAAGTGTGTTTGTGTGCTCTGTCGTCTCCTGCCTTTGCATGAGCTTCCCTTCCCCTTTTATAGACGTAAGGGGGAGGGCGTGAGAGTACATGTGTTCGTGGTGCTGACGTTGCGAGGTGCACTGTACTGCCCATTTCGCGCACTATGCGAGCGGGAATCGCGCCTTCCAACTCCGGCTGACGACACGATAGTGGTTGACGTGACGTTCTTCTTGCGACAGATCAGGACTTCGAGGGTGGCAACTTGAGTACGGCGTCTGGATCGAAGCTCCATAGTTTCCTTCGAGGGCTTCCTTCGAGGATAATGGCGCACCCGAGGTAAGCAAAGTCAAAAGAGTGGTTGGCACAGTGTCGCTGCCAGGGACGGCCTGTGCAGTGTCAGATCAGAATCCACCGCGCCAGGTGGATTTGACCGATGTCTTCTCCGCAGCGTGGGTGGTGGCGTGGTGCAGTGAATCCTTATTTTTGACCGCAGAGGAGTCATTTATGATCGGTGATGATGGTCGCAGAGTCTCGGGCGTTGTTCCCGGCATGGCAGGCTCGGGCTTGGCCCGCAAGCTCGAGCTTGCCGAGCCTCGAGCGTGACGGAAAACGCCCGCTCGAGGGTGAACGTCTCCCTCGAGTCCAGCCGCTGAGCCTCGATCGTGACGGAAACGCCAGTTCGAGGGTGAACGCCCCCTTCGAGCCTGGCGAGGCTCGATCGTCACGGACTTCCTCGCTCGAGTGTCTTTAAGCAGGGCGAGCGCCGTGGTGGAGTTTGTCGTGATGGGCCTTTGCTGGGCTACGGAACCAGGCCAACTTCATCGGTGGGCCTTGTTACCGAGCAGCTCTGGGCCTAAGTTAGCGTACCCCTTTTACAGGGACCTGGCAGTAGCCCCCGAGCCTCCGCAGGGGTGAGGTGCAACCCTGCGGGGGCTGGTGTCTGTCGAGGCTTTCGAGGCCTTTGTACCTCGACGGGTCTCTCTCGAGCTTTCGAGTTTCGAGGCTTTCCCTTCGAGGGTTGGCGCTTTGAATGCGCCCTTCCTTGTTCCGCGCGGGTCATGATGACCACCGAGGAAGATTTCGTGGTTTCGTGGGAGAAGTGGGCGCGCTTTTTCAGGCGAGGCGTGCGGGCGTGGTTCGACACGACCGCACGTTTACTGCGCCGGACTCCTCGATCCTTGCGGCGCAATTAACGCGGCTAGCGTGGTAGACGCGGCCGGCGTCGTTACGCCTCCTGGGGTGGGCCTGACTGTCAGTCCTAGGGGACTGTCGTGTCACGGCCGGTGTCCTGCCGCGCCTTGCTCCACAGGAGAGTATAAATAGCACGGCAGGGCACCTGCCGAGGGTACGCCTGCCCTGCTTTCTAGCCTTTGCTTTCAAGCCTTTGTCTTCTTGCCCTCGCGTTCCCATCCATCTCTCGCCTAAGCCTCCATCTGTCGCCATGGTTCAACTCGTCGACCCCGCGCCGTGGAAGCCATCGACGGCCACCAAGACTTGTCTGGAGGGGCTCGTGGTGGTCGGAGTACTGCCGCCAAACGTCGACGGCGTGCTACGTCGTCAGCCTCGGTCGCCTCCATGAGCGGGGCTTTGGCGTTCCGGCGGGATGATTCTTGCGAGCGTTGTGCTTCCATTACAAGGTGGAGCTGCACAACTTTTCTCCCAACGCGATCTCGCAGGCGGCGGTCTTAATCGCCGTCTGCGAGGGCTACTTGGGCATCGAAGCCCACTGGGACCTGTGGCGCCACCTCTTCTTCGGCGATCTCTTCCTAGAGGGCGTCTCCAAGGGGGTCTGTCGCCCTGCTCGCGCTGGTGGCCTCGTGCTCCAAGTCAGGAGGAGCCGCAAGGAGCTCTACATCCCATGCTCCATGGTCTCCAACAACCAAGATTGGGACAAGGGGTGATTTTACCTCCGCAACGACGGGGGCGTCTGCCGCCCTACATCGGCAGGCTGCTGACGGAGAAGCTGGACCGCTGGGTCTACGGGGTGTCACCGCCGGAGCAGAAGGACAAGCTCGCTCCCCTGATCGAGGCGCTCCAGAGCCTGTCGAGGCACGGCCTCACTGCTGGTGGCGTCATCGCGAACTTCCACCGGTGGCGGGTGCTTCCCCTCATGCAGAGGAGGCTCCTGTTGTTTGGGATGTCCCCTGGTGCCGACGTCACCGGCACAGCGATGGTGGCGGAGCCATTGCCCATCGCCATCGCCGTTCAACGGGCGCGGCGCGCCATCGACCGGATGGCGGACGACCTGTGGGCAGTGCCCATGCGGCCCGAGGATGGCCATCTCAGCTTCGTAAGTGCCTTCCGATTCTCGTATTTACTTCGTGTTTCGATTTCTTGTGTCCTTGACCTTGCGACTGGTGTCTCGTAGGGTCTGTCCCGTGGCCACACTTCCAAGCCCCCTGTCCCCGAGGACAGGGTTGTCAACCGCGCCCTTGCTGAGAAGGCGAAGCAGGAGAAGGATCGGAAGGAGGCGCGGCGGAAGCGAAAGGAGCGGAAGAAGAGGAAGCACTTGGAGGAGAACCGCGAGCGGGAGAGGCAGGGGCTCTCCCCGCTCCCGCCACCGGAGTCTTCCCCGGATCCTGCTGGCGAGGGATCTGAGGAGGATGGTGGGGCGAGGAGCCCGTCTCCTCTCGAGCTCTCCGTCTCCTCGCGGGCTTCCCCCGGTGGGGCCGCCCTGGCTGCAGCGTCTGGGGGTGGCAGCGGAGAGCCCATCGACCTCGAAGCTCCGCCGTCGACCGTGGTGCCTGCTCCTGGGACCCGTCGGGGGTAGCGGCGGCCGCCCTCGAGGTACCCCAAGATCGAGGCGAGGCGCCCGAGCGGCCAGGCGCTGTCGAGGAGGCCCCAGCCCGTGGGCCAGGAGTAGAGGCCTCCCAAGTAGAAGCCGGCGCCTCTACGAGAGGCGAGGGGGTTTCGAGGGTGGCTCCAGTGTAGCCTCGAGGCTGAAGCGGAAGCTCCCCATTGTTCGGTAAGCTTTCTTCGTTGCTTATTTATTCGTCGAGACTTCAATTCTTGTTTCTAACTGAATTTCTTCTTGGCGCAGTCGGTCTGGTGGACGGGTCGTGCCTTCCCTTGCGCTGACCAAGGCCCTCAAGGTCGGGCCAAGCTCGTCGCCTCACCCGTCCTCGCAGCTCCTGGGCCCGGCAAACGAGGCAGTGCAGGAATTTGTTACCTTTTTCGATGCTCAATCGGGGCTACAGGTCGAGCGGCAGCCGTGCGAGGAGGCGCCCCGGGTCCTCGAGGAGCCAAGGCCGCCTCAACTCCTCGAGGGCGTTGTCGAGCCCCGCGCCGAGGTTGCCCGGACCGAGGATGCCACCCCGCGCCTGGGGAGGCTCTTCGTGTCGAGGAGCCGTCTGTGGCGCCCGTGGAGGCGGACGCCGCGGTGGCCCCCCGCACATGAGGGGGGAGAGGAGCGAGCCCTTGGTGGCGGGTTTCCACATCTGTCGGAGCTGGTCGAGGCTCTGGAGGTACGGGCCCCCGTGCCGTAGGAGCATGTGAGCGGCGGGGCCGCATCGTCGGCCCTTGTCTCGCTTCCAACGGGACCGGCGTCGGCCGAGCCCAACGGGATACCTGCCCGTGTCAACGAACACGGATCCCCCGTGATGTGGCAATCCCGCAGCAAGCTTCCCGAACAATTTGTTCGTGAAGCCGCAGCGGAGGAACGCCTGTGGGATGTTCAGTTGGAGCACGGTCAAGATGTCGTCCGGGCGCTGCGAGACGCTCTTCGTCTTCTTGAAGCGGCCGGCACGGTCCACCAGGCGCGTTTCGTTGCAGCCGGCGTTTTGTCGTAATTGTTTTCAAAAGGCGCTTAGCTTCGTCTTTCGCAGGAACTCCGCAAGGAGGCGTTCGCAAAGAACAACCAAATTGCGGGGCTGTTGTTAGAGCTCCGCCGTTTGTCGGGGGTGGTGGAGACTCGAGACCGCCAACTGGCCGACCTCCAAGACGCTCGAGACCGGGTCGCCACCGAGTGTCGGGAGAAGGGCGAAGTCATCACCCGCCTAGACGACACGGTCGGCACCCTGCGCGAGCAGCTCATGAACAGCAACACAACGAGCGAGCCGCGCGCAGTGCGGCGGAGTCGGCGCTTGGGGAGGAACGACGTCTCGTGGTGGAGGCTCGAGACCAGCTCGAGCTAGAGCAAGTGGCTCGGGCCGCGGCGGAGCGGCAGGCTCGAGAGGGGGAGAAAGCCCTCGAGGCTGCCCAGGGTCAAGTCGAGAGTAAGCCGATTTTGCTCGGGTTTCGCTCTTTTTTGCTTTGTTGTTTTTTCGTTTCTGACAGCCTTATTGGTGCAGCGCTGAGACAGGCGCTCCAGGCCGAGACGGAATCGAAGGAGGCTCTGCTGGTGGCGCACTCGGCGACCCAGCGTGAGCTCGATGAGCTGGTGCATGCTGCTTCGACGGTCTGCAACGAAATTGCTGGCGCCGACGTGCAGTCCGGCAGTTCCCTCGCCAGCCGCCTTCGAGCGCTTGGGGGGCACTTCACCTCTCGTGTGAAGGAAGCCCTCCTACTCGGGATTTGGAAGGCGCTTGGAGTGGTCACGAAACACTACCAAGCGGACCTCTCGAAGCTCGCCGCCGGGTACGTCGTCGCCGACAACCTTAACGATGAGGAGGCAGTGGTGGTGATCGAGGAAGCCGATGCTGCCACCGACGAGACGGCGCGAGTGCTCGCGGGCCACTTTGAGAGCGTCCTCTTCCCTGGCGAGGATGGTGGCGGCTGGGACAACCTTGGCGGCGGGGGCAATCCCTGAAAATCTCGGGCCATCGAGCCCGAGTGTAAAAAAAAGTAGTTTAGGAACTCAAACTTTTTTGGTGTAAGATTAATTCGCTTACACCCTATTAAACATCGTTTGTTTTGTTTAAACGAGGTGTTATTTTCATGCGGTATCTTCGTGACACGCATTGTGTCCTATGCAAGTGGCTCGAAAGGAAGTCGCTACTAGGATCGATCGTACGTGAATGACTTAGGCGGAGGGAAGTGAGGTGTTGCCATAGCCTCGAGGCGTAAGCGAACACTCGGCTCAGGCGACCCTGCCCTTGTCCGTTTCACGCCTAGCGCGTTCCCTTCGAGGTTTTTGCAAAGGATTTTTGAAAAAAGTGACGATTTTATCGGGGGGTTCTTCCCCATTTAGCCCCCGAGGGAGGGATGGTTCTACCAAGGGTAGAGTCATCCCTCTCTCGAAACGTGATGGGACAAAAGTTGGTTTAATTCATTCCCAAACTGTGGGGGTTAAAAGCCAACACTTTAATCAAGAGATTTGTACAAATCTAGAATATGTACAGAAGTTTTGAGGGCCACGGGCCACTCTAGGGATAGAAGCGACGTAGCTGTTGGATGTTCCAGGCATTCGTGAGGATCTGCCCATCCTTGTCAGCTAGCTTGTATGTCCCGGAATTGAGGACTTCGGCGACGATGTATGGCCCCTCCCATCGGGGTGTGAGCTTGTGTCGTCCTCGATTGTCCTGCCGAAGCCTTAAGACGTGGTCTCCTTTGCAGAGATCTCGGTGCCGGATCTTTCGAGCCTGTTGTCGACATAGGCTTTGCTGGTACCTTGCTGAGTGGAGTAGGGCCAGGTCCAGCGAGTCCTCTCGAGCCTGGCAATTTCGCTATTCTTGATACGCTCGGAGCCTAGGGGACCCATATTCCAGGTCCGTGGGGAGGATGGCCTCTGCCCCATAGAGGAGGAAGTACGGAGAGAACCCTGTCGCTCTGCTTGGGGTCGTTCTTAGGCTCCAGATCAACGATGACAGTTCCTGCACCCACCTGTGCTCAAACTTCTTCAACTTGTTGTGAATTCTAGGCTTCAGGCCTTGCAGAATCATGCCATTGGCACGTTCTACTTGACCGTTTGTTTGTGGGTGGGCCACCACCGACCAATCCACTCGGATGTGGAAATCGTCGCAGAATTCTAAGAACTTCTTTCCTGTAAACTGGGTGCCGTTGTCGGTGATGATGGAGTTCGGAACCCCAAACCGATGGATTATGTCGGTGAAGAAAAGCACCGCCTGCTCAGACTTGATTCTATTGATGGGTCGAGCTTCGATCCATTTGGAGAATTTGTCGACTGCCACCAACAGGTGCGTAAAGCCCCAGGGCGCTTTTGCCATTGGCCCGACAAGGTCGAGGCCCCATACGGCAAAAGGCCATGTGATGGGGATGGTTTGCAGCGCCTGGGCAGGAAGGTGTGTCTTGCGTGCGTAGAACTGGCACCCTTCGCAGGTTCGTACCACCTCCGTGGCGTCAGCCACGGTGGTGGGCCAGTAGAAGCCTTGTCAAAAGGTGTTGCCTACGAGCGTGCGTGGGGCAGCGTGATGTCCGCACACGCCCACATGGATGTCGAGGATGAGCTCCTTTCCCTCGGGTATCGGGATGCAACGCTGCAAGACTCCCGAGGTTCCCCGTCGGTATAGTTCCCCTTCGATGATGAGGAACCGCTTAGCCTTCCTCGCGACGCGCCTTGCCTCCATTCGATCGTTAGGCAGAACGCCTTGATCGAGCCAGTCTAGGTACGGGCTCCGCCAATCTCGAGGTGCTGAGACTTCGTCGATTTCCATTGCCTCTGCTTTGTCTTCCTCTTCCGAGCAAGCCTCGTACCCCATGGGCTCGTCCTCATCTGCCAAGAGCTCCGTGCTCGTGGGATCGAGGGCGCCCCTTGAGTGTCGGATGCGGTCGAGGCTTGGGCCGAGGTGGCAATGGTAATCGAGGGTCTGTCGATGTCCTCGGCGAACACGTTCGGGGGAACGATGGCTCGTCCTGACGCGGTCTTTGCCAATTCGTCGGCCTCCTCGTTATATCTTCGTGCGATGTGATGGAGCTCGAGGCCGTCGAACTTGTCTTCGAGGTTGCGTACCGCTTGGCAGTAGGCCGCCATCTTTTCGTCGTGGCAGCTCGACTCCTTCATCACCTGGTCGACGACAAGTTGTGAGTCGCCGCGGATGTCGAGGCGCTTAATGCCGAGCTCGAGCGTGATTTTCAAGCCGGCAAGGAGCGCTTCATACTCCGCTATGTTGTTGGACGCGGGGAAGTTGAGTCGCATGGCGTACCGGGGGTGCTCCCCGTGGGGTGAAATGAAGAACAGGCCGGCGCCTGCGCCGGTCTTCATCACCGACCCATCGAAGTACATTTCCCAGCAGTCGAGGCTGGACTTCGAGGGGGGGGCTGGGTGTCGGTCCATTCGGCTACGAAGTCCGCCAAGATCTGGGATTTGATGGCTTTCCTTGGCGCATACGTGAGGGTCTCCCCCATCAGCTCCGTCGACCATTTCAAGATTCGCCCAGAGACCTCACGGTTCTGGATGATCTCGCCCAGTGGAAAGGATGACACGACGGTCACCGGGTGAGCCTCGAAGTAATGCCGCAGCTTACGTCAAGCCAGCACAATGGCGTAGATCAGCTTCTGGACATGGTGATACCTTGTCTTGGTGTCGGTCAGAACTTCGCTGATGTAGTACACCGGTCGCTGGACCGACAGAGAATGTCCTTCCTCGGTTCTCTCTGCCACTATAACCGCGCTGACAACTTGAGTGGTTGCTGCGACATAGAGGAGGAGAGGTTCGCCCTCTTTCGGTGAGGTAAGGATCGGCGTGTTCGTTAACGCCGTTTTGAGTCGATCGAGAGCTTCCTAGGCCTCCGCGGTCCAGGTGAAGTGCTATGATTTCCTCAAAAGTCGATACAGAGGTAGCTCCTTCTCCCCAAGGCGAGAAATGAAGCGGCTTAGGGACGCCAGGCACCCCATTACCTTCTGTACGCCCTTTAGGTCTCGGATCGGTTCCATCTGCTGGATGGCCGTGACCTTCTCGGGATTGGGCTCGATGCCTCGTTCGGAGACAATGAAGCCCAAGAGCATACCTCGAGGCACACCGAAGACGCACTTCTCGGGGTTGAGTTTTACTCCATGCGCCCTGAGGCAGCTAAACACGACCTCGAGGTCGCGCACCAGGTCGTCCGCCTTCCTGGTTTTTACGACGATGTCATCGACATATGCCTCTACGATACGACCTATATTATCCCCGAAGACGTGGAGCATACAGCGTTGGTACGTGGCCCCGGTGTTTCGAAGGCCGAAGGGCATCGTAACGTAGCAGTA
The DNA here is from genome assembly GCA_015342445.1 of Digitaria exilis. NCBI lineage: Eukaryota > Viridiplantae > Streptophyta > Magnoliopsida > Poales > Poaceae > Digitaria > Digitaria exilis. The sequence continues at coordinate 2,969,717 of JACEFO010001669.1, read as the reverse complement.
CATGCCAAAAGGAGTGATAAAGAAAGTAGCGAGCTGGTCGGACTCCTTCATCTTAATCTGATGGTAACCGGAGTACGCATCAAGGAAACATAGAAGTTCACATCCCGCCATGGAGTCTACAATTTGATCTATACGTGGTAAAGGAAATGGGACTTTCGGGCATGCTTTATTCAAACTGGTGTAATCCACACACACTCTCCACTTCCCATTTTTCTTTTTTCACTAGTACAGGATTAGCTAGCCACTCGGGATAAAAAACTTCCTTGATGAACCCGGCCTCCAGAAGCTTGCGTACCTCTTCGCCGATCGCCCGCCGTTTCATTTCGTCGAAGCGGCGGAGGCGCTGTTTGACCGGCTTGGAGTGGGAGCGGATATCAAGAGAGTGCCCGGCGACCTCCCTCGGAATGCCTGGCATGTCGGAGGGGCTCCACGCCAAGATATCAGCGTAGGCGCTGAGAGAGTCGACGAGCACCACTTCCTATTTTTGGCTGAGGGAAGAGCTGATCCTCAACACCCTGCCGTCGTGGCTGTCGGGGTTGAGGGGGACAGTCTTGGTGTCCTCTGCGGGCACGAAGCTCCCAGGTTGCCGTTCGTTGGCGTCAAGGGGCGTGTTGACGATCGCCTCCAGATCCGCTATGAGGGACTCATCAAGGGCAAGAGCCTCTGCGAGCTCGATGCTCTCGACATCGCACTCGTAGGCGTGTTCGACCGTTGGGCCGACGGTGATGATCCCGTGAGGCCCCGGCATCTTCAGCTTGAGGTAGGTGTAGTTGGGGATGGCCATGAACTTGGCGTAGCACGGCCTCCCTAAAATGGCATGGTAGGCTCCTTTGAAGCCCACTACCTCGAAGATGAGTACTTCCTTGCGAAAGTTTGCCGGGGTTCCGAAGCAGACGGCCAGGTCGATCTGTCCGAGAGTTTGGACGCGTTTTCCGGGCGCAACTCCATGAAAGGAGGACTTGTTGGGGCGGCAGCTCACTGGTGTTGATTCCCATGAGCTCCAAAGTTGGAGCATACAGGATGTTGAGGCTGCTGCCACCATCCATGAGCACCTTGGAGAAGCGCGTGTTGCCAATGACAGGATCGACGACAAGGGGATACTGCCCGGGGTTCGGGATGTGGTCAGGATGGTCCTCGCAACCGAACGAGATGGTCTCTGAAGACCAGTAGAGGTACGAAGGGGTCGCTGGTCGGGCCAGCAGGACCTCCCTACGTTCCCTCCTTCGCTGTCGAGGTTTTAGATTGGCCACGGGGCCTCCCATAATGAAGAACACGTGTTCGACCTCGGGGTATCCATCGTCGTCCTTGCCGCCGCCATCCTTGGGCTGACCGCCGTCCTTTCGAGGGATGCGGTTGTAAAATTTCCGTAGCATCTCACACTGCTCGAGAGTGTGAGCGACTACGGTCTTGTGGTACGGGCATGGCTTCTTGAGGAGGTCGTCGAAGATGCCCCCACCACGCGGGGGACCTCGAGGTCCCTTGTGGTTAGGGTCGACTGCGAGAGCCTCGTCTTCGATGTCGCCTGTTTCACGGGGCGCTCGGAGCTTTTTTCCCTTCTTGCCGTGCTTCCGCTTCTTCGAGGGGCCCTTTGTTTTGTCGTCCTCCGCGGACGCTTCCTCGGGACGTTTTCCCTTCTTACCATTAAAAATGGCATTGGCCGCCTCCTCCCCCGAGGCATACTTCGAGGCTACCTCGAATAGCCGGTTTGCATCGGGTGACGGGCTCCTCCCCAACTTGCATACCAAGCTATAGCATGTGGTGCTCTCGAGGAAGGAGTGGATGATCTGATGGTCGGTGATATTGGGAAGCTCGGTGCAGCGCTTGGAGAAGCGCCGGATGAAGTCCCTCAATGATTCGCCGGGCTTTTGTTTGCATCCTCAAAGGTCCCACGTGTTTCCGGGGCGCACGTAGGTGCCCTGGAAATTCCCCACGAAGGTCTCGACCAGGTCGTCCCAGTCGTGGATCCGATTGGGGGGCAGATGCTCGAGCCATGTCCGCGCGGAATCTGCCAGGTGGAGTGGCAGATTGCGGATGATCATGTCCTCATCTGTGGCGCCGCCGAGCTGGAACGCTAGGCGGTAGTCGTTCAACCATACCCTGGGGTCCGTTTCCCCAGAGTACTTGGTGATGGTAGTAGGCTGTCGGAAGCGAGGGGGAATCGGAGCGGTGCGGATGTTGCGACTAAACACGCACGTTCCCGCCGGCTCTGGGGCCGCTTCCCGGTTCCACCCAACGTCGGTGCGCCCGCGTTGGTGGGTCCAGGCTCCCTCTCGCTGCCTCATTTGGTTCAGCGTGTTGCGGGCGTCGCCATCGTTGATCGTGCCTCGGGTGTCCCGTTGGCGCGACCTCGCGGGTACCCGCGCGGGAAGTGGTCCCGCTTCGGGTGCACGTGGTTCGTCAGTGTGGCGTCGCGCAACGTCCCGGTGGGAGTCGCCCCGTGACTGTGCTCGTGCCCTGCCGTGAGGCTGGGGTGAGCGTACCGATGACTCCCCTCCTCGTTCGCCCTTCGAGGCCGGTGAGCGTCGAAGGCGGGAGGCTGAGCTCTCGGCCTGCTGTCGGGCGGCGTTCTCAACCAGCTTTTGGGCCTCGAGATGCAGCTTTCACCCCTTGGGGGTAGCTGACTCCGGCATGGCCCGAAGTAGCGCGGCCGCCGCGATGAGCTTTTGGCTCGTTCTGGGAGCGAGGTCGTCTCCTTTGCCCTCGGCGAGGATGCGGGCCTGAGCTACTCGCCCCGCACACCGTGCGTCCGTGCTGTGTTCGTGGCCCTGTTTGGGCAGCCTCGTGTTCGGAGCGCGCTGGTGGTGAGACGTCGCCACCTCCCAAGTCGTGGGGGCGAGCAACTCATGGCTGGCGGCGTGGATGCCGCTCGTCCTCGGAAGGCAAGTGGCCCGTCGGATCCGGTGGCTGCGCGCCCACTGGATCCGCGCCGTCATCGCCTCCCTGGCCGTCATCCTGACCATCGTCGTCTGACGTTGATCCCTCGCTGACCCGTCCGTCGCTGATGACGAAATACTCCCTGGTTGGATCATACTCATCATCAGAATAGCCGAAGCAATAATCCGCCGCTGTTTGGAAGGCCGAAAAGGCCTCTGGGTCACGGAGACCCGAGTAGTCCCAACCGGGGTGCTCATGCCCAAAGGCATATCCATCTTCCGATTCCGTGTGGGAATCGTCGGGCGTCAGAGCGGTGAGGCTGCGCTCCAAGACCGGGTGACAGCCTGGCTGGCCATCACACGCACCCATGGCAGTGCGGATGAGCGAGGCGTGCGTGGCCGTAGGGCCGCGTAGCCCGTAGGGATAGGGACGTGTCGTCGCAGCACGTGGTGCAGAAACGGGTCCTGGGAGGAAGGGTGCAGCCCTTTCCCACGACCCCGATCGCAGGATCTCCCCTTCCCTCGTGGGAGGAGGGATGCTGGCGTCGGCGGCGCGCCTCGCAGCGCGCGCTTGTCGTGCGCGAGGTTCGGGACGGCTCCGTCGTCGCGGTGCTGCCAGTGGCAGTTGAGGAGGCTCCAGCTGGTTGCTCGGTTTCTCCCGGAGGATGCGCATGTGGTAACCATCACCACATGCCTAGAACCGAAAGCTCCCGAACTGGATCTCCTGCCCCGCTGGGAGCAGATTGCTCTCGCCCAGCGGGGGCCGTCCTTGGTTGAAGCTTGCCATCAGGAACGAGAGTTGCGCAGCGCTGGTCCCCTACCTGGCGCGCCAACTGTCGGTGCCTGATTTGGTCACACCGGCACAAACAAATGATTGCGGTGCTAACCACTCGTTGCCCCAATGGCGGGTGGAGAGATGGGAGTTTTTATTCTGGTTCCGGCCACGGGGCCGTACGTCCAGCAGTGGTGCGGAGCACCGGTTTCGTGTTGCTCGTAGTAGGGGGTTACAAGCAAGATGGGAGAAGGAGGTGAACTCCTATGTCCCTGAGTTTGGGTGTCGTAGGCTAAGTGTGTTTGTGTGCTCTGTCGTCTCCTGCCTTTGCATGAGCTTCCCTTCCCCTTTTATAGACGTAAGGGGGAGGGCGTGAGAGTACATGTGTTCGTGGTGCTAACGTTGCGAGGTGCACTGTACTGCCCATGTCGCGCACTATGCGAGCGGGAATCGCGCCTTCCAACTCCGGCTGACGACACGGCAGTGGTTGACGTGACGTTCTTCTTGCGACAGATCAAGACTTCGAGGGTGGCAACTTGAGTACGGTGTCCGGATCGAAGCTCCGTAGTTTCCTTCGAGGGCTGCCTTCGAGGATAATGGCGCACCCCAGGTAAGAAAAGTCAAAAGAGTGGTTGGCACAGTGCCGCTGCCAGGGACGGCCTGTGCAGTGTCACATCAGAATCCACCGCGCCAGGTGGATTTGACCGATGTCTTCTCCGCAGTGTGGGCGGTGGCGTGGTGCAGTGAATCCTTCTTTTTGACCGCAGAGGAGTCATTTATGATCGGTGATGATGGTCGCAGAGTCTCGGGCGCTGTTCCCGGCGTGGCAGGCTCGGGCTTGGCCCGCAAGCTCGAGCTTGCCGAGCCTCGAGCGTGACGGAAAACGCCCGCTCGAGGGTGAACGTCTCCCTCGAGTCCAGCCGCTGAGCCTCGATCGTGACGGAAACGCCAGTTCGAGGGTGAACGCCCCCTTCGAGCCTGGCGAGGCTCGATCGTCACGGACTTCCTCGCTCGAGGGTCTTTAAGCAGGGCGAGCGCCGTGGTGGAGTTTGTCGTGATGGGCCTTTGCTGGGCTACGGAGCCAGGCCAACTTCGTCGGTGGGCCTTGTTACCAAGCAGCTCTGGGCCTAAGTTAGGGTATCCCTTTTACAGGGACCTGACAATAATGCTCATAAAATACAATACTAACTATCGTTACACACGACAAGACTATTGTACCAAACACAAATAGTTTTGAATATATTTTTATAGTCCAATTTCTTATATGATTTGATACATGATACAGTTTTTGAAAATAAAAAATAAACGTTACTTTGGATTAATATTTTTTTCGGGCGCACATGCGAGCCTATCTGTCTAGTTATTTATATTGACATGTAGCACACTGAATAACACAACTGGTAAAACAACACAAACAACATGGAATTTCAATCTAAAAAACAGGCACCCTTTCTAGCATAGTAATACAAATCAAACTGACAAGTGAAATTTGCACAATAACATCAATAGATAAAAATAAGATAAGTTTTTTTATACATACCTCCAATTCAATGATAGAACCCTATATTTGAAAATGATTTCCCCAAACATTGTTGTCCCCGTGGAGTGTCATGTGCTTAGACCGAATTGACAAACATCATATTGCCTCCGATTGGAGGGACAAACAAGCATCAACGATATCGTGACTGTATGCATGAGCTCCAGGGCGAGCAACGACACAATAACAGGTGTCACGCGCTGTTCGCATCCTCACTGCTGAACGATATCCAAATAATGTCATCAAGGCTGAACGATATGAAAAAAAAGGAAGATCTGAATGATGAACACAACTAAAAAAAAATATATAAATTATTAGTCCATCAAGACGTTTATATGACAAGCCAAAAAATAGTAGAAAACACAAACAACGATGTACCTCAACAAACCAAGATTGGGAAAAAACTTCAGTTTGCCCACTAAGATATTATTTTTTAATAACCAAGATTGTTTTTGACAGAAATATTTTTTTTAAAATATCAGTTTTAGTGGGTTTAATCACCTTTCCACCTCAGTTGACCCTTAGACTATTTGCAGCAGTAGCATAGCCAGGGATATTCATGAATACCCTTGGATTTATATAAGCAATGTAATATGTAGTATTAATATATGTGTATTAACAAAAAAATACTAGTTAGTTATCAAACCATCCTTAATGTACCAGTTGGTGCTACAATTGGGGTTCATGACCTTCACATTTGATTGTGTATAAAATAACATCTCCATGCATCTAGTATTTTGGAGAATAGTTGGACATAGAAAAATGTTCCATTATATATATTAGGAAAGCATTATTGTTTCTTCCAAATGAAAAAACATATGCTACCAAGTTTCCAAGATGATAATATTTATTGATCTAACGTAGGTGCACAATTAATTAAGGACCTAAATATATTCACTGTTTAGAACGAATTGTTTAAAATATATTTAACGTTTAAAATGAACCATTTTATTTCAATACTTATACATATTCATATGATTCTTTCTGACAATAGTAATCGTTCGCATCCAGTTACAACATATAATAATGCTGGGGAAGCAATGTCCTTCCTCTATGGCAATCAGCAAACTGTAGACCTCATCATCTGCGATGTGTGCTTTCCAACTGAAGACGGTTTACTTATTCTGCAACAAGTTACCTCAAAGTTTGACATCCCCACCGTGGGTAAGTTTCTCTATCTCTATTCTAATTTAGGCACTACCATAGAGCACAAAAAACGTCACAAAATTATAATGTTCCATGCATAGTTATTAGGACCGTGTTGGATAATTAGCTGCAATAGGCCATATTTTAATTCCAAAAGTTATAATTAAGTTCACGAATATTTGCATGACTGTAATGAGTGAAACAATCCATGTGCACGTGTTCAAGTTTAACACAGATTTAAAGAAGAACACGAATAAGATGAAGGATAGCAGTTCGGACATCGAAAAGTACCCTAGGGCGGGACGTCTGCCGGGGGCATTGGTTGCGCCGTTACCAGCTGGAAGAATATCATCCGAACTCATGATGTTCCTCGACTGGCCTTGCTCGAAGTAGTCGTACAAATTCGACGCAGGAAGATCTGTTGACGCAGTGTGGTCCGTGCGCCGGAGTCGTGCAGGAAGAAGACGCGGCGCAGTGTAGTCGTTCGACGGCGGTGGAGTCTCCAGGACGGTGAACCGTACGCCGGTGAAGACGTAGCAGTTCTGGGCGAGCAGTCGCGTATAGACGCTCCCCAGAAACCTGATTGCCCCGATATCCCGAGCAGGATCTCAAGGAGGCAATGGTGTCGGAGGCACCTGCTCTCGCCGGTGGTGTGCGCGCAGCGCCGGCGATGGGGAGGCTGATTTGCAGCAGAGGAAGGAGGAGAAGTAATGGACTCAAAAAACTCTCTTTCACAGGAGAAGATGGCTTTCTATTCATAGCCCTCGGGTGAGACGAGAGGATGAACCTGGACGGGAGAGAATCGGGAAGGCTGAGTTATGGAAAGCTGAATTATGGAAGGCTGAATCATGGTATCAGTGATTTCTATAATCAGCCCTTCCAATTACCGCGTCTTCAGTTTCCATAACCAGCAAAAGAGAGATCCCTCCCGCGCGCAAGTCAGGCTCGGGCTCAGGCTCAGGCTAGCGCTAGGGTTCTTTGAGAACCGCCAGGGTTCTTTGAGAACCTCCAGGGTTGTCTGAGACCCACAGGGTTCTCAGCAGAATCAACCCTGTGACTCGTACGAAGCCTCGCCAGGGTTCTTTTCCTGTCCGAGCAGAGTTCTTTTCCATTACCAGTATGGTGTTGACCATAATAACTATAACATAAAAAGTAGGCTATAATCCTTTAGAATAAATAGAATAATGGGCCATACCCAAATATTCTAACAATCCCCACCAAGGATTCTAAGCCGTACTTGAAATGTTCTCAGATCCTCTTTGATATACCAGTATTTGACGGAGACTGTTAAGTTGAACTTCCATCTAGAACTAGGGCTACATTCGTTCACAACTGAACAATGGACTATGCCTTGAATTGTTAGTTTTGTGCGAACAAGTTTCACCAGAGCTCTACACTGATACTAGGCTGCAGTAGCATCCCCGCTGTTTTGGAGCTTATGGGTCATACTCCATGCCTTTCATGAGTTTCTAGAGATCACCCAAATCTCATAGACTATGACCAGTAGTCAGGCTCATATAGGTGTGTTCCTTAAAGATGTTCTGTAGGACAACATCTCTGTTTCAATGAAACAACTGCCTTGTTCCATGAAACCTTTCGTTTATTATTCCTGTCTGGTGTACTAGTCGGCCACTTAAGGTATAAACCATCCTACCTTACAGGGTTGAAGAGAAATGCATCTTGTCATGGAATGAGTCTTCATTAAAGGTTCTCTTCTCTCAGTTACACTATAGCTTGTTGCTCCATCCTGCTTCACGGGATCTCCGATCACACAGAATGGGTTTCAACCATAGAGCAACTCACGTGGGTCTCAAGCCCAATTCCAAAGATGCATAGTCTATCACATTGCGTGAAAGACCCTTTGTGAATTGATCTGCCAGGTTTTTAGCCATCTGAATATAATCCAAGGCTATAACTCCGGAGTTTCTCAGTTTCCTGACAGACTTTAACCGCCTTTTCACATGTCTGGATGACTTCATGTTGTCCTTAGAACTGTTCACCTTGATAATCACAGTTTGATTATCACAGTTCATCAGAATTGCCGGTATCGGTTTTTCAACTATCGGCAAGTCAGTAAGGAGTTCACGAAGCCATTCGGCCTCAACTGTGGCGGTATCCAGTGCTGTGAGTTCTGCTTCCATTGTTGACCTCGTTAAGATGGTCTGCTTGCAAGACTTCCAGGAAACAGCGCCACCTCCGAGTGTGAACACATAACCACTCGTGGCCTTGAGCTCATCAGCATCTGATATCCAGTTCGAATCACAATACCCTTCTAGAACCTTAGGGTCCCCGGTATAATGAATTCCATAGTCCATTGTTCCTACTAGATAGCGCATTACTCTTTCAAGAGCTCTCCAGTGATCATCGCCCGGGTTTGAAACAAACCGACTCAATTTGCTCACAGCATATGCGATGTCAGGCCTCGTAGCGCTGGCTAGATACATCAATGAACCAATTATTTGAGAGTATCTCAATTGATCTCTCGTTATCCTTTTATTCTTCTTCAATATCAGACTGGCATCATAAGGGGTTGAGACAGACTTGTAGTCGCTGTAACCAAAGCGACTCAACATCTTCTCCACATAGTGGACCTGCGACAGAGTCACCCCACCATTTCCGTCCTTTACCAGCTTGATATTGAGGATAACATCGGCCTCTCCCAGATCTTTCATCTCAAAGCTCTGAGAGAGAAAATCCTTGACTTCCTTAATCACACTAAGGTTAGTCCCGAAGATCAGTATGTCATCCACATACAGACACAGAATCACTCCATCACCTCTACCAAAGCGATAATACACACATTTGTCGGATTCGTTTGAAACAAAACCAACAGAGGTTAGAGTTCTGTCAAACTTCTCATGCCACTGCTTAGGTGCTTGCTTGAGGCCATACAGAGACTTCAACAGTTTGCACACCTTTTTCTCTTGACCATTTGCTACAAACCCATCAGGCTGATCCATATAGATCTCCTCTTCCAACTCCCCATTTAGGAAAGCTGTCTTCACGTCCATTTGATGAACGAGAAGCCCATAGGAGGCTGCCAGTGAGAGTAGCACTCGAATAGTGGTCAAACGAGCAACAGGTGAGTAAGTGTCAAAATAGTCCTCTCCTTCTTTCTGGGTATAACCCTTGGCTACAAGCCCAGCCTTGTACTTTTCGATAGTACCATCGAGCCTAAGCTTTTTCTTGAACACCCATTTGCATCCCACAGGCTTGCATCCATAAGGGCGATCAACAACCTCCCAGGTACCATTGGTCATGATAGAGTCCATTTCATTTCTGACAGCTTCCTTCCAATAGTCAGCGTCAGGAGTTGAATATGCCTCTTTAATGGTCCTAGGCGTGTCATCCACGAGGTATACAATGAAGTCATCACTAAAAGACTTTGCAGTCTTCTGTCTCTTACTCCTTCTAGGAGCTTCATTGACATTCTTCTCAGGATGTCTCACATGAGAGAACTCATCGTGTACAATCGGTTCGGCAGAGATATCATCCTCGATAATCTCTTGCCTAGATGAACTTGTTCCATTTTTCATTGGAAACATGTTCTCAAAGAACGTAGCATCTCTGGTCTCAAAAATTGTACCGACCACCATGTCAGGTACTCCAGAGTTCACTACCAAGAATCTATATCCAACGCTATGAATAGCATAACCAAGAAAAACACAATCTACAGTTTTAGGTCCAAGTTTGCGCTTCTTGTTGATGGGCACACATGCTTTGGCCAAACAACCGTGGGTAAGTTTCTCTATCTCTATTCTAATTTAGGCACTACCATAGAGCACAAAAAACGTCACAAAATTATAATGTTCCATGCATAGTTATTAGGACCGTGTTGGATAATTAGCTGCAATAGGCCATATTTTAATTCCAAAAGTTATAATTAAGTTCACGAATATTTGCATGACTGTAATGAGTGAAACAATCCATGTGCACGTGTTCAAGTTTAACACAGATTTAAAGAAGAACACGAATAAGATGAAGGATAGCAGTTCGGACATCGAAAAGTACCCTGGGGCGGTACCTCTGCCGGGGGCATTGGTTGTGCCGTTACCAGCTGGAAGAATATCATCCGAACTCATGATGTTCCTCGACTGGCCTTGCTCGAAGTAGTCGTACAAATTCGACGCAGGAAGATCTGTTGACGCAGTGTGGTCTGTGCGCCGGAGTCGTGCAGGAAGAAGACGCGGCGCAGTGTAGTCGTTCGACGGCGGTGGAGTCTCCAGGACGGTGAACCGTACGCCGGTGAAGACGTAGCAGTTCTGGGCGAGCAGTCGCGTATAGACGCTCCCCAGAAACCTGATTGCCCCGATATCCCGAGCAGGATCTCAAGGAGGCAATGGTGTCGGAGGCACCTGCTCTCGCCGGTGGTGTGCGCGCAGCGCCGGCGATGGGGAGGCTGATTTGCAGCAGAGGAAGGAGGAGAAGTAATGGACTCAAAAAACTCTCTTTCACAGGAGAAGATGGCTTTCTATTCATAGCCCTCGGGTGAGACGAGAGGATGAACCTGGACGGGAGAGAATCGGGAAGGCTGAGTTATGGAAAGCTGAATTATGGAAGGCTGAATCATGGTATCAGTGATTTCTATAATCAGCCCTTCCAATTACCGCGTCTTCAGTTTCCATAACCAGCAAAAGAGAGATCCCTCCCGCGCGCAAGTCAGGCTCGGGCTCAGGCTCAGGCTAGCGCCAGGGTTCTTTGAGAACCGCCAGGGTTCTTTGAGAACCTCCAGGGTTGTCTGAGACCCACAGGGTTCTCAGCAGAATCAACCCTGTGACTCGTACGAAGCCTCGCCAGGGTTCTTTTCCTGTCCGAGCAGAGTTCTTTTCCATTACCAGTATGGTGTTGACCATAATAACTATAACATAAAAAGTAGGCTATAATCCTTTAGAATAAATAGAATAATGGGCCATACCCAAATATTCTAACAGACCGGACCGGTCATCGAAGCGGTGATGGCTTCGGTTCAATGGTTCATTGGTTCAACCGTTGTGAACCGGTTGAACCGCTGGTTCGATAACTGTGAACCGTTGAAGTGAACCGGTCACAAATACATTGCATCGGTCCTATATATTTTTCTTCATATTCATTTAATAGTGCAAAAGTGAGAGCCGGTTACATCAAGAGTTGCACTGTTCTTTAATGAATAAAAAATGCTATAAGACGGCTAAGAGCTAGCAAAGAACCAACTTATTGTACTTTTTTTTGTACTCTTTTGACAGTATTAATCGATTAAATAATTTAAGAGCCAATGAATAGTGCCCCATTGGAGAAGGCACCACCTGTTCACTTATAGAGTCCGAGGCGCATGCGCCTTCCACCGTCGGTGCCCGTGCCAAGAAAAAGTGGTTTCCCCCTCCCAATGCCAAGTACTGCCACGTGATACAAGAGTAAAAAACCACACCGGTTCGATAAAAAACCAGCCGGTTCTACCGGTTTTTAGTGGTTCGATTGTGCATCTGATCTTTTAAATGAACCAGACCAGTGAAGGCTATGGTTCGGTCTTTTACCGGTCAAACCGCCGGTCTGGTCCAATCCTAATAACTATGGTTCCATGACGTACGTCACAAAAACCTAGGTTCCTAAATTTAGATGCATTTATTTTTCTTCACCTTGCTAGCAAGTCGCTTGGAAATTAAGCACATCATCATTATTATTATTAGGGCCTCATTATTAGGACCGCCTCCTAACATAACCCTAAACCATGCCGGCTGGTCATTAAACCAGCAGAACGGATTGGAGGAAATATGCATGGGTGATTGTTATCTCAGCTTCTATGATTTGATGAGTACAATGCACTTTGCATTTGTGTTTGTCTAGGTGTTGGCTGGTTGGCTGTAGTGGTAAAGAACCTAGTTCAAGTGAAGGGTTAGCTAAATTTCAGTTGAGTTTAACAGTATGCATATTCACTAAATAAATTTTCCATATATTCATCTTAATCAGTTATGTCTTCAAATGGAGATACGAGTACAGTGATGAAGTACATCACCAATGGGGCTTCGGATTTTCTGATAAAGCCTGTGAGGATTGAAGAACTGAAGAACATCTGGCAGCATGTGTTCCGGAAGCAAATTTGGGCTGAGCACAGGAAGGGCAATAGTTCTCAACAAGTGGATCGGCTATCATATGGAACCACGAGAATTACTGAAGCCACGTTGGACAGTGAGATAAGAGAGAATGACATAGGGGATCTCAGGAAGTCGACGCTCAGCTGGACTGTACAGCTGCGCCGTCAATTCATTGCAGCTGTGAATTCCCTGGGAGCAGACAGTGAGCGATCGTTCATTTCCTTTTAAGCGATGTTTGTATTAACCTGCCTACATATTTCTTTGTGGTGATTGGTATCACTTGCTTTGCAGAGGCAGTCCCAAAGAAGATATTGGAGATAATGAAGGTTAAACATTTGACAAGACAGCAAGTGGCAAGCCACCTGCAGGTCCTTGCACAGCCCTTGCATACCAGACAAATATGTCTCCTAGGGTTGTCTAAGGATTAATAGTAGTTATTCGCAAAAAAAAAAGGATTAATAGTAGTTAGGTTGTATAACCCCAAATATATAGATTGATTACATAGAGGTGCTACAAATTTATAATTGATCAAGGACTGGATCACTAAGCATGAAGATGTGTTTCGTGATAGAACAAAATTATGCGTGTTAATAATTTTGCTTCAAAGTAGTATAAAATACATAGATTAACTATACATTATAGGGAGATTAGTAGAGCGCACAGGGTGCCCCCTCAGCCCCCCCCCCCTTTTCCCTCTGCCACTGGTGGTAAGGGGTATTAAACCCAACCTAACAAGTGCGAGAACAGAAGGTTAGCTTCTTGCGATAGACTAAAGTTGCCGTAACTATTTTAGTTTTGATTTTGTGATGAAAAAATAAACAAAAATGTAATAGATAGGCATGCAGAGGCCATGCCCCTCCACTGTATTATATAGGCATTTAGTTAAGCTTACTCAATTTGTTAGTTGATTGTGATTGAAGACTAGTTATATACTATCTTATTAATGTTTACATACTTTTGAAAATTGTCAATATTGCATTAAAATGGAAGTCCATAGTGTCAAATAAATTTATGTGAATTTTGTGTGTTCTAGATTTTGACATAGATCGGTACATATATAAAAGTGATCTTGAAAAAAATCACCAGTAAAACCATCATAGCAACCATACAATTTATATAGTTTTTAATAGACTGCCGCCTATCCTCTTATATTATATAAATTAATTTAAAAAAAACACCACGAGTTTCGTCTGGCTTAGGAAGTGAAAATAACTTCAAATTTCATTTGTTCTAGAGTTTGCTGTATCGTGATGATGAAGCATGTTATTTATTACTGATATACTAAGACAGGAAACTCATCTTTCCGGATGCAGAAATACAGGCTTCACCTAAGAAATTCGACTCAGACGTTGCACAAAGAGGACGCGCCTTCATCATCGAGCCATCCCAATGAATCGAGCATTGTCAGGACCCAACTCAACAGTCCTTCGAATTCATTGTATTTTAATCAAGATGGATGCATGGAGATCACAGACTATTCTTTGCCCAAGGACGACCTCTCAAGTGGCTCAAACTGTATGCTGGCAGAACGAAACAGCTACTCACCCGAATGTTTCGAGGATTTCAGATGGGATTCCGAGAAACAGGGATCTGAAACAACATATTTATGGAATTTCGAGGCAGAGTGATTACATCATTAACAGCATGCCTGCAAGTCTGCAACTGCAAGGAACAGTAACAGTAAGTAAGCATATAATGTGCACCTATATGCCGTGCTGAATAATAGCCTGTGTACAGTCGCAGTACGTCCTGAATAATAGCCGTGTGCCACATTTGATCTTTCCAGAAGCATAAATGTAATGCCTACTTGTATCACAACATCATTTTAATTCCTTGAAAAAATCATTTTAATTGGCAAACACAGCCTAACATAAACACTAGAGCAAAAGCAAGAAATTAAATATATAGACCTCAAATAGAGACACAGCAAGGAGAAGAACTAAGATATGATTATGGGCCTATGTGCATCCGGCATTGCTGCAGATCATAATTATTTCAACAAAAAAAGGAACAAAGCACTGAATAATTGGGAACGCTATACCACATTCCAACAATGTAAAGTGACTTTCTTATGTTAACTTCTGTTTTTATTTATTTGACGTCAACATCCGTCATCGATGAACTCAAATAATTTTATATCCATTTTATCCGTTTGTAATGTGCAACAAGCCCGGTTTACACCCCAACTATAATTAACAAAAGTCTGATTTCCAATCCACAGATACAAAAAATGGACACAAAGGGACATCCAACTATCAAAACCAATAAATTAGGCCCTTTGAGTGGTTTCAAATGTTCTTTTGTTGTAAAAAATTATTAACAATAATTTAATCTAAAAATTCATAACTAATTAGTTTTAAGACAAAATAAGAAACCTATGCCAATTATTTTCTAAATATATAAAGTTTATGTTGATACACCATTTGAATTCATTTACATATTATTTATTTTTATTCCTAATATTTTTGGAAAAACAATAACACACTAACAATATGAATAAAAATACCTAGATAACTTTAAATATTGTACCAAAATATAGCATTTGTTTCATATTTAAAATTTAAAATGAATTAATTATGATTTTTTATTTTAAACAATATTATTTTATATTTTTCGTAAAATAAAAAACCATTTGTCTGTTTTGATAGATGATGGCTCCAAGTGTCTGATTTACAATTGTAGGTTGAAAATCATACTATTATGACAGATAGAGGGTGCTAAACTTGACTTCTCTCTTTTATGATGTCTTGAGTGTTGCTATCCATTTGAAAGCTTGGTATATGGGCCTGAAACCGAACACCTCGCTTACATGTACTCCCTCCGTCCAAAATAAAATGCAACTCTCTCTTACTGAGGAGTCAAATAACTTAAGTTTATTCACCAAATTTATACAATAAATTATGACCATTTATGTCTTCGAATAGATTTAGTAAAAAAAATATATTTCATAGTTAACCTAATGGTACTTATTTTGTACCATAAATGTTAGTATTTTTTGTATAAATTTAGTTAGACTTAAAATTATTTGATTCCTTGGAAACGAGGGTTGCATTTTTTTTTGTGGGAGGGAGTATAGTCCTAGTTTGAACTTTGAAGCTAGGTTAGTGATATCATGACCTTATATCCTCACTCCACCCTAGGATCTCTTGTGACTGAATGGAAACGTAAGACGATCCAGGGAGCAACAATAATGTCGGCTGTGGTGCTTAAATATACCTTGCACGTACATTGATCAGATGAAAAATAGGGGTGTAAATCACAAAATTGAACAACATGCCTTTTAGATACAGTATGTGTGTTTCTTTCCTTATCCGTGCCTTCCTTAGGTTGTCCATGACTCCATGTGTGTATATTGTTCATGAAAATTAAATAGGAATATTGTTGACACCTTTTTGATCAAAACATGAACGCACTCGAGCATGCGGCGCACGGAGGGGCTCGCTGCAGCTCCTCTGCGGCGGCCGGTTGGACCCCTGTGACAGGCGGTCAGACTCTTTGTGACGGGCAGTCAGACTCCCTGTAACAACCTGACGATGAACCAACGAACGCTCGTCCGGAAGGGACCCCGTCAGGGCAAGCGCACACAGGGTTGCCCTAGGCTCGGCAGGCCAGCTAGGGCGTCCTTTCATGCCATGCAGACAAGAGAAGAAAAGCATATGGGGTTGGAAAAGATTAGCGTAAAGAGAGAAAAAAAGATAAAAGGTAAATTGATTTGATCGATTGTGATACCCTCAATCGGTCGTTGCCATATTTATAGGGAGGGGAGGTCTTGTCCCTTAAGGACCCACACACATCCGGTCTAACCTCCTATACAGGGGGTCTAACCTCCTGTACAGGCGGTCTAACCGCCTGTCTCACGATGGTCATAACTCTCTTGCCGATTGCCAATTTTGATTATGGAACTTCGATTTTGAAGAGTACTTGGAATTTTTAGACCGACTAGCATACTTGATATCCTTTTGTTATAAGGATTTAGCCGAAAGCTTTTTTGGCTTCGGCTTTTTCTTCTCATGCTTCTGACCACCTTTGAATGCAACAGTTTTCCAAACACCAATCTCAGGTTTTTTTAGACTTCAACATCTTCGGCTTGAGTTTGTTGCATTGCTCCCCGAGTGTAGGAGTATTAGATGTAATCTATATGCTTTCAGTAGATTTGGCTTGAGATGGTGGAATTTCTTGATCAACAATGTGCTTATCATAACAAGTTGATAAATCATGGCAAGAATCAATAATAACAATAGATGTCTTGTCAATAGCGGACTTTTCAACAATAGGTATTGAATCTACGCTATCCTCTTTATCCATCAAAGATTCGAGATAATCACTGACAAAATAGGATAAGCGAGTAGACATCGTAGCTGAAGATTGGATCTCCTTCAATATGGCAATGGTTGATGGTGACTGCCACTCTTTTATCTTGACAATGCCTTGATCACTTTCCTGTGACAAGATAAGAATGATTTCTTGCGAATATGTGCAGCCTCTTGCTTATACTCTTTAGCAGCTTTCTCACACTCATGTAACGCCATATTGCTAAGGCTTATATTTTTTTGGATCAACACACCAACGCACTCGAGCGTGAGGTGCGGGGAGGGGCTCGCTGCAGCTCCTCTGTGGCGGGCGGTCAGACCCCCTGTGACGGTGGTCAGTCCCTGTGACAGACGGTCATACTCCCAGTGATGGACGGTCAGACTCCCTGTAACAGTCCGACGAACGCTCGCCCGGGAAGGGACCCCGTCAGGGCAAACGCACGCAAGGTTGGCCTAGGCTCAGCAGGACAGCTAGGGCGTCTCCTCATGCCATGCAGACAAGAGAAGAACAACACATGAGGTTGGAAAAGATTAGGGTAAAGAGAGGGAAAACATAAAAGGTAAATTGATTTGATCGATTGTGATACCCTCAATCGGCCGTGACCCTTCATATTTATAGGGAGGAGAGGTCTTGCCCCTTAAGGAATCGAAAGTGCAATAAAATCCTATCAAATTACAATTCCTATATTAGTTTGCCCAGGCACAGCTGGTCTAACCTCCTATACGGGCAGTCTAACCGCGTGTTTCACGATGCAGAACTTCCTAAGGTCATAACTCTCTCGTTCGAACACCAAATCACACGTTCTGTATATGGATTTTGATCTACTCGAGGAGAGGAATCCATTAGGGAAGTCCAATTCGTATTTGGAGGACTTTACATAACCGGTCTAGACCGGTTGTAACACCCAGTCTAATCTCCTGTCCTCGACCTGCCAATTTTGGTCGCAAAATATAGATCACAAAATTTAACCAAAATTGTTCTTGAGTCGATAAAAAAGGCAACATATATGTGGTTAGCATATGTGCACACATGTGTAGTATTTAGGAATATATCGCTGAATGGTCCCTCTATTATGTATGTACAGCCCCCACATTAGCCGAGCTGATCGAGTGACTAATCTCTACTCCTAAAAAGAGGAGTGTAAGGGTAGTCGTCGTCCGTGCGACACCATGGCGTCGCTTACCCCGCGTCGCCCCGCATCTCGCGTCGCCCCCCCCAGTCCGCGTTGCCTTCCTTTTTCTCCGCCTGCCTTCCTTTCTCGATCGACCCTCCTGCTCCTCCGCCTGGCCGTCAATCTCGCCTCCACACGCCACTTGCCCCACTGCCCTCTGTCCTCCCGCATCCCCAAGCCACTCCATCGCTGATCGCCGATCGTCGCCCATCACCCGTCGTTGAACGTTGCTCTCGATCGTCGCCCGCGCGCCCGTCGCCCTTAGTTCGTCGTCTTCACTCCATCGACGATCGTCGCCTGTCGTCGAGTGTCGCCCTCGATCGTCGCCCTGGACGGCTGCAGAGGAAGAGGCTGATCTATTCACTGAACTGCAGCCGCACCAGCGCTCCTCCGGCTGAGATCTATTGCATCCTCTGCGTCCTCGGCCGTCTGAACACCGTCGCCCATCGTCGAACGTCCCCTCCCATCGCCAGTCTACCTCCTCGCCCCATCGCCAGACGTCGTACTCCACCGTCGCACGCCCTTCCGTCTGCAGGAGTCGGCGTCCTGCCCAAGCGCGGCACGATGCACCAGCGACAACCTGGTGAGAATCCACGGCGTCTTATGGTTTTGATCCACGACGCCTATGTTGGCAGATCGTTTTGATGAATCATAGGAGTCACCCGTCAATCACGATGGTGCTCGTCCAGACGTACCACGCAGCCGGGCAGGATCGTCGGTGTCTCCACGCCCGGCCATCCGATCGTGTCTTCCGACGACGCTGCTGGCTTGTGCTCGCCGTCCCATGCTCCCTATCCAACCGCCGCACTGCCGGATCGTTGCTGTCTCCACGTCCAACTCCAGGTGTGACTTAGGGTTTTGAACAACTGGCAACGGATGGTTTTGGTCCAGTGCGTTCACGGTTGTAGTATTGGTAGCAATGGTTACGATCTAAACAAAGTTGTGTGGGTACATGGGTGGTCAGTAGTAGGAGTTTCAGATTCGGATCCATGCTACGCATTACAAGAATCATAACAATAGCCGAGTGTTCTAAAACTGCCGGCCATCTACATGTACGGTCGGAGAAGCAAATAGACAACAGTGTACTGTCGGCCATTTACTCTCGTCCATTCATTGTTGGCCATTCAACCAATAGCCAACAGGATGTTGGCCATTAAGTTTACCAACAGGGAAAGCCCGACGGTCTACTGTTGGCCATTTCATAACCAAGCTAAGAAGAGATATGGACAGACATGTATTTTCCCATTGGTTTCAATACTCTTGGCTAATTATCTCCGTATTTTATAAAAACAATTTTGATCATTTGTATTTCATATTATTTTTAGTTTGTTTATTTTACTGTTTGAACATTTCTTTTAGCATTTTCATTATAGACTCCTGCATATGTTATAAAGATAGGAAAACATAATAGTAATGTAACGGACTGCTGGAATAATCTTCTCTTTGCATTTCATAAAGGTAAAACTTTCATAAAATCAAACAGTACTGAAAGAATCGGTAAAGTTGGTAAGTACATATTCTCATAAATCAGATAGTAGTAGTACACAAAATCTAAAGGGAAAAAAATCCATATCCATCCTTTCGCTGCTCCTCTCAGAATCCTTGGTTCTTTATTACTTGACCGTTTGAGACAGGCTAATCTGCTGAATTAAGAGGAAAGCAAAAGTATATTAGACCATGATCTGGTTCGGAGGGAAGTAAAGGGAACGAGAAAATGCGAATGGTAGGAAGAAAGTTAGGATTTTTCTTACCTTCTCCTTATCGTAAACACGATTAACTAAATATATATATCCAATGGAAGGTAGCCGAAGAAATATATTTTTATAGACACAACAAGAATTAGATTGGACGTTGCCTATGGAAGTTACTCTCACAAGCCACGATGTATACCTGCAATGCCGTCGTGGCGGTCTTGTCCTGCCTTGTGAACTGCATGTCCCGGAGGGGGAAGGCCTGCAGGGCAAGAATGAAGAAATTGAAGGTCAGAGCGGATCGAGGGCGCCAGAACAATACCTACCGCTGCAGAGTGTAGGCATGATGTCCCCTATCCTCTCGCTACAGCATTCACACCGGGCCATCTCTCCCTTGCAGCCATGGCGGCTTGGCACTAGGCTGTTAGCTGCAAGGTGTAGTCCGGCGTCGAAGTCCAGCTCCACATCTTCCGGCAGCGGCGTCGATACGATCCTTATGAAGGTAACCACCAGTCGCGGGATGGCTAAGAGGAAGGCCTCCAAATCTCACGGCTCAACTAAAAAGATCCCCACGTTTTATCCTCTAGACGTGGGGCATTAGGCAAATCGTGGGGATTTGCTGCAATCACCGAGCGGATGCATATAAAACTGTTGGCCACATCTAGACATAGCCGACCGTCAAAATTAAAACCGATGTTCATTGCTTTAACAGTTGGTCATTGTATTATATACCCAAGGGTATTATTATGCACCGTCGGCAACTTTTATACCGTTGGCCAATCGTTATGTTCCCGAGGGGTAGTCGGCAAATTATTACAACTCTTGGCTGAAGTTAGAATTTTTGTAGTGACGGTTCCTGTCGGGTTAGAATTCACATATATTATGCCAATAACCAACAGATATACAAACCTGACTCAAGTTTAACTGCCATAGTTAGGTGGCCATATATCTTTTGCAAGCTTATAGTTTCATAATACAAGCATATATGTCACTGTTCAATAATGTGCTATGAGCCAATGGTAGCAGTCGAGTTGATTACCAACAATGTGGTTTTCGGATAAACTTCTATGTGTTGCAGATCAATGGCGTGTAATATTGTCATGCTTGTATTACATCTTTATAATATGGATTCAGTGGATAATAAGGCGGGACGAGAACCTTTGACAGATTTGACAAATGACATCGATGGAGGTGTGTGTTCCGTCATTATTACCAATTATAAATTAAACTCGGTATATTAATAATTTACTAGCAAACATGCTCGTGCGTTGCTACGGGCTTAGATAACATATATTATCACGTTAAAGCCGTAAAATATAATTTCTATAAAAAAGTAATATAACGAGTCTCTACTACTTCTATGCACCCTTCGACCAATCTCTCCCCTTTCCATTCTCCTCGGCTTCATATGTAACTTAAAGCTAATTTAGAATTGGATATATTCGTTCAAGTTCTTTTATAAAATAGTGCTGCTTCATGTTTGGTCCTTTTCTTTTTTTTAAGACCGTTGGACAGAGGTGTGTGGCCCATACGTCACATCCAGGTCCCATCTATCGACTTCTTTGCTGGGATTGAAAGAGTTTTTTTTTTTACTTCAGGATTGAAAGAGTTTGTCTCAACGATAGAGATGGCCCACATGTCAGCCTTTGGTCACTGGATTCACGAGTTTTGTTCCTAGGCCTAGGCTTGCGCTGAGCAATTGGATAAGGACAGCAAATCAGCTCTCCTCATCTTTCGTATAGCCCCGCCGCCAGTCAAGGTGCTGACAGCCCCGCCGCCGCTCGCTTGGAGTGGCCTCCATTGTCCTGCAGATTAATCTACGCAGCCTGCTAAGCTCGCGTGGGAGATCCCTCGTGCCGATGGACGCATGGCGGAAATCCATCGAACTCATAATCAGAAGCCACCTACGCAAAGAAGCATAAACAAGAGAGGGACAGAATCTGAGCTGCAGCTAGGCGTACAGTGATGACCACTGAACAAAGGAAGCGATGAATAGGAAGTGTCGTGAAGCATATCACCTCAAAAACCATGGAGCATCAGCAGGTATATAATAATTATAATGAATTATAATTAGTAAAATTAATACATTTGCTCATTGCCTTGCCCACTGATGGCAACATATGTTGTACATTCTTTTTGTTAGTCTTTATCCTTCAAAGATACACAAGAGTTTCTTCCTTCTATTATCTGTGCCTGAAATTGTTATTGCTGCTACTGATATCCAGATCGATTGATTTATGGTCAAAGATACACAAGAATTTCGTCATTGATGTCTTGTCGTACGAAGAAAATATATATTCGAGAGACGATGCTTGCAGCAATTATAAAACAATATCTTAATCGCATCAAAGATTTAAATTTTTAATAGAGTAGACTATTTTATTTTACAACAATAAAATTTGTCATTGAATTATTATCTTTTTTATAATTTTTTATGTGTTTTTATATAAAAATTTTATCGTGCCGTAGCAACGCACGGGCAAGATGGTAGTAAAAAAAAAAGGGGCGAACCGGCCGCAAACAAATCCAGGCACTGTTCCATCCCCTTTTGGTACTCTCCAGTTCGAGCCAGCAGCATTGAGATATGCTAATTGGTAAAATCAAGCAAGCATGCATGCCGTGGGAGAGCGCCCACTCCATCGCAGCCGTCGACTCGCGGCCGGGGTCGGCCACAATCATCACGAACCGCGGCTTGGTCGTCGGCGTGCCCCCGCCGTGTGCTACATTTGATCTTTCCAGAAGCATAAAGTATAATGCCTACTTGTATCATGGCATCATTTTAATTGGCAACATAAACACTAGAACAAAAGCAAGAAATTAAATATATAGAACTCAAATAGAGACACAGTAGTTATAATATAATTGTCTGCAGCAAGTAGTTAAAAAGTGATTTTCTTATTTATTTGACGTCAACAGCCGCAGACTCGTCGATGAACTCACAGTTTTATATCCGTTGTATCCGTTCATAGTGTTTCACTTAGGAGTACATAATTTTTTATAAACAGATTCTTGAGTATTGCTGTCCATGCGAAAGTTCGATCGAGACCTCGCCGGAAACGAAACTCACTCTCACAGAGGTACTAAAGAGAGGAGGCCGTTCGTGCTCGCCTCACCTGCTGTTTGCCTAAAGAAAATCTAGCAAATCAAAACTTTCATTTGCCAAGTTTGTGAACGAAGATCCCTCTTTTTAAATCTTAGTGTCTTATACTGCCTTTGAAAATCCACTTTTCGTTGAAAGTTGTAAAAATCTCGACCTCGAAGTTTAATGGTCACATATCGAAAGCTCGAGAGTTCAACATGAAAAAAATTCCAGTTGTTAAAATTGCAATCCTTCACGTTTTATTATTTTCTTTCAGCTGAAAGTTCAAGTTCAAGTCACGTGCAGGGGAGCATTGAAATCCTTGTGACGAAGTGTTTTGTTTTTTTTCTTTTCTTTTGCATAGTAGAAGTTAGGATGTCATCATCTTAGGAATAGGTGGAAGAAGGATACTATTATGTCCTTCTCCAATATAGCTAATGAAGTAGTAAATTATTATCACAAAACTTGTGCAAGCGGTTGCTCCTCTTCAAGGCAACTTCTCCCAGCATGCATGCATGAGGGCTAGAGACACGTACTATGCAAAGTTTATGTACTGTGTATACGAGGCATGAAAAATAGTGGGATCCATGGTTTGAGAAGTAGCATGATGGTTTGAGAGGGAGGATGAGAGGCTCCCAAATCTAGTGGCTTGGAGGGGAAATTTGGGAGGGCATGTAAAATAAGAGATAGTTTAGGAGCTCCACTGGAGAAGGTTTTTTTTGCTTTGGCTCCTAAAATTTAGAGTAGAAGCCCATTTAGGAGCTCCCACTGAAGATGCTCTTAGTCAACTTCTATTTTTTATTTTTATTTCAAATTTCGGATTTAGCTATCTAGATTTTATTTGATAGGGACTCTTTATAGCCGTGATATCTCAACCGTTAGATCTTCATAAATCCAATGGTCCATATCCTTATTTTTTCTGATTTTTTTCTTTTATTTTTCAGTTTTCTAATTCCAAATCAAAGTATTTGTTAGCCGTATTCGACGCAGACTCCTTAGTTAACATCTATTTTTTATTTTAAATTTTGGATTTAGCTATCTGGATTGTATTTAACAGGGACTCTTTACCATCGAAATATCTCAATCGATAAATCTTTAAAAATTCCAACGGTTCATATCCTTCTCTTTTTTCTGATTTTTTCCGATTGACGTGTGAATTTCTTGGCCCTCGATGATTGTGGTGGCTTATTGTTCTCTTTAAGTAATAATATACTTTGAAGAGAACCTGACTGGGAATCCCAGCGAGAAAATTCTCGATTGGGTTGACAGACCAATCCCGGCTAGAAAAGACCGAAATCAATCCGGCAAAACAACCATGTAACCGTCTTGGCAAGTTTATTAGACATTGTAATAGCATATATATGGACCTGAGGAGGTATGTGTCAGAGTTGGAATTTAGATATCCATTTTATCTGAGACAGACATGTTATGTATGTTACGTGACCTTTTTTTTTTGTTGGGAAAGATGGACTCTTAAAATCATAGTTGGACCTAGGATATGACTTTACTATGGAAAGATATACTTGATAAAAATGTATATAGAAATACTGCATGATATTCTTTTATGTTACGTGACCTTATTTTCTTGGGAAAGATGGACTCTTAAAATATTAGTAGACCCAGGATAGGGCTTTACCTATGGAAAGATTTACTCGATAAACATGTATATAGAAATACCGCACGATATATTTTAGTTTATAAAATAATATTAGAATAATATACACCGTTAGATCTTCATAAAATCCGACGGTTCGAAACCTTCTCTTTTTCCGATTAACGTGGGAATTTCTTCGCCCTCTCGGCGAACGTGGTGGCTCCTTTTTTTTCTTCAAGTAATAATATAATAGATTCTCTATATGTAATATATCACTAAGGAAACACAAATCTAAGAACATATATAGACGATATATGATTTTAGATTCAAGTTGATTCAAGATAGAAAAATTAAAAAAAAAGAATTATATGCATGTCTCACTTGTGTGGATCGGAGTAGTAGTAGTAGTAGTATACATTTGTGTCTGATTATCTGACGAAATAAGTGCTCAGCCATGTATACTCCTAGTTTGAATTTTGGAGCTAGGTTAATTAGTGCCTTAGCATGACCCTGTACCCTCGGTCCACCAAAGGATCTGAGTTGTTGTGACTGAATGGAATGTAACACGCATTCATGGAGCAAGAAGAAAATGTCGGTCGTGTGTTCAACACATTGGTTAGATGAAAAATAAGGATATAAACCACAAAATTCAACAACATGCTTTTTAGACACTGTGCACGTGTATATTTCCTTATCCCTTCCTGCATTAGGTTGTAGATGAGTGTATATTGTTGTTGTAATGTTTTGGCTTAATAATGTCACAATTTTGACCGGAATAATATTCTTCAATAGTGAAAAAAAAAACCAAGGCCATATGTGGTTAGCATCTCTGCATATGCACACACACTTACGTGTATAGTATTTACGAATAGATCGTTGGATGCTCTCTCTATTATGTACATATACACCCCCACATCATTAGCCTAGCTGATCGAGTGACTAATAATACAGAAAAAGGGCGAACCACAAACAAAGCCAGACACCGTTCCATCCCCTTTTGGTACTCGCCAGTTGGAGCCAAGCATTGAGATCTGCTAATTGGTAGAGTCAAGCAAGAAGCATGGTGTACGTAAGTGCCATGTGCGCGGTACCTAATTTGAAGACATGCCCGATCCATCAATGGAGGATGGAGCAGCAATTACATGCACGTATGCTCATGCTAGGAGCCAGAAGTTCTTGTGGGTCTTGGTGTTGAGCAGGTAGCCGGCGTTCTGGCCCTTCTTCTGCACGCTCACGCACAGGCATTTGCTATGCTCGATCAAGAACTCCGCCGTGCTGTCATGTCCCCGGCCCGACGACCCACTCGTGCTTCTCAGCCTTATCGATCAATCGATCGATGAGCATATATCATTAAAGAATAGAGATGCATGTGTTTGTGCTATACGTGCATAACAGCATATGAGCAGAAGCGTACCCGAGGAAGGAGGAGACACGGCGGTGGCCGATGACGAGGAGCTCGACGCCGCGGCGCTGGGACTCGGCGAGGATGGTCTGCGCCTTGGCCTCGCGTCCCTCCGTGGCGGGCTCGACGCGCTCCCCGTGCACCCGCGCGCGAGGGTACCGCGCCCTGCACGCGCCGCGCATCGCCTCCATGAAATCCGCCGCGCCGTCCGCCCCCGCGCCACCGCCGCCGATTAGGAACGCCGCGATCGGGGAGCCGAGGCTGCCGCCGGAGGACGAGCGCGAGGGCCCAGAGGCGCCGCCGTTGTGGTGGTGGGGGTGTAGTGGCATGTTGACGTGGAGGAGCAGGATGTTGTCGCCCTCGACGATGGCGTGGGAGAGCGCCCACTCCATCGCCACCGTCGACTCGCGGCCGGGGTCGGCGACGATCATCACCAGCCGCGGCTTGGTCGTCGTCGCCGCGCCGCCGCGGCCGCTACCGCCGCCCCGCCCGAGGTCGATCAGGGCCATACTGCTGCTGCCGGCCGACGTCGCCACATGCACGCACGGCACGCAGCCTCGCCGGCCTGGCTAGCTTAATTGGGGGAACGGAGAAGTGTGGAGGGCTGGAACGTTTGCCAAGAATGGGAGGAGAGGTCAAGAAGGGGGAGAGGGAGAGGCGCACGAACGCCTGCATGCCGTGTTTGGGCGATGCTACGGTTTCGTGAAGCGGCTTTGACGGGGGGACGCGGCCGCGGCGGGTAGAGATCGAGGCGCACGAACGGGAGAGCTGGCGGCTGATGATGATGAGCAGTATAATACGTAGGGAAAGGTCTGTTTTTCATCATTCAACAAGCCTAATTTTCAACATATAACTACAACGACACACCAAAAAAAATGAGGCCACCCAACTATCAAAATTGGCCCTTTGAGTAGTTGTATAGGTGGTTTTTTATTTTTATAAAAAAATAACAACAAGTAATATAATATAGAAAATTCATAAAAAAATTTAAATTAGAAAATATGAATGCAGTGACAACTTCTTTTTTAAAAAAATTGACCCACATTTTGGCGCACCATTTAGTCATTTGCACATTATTTATTTTATTCCAAGTAGTTTTTTAGAAAAAAAAATAAAACACTACCAATATAAATAGATAATACTCAAATAACATTAAATAATGTACCAATGGGTAGGTTACATTTTGAACAAAAAGGCATTGAGTTCATAACTTTTTAATTTTAAATAAATTAGTTATGATTTTTTTAAGTTTAAAATAATTTTTATTTCTATAAAATTAAAAACTATCTTCAAAACCACCCAAAGGAAAATCTCTACGGTTTGGATAGCTGGATGCCTGGATGCTCCAGTGTAATCGTCGATTTAGAGGGCCCACATCTAAAGTAAAAAAAAATGAGCAAAAGAACGCTTTTGCCTTCAAAATTTCTCCATTCACTCTAGCGAACAGTCCAGTCTCTCTCTGTCTCCGGTAGATACATTATTCTATTCGGTAGAGTTCGAACTCAACAGACGGTTCGATTTTTCTTTCAGACAAAAAGATCCGCTGTTCAGTGCTCACTATGTGCTCATTTTGATTTATAGGAGCCATGGTTCGATTTCTGATCACACTGAGGCTGCCCTTACACATACGTTTCAAATTCTAGGTCATTTTCTTTTCATTGCAGGAATCACAAGCCCGAGTCATTTTAGGAGGAGCCGAAGCCCTTCCAAATGAATCTTCATATTAATCATGATTTCTTAATCTGATTCTTATCTGTCTGTACCATAGCATACATAACCGTTCTGGGGATGGCTCGACATTGGATCTTTCTTCCACCAAGACCTCACTAATTGCAGTACCAAACATGGACAAAACTACACAGAAATTAAAAAAAGAAGTTACTGATAAATAGCACACTATTTTCTTTATACGTTCATAACTTCATACGCGACAATCACTGATACAGCGACACAAACGTTCGTAGACACAGGCGCACATTGGCAGCGCTCTCGTTCGCCATCGCTCGCGTGGCTCTTTTAATGTCCTCTGGATTGATCAGGCGCCCAACCTCGCGTCCATCTCAAGAGCGGTGCTGAGGTTCATGGGGCTAACGTAATCGAGCGACCCGGCCATGAACTGGCTCACGATGATCCGGTTGGCGCGCTCCGTGGGGTGGTAGGGGTCCCAGAACACGTAGCGTCCCCGGTCGGCGCACAGGTTGGAAGCCGCCGTGCACAGCCCGAGCCCGTTGTGTGGGCCCTGCCCGCAGCACGCCTCCTTGGCCGTCGCGAACCCGAACGCGCCGGGGTCGCTCACGAAGTCGAAGTGGACGCGGAACGCGTTGGCCGCGATTAGGCCTGCTAATTGGTTTGGGCTGAAATAACTTTAATAGTTTGGACTTTGCTATGTACTCGTTTGGGTTGGGTGCTAATGGGCCAATGACGTAGATGAGCTGGTTTGACCTGGATTCTAGTTCCTAGCGGTTTGGTTGGGTTTGGTGTGGGTTGTAAACGGAGGGTTGCCTCAGCGCCGTCGCCACAGCTTCGCCTTCGCCGTCGTGCTGCCGCACCTCCGCACAGACCACGCCGTTGCAAGAACTCCGCCCTGGCCACCATGCTGTTGTAGCTCCGCCATGGCCGCGAGTGCTGCTGCACCTCCGCGCCGCCACAATAGCTCCGCCAAGACCGTTGTACTGCCGCACCTCTGTGCCGTGGACGGAGGTCGGCGACCTTGCCGCCGGACGCTCCGTGCTTATCCGCGGGTTCACGCACGAGATGGCCTCTCCCTGGGCAAGATGATGGCGCATGCTACGCCAGGGCAGGAGCTCCCCGCAGTGCGTGCTCGACGCCGGCGTCAGGAAGCAGCGCTCGATTCCGTGGGGAGAGAAGGGACCGAGGGAGGGCGAGGGAGGAAGACGAGTGCATAGTTTCCCAAACGGTGTCTTAATGGGTTGAAACACTAGTTAGACTATTGGTTTGTATATTCTACGTTGAACAGTTTGGGTTGGTTTGGTATGGGACGGCGGAAGTTTGGATTGGAGTGGATTCTATTTGCTGCCACTACGAGAACAGATTGGTGCGGTGAAGGTTTGGGTTTAGGCCCAATTAGCAGGCCTAGCCGCGATGAACGTGCCGTGCCCGAACCGCCGGTTCAGCCCCACCAGCGCGCGCGCCAGCTGCGGGTTGAAGAGCGACGCGGCGCGCATCAGCTCCCCCGCGCACTCCCCGCTCCGGCTTCGCTGCGCCAGGATCGCCGGCGCGCACCCGAGGGGACCCGTCCCCGTCACCAGAACGCGGCGGCACCCCATCGCATACAGCCTCTGCGTGCATTATTTGTATATGTACATATATATAAATATATAACGTACACGTACGTGTCGACCAGTAATAAGACATTATAAGGTCATGCAAGTAGAGGAGCACGTACGATGAGGATCTTCTTGTACTCGGAGACGAGGTAGCGGACGTAGTCCGGGAGGGAGAACTGGCGGGAGCGGAGGGAGAAGGGGACGAGGTAGTAGTTGTTGACGAAGTCGTTGCCGCCGAGGGTGACGAGCGTGAGCGAGCGGCGGACCACCTGGCGCGCACGTGCGGCGCCCACCAGCGCACGGAGCCTGCGCTGGTACTCGCCGAAGAAATGCAGCTGCCGACTCATCCTGAGGATGTCCACGAACTGGATGCCCGTGTCGTTCAGGATCCCGACGCCGGCCGACGCGAAGTTGGCGCCCACGAGCAGCTTCTTCCCCCGGAGCTCCGGGCTCAGGTACGGCAGCGTCGCCTCGGCGCCGAGGTGCTCGCCTGCGACGACACACACATATGACACGTTCACACGTACGTAGGTTAGCGTGGCAACGCCACGTACAAATTCAGGGCAAATGCGACCACGACGGCGTACTGATGATGTCGGCGATGTTTTTGCCGTTGGAGAAGCGGCCGGTGGCGCGGTGGGTGGGGAAGTCGATGCCGTACGGCGGCGAGTCGGCGCGCGCCGTGGTCATGAGGTAGTTGTTGTTGCCGTTGTCCACCAACGAGTCGCCGAACACGAAGAAGGCGCGCGCCGCGCACTCCGACGGCCTCGCCAGCAGGCCCAGCACGGCGAGCGCCGTCGCCAGGAGGCTCCTGACGGACGAGTCGTGCGACGAGGAGACGCTCATCGTCGGAAAAAGCTGGTGATGATAGTCGAGGCGATTGGTCCTTGGGTGCAAAGCACGAGGGTTTATATATAGAGAGCATTGCCCGTGGGAGGCAGCAGAATGGTCGCATCAGACGGGACGGAACTATTAACCGAGCCACAATCTTAGATGCCGCTGCCGCCGCATGAGCATTTTTGCTCCGCAGTTCATTCATAAACCTCCAAAGCTGCTACCAGCACGTCCTTGTGCACGCCCATTTGTCAGGCCATCAGCGTTAAATTCTAGAGTACTAGTAGAACGTTTTAACATATTTAGATATCTAATTATAATCCGTATGTATCTAAATACTATGCTAAAACTACCTAGAATTTAGAAAGGAGAGAAATTTTATTGTCTGTAAGTAATTTTTTTTTTATTGAACTATGTGAGATCGATAAAAAGTTTAGAATACAGATACCGCTAGATTATACTCCTGTGAGAAGCTTATTCATTAAAAGCTGGCACCACCTGAACTAACGGTCTTCAGAAGGAAAAGACGTTATGAAATTAAGCACCTCCAACGTAGTATTTCACCGATAATTTTTTTTTGAGATTAGCAGGTCACTACAATCTCACGGTCATGAACACTGCCCACCATAGAAAGTGCAACTCCATCAATTGCTATAACAAATAAAAAGAATACGAGTACGTGCCGAGTCTGAGACTCAAACCCTGATGATCAGATTTCTCCACACCTAAACTATGGCAAGCTGGCAGCCAGTAACCATTTTTCCACCAGGCGCAGATCTATTACTTATGACTGCAAGGATATGGCATTATGAACATCCTATATGCTAGCACAATCCAACTGAACTAGCTAAAAGAAATGAACCAATACGGCAATGCAGATGATCAAACTGCAAACCGGCTTCTCCTATAACTTCACTGCTCTGTCGTCGTCTGGTGCAGAGCATGACATGTTGGCATTATCCCACTGTAACGAGCCGCCAAAAACACATAACAAATAGCAGTATCCGCCGGGTTTAGAAATCCAAGAGGTTCTTAACAGGTTGGCCGCAAGATAAAATGCCTATTGGGATATCACCTGCATGGTCAGTGGTCGCATCCTGGTCCGGTTCGTTTTCCTTGTTCTGCACCTCCGGAGCTACGTCGCTCAATCACCGGCTGCAACGAGCGAGTTGCAGCAGCCACCAGGTCGGCCGGCTGCTCTGCCGTCCTGTTTCCACCAGCCAGCCTCCCAACGGTGGGAACAGATCAGCCAGCTCCAGCCCCATCCGTTCCCAGCCCAGCCAGCCGAACGGGCCCACCGCCGCCGCAGTCGGTACCGGCCTTCCGGCTGCTCAGACAGCGTATTGAAAGCGAGACAGGGACGTGCGAGGGTGGAGCAGTGACAGGTAACCATCCCTGGTAGAATGCGTTATTTTCTCTCCCCGCAGGCTGTAAGCGAGCGCACGAGACATGCGCGCGCGCCACTCGCAGTCTAAAAAAAAAGTATAGCAACAGCAAAGATGGGAGAAACCCTGCGATATACCACCGCAAAAATTAATGTACTGAATAAAAAAGGGATCGGCACAAGATGTCAGTCCAATTTCGATCTACTGCTCCAGCTCTCAACAACTACCGCTTATTATCCCCAACAATTGCTCCGTTTGGAACTGGGAGGTCCTCCGTCCGCAGAGTCAAAATTGCCTGACAATCACCTCATCAACCACCAAAATACAATAAAGATGAACTTGCACCGCCAAAAAAAACCTAGTTCATTAGATCTGATGTGTATTGTCTTGGGTGTGATAACTCTAGTACTCCATTCCGCCCATGCCACCCATCGCCGGTGCCGGCGCCTCCTCCTTGGGAATCTCCACGATGATGGATTCCGTAGTAGTCATCAGAGATGACACGCTGCAACAGAGCAAAACAAATCAAAACCAACTTGAAAAGACAACTGCACCACCACGGTAGCAACAAGGAATGCATGTCACAAAACACCACCGGAATGCAACAGAGCCACTCCCTCTGTTCCTAATTATAGGTAGCTTCGGCACTATCTACATAGTGTATATCTAAATGCATAGCAACTAGCTATGTATCTAGATATGCCAAAACAACCCACAATTACGTAGCAGCATTATTGTGGAAAATAGTTAGAGATTACCTAGCAGCATCCACCAAGGCAGTTCGGATAACTTTTAGTGGGTCAATGATACCGGCCTTCACCATGTCAACATATTCACCTAGACAATTTATTTCATGACATCAGCAAACATATTTAACATTAGCTCGAGATAATGCACAAATGTTGAGACATCCTACCTTTTGCAGCATCATAACCAAGGTCAGTATTTCCTTGCTCCAGAAGCTTGCCCACGACAACAGCTCCCTCTACACCAGCATTAGAGGCAATGGTGTGCACAGGCGTCTGCATAACACTCCAGTTGTCAGCTTAGAACACAAGCAAAAAACAAGTCGGTAAAAGAATAGTTTTAATTTGTTCTCTGTCCCAAACCTTCAGAGCATTCTGAATTATCTGCACACCAATCTTCTGATCAAAGTTCGCAGTCTGCAATTTATCAAGCTCCTTTGATGCATAGAGAAGAGCAACACCACCACCTGCATACACCAATTAAGATGTCAGAGTGTCAGACTGATACCAGTGAACCAATAAATAAAACTGAAGGAAATTAACATAAACATCCGACGAACTTGGTGTGATACAATACCTGGTACAATACCCTCTTCCACGGCAGCTTTAGTAGCGTTCAACGCATCTGTCACTCTATCCTTCTTTTCACCAACTTCTGCCTCGCTGGCTCCCCCAATCTAAAGGCAATACACACGCAAATCAGCAACCCGCAATCTACCATTACTGAGGCTTCTTAAATATGGGTCAATAACATCACCTTTAGAACAGCAACACCTCCAGAGAGCTTTGCCAACCGCTCCTGTAGCTTTTCCTTGTCATAATCAGATGTGCTATTCTCAATAGCAGATCTAATCTGTAATACAGTATCCACAAGCTGTCAGAGAAAATTCACAGTAAATTACAAATCAGCGAATAAAGTAACTGCAGGAACCTGCTCTGCCCTATCTTCAATGGACTTCTTGTCCCCAGCTCCATCAAGAATAACAGTGTCATCCTTAGAGACAGTCACCTTCATTCAAAATAGAATGTTATTGTAAATCTCGCTTTCTCATGAAGCTTACTATTGATATAAAAACATTTGAAACTTGATACTGTAAAATCTTCTTAGTATTGGAACACACTGATTTTGGGCCTAAAAGTTCCATTCCAAAATTTATCCCATTCTAGGAAATTGAAAATACTATAATTTATCTACATATTATACCTTTTTGCATGTACCCAACATTTGGGGCTCAACATTCTCAAGGTTCATTCCAAGCTCTTCAGTTATGACCTGAATCATGAACAATGGAGAGATCAATACACCGTACTACAAATTCTACAGAAAAATATAGCACAACAGAAATAACTCTGAAGCTTACTTCTCCTCCAGTAAGGATAGCAAGGTCTTGCAAGTTTGCCTTCCTGTTTTCACCAAAACCAGGAGCTTTAACAGCACAGACCTGAATGGCATTCCTATTAGACCAACTGAAAAAAAAAAATGCCAATCAAAGAAACTGACAGTCAACTGACCTTGATGCCTGCCCGAAGCTTGTTAAGAATCAGAGTGCCCAATGCTTCACTTTCCACATCTTCTGCGACAATAAGTAGAGGCTTTTGCTTCTGTTCAATGAAAAGCGTGAAAAATAAATCGCATCAAAACCAGAAGACCAATTTTTTTCAAAGCTCAATGAAAACAAGCAGGTTACCTTTAGAGCCATCTCTAGGATTTTGACCACAGTATGCATGTTTGAAACCTTCTTGTCATGAATCAAGATCAGTGGGTCTTCCAATTCCTATGATATATGAAAACAAAAACAGTTAAAACATCCCTGTGGGGCATCAATCAAAATTTTATTTAAGGCCAAGCATATAAAAAACTTACACATTTCTGGGTTTTTGAGTTAGTAATGAAGTACGGAGAGATGTAACCTCTGTCGAGTTTCATGCCTTCCACAACTTCAAGCTCATTATAAAGGGTGTTACCATCCTGTCAAATGTTTAAATAAACAAGTTAAAACCGACAAACTGCTAGCTAGTGAATGAAGACAGAAAAGGCAACAATGAACCATAGTGATTGCAGTAATCACACAAAGATAAGAATCACCGAAGCTGTACACAAGTTCCAACACAACTTTAAGCCATTAAATTGAGAATCTTGCTCAGGTGGACTAATCATACAGAGAAAATATAAAATTCGGAGGGGACTAGAGTAAACAAGCATCACAGGTTAACTTACTGCAATGGTGATTACACCCTCTTTGCCAACCTTCTCCATAGCCTTGGCAATAAGCTCGCCAATTTCCCTTTCACCATTTGCTGATATTGTACCCACCTATTTCAAAAAAAGGGAATTTAAAACACCAAAGGGGCGGACATGATGAACAAGGCAAACACAGTAAAATAGACCTTTGCAAACATACCTGAGCAATCTCTTCCGACGTGCTGATCATTCTTGCCATGCCCTTCAGATTGGTCACAACAGCATCAACAGCCATGGAGATTCCTCGTCTTAAATCCATTGCATTCATTCCAGCCGCAACAGATTTGCACCCCTCAGTAAATATTGCTTTGGTCAAAACAGTTGCACACGTTGTACCTGAAAATTTGGGATATCAGTGATGTCACATTTAGAATCCATTGACAAGTATCCTTCAATATAACAAACAATATTGAAGCATATTGTCTAGCTTTTATACACTAAACACACCTATAATTTGACTAATTGACAGCAGTGGTACCAAGGCGCTATGGAGCACTCGCCTACGCACGCTTAGTCTCTGGGCGGAGACCCACCACCTTTCCTAGGGGGTAGGCAGGACATGCAGCACGCAAGTTGGCAGTAAAAAGCGGCAAGGCTGGCACATCAGACGACAACAGCAGAGGCTGGGACATCAACCCACAGTGGCGGAGTGAGGGTGGCAGCAGAGGAGGCTGGGGCGTCAGCTCGTGGTGGCAAGGGCGATGTGTATTGCGGGCAACGGAAAAAGAAGCAGGTGGTGGAGGCATGAACACAGCAGCCGAGGAGGAGGCATGGAACACGGGTTATTATTCCCAAATAGTACTACAATTGCATCAATAATGAGGTCGTAATAATACATACACAGGGAGGGCAGGGATACTTCTAAATGATACGAACGAGGTAAGCAGCCAAGCCTTAT
Source organism: Digitaria exilis (assembly GCA_015342445.1). Classification (NCBI taxonomy): domain Eukaryota; kingdom Viridiplantae; phylum Streptophyta; class Magnoliopsida; order Poales; family Poaceae; genus Digitaria; species Digitaria exilis. The sequence continues at coordinate 2,934,681 of JACEFO010001669.1, read as the reverse complement.
AACAGTTATTAGAAAAATCATATCATACACAATAATCCAAATTCAGGACATATGAATGGCATACCATCTCCAGCAGTGTCATTAGTTGCATTGGCAACTTGCTTTACAAGGCTTGCACCAACATTCTTCACTCTATCCTTGAATTCAATGCTCTTTGCAACAGTCACACCATCCTTTGTGACTTTAGGTGCACCAAAGCTTTGTTCGATAACCACATTGCGACCCTGAAGAATGCCCGAAATAAGTTTCAAGTACAAAACAAACTACTACTGCATCAGTATTGTAGGCATCAGAAACTCCAAGAATATTAGAAGGAACATGCAACAGTTGAACAGAACCAAGGTGATGTCTGGTTGAGGCATTTTACAGATACAAACAGCTCCCAGAGTGAACCCGTTGCATGATCTGTTCACACAGCAAACGCCCACTTTCTCACATGAATGGATAATGCTGCAGCGACTTGCTACCAATGAACGAAACAAACAGTAGCTGTTTTCTTTTACATTGTAATTGTTAGCGCTGACCCATATATGTTACCGCTTACAACAGCATGTAAAGGCAATCAGCCAGTGCATACGAAATTCATCAGATAGCCATTTTTGTATTTATAAGAACATTGGTTATACCTTAGGACCCATTGTCACTTTGACTGCATCAGCCAACTCCTCGACTCCCCTCAGCATAAGAGCACGGGCCTCAACACCAAACTTGATATCCTTGGCAGCATAGTTTCTGCTCCAGGAAAGCCTGCTCCCAACCTACAAATACCAAGCATCACAACAGCTTTAGCACAACAAGCACATTCAAACGGGAGCAACTCAACCAAACAGAGTACATCATGCCACTAGGTTACAAAAAATAGTTACAAAATTAAGAAGATCACGATTTCTGCCAGATCAGAGCAAATTGCGCGCCCAGGGCTGTCCATCATGTAAAGTAGAGTTCTAATATGTACATAGAGCACGGAATCGACGAGATCACGACAATAATTGAATGAAAAGCCCCACGACACTATCAAGAGTGTATAGATCTTCCCCTAGTAAACTACATATTCCAGCAGATTGCCACAAATATCGGACTATATCAAGCAGCAAACCACTGAATCCTAAGCAATCCAAGCTAGCAGAGAGTCCGACAGATTTAAGTAAGCCCTGCGCGGAGAACAACCAGGTGGCCTCACCAGCATTACCAAATCTGCGAGCGGACACTTCACTAAACCCCATCTAAACCTGAAAGCCCAGCAACACGAGATTCCGCTCTCACCTGGCGAGCGGCGGCGCTGCTCCCGGCTTGCCGCGCCTTGGAGGCGAGGCTGGCTGCCGCGCGGTACATGACGCCGACTAGGGAAAACGGGAGCTGGGGCGGTCGTCGCCCGTTGGCGAGCGAGGTGGGGGGCGGAGGCGAGCTGGTTCGCTTCTTTCTTGCGGAGGGGGAAAGACGACGCGAGGCGCCGAAGAGGAGGGGGGCGGATGGATTTTAGAGGGAGGGGCGGGGGAGGCGAGTGGAGGGTGCGCGGTGGCTCTAGAAGCATCCACTAGGGTTTTAGGGTTTTACTGGTTGGTGGTCGTGCGGCGGTGCGGGCGCGGCAGGGGCACCAACTTGAGCGCCGGCACGGCGGCTGCCGCGGCCGTCCAAATTGGGCTCTGGTCATTTGGGCTGGGCCGCACCTCAGAAGCTGGTGTAGTGGATTACGGCCCACCAACCTGAATGTGTCGTCACAATGTCGAGGCAAGAATTAAATCATCTAAAAATAAAAAAAAAAATCACAGAACGTGTCTGTGATTTCCGCTCCAGTGCCCAACACGTCTCCTTGAAACGGGAGCCAGTTTTTTTTCGTTTTAGAAAGGGCAACCAGCCAATTAAGCCAATTAACCATTAAGATTTGAACCTTGACTGTAACAGAAATTTACATGTGGCATACTAAATTGTTCAGAAGCTCCAAACAAACAAAACCTTGACTTCAAAACAGTCGTGTAACAAAAAAATCCAAATTCAAATTTGGATTGATGAGACTTTTTAGAAACGCAGCAATACTTGAATTGAATCAATCTTGACATTAGAGTCCAGATCGCGAAGCCAGTAGCAGTTACATGTAACAAACCATTCTATTTCATTTCACCATTTAATAACTTAGCTTTTCTCGTAGGATTTCATACAAATATCGTCCAGTGGACCGACTAATAGAAGATATCATGCCACTATGCCACTGCCAGGTCTCAAACGATCAACTTCGTATTTCCTCCACCTGACGTTACAGACACAGCATGCAGGATCGACAGATTGCCAAACAAAATCCTTTTTCAGGGAAGCTCAACTGCTCAAGGTTTTGCATGGTATAGCGCCGAGCGATTGTCATGTGTCAAATCAGGCAGAGAGGGCTGACAAAGGCTCCCAGATCCAAACAGATTACTCTGTTGATTGACAAAGGCTCCCAGATCCAAACAGATTACTCTGTTGGTTGTGGGAGTGCAGAATTTCCAGACCGTTTGGATGCAAGCACCTTGTCCAAGGTTTCGTCAGGTACTTTGATTCCGTTCGTCTCCATCTCCGCAACGACTGCAATGGCTGCATCAATCTCCTCCAGATCAAGACATAACAGGACTACTTCGTCATAGAGGGGGCTGAATCCATCACAGAGGAAAAGCAAATATCCATTAGCCATGCTACTCCAGAACAGCATATTGTCTTAGCAAAACCCACGATCATAGATAGTATACTAAGAACAAATTAAACTTTTACCTTCCAAATTTATAACCTAGACTGTGTGTTGTTTGCAATATTGGTATAAAAGCAGACGGGAGTGGTGCTCGCATAGCAGCACGTAATATAATGGCACAATCACCAATTGTCGGAGTACCACCCAGCTCTATTACCTGAAAGCAACAAGGCAGTGGTCGAAAGTTCAGACAACAAATAACTTGGTGCAAGCAGCAAGCCAAAATTTAGTCAGAATGCTATAATTGCTCACTTAGGAAAACAATGACAGGGAGAATGTATTTATTTGACTTGAAGGTAGGCAGTTAACCGAAATTAAAACTAAGTTCATCATCCGATAGAATCTGCAGTGGCTATAGAGGAAATAATACCTTATGCGTTATCTTGATAGCTAACTCAACCTCCCATTCTTGTGACCACTTCCGTGGCATCTTGTTCTTTATTTCTCTTTCCCATGTCCATCCCCAGGCATCTGCGGTGGTATACATGTCTGATACATCAAACATCCTCTCCTCTCGCATAACCTTAAAGGCTTCAATCGGATCTTCAGGAAACCAATCTTCATCGTCATCAATCTAAAGAGTCACCAGTAAATACCTCAAAAATCTGCGAACGTACTGAAAAACCAGGTCTAGCAGCATATCCAACAGACACAGTGATAACAGAAGTCATTCCGAAGAAAACACTCCATGTTCCTCATCCTTTAGTGATTCAAGCCAAAAAAATCTTAAAGTATATCTTCACAAACAACATTGTAAATTAAAATATAGGATATATACTTGCATCTTGTCCAGATCACCATTTTAAGTTCTATTTGCTGACATGGCATGCACCATTGAGATGAGTGCATGTTTCAAATCAGGGTAAAGCATAAGTTCTCAATGATGAGTGATCAATATAAAGATAAATTGCTCATGCCAAGGCATCAATTTCGTACCTCAGGCATACGCTTTGATTTCTTTGAAGAAAGAGGCGTCTTCTCTAGATCTTTTAATAACTGAACCCCTATCATTTGAAGATGCTGATTGGGCCCTTTTGCTGATTTATCTTTAGTCTCATCACCGGCTTGGTTTTCAGTTTGATCAACAACCTCTTCATCGTCTATCTCATCTTCTGCTTCTTTTGTGGATTCGTCGTCATCTTCATCGTCGTCATCGTCGTCGTCGTCCAATTCATCACCTAAAACTTGATCTTCTTCATTACTATCCTCTTCACAAAGATAGTTTCGAGTCTCCCCCAGAAAACGACGTTTCCAGAATTCCGTGTTCCCATCTTCTAGCTTAATCCTTGAGATAAGTTCATCTAACCCTTCATCAACCTATCAAGAAGTCATGCATAAAATCTTGCATCAAATTAGTAAGTGGCACTGTCACATACTAGCCATACAAGAGATTATGCTAAACATTGTCATGTTGCATACCTCTTCCTCATCTTCTACTGGAGGAACCCAAAGTGGTATACCGCGTGAACGATTGATTCTTCTAGCCTTTTGAACTCGTTGGTAAAGTACTTGTCTAGTTCCATCAGTAGGCAATCCTTGAGCTTCAAGCTCAGTTTTCAACTCTGACACTACCATTTTACTTGCAGCCTTGGGCTTAGCAACATTCTTCTTTGGCCCTGCAACTAATTTTTTTAATCTTTCAACAACTCTGCGTACATCGTCTTCAGATACATCACCCAAAATACCGGGGCCTTCATTCCTCAATGTAATTAGGAGTCTGCGATGATATAACTTCAATTCCTCAAAGCATCTCTGTTTAAAAGATGTTTCTATGGGATTTGAATACGCAAAGCCAAATTCATCTGGATCTAGAGGAGTTTTTCCTCTGCGAGGCACCCAACGTTTGCGCTCTCCTGTAAGACCTCCTTCTTCAATGTATCTGAAAATGCAAAGGCAACATGAGTTGAAGAGAAATTCAAAGTTTACAGTAGGAGTTAAACAACAAAACGTGTATCAGATAATCACATCTCTCTGAATATTTGCTGCACCATGGATACATAATATTGTCAATTTTGACAACAATAACTAATGAATCTCAGCTGGCTGGGTGAAATGGCGTCAAGCTTCTGGCGTACTGTGTGATAGGAGAGTGCCACAAAAGCTAAAAGGTAAGTTCTATAGGACGGCGATCCGACCGGCGATGCTATATGGGGCTGAGTGTTGGCCTACTAAAATGCGACAGGTCCAATAACTGAGTGTAGCAGAGATGCGGATGTTGCAATGGTCTTGCGGGTACACAAGAAGGGATAGAGTTAGGAATGAAGATATTCGGGAGAAGGTCGGGGTGGCACCAATTGAGGAAAAATTGACCCAACATCGGCTGAGATGGTTTGGACATGTCCAACGGAGGCCTCCTGAGGCGCCTCTGCGTAGTGGAGTCTTAAAGCGGGTCGATAATATAAAGAGGGGTAGAGGTAGACCTAGATTGACGTGGGATGAGGCGGTAAGAAGAGACCTGAAGGAGTGGAATATTTTCAAAGAAGTAGCTTTCAAAATGAGCGCTTGGAGATTAGCCATCAACGTGCCTGAACCATGACCTTTGTTTCTTGGGTTTCATCTCTAGCCTACCCCAACTTGCTTGGGACTAAAGGCTATGTTGTTGTTGTTGTTGTTGTTGTTGACAACAATAACTAATCTTCAAATTATTCTTCAATCAGATTAGACAGTGTTCTCACTCATTGCCTCATTGGCATTTTGAATCTGCATCGTAGCATCTATACTCAAGAGAGCTCTTATGCCAAGCATCAAACACGGGTATCCTATGCTAAATATGCTGCCTCTATGTAAATCCAACAAGCTTTGAGCTTGTAGTTGCAGATATACCTGTTAGCTGCACTGGGTTGAATTATTTTATTTGAATAGATGCTCTCTTAGACTCTTAGTCTTGTTAGGGTAGTTTCTATACACAGAGAGCTGTGCCACTCAGATTTCAGAAGGCAAGTAAAATATGAATCGTGTTTTCAAATATGTTAGCTCCCTCTTCTTCTAGTCGAGTCCCTCCTACTTACTGTGTGCTCTGTTCCTCATGTGCATCCTCCACTGCCGCATAAGGATAACCATGCCTCACACACAAGTATCGTATATTACATGTTGAGGAGGCAAATTTTGCACTATGTTCACCAAACATTAAGGGGAACAAATAATGTGCAGACCATCATTTAGAAAAAGGATAGGATGTTATGTGAGCAAATAAAATCGACTTGTATTGAACTGTATCAGCCTATATCTTTACAATATCATACCTGGCCACATAATCAATTTCGAAACCAACATCAGCTTCTTCTTGTAATGGTTCTATCCAGGAGCTTACCAGTGTGCGGTATTTTCTGTTTAAGATCATTGCTCTGGGTGCAATACTTTGGTTGTCATTAGCCATTGCTTCCAATGCCTCAAGCAACTCAACAGGTCTTCCTGGTTATAAAAATAAGTTATGAGCAAATACCCAATCTTACAGGTGCATTGTATTTTATTTTTCTGATGTTACTATTTCCTTAGCATAAAGACCATAAAGCAAAGGAATAAAGAAATATATAAAAAACCATTTCATATATTCAAGACGTCTAGAACAATTAGTTGAACACATTATACATTCACCCCGTACAGTCGTCCGACTAATTGCGATTAGTCGGCCTTATCGCTCCCCTGGCACCAATAAGGGTCACCGAGTAGGTTTGAGTGACTAGAAACCTAGTTGTCTAGTTAGGCGACAATTATCGCCATTAGCCGTCCGACTAGGTAAAAAACTCAGATTTGTGTTGCTTTGTCGGTTGTTTGAGCCATGTTTTGGCGAGTGGATGGGCTGGAAGTTAGGTCCATTAGGTTTTTGGTACATAAAACACACAGTGCAAGTGCTGCCGAGCTGCAGCCGCCCAAATCACGCGCTCGACACAGCCGCAGCCCACCCAAATCGCGCACCGGTTGTTTAAAATCACACCACCTGCCTTGCCCGCCAGTATGGGACGACGTCCGACTAGGCTCGACTAATCATTCCTGGAGGTATGGGACGACGTCGACTAGAACCGACTAGGCTAGACTAATCAGTCTGATCGACGACGAATCGTCTTATCGGTGCCATGGCGATTAGGTTCGATTGTATAACATTGACCCCAGGGTATAACTGGTAAAGAAATGAAGAATTGTCACAAATATAAACATGTGAATGCCTGTCAGACACCAAATTTCCTAGTGCTGATTTTATTTTGCATTTCATAATTCCCATACCAAATGGTGGTAAATGGTAACTATTCCAGAAAGGAGATGGCATTAAACCAGATATTTCATATGGGACCTGCTTTTGTACTACTCGTGAAAGGATACAATTCTACTAAAAATAGTGTCTAACAGAAACAGTTTGTATATTATTTTCTCTATACAATGGAACCTTTGGTACGTCAAGATCGGATAATGTAAAAGGGTGTGTGGGTTGGGGGGGGGGGGGGGCGATCTTCTCTTAACCAATGTCTAGAAGCGTTAAAACTTACCATCAAGACACAGTGATCGTAGATACAGAGAAAGTGGATCACCGCAATTTCCTTCATTGTAAAGAACTTTCGTTCCACCAGGAATTCTCCTTAAGGCACGAAAATGCCTGATTGATTCATTAACCATACAATACTTTGTGAAGCACTCCACTAACAAGCTGAAAACAATAGCCGATCATCAATTCATTGCTTTCCAAAAGAAACAAAGCGTCATGAGGAAGAAGAGAGTCAGCATTCGATAGATGTGACTATTGGTATTCAGAGAAATATGTGTACACAGTATACTTGCTTCCACCAAGGAGACTAAAATAGTGGCCACTGGTATATACTAAAAGGTAATGCTCTTACGCGTAAGTTCTTGCATTAGGCTGAATGCGTTTGTGGTCTTCCACCATCATCCCTAGTAATTCTGCCACGTCTGCCGCCCTGGAGATCAAGCATATTATAAAACAAAGATGACAGAGTAATCTTTGTAACAGCCAATCTTGTCTAAAGAATTCGAACGCTGGGCAGAACATCATGTAACTAAAATACTCTAGGACGACCTGTTGCCATAATAGCAAAAAAGTGCAAAGAAAAAAGTGCATATAACTGACTGATATTATTGTAAATGACATAAATGTATGCTGTGTCTCATCCAATCTCCATCTTTCATATCTTGCATTTGTTTTCTGATACTTTTATACAGTGAATAGATACAGTAGCCAATAAGTAACAATTGTACTTTAAGTTTGATGTGAATATGTCTGTTAAAAAAAAATCAACCAACCTAGGTAGCTAGACTTGTTCCTGTCTGTTAAATCACAAGCTGGTGGAAGGAAGATATTTTTAAAAATAATAATTAATTTACCTTGTTGGCATAGTTAGTTCCAAAAGAAAAATTTGCATGTTCAGTAAAGTTCATCCCAAAAGGTAGATGCAGGATGCTTCTACATGCATATTTTGAGCACTTAAAGTTAGAAATTCACCCCATAAGGTGGCTGCTTCATCTAATTGGATTATGTAGGCCCTGTTTTATTCTCTTTGGCCTCTGCACTTCCACTTTAATTTATTTATATATACATGTTGTATATCAGTAGGGCCCTCCCCACTGTTCTATTTTATAATAAGGCAACAATATGTACCATTACAAATGTAAGCTCTCCTTGTATGCACCTTGACTATATAGCTAGGTCAAACAGAAACAACAGAATGAAGCAAATAAATAATGGATAGCTAATTAACTATAGAATATTACATATGGAGATAAATTTATACCTGTCGTAGGATGGTGCTCTAGTAAATGCTTGTATAACCCAGTTATATGATTCGGTGTCAGGTTTCATATAACCTGTGAGAAGGAAAAATCAGCATCCATATGGTAAAGTTCCAAAAAGGAACAACATAAAGGTCAGCAGATACATCTATTTAATGTAAGAAAAGCATGAAGAGGTTCATGATCGTATTCTAGAAACATTTTTGCGGTCCTATTTTAGTATCAGAGTTCCTTAAATACGCTGAATATAATCATAGAACAAGATCAATGCCATTAGAAACAACATAGATCTAAAATGTCAACGCACCAAAATCCAAACTACCGAGCAGTTTTTTCCCATGGAAGTTAATTTTACAACAAAGTCAAACACTTAAAAGGAACATTTGCTAGATTTGTTTCAATATATCGCATGATATGAGGGTGCTTCCATCCAATAGCCTCACGATAAAAACAGTTTCAGAACAATGGTTAGTTTTATGTGCATGTAAGTAATAAACATGGAAATACAACCAGCCATACAAATGAGCAACGTACAGAGTACGAAAGCATAACTATGATTGAACATACATTCTAAAGCAAAAACAGACTATTTTATCTCTATCCAGTGAAACTACAAGTACCACACCCACATGCACTTGATTAAGTCTCTTCATATGCAAAACCTAGTAACAAAACCAAATTGGCACAGAAAGCAATACTTCAAGCCTACAACATGTGTAGATGTGTAGTACAAATCCTTGTATTGTTAAAAAACTAAGCCATATTGATCAAATGGGTGACAAAACCCCATAGCACAAAACTGGTTTAAATGATCGCCATACCTTCCCCTCCATACTCCATGTTTTCAAATGTTTCAAAAGCCACTTCAGGAATTCCACAAGTAGCCTGAACATGATAAACTTCAATTTAAAAGAAGTTTTACTAGTATTATATATCAAATAAAATCTTAATGCTAATGCAGCCAACCATGTTCTTAAAGAGCTGCAGGTCACCCTATCTTGTCTAAAGTGTTTCTAATCGGAAGCTTGCCTAGCCTAGTTATTCAATCTTCAGTGGTTGCTTAGCCAGCTGATATCAGAAGGATTAAAGTCATTAGAGAAAGCACCACTAGTAGTGGTATAAGTGTTGCCTTGCCTTTGTTGCTTCAATAAAAATAAGCATTTCCTTTAGGCTTAATCAAATACAGTGTCTCATTTTGTCAAAATCTCGTCAATATATGGTATAATGTTTATAAGAAAAGTCAAACTGCGTAGCATGCTATAACTGCCATGTGATGCAGCGAGACAAAAGAAGAGCTAAACATAAGTGAAGTAAAAGGTGTTTACAATGGCACTGGCACACACTGTCTAGCTCTAGCAGAGTAGCAGCTACAAGGCCTTGAGGCCTAGAAAACTAGCTAGGTGAGACTAACCACCGTTTTTTTGCGGTTAGAATTTAATTTGAGGCAGCCTAAGCATCTTGTATCAGACCCATGATGCTCATTGCATGAAGAAATAGTAGTTTATAATACAATTGAAATAGGGTATATTTCTTTTTTTTTATTTCTGAGTGAAGTATCGACATAAAGTGGTGCTAGAGGACTCCTATTACCTGAAGTGATCAACCAAACAAACAAAAGCAGAAAAGAATACAAACAACAGTTATCTGTGGATGTGCAAATCAAATTTTCAGTCCCACCTGCACACTGAGAAGGCAATTAAAATGAAATGTGGTTGCCATTCTTCCAGAAGCCTCCATTTGGTACGCGACAGTCAAAGCATTGGAGTGATCTCCGGCTTTGCAATCTTCTTCAATCAGAAGATCGTAGATTTCATCAGTTCCTCGTAAGCCACCTTTTGCCCCTTTGAGAAATACTGTATTGGCATCCTCCAGATGATGATTCTTGACTAGTTCCTCTGTTTCAGATAATGAAAGCTAATATAATCTTTCCAATAAACCAAATTTGCAACACAAGTCAATTTCCATACCTACAAGAATTAGCCAAGCCTTGCGAATATCATACTTATATCTCTCCATTGCAGAAAGAATCTCCATGCCCCTGGTAGAAAGACCCTTCTTGGCAAAAACACGGACCAGGGCCACAAAAGTTTCATGTAAAGGTCGTACTCCAGAACTTAATTCCCTTCTAAGAGATTGCATCTGTATTAAGAAATTTAATGTTTCTGTAAATCCAATGCATTTTCTTATTACAAATATGTACATGTTTAATTCGAAGTAAAACTAAAATTATAATCAAATAAAACATCATGTCCTATGTTTTAAAAGAAAAGAAAAGAAAAGAAAGGCTTAGTAGAGATCATTAGGCACCAGCTACATACCTAAGACATGCTAAGAATAGCTCTAGATTAGACCTATCATTGAAATAAACCTAGGGCTAAAGAAAACTTATTTCTAAGGTTTTAATAAAGATATGAAGAGGGCAAAGAGGTGCTAAACATAAAATCTTGCTACAAGGACAACAATCTGATCATGCTGCAAAAAGAATGATAAAAAAAGCAGAATCGGGTCCCATGTCCATAACTCTGCCTCACTAATTGCCAGGATTGCACAACCACCGGCATTCAGCCTGAGTGCTGAGTGGTAGAAGAGTGCCTTGAACAAGTAATTACATGCTGCTTCATACTAAAAGCTAGGTTTGTAGCTAGAGTTGTTATTACTTATTAGATCACGTAAGCTGAAAGGCATAATGTATCCTTGAATGTGTGTACCTCCACTCCATTATGCATCAAGACCAAGACCACACAACAAATTACTAGACCGCTGGATGATAATTACAGTCTACAGTGCTGTAAAGTCTGCGGAAGACAGGACTAAGGTCCGAGAACATTGCAGTGCTGCAACACCCAAGCTTTACATTTCCACTAACTAAATCAAGAGCTCATATTGGATAATAATTCAGGTAAAATAGAACTGCCGAATGATCCTTCAGGCACTCAATGCCACGTACACAGGCTACTTAGGCATCCAAAGGGACACATGCATTTCATCAAACGCCTCACGACACCTTCCCTACTCATCAGTAGGTCAGTACATAAGCAAATTAATGGGGATACTGGATAATAATTCAGGTAAAATAGCAACAGCCAACGATCCTTCTGGCACTCAAATGCCACGTTACCCAGGCTACCTAGGCATCCGAATTCCAAAAGGGGCACGTGCATTTCATCAAACGGCTCACAACACCTGCCCCACCCATCAGTGGTTCAGTACATAAGCAAGTTAATGGGGATATTGGATAATAATTCTTAAAAAATAGCACCGGCCAACGATCCTTCAGGCACACAATGCCACATCACCCAGGCTACCTAGCCAGTAGCCACCTAGGCATCCACAAGGGGTACGCGCATTTCATCAAACGCCTTCCCTACCCCGTCAGTAGGTCAGTACGTAAGCAAAGTTAATTGGGAGGAGGGGGGCACTAACGGCTCCTTCGGCGTCGCCGGCGAGAACGTGCGCGGCGACGAGGCCGTGAAAGGAGCGCGGACCAGGGGAGAGGCCCGCGGCGACCATGTCATAGATGGTATCGGCCACGCCCACGGCGTCGGCAGCCCGCGCGCGCTCCGCGAGCTGCTCCAGGAAGGCCAATCGCAGGCCCTTCTCCACCGCCCCCGCGGCCGCCGAGCGATCCCCCCCGGCGCCCCCGCCCTCGGGCGCACGGCGCCTCCGCGTGCGGCGCCGCTCAGCGAGAGCAGATGCTCGCACGGGGCAAGCAGAGGAGCGGGGAAAGCGCGCGGCGGTGGTGAGGGGAAAGGCGGAGGACGCAGGCGCCGGGGCGGAGGTGGAGGGGGTGGTGGCCATCGTGGCCGGGGTTTAGCGGAGTGGTGTGAGGGGTTTTGGATAAGGATAGGTGGTTTTTCAAGATTTGGAGGGAGAGGACAGAAACGGAGTTATGGTTGGACTAGCAAATAATTAATACTCTATGGGTTCTAAATTATAAGTCATTTTAATTTTTTAAAGAGTCAAAATATTTTATAATATTTTATGTTTAACCGAACTAGATGGGATCAAAAGGTTTATGGCACCAAATAGATATACTATAAAAATATAGTTAATGAAGAAACTAATCATACTTACTCTCTACTTTTCAAATTACAATTCGTTTGACTTTTTTAACCTCAAGTTTGACATTTTGTCTTATTCAAAAAAATCATGCAAAAACAATCAAATTTAAGTCATTCTTTTAGAATTTTGATTAATAAAGCAAGTAAAACAAAAAATATGATATTTTGAAAAAAAAAATTGAATAAGACGAGTGTTCAAACTTAGAGTAAAAAAAAAGTCAAATGAATTATAATTTGAGATGGAGAGAGTATTTGGTATCATGAATGTTAGTACGTCGTTGCACAAATTTGGTCAAACTTAAGATGTTTTGACTCTCAAAAAAATGTTTAAACGACTTATAATTTGGAATAGAGAGAGTAATAAACAAGCTAAAATTTTTTTCCTTCTCCAACTGTTTCTGAATCTACCAAATGGATTGAAATAAAATGACTTATTGGGAGAAGGCATATGATACAAAATGGCTTTTACTGAAGTGGAGGGAAAAAAATAGCTTCCTCGGTTTCTATCTTTTTTATGCGTTAAAGTACTCTTGAAATTAATAAGTTGTCACTGTCACGCCATTTTTTTAAATACTTTTTTAACGCCTTCACCCTCAATATTATTACTAAAATTAAAATAATCAACCACATGGAGACTTTTTCTAGGCTCTGTACGAAAAACCTATGTGCCTACTCAAAAAAAAAACCTATGTGCTTCGATCTCGATGGACGACACTAAGTGAAGAAGGATCACCTAGGGCCATAGGACAGGGCCCTGCACATTGGGACCGTTTTCCTATACCGTAGAAATATAGCCATAAAAACATTCCTAATAACAGTTTTATAGGAGTGCCGTGCACATTTGATATATCATATCAATACATAAGGAATTTAGGTCATGTTTAGATCACAAAGTTTTTTCTTTGCAAATATCACATTGGATGGATGTAGGAGTATTAAATATAGACTAATTACGTAGACGAAGTGTAAATTGCGACATGGATCTATTAAGTCTAATAAATCCATCATTATATATTGTTGTGTGATTGCTGATTGCTGGATACCCTGACCCAAGTCAGTTGCGCACTGGCGGAGCTTGGGAAAGATTTAGAGGGGGGGGCAACTAGAGAGTTTATGGGTGTCCATAGATGCTCTACCATTCTTTTCTATACAATTGCACAAATATTCAGAGGGGACATGGCCTACTTTGGCCACAATGAAGTTCCGTCCGTGCGCGGGGGCAGAGGTGTTCAGCAATATATCCACATTTAATTTATGCCCCAAATAAGTAGAGTCACAAATTTACAAAACAGAAAATCTACACCATGCCAATATTTGGCACAATTTACGATGTTTGAAGAAAACAAAGCAGAATTTGACATGTAATTTTCATTTCTTTTCTATTTTCCAAGGTATGCCAAAAACTTCGGTTTTGGGTGAGCAACATCTCTCTTTTTTGAATTGCTGGTAGGCTGCCAAGTTTTGGTGCCAAACCGTCACATTTCATCATATTTTACTAATATTTGGCTTGGTTCACACCGGATAGAAAATAAAGTCTCTGATTTCTCAATTGATACTTGCGATTTAATGCTATAGTACACCTTGCATGTTCAACTCCAGCAATCTATGTTGGTAGTACTAACAGTTCATCCAAAGCCTTCCAAAAAGAAAAAATTATTCAGAGAGGTCCGAAACTACAAGCTCTTACATGGTGTTTGGGGTGCGTTGGGTTAAAGATGACGAAAAAAGATCGTTACGAGGTATGAGTTGAGGTTAAGGAAACATCAATTCTCTTCCCATTCCAGTGTTAGGTTCTGTTGGGTTGAGGATTGCTTCCCATATACACCAGGTAAGGTAGCTTCCCTGCCATTGCATTTCTAGGCCTAACCCACCCTGCCAGATGGGTTGAGAAGCCCTGGAAATGAGGGTCTGATTTTCCTAACCCGAACACATCTCATTTCCCTAACCCAGTCCCCCAAACAGGCAAACACCGTTAATAATATCCCGACCTAACCATTTCCTCAACCCAGCCTCCATTTCCAAGTAGCCATACACCACAGTGGGATAAGCAGCAAATAGCATTATCCTAAAGGTACGCAAACATGCTACATTCATTCAGGCTATCTTACAAAACCACAAGTTTTAACAGCACTTTCAAACTACTAAGAAGGGCCTATAAACACATATAGCTCAGGCGCTTCTATATCAGTCTCGCACACCTAAGCTTAGCCTTAACTGCGTTCAAAGGCCAGACATAACCTTTTGCTGCACACGCCAAGCTTATACGGCATGACACCGTGACCTGAGAGTGATCACTTAGTACAGAGAAGTGTGTTCACCAGACTGGGAACAGAGGACCGGTGCATCTTTTCTTGTCAGCATCAGGGATGCTGTTGTAGCAGTAGAGGTGGTTCGACAGCTCCCAGCTCCAGTCATCCTTCCTTGAAACCTTCAACGGAGGCCACCGGTTGATCCTCACATAGTGTTCCCTGATTCGGCCATTGCCGACGAAGCTTGTGATTACCGTGTAGGTGCACTCGTGGCCACCCCACACAGCATCATCTGGGTCTGCGCTGAGGTAACCATCAGGATGGAAGTAGCGCCGCATAGGTGGACCAGTGTGCTTCCATGATGGATCAAGGTTCCTAAAGTATTCTGGTGCTGCCTGCAAGAGCAAAAGAATAAGTACTGCAGAGTAGCATGGTTGGAATATTCCCAACATTCACAGGTTGTCATATTCTTACTTTTAATCTCTAAGACATCGAAAATTCTCACTAAAACAATACCATCAAATTTCTAAAGTTTAAAAATACTTTTCCAAGAAATTTGTGATTTAAGTTACAGTATCAGCAATCTTGTAGCCACATATCCAAATTAAAATTTGTTTAGCAACACATGTGCATACACATTCCCATAGTGGCAGACCCCAATAACACATCTACATTTATATCCTATATAGATTTATTGCACGCAATTTCTGGAGAAAATGTTCATTGATATTCAAATATCCCCCCTTGAGCCTTTGACCGAATCAAATGTATCAAAGTTGATAACCTTTATTTGCCACCATGAAGATATATGCATCAACTCTGCCTCAGTATGTTTGGAAGCTACAACATCGGAAGAAGCTAGAGACGCTGACAGTTGTCATGATCCCATGCATCCATCAGACTGTGATTGACTAAAACCAGTTGAACTCAAAACTTGCAGAGTCAGTTGTACAGAAGCAACCACTAAAAAAAAGGAAAGTATGTTTTACTGTCAAACCATTCAATCTGTCCATCTAACCCCGTGAACAAAATTACGGCTCGATTTAGTTCCCCAAACAATCGATATCAGCTTAAATTACACCTAACCAATTTTGCAGTGGGTTTGATGATGTGGATTCCAACATAGAGCTCTTTTGCACTTGAGCGGCCTGTCACGTCTTTCTTCTACCATGTCATCTATATCGTCCTGTATAACACAAGGAAGTTGACCATGCACAGAAAGAAGCAGCAGTACGCTGGCCATGCGCCGCCTTGAGCCTTCCTATAATTGCCGAAAGCACGCCCCCGACTGTTTTGCCTGATGTCGATACCAGATGCCCCCTCCATGTTCGATTTCGTGTTCTCCCTTCTCGAATTATCAGCACCAATCATGTGACCCATGATATCCTTAATTTGTGGAACCCAATGCAAAAACAATCTGATTTGACTTCTCCTGCATAGGTTTGGTTGAATTCTAGTCCATCTCCCATCAGACAACTTCTATGGAAATCAATTCTGTTTGTGGTACGAGCTCAATTTGAACTACTTATTTCTGGCAACCAGCATTTTTATTACAGAAATCAAATTTGTTTGACATGACGAGCTAAAGCTCGGCAATTATGAGATGAGGATTGAGGAACCAAAGTTCGCTCTGTTGCTTTGCTTCTGCGGAAGGAAGAGGAATCAAAGGGATTGGATGTCTACCACCTTGCCCATAGCGAAGATGCCGTCTTCAATGCCGCGTCTGCACCTACAGTAACTGCTCTTTCGATGAAACACACCTTTTCAGTGGCCTCATGCCCAACAATGTGTTGGGCATAGCCGCCTGTGGACTCGCCATGACAAAGAAGCTGCACTGATAAGTTTGGGCTGCATCTGCTAAGGCATATTCTCTGTGTACAGGCTCATGCGACAATCCTGAACTCTTCTGGTTAAGGCACATGAGGCCAAGAACAAGATGACTGTGTGCACCATGAGCCCTACCAGTTGTGGTCTGCACCTCCACTCAGGGTAGGCTGCTCTCTGCCAGCGACAGTGATTTCATAAGCAGTGGTGTTGTTCACAGTCAGGGGAGGAAGAGGTGGCAAGGTGGAGAGGACTGTGCGCCCTCCAGTCCTTGTTCCCTTCAGCTTAACTTCCACATCAACTAACCCACAGTGGCAGGTTCACCGTTGACCCAGTCAAACCCACTTCCAAATCAGTAAAACAGGGTCTCAAACCAGGTTATGGGGTGATTTAAGCCGATATGGATTGTTTGGGGAACTAAATCTAGTAAAAAAAATATTCAGGGGGTAGAATGACAAACTGAACTTTTTGGGAAGTAACGTAGACTTACTCCAAATAAAAATATGCAATGACATAGCTTATGAAAATTTCAAACAAGCAAAAGGGCACAATTTAGAGAACTCACTATAGTGAAACGATATTCCCATGCATGGTCGCAGAGATCCTCTTTTGTGATCCTACTCTGAACAAGAGAACACCATAATTCATGTTGAGAGCAATGACAAAGTGGAATATGAATATGATGATTAATGTTTACTTCCGGCTGGAGGACAAATTATTAAACAGATGAGCAGAGAGTTCCACAATTGCCAACTTATATATGAATGAACAAAATAAAAGGGACATGTAATGTAAATAATATAATTGGCATCTTTCTCAGAGTCTGCAACACCAACTATCCAAAAGATCATCTTTACACAAAGTGCAATACTGCAATGGTAAAAATTCTGATAGTGAATGAGCATAATACATTATGAATCACATTGCAGTTCATCCACTCAGTAAAGCACTTATAGGATTTGTTGATCCAACAGATGAAAAAAATGGTGACACTCACCCGTTTGCCATCCATGATGGCCATTGAATAAGTAGACAGCTTAGATCCAGTGGGAATCAACGTTAATCGAGGAATATGTGCCTTTCCCGACATCAGTTCAGCACACTGAAAAAAAAAAAGATAATGATCAGGACATGCTGTGCACCACGAGCAATGTTGGCCACAGTTTTCTCTTGTCCCCTGGTTTTCTTCTACCAGACCTGCCTAGTTTCGATTTTGGTATTTAGCCGTTTGTTCCCTTGCTCCAGAAGTAGATGCAACAAAGTCCTTTTTTTCATTTTTAGTATGTTGTATTGTATTGGACACTCTAACGTCGAAACATGAGTGTCGAGTTCTCTTTTGTTTCAAAAATCTAAAGGTTATTCTCATGGTAAGTCAGTGACACAAAACAAGTAGGAAATGCAATCAGGTCACTATATTTTTCAATTTTATATGTTGTATGTTATATCATACTGGATACTCTAATATTGAAACATGAGTTAAGTGTTGAATGCTCCTTTTTTTTTAAAAAAAAAAAATGGTGTTCTCATAGTCAGCCTGCGACATAAACACATAGCACCACAATTTATATTCGTTGACACTAGTGACCATTTTTCCAACCGTAAGTGTGAAAAATTCAAAACCATTGGAAAAGCAGATTGAAATATCGATAAGATTTTCATAGTTGTTTTATCATAGATTTAAAAAAAATCGTAATACCCCCAAAAGTTCATAAATCATCAACATAACCAAAACTACACATTATTTGGGATTGCAGAGTGAAAGAAGTCATTTAACTATTACTAATTGCCATATTGTTGCATTACCAAACCATGCCCCATCGATAGTTAAAAGAAATCTGTAGATATGGGTCGCTTTGAGAATATCCTCTACGACCAATGGCATAAAAATGATCAGTGTTTCGGGAAGTATATTCTTTGCAGAAAACTCATATGATTCAGAAAATATTACAATAAAGAAAAAAGTAAAAAATTATCTGAAACAAAAAAAAAAGCACATACAGTCATACACACACAATTAGACAAAATGCTGGGGACTGCAGAATTCATAAACATTAAAATAATTTGAAAAGAAAGAAGATCAAATGGACATGTTGAAATAACTTTAAAATTATATTTAATGGGGATACTCCCTTCTCCACTACTCCCTCCGTCCCTAAAAGAGTGTCGCCGTTGGTGTGCGTACCACAAGTTTGACTTGATTTGTATAAAATACGTGCAACATTTAAGTATCCAAATATTTTTTTATAAAAAAACTAGATTTAAATATCTATCTAATAGTATTTATATTATAACATAAGTTTTAATATATTTTTATATATAATTGGCCGTAGGTTCTTCTCGGGAAGTGAGAAAGACACTCTTTTAGCCTTTTAGGGACGGAGGGAGTAGCTTATAGCTTATATATTGTTTCTTATGTCTGTATTTGTGCAACTATTTTAGAACAACTGAAACTCAATTACCCTTGGTCCACAATACAACTGTTTCTCTACCATGTTAATGTCACTTAAAAGCTACTCTTTTTATAAACATCAACGTCACAAAAAATTGCTGGGTTTGCCAAGTTATCATCCAGCCATGGACAGGAACAGAATCAACAAAATATTTGTATATGATACAGCAGCGGGGCAAGGGACATAGCTCCTATGAAAATAAGGGCCTACACAAAAGCTACAAAATCAGAAGCGCCCAATACCTAATATTTGCGCAATGTCAGTAAACTGTGATGAAAGTCAAATGCATGTCATTTGTGCTTCTAGCTAGGAAAATTTGGGGATTCCGTTGCTCCAAACCAGCAATACCCTCAGTCCCATTCCTGATCCAGTATACTTGAGCACCAGGTGCTCGATCGATTGCTCGAGGGGAAACGAAGGATGCCAATTCCCAACGCCCCCTATCAATTCGTCGAACAGGAGCCCTACCAAAACCGAAGCCTTGCGCGAGCGCGTAGGCCAACAAACGCGAAAGCAGGGGAGAGTCCGAACCTTGGGTGCCCAGAGGCGGTCGTCGGCGGCGACCCCGCGCCAAGCGGGGGAGACCGCGGTGCATCGTGCCACGCTGCGTGCGTCGAGGAGCTCCATCACCCGCCCCATCACCTCCTCCCCGAGCGCCTCCATAGGGTCGCCCTTCCACCCCACCGTCCCCACTTGCCTCTTCCCCGGCTCCTCCCCCTCCCCTTGCCCCTCCCTCGACCTCCTCCTCCTCCTGCCCCTCTTCCGCCTCTCCCACTCCTCCGCCGCCCGCTTCCGCTGCGCCATGGGCTGTTGCCTCGGGGAGGTCGGCCGCGAGCGACTGGTGTGGGTGTGGGGATAGTGACTGACCGCGAGTGAGGTGGTGCCTTCGTGGAGGAGAGAGTGATCTACGCGGAAAGGACCCGTGCGGAATCGGCTGCCGGTGGGGCCGTGCGGAAAGGTCATCGCGTCGCCTACTCGCGTTTTCAGGGCGACTCCAGCCGGGCCTTCAAATTCAGGTCTCTATTTAACTTTTTCGGACCGGTCGGGCTCAACTTCGCCCCACGCTCCAACGGGCCGACCAAATGCGGCCCGTAAATCAACCTTACACGTGGGACTTAATTGTCAGAACCAGATCTCCGCTCGCCGTCGACGCCCAGGCACGAACTCGCGATTCGCCGTGTCCGCCGGTCCTCCGTCCTCCCTCTCTCCCTCCCGCGCCTGCCGGCGACCTCGCTCCTCGCCGCTGTCCTCCCTCTCTCTCTTCCGCACCTGCTGGTCACCTCTCCCCCGTGACGACGCACCCACCTTGCCCCTTGCCGTGCCGGCCGCTGCGTGCTCCCATCTCACCGGCGCCCGGTGCGCCTCCTCGCCTCGCCGGTGCCGTGTCCGGTGCGCCATCCCCGTCTTGCTCGTGTCGTGTCTGCCTCGTCCCCGCCACGCCACGCCGCGCCTTCCTCCACAGGTGAGGTCCAGGCTAGGAAGAACGCCGCCGGGACGAGGAGCGGGCGGTCGTGTGGGTGCAACGAACGTCGAGCGCCGTTTCTTGGATACCGAGGTACCTGCGGACGGCCGGGGAGGGCGCCCGTCGCCGGAGTTGGCGCGAGGAGGCGGCGGCTCGGCCAGGCGCCGCGGCAGCCGATCCGTTGCCGTTGTTGCCCCAAGATGGCACTCCGTTCCAAGAGGGGCGAATCCGGCCATGGAGAATCTCCGGCAACGGGCGACGCGGGATGGTGGCGGCGGCGGCTTGATCGGGGGAGGAGGAGTCGCGCCTGGAGAGAAGAAAGGGGAAAAATAGGAGTGGGGCCCATGTGTCAGATTGGAATAGGGGGCCTCCAAATCTAGAGGCTCTGCACCAAAATTTGGAGGCCTCCACATTTTAGAGGCTTGGTTAGAGGCCCGGTTGGAGAGGATTTTTCCCACCAGGAGACTAAATGAGTGGATGGGGGCTCAATTTGGGGGCTGCTGGAGATGCCCTTATCGTCTCCTGTTTCTGGGGGACGCGGATTCAGTGCCTTTCCTCAATGAAGGCACATGGTACCTTTCGCTTCATCTCCCGCGTCGATTCTTGATCTGACGCCTTGCTCCTTTCCAAGTAAAAGGGCCCAGCGACCAGACGAAGGACCGTCTTCTTCCCTGCTCACTCCAGCACTCCAGCAGTCCAGCTTGGTCCCCCGCGGACAGCAAGCAGTCCTCGCACTCGTAATTTCTCATCTGTTCGACCTGATCTCCCGTGCCTCTGCTCTCCGCTTTGCGCTGAACAAGGAACTGCAAATCAACAAGCAACGGCATCATGCACGTATGCAGCACGCTTCGTTGCTTCCCCGCCCCCAAATCCTCCTCACGAATTGCATCCAGGTCCAAGCACAACTGCCACGACTTGTCCAGGCACGAAGTGTTGTAATCAGCAAGCAAGCATCAATTTTTTACCAGAGCAAGAAGCTAAGCATGCTCATCACTGGCGTGGCGCACATCTGGTGGACATCAAGAACCTGCAATTCAACATCGGCATCCCGTCGGCCGACGCCTCCACCGGCAGCCGTGTCTTTCGCCAGCTCGTGCGCTTACCTACTCGGCTGCTCCTGCCTCCTCTCCAACAGCGGCTGCGCCTCGACGTCCTTGCCCGACAGGATGGTCTCGAGCCGCGCGTGATTGCCGCTGTTGGGGAGCCGCAGGCTCCAGGCCCTGGAATATGGCCACAACCTGCCTCGTCGTGGTCAGGACCGATGATGACGGGGAGCTCGGCCAGCATCGACACGCCTACCTCTCATTTTGGACGGCGTGGTGCCGGAGAGCTCCTGCAGCATGGGAGGGCGGCGCGGGGTGCAGGGGCTGGCGAAGGATTGGGGATCAGAATCCTGCCTGCGAGCTGAAGTGAACCAAGGAAGAAGACGGCTTCTCTGTCTGACCGCTGGGCCCTTTACTTGGAAGGGGACTGAGACGTCATATCAAAAAGCGACGCTGGAGATGAAGCGAAAGGTACTATGTGCCTTCATTGAGGAAAGGCACTGAATCCACGTCCGTTTCTGGGAGGTCGTTGTCCGTTGGCAGAGACCCTAGCCTGGCTGAATACCAACAGCGCCAAGCATCTACTCCGTACGAGAAAAATTTTAATATTTGACATTTAATATTTAATATGTAGACTTTTAAAATATAATACTCAACTCACAAATTTTTAAAAAGTGTAATTTGTGCATGTGAATTCTTTTCATTTAGGCAATTTTGGTTCTTTTCTTTATTTTTCTTATTTTCTTTTCTATTTTCATTTTCCCAAACATGGTGGATGGACAATTATGCTCTTATCATATGGGACCTATCTGTCAGGTATTCTTCTTTCTCTTTTTCTTTCTTGCTACCTAGGTTCGCCATCGGGTCAGCGCCTGCAACATGAGAGAGATCCACAGGGCCATGCCGTTGCCTTGGCGGCCATGAATCAAACAAATCAATCTTGGGAGGCTTCATGCTTGCCTCCCTTTCTTTGCTTGGCCTGGCTGTGGAGGGATGAAGCAGTTGGAGACGGTTGGCTTAGGGTCGCGGCCCGCGGCGGTACGACCACCTGAAAGACGTTGTGCGCTGCTCCGAGTGGTGGCAGTGCCGCTGGTCGAGGCGGCAAGCCTGCTGCTGTCCGCTTGCGCAACCTGTTGGTAGAGGGCCTGGCGCCGGTGTGGGAGGAGCCGCAACGAGGCGCGCCACGCGACCTATCATGCATTAAATTTATCATTTTACATAAGTTATATTTGTCTTTTTATAACTGTGTTACTGTACAAGTAGGCAGAAGATTATGGGGTTTTTATGTGGTGATATGGCAACTTGCTATCTTTAAAGCACGACATAAATTCTATACGATATGAGATAGCAACTTATGTGCATATTAAGTAATAAATTTACTACATTGTTAGATAGAAACTTATGTGCATCCCGTGTGACAACTTTAGTATATTTTTATGATAGCAACTTTAGTGTATTGATGGTAGTATACTTTGATAATTTTTTATCATATTTTTACATATAAGTTGCTACGAACCACTCCTCCGACTGCGTTGTCTCCGATTTCACTTTTCCTAGACACACGTTAGTAGCAGCACTATGAACCGCGTAAGTTTTTTAGAGTGTATGCATCTACGAGTGCTAGCCGCTAGTTGGAGGATTCGCGTTTTTTTTCCATTGTGCGTGATGGATCGGGCATTAGCGCAGTCCAGGCTCGCTCCAGGGTGGCGGACTGGCGGCTCGCGCAGTCGCGCGTCGGCAGCCGGCCGCTTTACGGCTCACGTGGAACCTCACGTGTCAACCTCGCGCGTGCCTGTGAAAGTTTCTCGCGATAGGCTGTGGGTATACGGGAACGGGATGCTTAGCTCGCAAGTTAGGAGGAGGCAGTAACGGCTGGGCTGCGGGTCGCAAGTCAGGGCCGGACACACGTGTGAGCAGGCCCCGCGTGTTTTTTTTTTTCCTGCAATCGTCGTGTGCATGCAACCGCCTGGCTCGCTTGTTTTCTTGCGCGCGTGTGGGATGTGCTGTTGCCAGTCACGCACTCATCATCATCAGTCGGCCGTGTGAGCCTCCCCTCCAGGACCTGGCTGTGATTGTTTGTAGATGCGTTCATGTCCTTCTTACGAGGTTAATTTCCTTTCCCATCCCAACAAGTGAGCCCGTGCCCTTTTACTTGACACTTGACAGTTCACACAGCAGGATATGGAACGGATCAAAGCGCTTCATGCACCCCTTGTTTCCAATCAGGACGAAAGATAGGAGAGGAAGCATTTTGACGGCGGCCAGATTCCCAATCATATCTAATCCACACCTGTTACTGCGTGGTCACGTCATGCCGGCTTCGGTCTGCAGCTGTGCTAACTGCCATGGCTCACCGCTCGGCGCTCGTCGTCCCGATCACAACGTCCAGAGATCACGTCAAGGGCCTCTCGGCTCGGCTCTCGCGACTCGCGAGACGTATGTCCGTCCTGCAGGGGCGCGGGACGTCGAGCGTCATCCCCCCGGCCGGTCGGGAGCCCAAGAGCTCCTCGAGAATCGCGCCTGCCCATGACGATTGACGTCTCAACTTCATAAACATGCGGAAGGGGTAGTACGTAGTACTACGTGCGTTCCCCTGACATGGATCCTATTCCTATAAAATCAGGCAACGTGACAATGATGCCGTTCTCACGGGCGGAATGGCGACAAGGTAAGCGTTTCCGGCGGCCCCCGATCACATCATCCATGCCCTGGGGGCGAGCACGTCTTGCTTCGTCGACCTTGTCCCCCACGCCACGAGCAACAAGGCCACAAGGGGCTACTTGTACTCGATCCTCTTCGCCTAGGATGATGACTAGGATGATCCGCGCGCTTCGCTGCCCGCACAGGCTGTGTCTCTCATTATAGTAACCGTTGACGACCAAAATTGGCAAGATGCCGATCTGGCTCTACAACCGATCTAACCGCCTGTTACAAGCGGTCTGACCGGCTGTGCCATGTAGCCGGTCTGGCAATGTGCCAGGCGGTCTGACCGCCTGTCCCCGAGTCCGAGTAGAATTAAGGATTTCTTGCGGTTTAGATCTGTAAAGAGATTTTCTTGCGGGCAAGACCTCCCCACTCTATATTATGAAGGGCCGTGGCCGATTGAGGACCTCTACCCAATCGTCAAACACAAATACATCTACTATTTTGTACCTTTTCTTTTATTCTTTTCCAATCTCATCTGATGTTCTTCCTTCGTCTCGACGATGACCGAGGACGTTCTAGGTGGCCTGCCGATCCTAGAACAACCCAAGGTGCGCCTACCCTGACGGGGTCCCTCCCGGGTGGCAGGGAGTCTGACCGCCTGTAACAGGGGTCTGACCGCCCGTCGCAGAGGTGCTGCAGCGAGCTCCTTTGCGCCCTGCACGATCTAGTGCGTTCGTGTGTTGGCCAGAAAAGGCGCCAACATATTTTGGCGACTCCGCTGGGGAAGAGAGATCTGGCTATCATTGCCGATTCATCAAACCCTAATAATATGATGGCACTCAAAGGATTACCTACAGATCTACTCAAGGCGATGGATAAGACATTATTTCCTCACTGTTATCATGTAGGGGAACAAGGCGTCATCATGATGAAGATATCTATCATCAACGAGTTGAGGATGTACGATCTACCAAAGCATAGTAAGTCCACAGCTGATTTTATAACTGCTTTGCTTGCATTTGTGGATGACCTGCTTAATAGAAGAAATAGTGTAGATCTTATTCCTACTAATCAAGAGTCGGCTATTGACAAGCCGGCTAATGTTATTATTGATTCTTGCAATCATTTGCCAATTCGTGATGATAAGCATAATGTTGATCAAGAAATTCGGCCGTCTCAAGCCGAATCTATTGAAAGCATAAAGATCACATCTAGTAGTCCTATACTCGAGGGGCAATGCAACAAGTTGAAACCAAAGATGGTTAAACCTAAAAAGCCGGAGATAGGTGTTTAGAAAACCGTTGAATCTAAAGGCCGTCCCAAGCATCAAAAGGAAAAGCCGAAGCCCGTTCTTGGAGAGCTTCCGGCTAAATCCCGAAAGCAAAGTAACGATGCTAGTCAGCCTAACAATTTCAAACAATCCAAATCACCTCCAAGACAGCGATTCAATGATCGGAATCGGCAAGGGAACAATTTTTCTACATCAATGCCGATTTCGACATATGCATCGTCTATGCATGTACCATACTGACCTTATTTTAGCATGCCTTATTTCTGTCCACTATAGTCTTTTAATTTATTAATACCGTCTGCCCCTAGATATTGTAACATCCCACTCTTTTTAGTCTATAAACTTGTGTTATGAATGGGTGGTTAAGTGGAAATGTTTGAAGAGAAAAAGAGAAAGAGAAAAGAGGAATAGTTGACTAAAGTCAACAAAGGGGCCAAATTTGCAAATTTTGTGAACCCAAGAATTTCTAAATGAAGTTTATAAGCTAAGTAACTTAGTTGGCCATCAGTGGTGAGAAAAATTTGAGAAGTGATGCTTCAATTAAATGGAAGAAGGAAAAAGAATAAGGGCACTATTCACAATCCGACACAAACACTTAACCATTTTCAGATTTCGGCTGAAATTTCATAATGAGCAGCGATATTCAGATCAAATTCATGGTCGATCTGTGGGTGGTATGACCAAGGTGTCTTAAACAAAGTTGTTAAGGGAAGTATGAAGGACAACTTTTGTTTTTGGGTCACACTTAGAAACTGGCTGGATCAAGGAGAAAATCACGAAAGAAAATAAGTCAGATTGTGTTTTCAGAAAGTTCAGTGTAGCTGACAGCCGATTTGAATTTGATCAAATTGAGATCGAATTTGAAGTCTTCTGCAGAAACTTCCAACTAGGAAGTTGTTCTACTGAATGTGAATTTAAAATTTGTCTTTAGCACCAGAGGCATGTTCTATTCAAATTTCGAGAGTAATTTGCAAAATTCAGTTAAGGTTTCTGAAATTGGGGACAAGTTGCAGCAGGGACTTTGAAGCTCAAATTCAACTTCAATTCGTGCTCAAATGAGGTAAGTGCCAATGTAAGAAATGAAATTGGATGATCCATCTACAGGTTTCATTTTGGGAGATTTGGATGTTGCCATACGAATTTGGGAGAAATTGAAGCTTCAATCTCGGTGAAAATGGAGGTTCAAATGGGGAAAAACGGTGACGTCAGACAAGCAGGCAGCTCGTCGCCGGCGTCGCTCGGACCGCTTCGCCGGCCACGCGTCGACTCCAAGCAAGGACAGCTTTGGCGGTGTCGCAGCTGGAGGTGTCACACGCCGCTGCGTCGCTCCGTTGATATAGCCGCCATCCTCGGGCTCCTTCTTCCTCTTTGCCGCGCTGCTCCCCTGCTCGCCTCCGTCGCCGCCGTTGAGCCGGAGGTCTGCAGCCGCCGTCTGAACCGCTCCACTCCGCTTCTAGCCACCAGACGCTTCGCCGTCGTCTTCTCGCTCTTTTCCACCCACTCTTGCTCCTCCTCCCTCACTCCATCGCCCGGCGCAACCCATTCTTGAAGCTCACCGTCGACAGCTCGCCGGGGTAAGAACCGTTCACCGTGCTCGTGCTGTTATAGTTCTTATGGTTGAAGTTTGAGAGTGTAGTGAGGGTGTCCTTAGGTCGTGCGGCATGCTTAGGGGCTTAGTGGCTAGGGCGAGACGTTTCCCCGGTCGGGAACGCCGTTCGTCGCCGCGGAACTCCGCCGCCATGGCAGCCGCACGGGTGCAGCCTCGCTCGGACCTCCTCCGGCCGAGCTGGTGCGCGCGCTGGGTGCGGGGAGGTTCGCTGGTGCTCGTAGGGTAGCCGTTAGGGTTTGTCTCGTCGTGTTCGAGCCGCGGTTAGCTCGCCGCCGCGTGCTCCGGGCGTGCTCCCGCCATGGCCGGCGTGGTGCGCTCGGGCGTGCGGTGTTGCGCGGGCTGGCTAGAGTAGCGCGTAGGGTGTCTCTTGTCGCGGTGATGCTCGTGAGTCAGTCGTGAGGCTGGCTAGTGCGGTGAACTCGCCGGAGCGCGGAGCGCCGCCGAGCTTCGCCGCCGTGCCGCCAAAGGGCTAGGGTTAGAGTTTGCCGGGGCTGTTGACGTTTAGAATGGATGCGCGTAAGTGAAGAGAGGCCCTAGGGCTAGTCGGTGTCGCCGGGGGACCTCGCCGCCGGCGAGAGTGCGGGGGTCAACGCCGGTGAGGCGCTCGGTCCGCGCGGGCTCTGTTCCGCGTGGCCGGGGATCTCGGGGAAGAAGAAGAGAGAAGTCAGGGGGGTTTTTGCAAAAAGACCAATTAGATTTTAGAATTAACTTTAAATCATATTTATCCACTGTTTTAATTCTAGAAAATTGTAGAAAAATCAGAAAAATATGAAATAAATTTTGATAAATTCCTTAGATTTTTCTTTACAATCTAAAAATGCTAAACCCTAAAAATTGTGATGTTTAGAATTTACTAATAGTATCAACTTAGAAAATAATTATTTAAATTGGCTAAAATAGTATTAAAAATATTCTAAAATAGGATTCATGTTTTATAAACACTTTTATCAATAGATAAAGTGATAGATATGAGTAGAAAATAATTTTGGTATACTTAGGAATTTTCCTTTAATACATAAATAAAAGAAATAGGAATTAATTCACCCACTTTATAAAATAACTTTTTCTTTAGGGGAAAGTTAGGTAGCTTGGTTGGCTTGCAACTGTATCGAGAAATGAAGTTGTGTTATGTTTTCAAACTATTGCATCTCTCATCACTAACTTGCATCGCATATAGAATCTGACGCCTCGGAAGTGGAGTACGTGGAATTCTCCGACGAGCCAGTTCAGTACGAAGAGGTTTTAGTGGTTGCTCCGGAATCCCAGGAAGTCACCGAAACTACTAACCTCTTTGAAACTCAAGGCAAGCTCCGGATTTCATCTTCACCTATTTATTTCCGAATATCACGAGTCCAAATATTATGTTTTTATATGTGCATTAAGTTAGGAGTTGAATGACAACTTTGATGCATGAACTACTCCTTGCTAGCACTACCCTTGTTAGGAAGAGAAGTAAATGGTTTATAGAGCATCCACGTAGTTATGCTTTGCTAGGGTTAAATGTGATAATAATAATCTAGGTGCTTACTAATCATAGATGAATCACATTTGAGAAAATAAGAGAAGAAAGAGTGGGCAGAAGATGATAGAATGGATTGAGGTAGCTCGATCCCTAGTTCTGCCTACTAGCTAAAGTCACTAAGGACCGTTCCGTTGTTTAAGCAATTGATCGAGTGATTCTACCTGGTTTCTTACTGGGTTATGGGACCAGTAAAGCCAACTAGATTAGCTGGCTCGTTGATTGGAAATATCGCTTACCGGTGCTTGCTGGGTCGGAGAAAGGCGGGATCGTCATCTGGAACTCACGGGGTGGTCGCCAGACGTGGGGCCCACGTGGGGATGCGTTCCCGGGTTCGGGTAAGGATATTTCCGGTCTTTGGCCCAACTAATTGAAAGGTTGTTGCGGACAGCTGGCGCAGCTGTACGTGGCTGGTGGCTAGGTATCTCCTGCAGGATGTATATGGATCCGGATCAACACTACTCTTGGTTATGAGTGCACTTGATCAAATTTTAAACATCGTAGAGGAAACAAGTTGAACTATTATATGTGAGTGATTCAAAATGCTGTTTGAACCTAGTATCACCTGAGTGAAAAAGGTATTTACCACTTAGTTGAGTAGCTAATACTAAATTGAAATAAAACTGTTATTTTAGGACACATTCCTAGTAAGCTTTTCTGCAAAGGTCGGGTCAGCCAACCAACCACCAAAAGCCTATTCATTCATCCTTGAGAGTCTTTTCTTTGGTAAGACGGGTAAGTCTTGCTGAGTACCTTTGTACTCAGGGTTCTTCCCATTCTGTTTTTCCAGAGGAGATTCCACAAACCGAAGGAGATGAGGAGAGCCAGAAGCCCTAGAGCATCGGAGGTCCCAGATGGCTCTAGATGTTTAGAATTCTCCGAACTCTTCTGTCTCTTCAGTTGTACAAACCTAGTTTGTATTTTGGCTCTTGGTACTTTGGTTTGCAGTTAAGAGAGTTTCAAAACTCGGTTGTAATAATTCGTACCTTGTAGTATGTATGTAAAAAGGTAATGCCTGTAGTGTTATCTCCAACCTGGTACGGATCCTAAGCTACGGTTAAGAAAAACTTGTCAGTGGATGATTCGGGATGTCCCGGGGACACTCGACAGACTACCGGATTTAAACTGTTTGAAGTGCGTGCGCGTGTTACCCTGAGTTAGGGTGGCTCGACGCACTTGAGCCAGTTTAAATTGGGCGGTTCTGCCACAGCTATTTTTGTCCAGATTATATTACTTATAGAGAGCCGGTAGTTAATGAGTCACCATCTATGTGTAATGACCGTTTTGATAAAAGAATCGGTCTATACGGAAAAATAAGCGCAAGGTGATCAAACAAGTCTATCGTGTCAAAAAGGATGGTAGATTAAATAAAAATTCAGATTTGACACTAGACATAGAAAAGCCGAACACTGAAGAATCATCGGCTAGCTCTATTGATCCAACTGCCCCCAATGGTGATAATGTTTTAAACAATATAGCTGAACAACAATCAAGTTCGGTTGGGGGGTAAGATGATCACAAAGTAGAGGATTTAAAAGAGAAGGTGACGAGGAAGAAGCCAGGCTTTGCTGAATTATTGCATAAATATCAGAAAATAGCCGAGCAAAAGAAAAACAATCGGCCACGAGATGATCAAAGTAGCAATTCTTCATCACCAAGAGCAAAGAAACATCGACGGTCATCTCATTGGTATTCATCATTCATCCCGTCGATGCATATGCCATGGAATGCATATTCAGGTATGTATAATTATATTCCATGGTTTTGGTATAATCCTTGGTTCTCGCCCTATAATTATCAATATTATGCTTAAGATTTACCCAAGGAGCCACAATTTGTCACCATGGCCACACCTTCAGTTTTTAGATGTGCTGTTCAGAAAGCCGAAATACTAGTCTTATTCATGTTACACTCATGAGAACTTTGTTTCGGCTACAAAAGCATCTATAGAAAATTTAGAGACCGTTATGTGGCTGATGTATTGTTCGTCGTTGTCTTTAGTCAATTTTGGTCCAAAAGAGTATTTTCTGGCACGCATGCTTTGCCAGAAAACAGGGGGGCATATGTTGACGACCAAAATTGGCAAGATGCCGATCTGGCTCTACAGCCGGTCTAACCGCCTGTTACAAGCGGTCTGACCGGCTGTGCCATGTAGTCGGTCTGGCAATGTGCCAGGCGGTCTGACCGCCTGTCACAGGCGGTCTAACCGCCTGTCCCCGAGTCCGAGTAGAATTAAGGATTTCTTACGGTTTAGATCTGTAAAGAGACTTTCTTGCGGGGCAAGACCTCCCCACCCTATATTATGAAGGGCCGTGGCCGATTGAGGGCCTCTACCCAATCGTCAAACACAAATACATCTACTATTTTGTACCTTTTCTTTTATTCCTTTGCCCTAGCTTTTCCAATCTCATATGCTGTTTTTCCTTCGTCTCGACGACGACCGAGGATGTTCTAGGTGGCCTGCCGATCCTAGAACAACCCAAGGTGCGCCTACCCTGACGGGGCCCTCCCGGGTGGGCGTTCGTTGGTTTCTTGCCGGCTGTTGCAAGGAGTCTGACCGCCTGTACAAGCGGTCTGACCGCCTGTAGCAGGAAGTCTGACCGCCTGTAACAGGGGGTCTGACCGCCCGTCGCAGAGGTGCTGCAGCGAGCTCTTTTGTGCCCTGCACGATCTAGTGCGTTGTTTTGGCCAGAAAAGGCGCCAACAGTAACTTTTTTAGTGCCTTTTCTTGTACTGAAGTAAAACATGTCATGAAATACCATATACATTTTGAAAAAGCCGGGACCAAAATAGAGCATTGATTTACAACTGTTATCCGTGATTCTAGTGTATATGACATCAGCACTTAAGAATTGATGTGTTCCAATACAATGACAACCAGCAGCTATAACATCTTCCATTCTTTCCTCGTTAGGAAAAATTTTTACATTCTAAGTTTATGTGTAATTCCAATCAGTTATCTGCGTATACCCAGTAGTATATATACCTTTCTAAGTGATCTTCACCGTTAAGTGCAAGCTTGGATTGCTGTTCGCTTTATATTAGCTCACAAATAGGAGAATGAGTTAGATAGAAGCTCATAGAAAACGACATAGAAACGGAAACTCTAATCTAAATGTTAACCCCAATGTATTTGCGCTGAATTTCATCATAAAAACAACAAAAAAAAAATGATTAGGTATCAACAATCTCATCTTGCTTGTCATACTCGCATAATTCATATAGCTGACTAAAACCAACATGCACACGGAATGTATCATTTTTCCTGCAAATACCACATGGTAGATATGGCCATATTCATATACTGGTATGGTACATAGTAATAATTATAGTTCTCTGAAAATAGGCAACAAATTGAATGATTTTGACATGATAGAATTTCCACATATATCCAGTTTTATAACCAATAGGCCGGTGTGAGAGGTCAGAGGAGTGCATCTATCACCTATCATTCATTTCTGTAAGCATAATTCTGTCAATGTTAATATTTGGAAAACAAAGGAGAATTGCATACAGGACGAAGTAAATGTAATGATGAAATATAAGCCAAGCTACTCTAGAACAACATTGAAATAAAAGTTCAATTAGATGAATCTTGCAACAAAAATCAATTCACAAAATAAAGTTAATACATCTGAACAGGAGCTTGCAAACTATAGCAAATCAATTCCTTTTTGTTTGCGGGTAACAAAGCAAATAAGCAATTGAAAAGGTACTATATCAGAGCAGCTTCAACAGATCTGGAAGCAACAGAGAAATAACCTGGACAACGCACCAAAGGGGGCAGCATCGAAAGCTCTCGGAGGATGCAGAAGGACTACTGCAATCGCGAAATGGCAGGACGCATATTTAACAAACCAATCCAGTGAAGAATAAGAAAGGCCCCAAATCAATGAGCAGGCACACAGTGCAAGCGTACCTTGGAAGTGAAGAACAGGCCGCAAGCCACCTTTACCGATCGTCACAGAATATAGGCCGCTGCCAAGTTCCGCCGGAGCCCGGAAGCAAACCCACTGCAGCAGAACACGAAGTGAATTAGCAAAGAACAAAGTGAATGAGATGAAGCGGAAGGAGCGCCCTGTGGGGAAAAGCGGCGCCAGACTAGAGACACCTATCGTAGGGCAACAAAAAAAACGCCAGGGCACATGGGCCATTTCACGAATTGAGCCCAACGCACATTGACGATGCGTCCGCAACCGAGCACGATGCGGAGGGTTGTTTGGCCGGACCGTAACCGGCAGCCCAAAACAAAATAGGCCCAGATAAAACCATCCAACAGTCGATAGCAAAACAGTGGGTCGAATGGTGAAGGCCTGCAGGAATGAAAGAGGCCGCGCGGCCAGGCCAGACGTCGCGGTAAAACTATAACAAACGGTGCCCATGCTACGCATCGATCTGCTATACGGCGCGAGCGCTGCTGGAGCTCGAAATCTTCGAGCGATGATATATAGACTATGAGCAAGGGTGTATGCTTTGAGAGAACCCTATCCAATAGGCTGCGGCATCTCCCCTTTCCAAGCCTTGTTAGTTGTGTGTGCCTCCTATCCAGGAGTACTTCTCTGAAATAGTCAAAATGTAAACTTTTTCACCTACTCCCCATTTCAAATTACAATCCATTTTAATTTTTACCCCAAGTTTGATTACTTCACTACACCATGCCAAACCTTTCTCTACACTTTCTACAATCGGCGAAGGCTACAATTGCCGACATATAATCTGTCGATTGGCTATGCCGACGGTTTCACATCTGTCGGGGCAGAAGCCGTCAGGAAAACTTTTGCCGAAGGTTAATTGAATTATCGACGGTTATTGTGTGGCCGTTGAACAAAGCTTTGCTGACAGTTATTGCCTTTCCCGACGGTTAATATCTTCGTCGACACCTGACATTTCCTAACGGTTAATATCTTCGCCGACAGCTGATATTTCCCGGCAGTTGGCGACCTTTGCCAACACTTTTCCAGACGACAAATAGCAGTTCCAGCATAGCATGGTATTTATCTACCCTTACAATATAAGTGTCGGCAAAAGAGCCCAATGCATTCATAGTACATTGCAATATATGATAAAAAAAATCCATTTCTGTACATCCAAATAGATTCAAATATAATCCATAGCTATGAACCAGTATATACAAAAGCTTCATGTATTAACATAGATTAAATGATCTCCATGATCATATCACAAGTCATAATGTAAAGGCTTAGATCAGACCTAACATAAGCATTCTAAATTCATTTGTTCCTAGCATGGTTCAGATCATGCACAAAAAGGTAGCCATTGCACAACACTTGAAAGTTGAAACTCTAATTGCTGCCTAAAGTGTGTTCCTATCTAGCACACTTTGAAACTCTAGTTGCTACACAAAAGAGAAAGTGTAAGTCCCCTTGGATGTTGGTATTGGAAGAAGGAATTGAGAATTGGAACTGACGAATACTGTTGTTTGGATGTTCACAGAATTGGAAATTGGGATTAGGAACCAATATCATGGAATTCTACCGCAGTCAAAACAATCCATTCTCAAAACCGAGCCTCTCCCCTTCGTATTGGGAGGAATTGGCCTGCTTTCTTCTTTGACGCAGCAGCGATGCCTTCTTACCCGTGCCCGGTGATGCCGCTGCTCCTCTTCCCCTCCGCCGAAGCCCCTGCACCGCCTCCTCTTCCCGCTGGCAGCAGAGCCCCGCGCCGCTCGTCTTCCCCGCCGACGAGGCCTCGTGTCGCTCCTCTTCCCCGTCGGCGAAGGCCCCGCTTCGCTCCTCTTCCCTATCGGCGGAGGCCCCGCCGCGTGACTCCTCCTCCGCCTCTCCGCGTGGCCTCGACGGCACGACATCACTCCTCCCCCATGCTGGCGAGCGAAAGATCAGAGCAGGCTAGGGAGCTTTGGGTTGATTTTCGTGCAGTACATGCTAATTTCCAATTCCATCCTTTTATGCATCCAAACATATCTGAATTAGGATGCTCCCCTGATTCTAAAAGGCAATGCAATGGTCATCCAAACAATAGATTTCGATTTTGAGACATTTCAATGCCAAGGTTTGTTTTGGCATTGAACTCAATTTAATGTCATGCCCTCTAATATCTACATCCAAACAGAGCTTAAGAGTCAAATCTGCTTTGGAAGACTTTTCCTCTACCAAAATGCGCCTTACATCGATGTTGTGCGAGATCAGCAAGTTGGTGAGTATTACCGGCCTAATTTGACCTACCTACCATGTTTCATGTCCATATATCTAGTGCATGCTCTTTTGATGGGTAAGTGCACACTTTCACTATGATGCAATTACAGCTCGCGATATTTTACATCTGAAAGGAACACAGGGTAGCCACATAGATTTCAAGTGCTCACTATATGCAATCTTTATAACTAGATCTCCCAGGTGCCATCTACCCAATCCACACATTATAAACTATGCATAGGCTACTTTGTTCCCTGCCCTTATTCTGTGGAGGCTAGGCACGATTTCGTGTAGTTTTGCACACCAGCTGCACCGTGTTGTTGCAATCGTCGAAGCTAGGCAGCTGGTACAGTACTACTTTACTTTGATTTTTGAGGTCCACGCGGAAGCAGCTAGGTGTTCGTGGCAATTAAATTACCAACTGGGCAACTTCTCTAGTTCTCCTGTCCCTCTAGTGGGATGGTTGTGAATGCCGTCCCACCGCTATTGCCTCTCTTAATCCAGGATCATCTACAGACCACAAACCTCCTCCTTTTCTGCTTGTCATGTAACTTTGCTACAATTTGTTGCTATGCTCAGTTGCTCACACGCGCTTGTTTGGCTGTAGGAGCAGCCTTAAGAAGGCAAGGGACGACAAGGGAGAACGAGCTCGGCAGATTAGGAAATGGACATCACCGGGGGCTCCCTTCTGACATCCGATCCTCGTGGAGGTGACCCGTGACCGCAGGCATCGCGACGAGGTATGCGACGCCCCTCGCCGACATTGTCAACCTCAGGCGATCGTAAGTCCGCATTGCCTCTGGGTTCTCTCTTCTCTACCTGCCTGCAGCCGTCATACCCTGATCTGATTTGGTGGACCTGCGTTCGTAGGTGCAGGGCGTTCCGCGACGCCACGGCGGCAAGGAAGGTGGGGCGGTTTGAACAGGGAGTGGAGGCTGCACTGGTGGGACAAGTCGAGGTTTCGGTCCGTGCTCCGGCGCTGCGCCGCGAGCGGCAACCCCGAGCCCCCGAGGCATCCTACTGCCTACATCCTTGGATTGGTAAGGCCTGGTCGCCTGGAACACAAATTCAAGCAGAATCGCATCGTCATGTCCTGAATCTAGCATTCTAGCTTGTTAGTTACATTATTTCCCCCCCATCTCCTCTGCTAGGAGGAGTTCCGCAACCGGAGGAGAAAGGCGAGCGGCCTCTGGTACGTCTGCTGCGCCATGGAGCACGGCCACGCTGCCGCGGCCTACATGATCGGAACGATCACGTTGCACGATTCCCTGCGCTCGCCGGACGGCGGCGTCGAGCAGGCACTGGAACGCTTGGACTGGTTGTCCCCGTCTGCATCCGCTGGCCCCCGGACACGGCGCAGGATGGCTTCCGTCCGCGGGGACGCCGTGTCGGTCATGCGAATGCTGACCATGCGTCGGTGGAGGATGGCC
Organism: Digitaria exilis; assembly: GCA_015342445.1. Lineage (NCBI taxonomy): Eukaryota > Viridiplantae > Streptophyta > Magnoliopsida > Poales > Poaceae > Digitaria > Digitaria exilis. The sequence goes on along the minus strand of JACEFO010001669.1, from coordinate 2,898,472 downwards.
GAGCCCCCGATGGCCTGCGTGGATCCGTGGTGCGGCAAGGACGCAAGGTGGTGAGGCAGACGGCGGAGGCCTGGGACAGGGACGACGAGAGGTGGTTTTGCAGCCTGACGTGCAGGTGGAGACTGGTGGAGACACGAGTACTGCAAGTTTATTGGGTTTGTGCAGTAGGTTACTTAACATGTATGCTGGACAGCTGGAGACTGCAGATGATATGATCTCTTCCCATACAGTATGTTCCAGCTATTGAGATCTAGGATTGTAACTTGGCTAGCTTTTTCCCTTTTAAATGTTTGTATATTTGATGAATTGTTGTAAGCGAATTTACTGCAAGACATATATATGGTAGTCAGATACGTCTCTGACTAAAAAACGATGACAATAAAACTCCATTTACAATTTTTATAGAACATGGTTAAAAAATGTTGGCCTCACTTACAAGTAATGTCTCATGTATGTAACGTGGAAGTTTTTTTTTATTTTGATTTTATAGGAATAAATGCTTGGACAAAAAATTTGGAAAGTTACACAAATATAGCCATTTCATACTAAAAAAAGGGGGAAATGGTACTTGTTGTATAACGGTTCAAATATATGACCTGGTGGTAATAATAGTAAATACTCCGAAAGGAGGGGGTGGCTGCTAATTAATCGATTAACTAAGAACAACGTGGTGATCATGAAGGGTCAACGACCTGTCCGGCGAAGACAAGCAGACGGCTACGGTCCTCCTCGATGAAGAAAAGGAAGGGGTGATCAGCGACAAAGTCCACAACTGGCTCAGGAGCGGCGTCCATGGCGCTAAACCCTATTATTTCTAGGGCGGTGGCAGCCACAGCAACGGTGCCACTCTCGTTAATCTGGACCGAACACTGGTGGACGATCGAAGGAACACCCATCGGTGGCAGCATAGCATCGTCATCGTCCTCGGCCTCGGCCAGCGGCGCCACCATCTCCGAGAAGGAGTCGCCGGCGGGACGAAGCAGCGTGAGATCCAGACCAAGTTCTGCGAGGAGACGGGATAATTCCGCTTTGAGCGAGACTTGGAATCTTGGGACCCGCAGCTCGCCGACGAGGACCCTCTGGGCGGGCACGACGTCGTCCCCGTGGAGGAAGCTGAGCTCGCGCACCATGCCCGGCAAGCCGTCGCGGTCGTCGGGGAGGTAGATGTACATGGAGAATTTCCGGTCGTACTGGCACATGCCGGCGGCGTAGGGCATCAGCAGGACCTTGAAGCCGGGGTGGCAGCCGATCTGCATCCTGGCGTGGAGTTCGTTTCCTTCCATGAAGGGCAAGGTGACCTCGCGGCCGGGGGAGATATGGAAGCTCCCGTCCCGCGTCATCTCCGGCAGGAAGTAGTCGTACCAGTAGCCTCGGAAGTAGAGGGCGTTGGCGAGGACCACCAGCGTGGAGGCGCTTATCAGGGAACTCTCTGTGAGGAGGCTCTGGACGTGGCCTCCGGTCTTGCTGTTGAACCACTCGTTGATCTCTGCCCTGGCCTGTGCCGTGTTCTTCCTGAAGGAGACGGCTCGCGCCTCTGCGCTATACTTGGAACCGGCCATGGCGGCAAAAGCAGGTTTCAGGACAAGCGATGAGGACTCCACCCAGATGCCCATGGCGCACCGGACCTCGGGCGGTGGCGTAGGAGCCTCTTCGTCGTCGTCGACCTCGCCGACGTCGTCGTCGTTTCCAAGGATGGAGAGGACGGAGGAGATCGCCTTGGAAGCGAGGGCCTCGTGCGCGTGCTCGCCGGCTGGGCCGAGGAAGGAGACGATCTGTTCGCGCACGGCGCCCGTGGCCCCAGCCGCCAGGAGGGAGAGGATGGCGTGCAGGGACATGGGCGAGAAGGCCATGTTGGTGGGCCTCGCCGCCGGCCTCGTCTCTTCTTCATCTTCTTCTCGGTGGTGGTGGTGCCCGCCGAGGTGGCGGACGAGAAGCATGGATAATTCGGCGAGGTCCCGCGCCGCCGCCGCGAACTTGCCGTCCTCCATAGAGTAGCTGCTGGGGCTTTGGATGGTCCCAAATTGAATGCCCTGCCTCTGTGCATACGGTTTTTCTTTGCGATTACGGCTGCTAGCTCAAAAGATCGACAAGAGATACGAAGATGCGGAATTCAGTTGCAACACGCGCATCGAATGCGTGCCGGTTTGTTTTTCCTTGCGACGACAATACTATCTCTCTCTACTTATCGAAATGCAAGTATCAGTTTGTTGCCAAAGGGAATTTCAGTTTGTTTCCAAACTTTTCTTTTTTGTTTTGGAAAGTTTCCTTCTTCTTTTTTAGAAACGTTTAGGAAAGTTTCCAATCCTTCTTTGTCCGGGGTGGTGTCGCACGGGCCGCTATTTTGTCGCACTAATGGCCCATGGGCTCTCTCTCAATATCTCTCTCTCTCTCTCTCCGCCCCATTTCTTTAGCCTTTCCACGTTGGATTTTTTTTTATTTTTCGATTTTACAGAAATAAATGGCTACATCACAAATTTAGAAATTAATCCAATAGAAATCATGGGACGCGGAGTTGCCGCGCCATCTTTGAGGCAGGCAGTCATGATGTACTAGTAGTTGATATATTTGATCTTGTTGGCAATGGTTTATGAAGTGAAGAACCGATTTGTGGAGGAGGTAGTTGTTATGTGGACGTTCTTATATGACAAGGTTATATGACCATTCAATGATCTTGTGATGATACTGCTAGAGCTTAACATTTATCCTTAGCATTATACCACTACATTCCTTGAATCAGATATGATAAACCAATAGTTATCGATAAGGTTCTTACTTATAGACTTCTTGGGCAATAATGAAGAAGAGAAGTCTTATTTTGTTTAACAGGCACTGATGAAGAATGGTATAGGGATGCAAGTGGGCGTAGGGTAAACCTGCAAGCCTGCTAGGCCCGCCTGCGGAAAAAAGCCCAGTTGGCGCCTGCAAGCTCTCAGAAGTAAACTCTTGAGTTCATTAGTTGTTCAACAACTTGCTCACTCGGTAACAAGTGACAATAGTGGGTAATTACCCCATAACTCCGTGAAGAAGTCTGAAGCGAGAGTGTTTGAATCACCTCTTGAGGTACTGAAGAAAAAGGTAGAGCTGACCTGTCATCTTTTTTCTAAAATTGGAGTCAATGGAGCTAGACGTGTTTGACAATGATTAGTTTGGAGCTGACGGAATTGAGCTGATTTTCTAGAGTTGGAGTGCTCCAAACACCTCTTGGGCCTCCTCTAGGTTCCATGTACTCGGCAATTTGAGGAATTAAATTGAAGGAAACTGCCCATTTAGCCAATCGATAGGAGTATATCATATATGATAGCAAGAGCGTGGCCAGTGGCCAACAGTAACCACGCACGTCATTAATTCCTTGTCTCCAGTCTGGTTCGATGCACTCCGTTGACGTGCGTGGCGGTCGAGCTGGCGTCGGAAGACTCGTTCGCACGTGAATTTCTATCGGAACGAACACTCCTGTTTGCTTCTACAGACAACCACCCAGTCCCTGGTACAATAGATCCTCGTAAACTACTTCATTTGGTAATCCAATGCCAGATAGATTCGCTCGAGATCCCCGTAGTTTCCATGTCAGTCACCGAGAGCACCTAGCCGACCACCCCGCCACTAGCTGCGGCGACCCGCACCTGCGCTTTGCCCAACGCAAACCCACCGCTTATCACACGCCTTCGAGCTCGAGCTCGAGCTCGCCAGACACAGCCACTCCCAGCCGGACACCGGCACCCAACCCGCATCATCAGCAATGAGCAAATCCAGCGCCATTTCACGGCCTTGCTTCTTCATCGTCGCCGCCGCGGCGTTGTGGGTTCTGACGCTCTACTTGCGCCTCCTCGCCCTCATGAGCATGCCCGGCGCCGCGTTCACGGGCCGCGCCGCGTCGCCCGTCCCGGCCAACAACGACAGCGGCGATCCCTGCCGCGGCCGGTACGTCTACATCCACGACCTTCCCCCTCGGTTCAACGCCGACATCCTCCGCGGCTGCGCCGCGGCCAACGACCGGTGGTCCGACATGTGCCAGGACGTGGGCAACGCCGGGCTCGGGAGGCCGCTCTCCGGCGGCGCGCTCACGGGCGCCACCGGGTGGTACGCCACGCACCAGTTCGCCCTGGACGCCATCTTCCACGGCCGGATGCGTCAGTACGGGTGCCTCACCAACGACTCCTCCTCAGCGTCCGCCGTGTTCGTACCCTTCTACGCCGGCTTCGAGTTCGCCACGCACGTGTGGGGGTACGACAACGGCGCGCGGGACGCCGCCGCGCTGGACCTGGTGCGCTGGCTCGTGCGGCGTCCCGAGTGGCGCAGGGCCGGAGGACGCGATCACTTCCTCGTGGCGGGGCGGACCGGGTGGGACTTCCGGCGCGACGCGTACCCGAACGCCACCTGGGGCACCAACCTCTTCTTGCTCCCGGCCGTCAAGAACATGACGTTCCTCGTCGTGGAGACGGCCACCATGGGCTGGGGCAACGACATGGCCGTGCCGTACCCGACCTACTTCCACCCGCGCTCGGACTCCGAGGTCGAGGACTGGCAGCACAGGATCCGGAACGCCGACCGGTGGTGGCTCATGTCGTTCGTGGGCGCGGCGAGGCCAGATGACCGGAAATCGATACGGTCGCAGGTCATGGACCAGTGCCGCGCGTCCCCGGCGTGCAGGCAGCTGGGGTGCGCCTCCGGGACAGCCCAGTGCCACTACCCGGGCGACATCATGGTGCTGTTCCAGAGCTCCACGTTCTGCCTCCAGCCGCCGGGTGACTCGGCGTCGAGGCGGTCGACGTTCGACGCGATGGTCGCCGGATGCATCCCGGTGTTCTTCCAGCCGCGGTCGGCGTACCTCCAGTACAGGTGGCACCTGCCCAAGGACCACGCCACGTACTCGGTGTTCATACCGGCGGAGAGCGTGCGCTCGGGGAACGTGAGCGTCGAGGCAGAGCTCAGGAAGATACCGCCGGCGGCGATAGCGAAGATGCGGGAGGAGGTCATCAAGCTCGTGCCAAGGCTGCTGTACGCCGATCCGAGGTACAAGCTCGACAAAGTGAAGGACGCGTTCGATGTCGCCATCGATGGCGTCTTGGAGAGAGTGACGGAGCCGGCGGAGAGGCAAATAGGGTCCTACTGGCGGTGAACACCGGTGGACCGCAAGGTTCTATCTAATCTTATTCCAATGTAACGTCTTTAGTTTTAGGAAAAATACTAGGTACTACTATATGTTCGTTAGAAAATCAACCCGCATAGAGATGATGGACCCAGGGCGTGTCGAATGATTCTTTGAGGATAAATCATTCGATCTTCATACCTTAGGATTAAATCAAAGAAACCATGCTCTAGCTACTCAAACAAGCATATATTTTCTAGCCTATCATACTAGTCAAGCCAATAATACTCATCGTCTAGTTCGAATGCCTGGGAACCAAGAAACAACTAAATATACAAGAAAGCTAAGAACAAAGAATTGCATTGAAACTATATGTATCAGAAATTAATTGCACGAAGTAAAATGTGGGAATAATGTTAGAGCATCAAGGAGCTATAATAACGGGACAAAGGACTCACTAGGAATTTTCAGGTATATATAGAACCCTGCGTATCCATAATTGTAAGTTTGTAACCAACTAGGGCACTTGCCATATAACCTTGCCCTTGAGAACTAAGCGTATGACGCAATATACTCCACTCCACTGCAACAAGACGTAAGGTACGGCATTACGCACTACCGGATCCAGGCTCTTTGCTGTGAGCCTGGCACTCTCGGCAAAGAGGATCATCCTCTCGGCAAAGGTTTTGCCGAGAGCCGGCTCTCGGCAAAGCTGACTCGGCAAAGTTTTTCTCGGCGAAGCTCCCTTTGCCGAGAGCTTTCTGTCGGGATCACGGCAAAGCCTTTGCCGTGTGCACCGGAGGTATTTGCCGAGAGCATGTAGCCTCTCGGTAAAGACCTGGCCCTAACGCCGGCGAGATTGTTGCTCTCGGCATATTAGGATTTTTCCGGTAGTGACGCTACTATGATAGCTAGAACCTACATAGATCTACTATGTCCTTACTCCTGTATGACATACGTTGCTATTAGACTTAAGGTCTACGTACCTTAGGATACCCCTCGATAGGGACGTAGGGTGTCGGTCTACAACACCAACAGGAATGGAAGTTCTCCATATCCAAATCGACAAGTTTCAAATGAGAATAAATGTGTCATTGCGAGTTGTTTTATGCGCTTGAACTCAACCTACCTGGTGGGCCGAAAAGGGAGTTTACTGCGCATTGGCGCACAGGACGGCTGGCCGGCTGGAGACGAGCAATAGTATGGAAGTAGTACTCCAAATTACGCAATCAAAATGCTAGAAAACGACTTTCTCACGTAGCAGGTCCCAACTCCCAAGCGCACCGACGGACGACGACGGCGTGCAATGTATCAGTTCCAGGAAGGGATACATCCTACATGTGGTACGGTGGAAGACGAGATTTAAGCAGCTGGACCAGCAAATCTAATCGCGCTTTGGTCTAATCTGTGCGCATTTTCGTCAATATAATCCAAACAAAAATTATTATGCAAACCTACTCTAACTGAAAAATACCCCAAAACTGATTTTCCTAAAATCTGTGCAAAACATGTTAATAGAAAACAGATTTTGATTTTCTCATGAACAATGATAATTTTATTTTAATAGCCATTTCTTGTTTATTTAACAAGACATATATACAGTACGTGCATATACTAAAGCTCCAAGACTTGGAAGCTCTTAAATGAAGTTTGGGTCCACGTGGGACGTACTTTTTAGCATCAAGAATTGGGGCTCCCTCATGAAGTCTGGGCCCATGTGGGACCTATGTACTATTTAGATGGGACCCACGGTGGGAAGACCCACACCTTATTTATGTAGGACCCACGTATTATTTAGATGATACTCATGTGGGACCTTCATACTATTTAGGTGGGACCCCACACATATTCAGTGGGATCCACACTCTTCAGTGGGGCCCATGCGACTGTTGAGCACCTCCATCATTTAATAAAAATACTAATACTGGTTTTTTTTATTTACAGTCTTTTTCTTTTTCCTATGTATGAAGATAATAACTGATTTTGTATAACATTACATTTTTACTTTGCTTTCACTTCATAAATTCAGAAAAATAAGATCAACTTATTTACTCATTACTAATTTATATTTTCTTATTTCAAAATGAATAATGAGTGTAAGTCTAACGTAGCACATCAATTCATAAGCTATTTCTACTAACATATAAAGGTCGATGGATTTCTAAGCAAAAAAAGTTATAAGATAGCCATTATGATAAAAATTATCAAAATTAAATACGAACAAAATACAATAAGATAACCATTATTATCTAGGTTAACATCTTTGGTATAGACGCGCATAGCATGTCAAGTGTCAACCGTAGTAGTAGTATACTAAAATACCAAAATTTGGAGCTCCCTCATGAGTCGTGCCCATGTGGGACCCACATATCGTTTATGTGGGACCGACATGGGACCCACACACTTTTTAAGTAGGACTCATGATACTAATAAGTGCTTCCATCGTTTGAAAAACTATGGATGATTTACTTTGCTACTTTTTTTTACTTTGTTTTCAGTTCATAAATTCTGGAAATAAGTATTCATTCATTACCAATTTATATTTTTATCTATCAAAATAAAAATCAGTGTAACATAACACGTCACTCCGTTAGCTATTTTTTTTCTACTAACACATAAAAGTCAATAAATTTTTAAGAAAAAACAATATAGTGCTTAGATGACCATTAAGATAAAGAAAGTTTATCTAAATTTAAAATTGGATTGAGTATAGTAAGATAACAACTTTGTATTTCATCATTATGTTAAGTTAACATGTTCCGTATAGATGCGCATCGCGCATTAGCCTAACTAGTTACTCTGACCGACCATAAAAGAATGCCTTGGATCGCTTAGGTAATGCCTATTACAGTCTAGCGCCTTTTGAAACGTTGGTACCGGCGATGAAGAAGGGAAGCCCTAAGCATGAATATTTGAGAAAATTCTGAACTGCGCAAATTCAGGCTAGTGTTTTTAAAAGTAACATGACCAATGATTAACATTCAGAAAGTACTGAATCTCGACCTTAGTGCACCCTTAACAAGGCCGACGTGGATCTGAGAGAAGAAAAAAAACTAATCTATTTTCTCTCTCCTGCGGTCCCATATGTTATCGAAAACAAAAAATTGCTAAGCTAGTTGTTAGTCGCTAGCGAAGTCATTTTTTCTCTCCACGTCAGGAACCGAGCATTGTCAGCCACCAAATCGCTGGCTCAAATCGCCTCGTTGGCCATACCCTTACCCCGTGGCAGCGGCCGTGCATTATTATGGGATGAATTTAGCGTCTTGCAATACTGAATCTCTTCCACAGTTGACCCGTCGTGTCAGGTGGCTCCGATATTGATTTTTTAAGACAAGGCTCAGGTATTGATTTACGCGTGACTCGGCTCCACGATTAGAGGGTGAAACTTACTGTTCATTTGCCCTCGAAGCATCTCCGACGTTTATAGAAAAAAAAAATGAAACTGATGAAATAAACCGACCGAAGACAACAGGAACCATCGTTCATGTGACTTGAATGGCTGAATCGAGCCTGGTCAACAGTAACCACGCCGGCCATTAACTCCTTGTCTCCACATACTGCCTGGATGCATTTCGTTGACATGGCTAGCGAGCTGACCTTCGATTACTCTGCTCACTAGCACGTGGATGGCACCTTGCCTTAAGCACTCCGGCATGCATCCCCAGGCAGCCAGCCATGCTTTGTCATGCTCGATCAGGATTACTGTAATATGAGATCCCCGCAGTTTCCGTGTCATGGCAATGACCAGCTGCTGAGCTGCGAGCTGATCACTGCCACCAGCAGCGATTTGATTCGCCCGACGCACGGGCGCAGGTGGCTCGGCTTTTCATGCCCCTCGCCCCGCGCGCGCCTCAAACACCGGCACCTCGGATCCCTCGCTCGCGAACCAGCTCCGCGCAGCTCCACTGACCTGCCAGTGCCAGTGCCAGTGCTCCGGCCCGGCCCGGCTCCCCGTCGCGCCGCCACCTAGCTCGCCTCCTCGCGGGGGCACACGCCAGTCAACCCTGCGCCATGAAGCGGCACAACGCGGGCGAGCTGCCGGTGTCGTCGCCCGCTGGCGACGGCAAGCAGCAGATGGTGGAGGCGGAGGACAAGATGGAGAAGTACGACAAGGGCCGGGGCCGCTGCTCCCGGCTCTGCTTCCTCCTCGCGCTCGCCGCCACCGTCACCATCCTCGCGCGCCACGGCTACGACGCCCGCCTCAGCAATGCCGGCGTCGTGCGCATCGAGGCCGTGCACGGCCCTCCTCCGCCGCCGTCGGTGCATCGAGAGCCGAAGAAGATAGTTCCCATCGCTCGGCGGGAGTCATCGGTCTCCGATCATTCCCCCTCGGCTCCTATCGACGACGCCGGCGAGGCCGCGTCGTGGAAGAAGCCGCCTTCGCCGGCGTTGGAATCGGCTCACTCTGACTCTGACAGTGGAAGCAAGGCGTCGTCGTCGAAGGAGAAGGGATCACTGTCGGCGTCTCACGGCAACAAGTACGGCGATCGCCCTTTCGCCCGGGCACTGGCGGCGGCGGACAACAAGGACGATCTATGCGGCGGGCAGTACATCTACGTGCAGGAGCTGCCTGCCCGGTTCAACAAGGAAATGGTCCAGAATTGCGACAAGCTCTCGCCGTTTACGAACATGTGCAGGTACACGACCAACGGCGGGTTTGGCCCGATGCTCCCCAGCGGCAAGGGGATGACTGGCGGCACGGGCTGGTACGACACCGACGAGCACGCTCTGGACATCATCTTCCACGAGCGGATCAGACGGTACGAGTGCCTCACCGACGACCCATCCCTCGCGTCCGCCGTCTTCGTGCCGTTCTACGCCGGCCTCGACGTCGCGCGCCACCTCTGGGGCAGCAACGTCACCGCGCGGGACGAGCTGGCGCTGGACCTGGCGCGCCTCCTCGCCGCGCGCCCCGAGTGGCGCGCCATGGGCGGCCGCGACCACTTCTTCGTCGCCGGGCGCACGACGTGGGACTTCCGGCGAGAGGGCGACGGCCAGTCCGAGTGGGGGAGCAAGCTTCTGAACCTCCCCGTCGCCAAGAACATGACCGCGCTCGTCTTTGAGGCCAGCCCGTGGCACCTCAACGACGTGGCCGTTCCCTACCCGACCGCGTTCCACCCGGGGAGCGACGAGGAGCTCTTCCTCTGGCAGGACCGGGTGCGCGCGCTCGAACGCCCCTATCTCTTCGCCTTCGCCGGCATGGCGCGGCCCGGCGACGCCAAGTCCATCGAGGGCCACCTCGTCGGCCAGTGCAAGGCTTCACCTGCCTGCTCGCTCATGGAGTGCAGCAGCACCACGACGGGCTCGGACAGAAACAAGTGCGAGTCACCAGCGGCCGTCATGAGGCTGTTCCAGAGCTCCACGTTCTGCCTCATGCCACGGGGCAGCACCGACACGCGGCGTCTCGCCTTCGACGCCGTGCTCGCCGGCTGCATCCCGGTGTTCTTCCACCCCGCCTCGGCGTACGTGCAGTACAGCTGGCACCTGCCCAAGGACCACGCCGGCTACTCGGTGTACATCCCGGAGGAGGAGGTGCGCAGCAAGAACGGAAGCGTCGTGGAGGAGAGGCTACTGAAGATCCCGCCGGAAATGGTCGTGGCGATGAGGGACGCCGTCGTCGGCCTCATCCCGTCGGTGACGTACAGCGACGCGACGACGAGGCTCGAGACGACGGTGAATGACGCGTTCGACATCGCCGTGGCGGCCGTGATCGACAAGGTGACCAAGCTGAGAAGGGGCATCGTGGAGGGCCGACCGGAGGAGGAGAAGCTAGGGAGGTACAGCTGGAAGTACCCATTGTTGGGAGAAGGGCAGAAGGCCGAGGACCCTCACGAATGGGATCCCCTGTTCAATTAGCTCGTCATCATTGCACATTTTTGTGTGACATTGTTCGGTGATGAATGTAGGGTCGTTTGGAACGCGAGAATTTTTTTCTTCGGATTTATAGTGGAGTTGAGCTGTTTCTTGATGCAAAATTCCAGCATTCCAAGCATGCTCTTAATGGTGTTTTTTTTTTCACTGAACGCCTGAGTTGTGTTCATTGTATTTTAGTGAGGAGAAAAGGTTCGAATAGACACGAATGGAAGTAAAAGTTCAACTTTATTCTCGTTCTTTCTGCCTACAACCTCAGTTCTAACTCGACCTAGTTGATGATTTGTTTTCTAAGGGCATGTCCAATATTGGGCCAAGATTAATGATGGGCCTTTTATAATTCGGCTAACATTGTGATTTTAGGCTAAACAGTACGCCATTGTTATGAGATCATCAGTATTCTCATTATCTGTTTTCTGGCTAAAGAGTATGTCTAGTTGATTTCGTATTCTCGTCATCAGTACCAAAAACTGCTATGTGATGGATACGTGGTGATCTAGTAGATTTTCAATGCTAGCCTCATTATCTGTTTTTTTAGACAAAATACCTCCCTCTCATCCATAGACCATAGGTACTAGTAGGTGATTTGTTTCCTCTCTTCTATATGGTTTTTGGTAGATTGTTGCGACAGTGATTCCTAAAAATAAAAAACTAGTCACTGGTGAGGAGGATAAAAAAAATAATTTGGTACTACTAGGATATCTATAATCTGCATGGTACACTGCTTTACACTGCTGTAAAGAAATGTTTATCGTGTCTGTCAGCAAATTTCCCTATTTGTTAAGCTTCTTTCCCATGCTGTGAAACTTGGTAGCTTGTTCCTCTGCTTCCATGTATTTCAATCGACTATCACAAACAAACCAACTGATGACAGGTCTATCAAGTCCTAACACTACATTAAAAATGATATGATACTTTATATTAATGGTCGATAAATTTTCTTTGCATCATGTGTGTGTCGCACTTGCGTCTCTGCTAGTAGATATAGAAGAACATGTTGCTTTGACTACGAGTCGACTTAAACTTGGATATAGAGTCCGGATCCTAGAGAAGGATTTTCTTTTCGAAAAAGGAATTACCTCCGGTTTGTGCATCAACGTGAAGGGAGACAAGGGTGTCACTAATGTTACATGAAAAACAATACCAAGACAGAGTGTCCTAGTTTGAACATGCGCACTAACTGTAACTCTACACCTATGTGGCTAAGATGCTTGTCTTCCAATCTGGAATTAGGACTCGGAATCATGCGTGTAACAGAATCTCCGACTTCTGAATCCAACTCAAATAGCACAAGAGAAAAGCACTAAGCTCTTATCTGACGCAACAATCATTTTACTTATTACCGCAAGGATGCTCTGAATCCTCTTATGGACAATGTCACAACGAGATCAGTATGAACTATTGTCATGCCAGATACAGAGTGACCTAAAAAATTAGGGAAAAGCACCGACAGGTCCAGGCGTCCAGGTCCACCGTCATTCCCCGCACCCGCTTCCTCATGGTCGTTTCCGCTGTGTTGTGGGCACTCGCGCTCTGCATACGCGTCATCGTCCCCAACCCGCACCGCAAGGGTGCGCGCGTCGCGCCGCACCAAGGCGCGCCATCGTACGGCCCCGGACGGCGACCAACGAGGTTACTGGCGGTGGCCATGATCCGTGGCAAGGCAGGTACGTGTACATCCAGTCATCCACGACCTGCCATCACGTGCCGGGAGCGGGCAGCTGCACTGCGCCACCGGGAGCAGCCAGTGCCGCCGCCCACGCGACATCATGGCGCAGTTCCGGAGTTCCGGGGGACTCGTACACGCGGCGCCCTGGTCGCCGGGTGCACCCCCGTGTTCTTCCCCAATGTGTCGGCGGCGCACCTCCAGTAGCGCTGGCACCTCCCGGGCGACGGCGATTCGTAATACTCGGTGCTCATACCGGGTGAAGGACGCTTTCAACATCGCCTTGGAAGGTGTGTCGTGGCGAAGGTGGGAAATGGGATGGTAGAAATGGCTACACATAATATAAAGAGGACAAAATTAAAAGGCAGTAGCATACATGTACATGTCCCGTATCTTCCCCTATGTCCTCTTTTAGATCAGCGCTGCGTACCTCGTTTCATATTAGCGACAATCGCGACATAGTATTCGAGATGCTATGAACAGGTGTCGGAAATGTGTGCCAATGCTACTCATACCTTGGGTCTTTGATGGGACCGTAATGCTTCTTTATCATCATCTAGTGCTATTATTTATCTTACCTAGGGCGACAGAGAAATATGCAGTTTGACAATCTCTCGCCGTCGCACGGTCGCCTTTTCCCGAGTTCCCAGCGCTAACACTTCGGACGTGTTTGGTTGAGGTGCTGTAAACGTAAACGTAAATGGGAACATATCACAGCGGCAAAGGAAAAAGAATGCACGAAAACGAGCTTTATTTGGTTCAGCAATGTAATGGTATCTGTAGTCAAATCAAAACAAGCCACTGAACAACGAAGACGTTGGTCGAGGGCAGCGATCTGATTACGCTGGCGTGTGACTGGTAACAGATGTATACTAGGCCGTATCCCTTTACACCGTGACCCGATAACGGTGGAGCCAAAACAAACAAAATGTAACGGTATCAGTTACCTTCTGCAATTAGATCACGTTACATAGTACCCAACCAAACACCTTCTTCCATTTACACACCCTTCCCCGGTAGCAAGGTTCACCAAGACGCTAGGCACTCTTTGGGCGCAGGCCTTTTGCCTAGCATGGAGGCGCCGCCTGAGCGATTCAAGACGTTGCGTATAAATATACAAAGAAAAAAGTAAAAAAAGAGCCAGAAAAAAACGGGCCAGCAGAGACTAAGGAGGTGTCTAGATTGGGAAAGATTCCCTAAAAAAATACTGTAGATCAAAAAAATAAAATACTACAGATGAATAGTGTTATGTGAGTGGGAAGGATAGGATGAATAGAGAAAAATTATATAAATAGTATTTTTTTAGAGAGAGTTAGTGACTCTAAACGTACCCTAAGGCCTAACGAGCATCCAAAAACTACTCCAAGACCAAAACATCCTACCTTATCATCTCCTTCTCTCTCGATCTCCCACAAGCTGGGCGGCTGCAAGGTTTCTTCCAAGCCGCCGTGCTAACTGCTGAGGACATGTACAACAGTGTCTACGGCTGCTGTACGTTACTCCTGGTGCTGGATTTGATCTTTGTGCTTCTTAATCCGGTTGTCTTTGAAGTTTGGACTTTTTCTTCAATCTGGTTGTCATCGGTGCTACGACAACGAGCTCGATTTGGGAGGGATTCCGACGCGAGCCGGGCGAACCTTCCCGCGCACGCAACTGATCCGTGCCCCTGTCGTCTCCACGCATCACGTCGTACAACAGACTCCGAGTCGTCGCTCCCGCCGAGCACGAGCTTGGGTCGTATGAACCAGGCGATGACGCCCAGGCTCATCCGGTCGGGAAGGGGGTTTCTGTAAAATAGGATTGCATGTGTACAGGTAACTACGACCCGTTCTACGTGCCAGTGACCAACGGAAATCACAAAACTTCCACTGCTGCTGCTGATTGGCTCGCCGTCGCTGCCTCTCCTGTGGCTCGCGCGCGTGCCGTCCGGCGTCCGCACCTGCCGTCCGTCCAGAACGGTCACCGCAAAACATGCAGTGATGCACGCACACGTATGTGCCATTCCCCTGCCTGCTTTTTATGTAGCCGCCCACACTGTCCACACCGACTACCGTGGGCCGTGAGCACTGGTCCCGGTTCGCTGGATCGGGTCCTTTTGTGGACCATCCCTAGCAGAGCTGCAGAGGAGCAGTCCTTGAAACGATGCGCGCCCTAGAAGTGTCCCTTTTTTCTACTACTTTCTTTTTCCTGCTTTGGCTGTTTGCTGGTCTGCTGGGCGTCCAATGAGGTCTTTTGCCTCCCTTTTCTTTCTATTTTCCTTGATTTTGTTTACCAAGTAAAAGCAGCACTGCTAGAGCCCCTTTTCTTTGGACTGGAGGTGTTTAGTTTGGAAGAAAAAATACTTTTTTTAAGATAAATAGTGTGTCGGAAAGCGTGTTTTGTAAGGAGTATGAATGGGATGAATAGTGAAAAAAATAGTGAACTAAAATTTCTTGGCAGGAAACTGACAAATCTCGAGATCTTCCCTTCTTTCAGCTGATGATTTGCTATAGTACAGAACGAGCACCCAACCCGGAGCCGGATATCCCGTAATAATTACGCTCTACGACACCAGATTCCCAGGAGCCGTGCGCAGATCGATTGCAAACAAGACAACGGACGGCTACTGTCCATCTCCCCCGATGAAGCCCACCACACTCGGGCCGCAGAAAGACGCCGCCGACAAGGCTGATGCCGCCGCCGCCGGTGGCGTTCCCTGGCCGTCGTGGGTATGCTACCTCATCGTTCTCGCCACCGCCTTCTGGGCCGTGGCGTCCATTCTGTTCCCGTCATCGCCGTTCTCGTCTCTCCCCCTGATGCCCAGCGTCACCGTGATCCACCACCCTCCGTCTTCCCACGAGCACCCTTCGCCGCCGGCGCTCGCCGGGCAAGCGCGGGCGCAGTCGTCCGAGAAGGACCCCTGCGCGGGGCGGTACATCTACGTGTACGACCTCCCACCGCGCTTCAACGACGACATCGTCCGCGACTGCAGCAAGCTCCGGCCATGGATGGACACCTGCCCGTACGTGTCCAACTGCGGCATGGGCCGGCCGCTGGGCGACGACGCCTTCTTCCCTGGCCACGCCTGGTACGGCACGGACCAGTTCATGCTCGACGTCATCTTCCGCTGCCGGATGCGTCGCTACGAGTGCCTCACGGACGACCCGGACCTCGCCGCGGCCGTGTTCGTGCCGGTCTACGCCAGCCAAGACGGCGGGCGTCACCACCCGAACACCACCGCGACGCGGGACGCGCTTGCGCTCGACCTCGTCGCGTGGCTGTCGCGGCGCCCCGAGTGGCGCGCCATGGGAGGACGCGACCACTTCCTCGCCGCCGGACGGACCGCGTGGGATTTCCTGAGGATGACCGACGATGACGACGACTGGGGCACCAAGCTGCTCCACCTCCCGGCCGTCCGCAACATGACGGCGCTGGTCCTCGAGATCAACCCATGGAACCAGTCCACCACCCTCGCCGTGCCGTACCCGTCCTACTTCCACCCGGCGACGGGCGCCGACGTGGCGGCCTGGCAGGAGAAGGTGCGCCACGCGGAGCGCACGTGGCTCTTCTCGTTCGCGGGCGCGCCGAGGCCGGCGACCAAGGAGACCGTCCGGGCGCAGATCTTCCGGCAGTGCGGGGCGTCGCGGCGGTGCGGGATGTTCCGGTGCACGAACGCGTCGGACTGCGAGGCGGCGTCGTCGCCGGGCGCCGTGATGCGTCTGTTCGGGAACTCCAGCTTCTGCCTCCAGCCGCGCGGGGACACGGCGACGCGGAAGTCCACGTTCGACGCCGTGCTGGCGGGGTGCGTCCCGGTGTTCTTCCACCCGGACTCGGCGTACACGCAGTACACGGCGTTCCTCCCGCCGGACCCCGAGAGCTGGTCGGTGCTCATCATGCACACCGACGTGACGGGGCGGAACGTGAGCATCGAGGAGACGCTGAGCAAGATCCCGCCGGAGACGGTGGAGGCGATGCGGGAGGAGGTGATCCGGCTCATACCGAGGCTCGTGTACGCGGACCCGAGGTCGAGGCGCGTCGGCTTCAAGGACGCGTTCGACATCGCCGTGGATGTGGTCCTCGACCGAGTGGCCAAGCGGCGGCGCGGCGATGCCGGCGAGGGACGCTGATGGACAGGTGCCTGGCTAGCTGATCTCAGCACTCAGTCGCCTCTCCTCTGCCAGACTGCCACCGTCACGTGGAACGCGACGTGCGCGCACGTATCTATGGGCAGATGGGAGAGTCTTTTTTTCACTCTTCAGTCTTCGACGCGTGTCTCTTCGATCGGAAAAAAAAAATCTTGTATTCTTGTGCACAGTTCACACTTGGCTACTGGCATGGCTGGTGCCTGGTGGCGCGCTCTACGGAAGCAGCCCTGCGGCGCATGGTATGGTATGGTTTGTTTGGTTTCCTTGTCAATGGACTTAAAATACAAAAACAGTAATCTTGTTTCATTCAAAAGAGTTGTGTATTGTGAAATGGTTTCATTCAGACGAGTTGTGAAGAATAATCTTGATTCGTAGCAAATTTGTTTCCTTCAAAGGAGCTGTAATGAACAATTTGTTTCCAACGATGGTCAGTGCGGGACGAATAAGAGGTACAAATCGGTATAGTCCACCCTAAGCAAGCGAGTATGAGAAAAGAATTGAAAAAAAAAATTAATTTGGTTAAAAATAGGCTTTGCTGAAACGCCATTCTATTTTTGGATTTTATTGAACTGCCAATTTTAAACGGGGATTACATTTTATTAAAGTGACAGTATCAAATGGGGATTGCACGCTGGAATGACTTAGAATTTCTGAATCACTCATTTTCACCCGCTATTCGCATGTGAACCAATCAAATGACTCCGGGGCTGGAATCATTCTCCCCTCTCTAACTTGTGGGCAACAACTATAATATCATCATAGTAAAAGAAAAATTACCATTGGGCACCAGAATGCTCCTCCCCAGCAATGACGCCTTCACGTGCTATTGCATCAAATCGAGTCGAGCAAATACTGAAAAACTACTCTGCTGGTAATGTTGCGTCTATCGATCCCACTCGAAATCAAATAACTCAGCGCCATCTAGGACTCTCTGTTGGAGCAACAAATAGAACCATGCGACATAGTGCTGGGCATTGATGGACATTGTCATCTAGTGCCGGATGCACAAATAATGTATGAGGGCCTAGTGTTTCCTGTCTTTCTCTATCTCTTCATGTTTTTTTTTCTTTCCAAGAGTTTGTAGGATACATGGGGCCTAAGAGCATCTCTAGCCGTCTCACTTTCCTTAATCCAACTACCAGGAAAGGCTATGATAAAACAATACTCCAGCAATCTCCCAATACATCTCTCTTTTTTCAAAAGTTACTGGGACATCCCAATAATCAACCCCATCTCTCCCTAAATTGAGGGAGAGTTGAGTCTCTCCCAATATGGTAGTTGCTATTGAGAATAGATTATTGGGAAACTGCAAAAGTATCTCTCTCAATAATTCATTAAAGTAGTATTGGGACATCCCAATAACACCTTATTGGGAAATAGATTTTGGGAGACCGCTGGAGATGCTTAACCCTCCCCTCCCCCCCTCCTAAGATCTGGCCCTGTTCTCGTCGTGGAGACGGTGTATGACTGTGTCTCTGGTACTGTATGTATGACTGTGTGAGAGGCAAAAACTCTTTCGAAAAGAAAAATGATTTATATGTGCCTATGATACTGTATGTATGACTGTGTGAGAGGGAAGAAGGGACAATTCAATCATTTCTTTTCGAGCAAAATCACACTTCCCACCTCCTCTGAGCCCCCTTAAATCAATATTGTGTAATTCAGATTGATGTTTCCATGAAGAGATTGATTTCCACCTGATATGTTGTCGGTTGATATGGTTAATAAATAGGGACCGCCAAATAAAGTCATTTTACATAATTTTTAGTCTCTCCTGAAATTCCTAGGTTGACTCGTTCATTAGATAGAGCAAGGGTGTGTTTAGATTCATCAACTTTATCAAAAAAAAAACACTATTTATCCAACTTTTCTCTATTCATCCCATCCCTCCCCTTATAGAACACTATTCATCTACAGTGTTTTTTTGTCTACAGTATTTTAATCTTTTCCAATCTAAACACACCCTAAGCCTGGACAACAAGCTTAATCTTGCGCCACTACTTGCCAAACCAAACAGTGGTTGCAGCTCCAATGCGGAGGTAGAGTTAGTCAGCCTTTCAACGTTCTTTCTGATATCCATCTCGACTCATAGTGCGAAAATTCCTCCTTAATACATGCACGTGTGACAAACAAATCGAACATTTTGTGTGCACAGCAGCGAGATTACACTTTGACAAAAGGCAGCTGATCATCATGCGGCTACGAGCCTTTGTTGTGGGCGTGGACGAGCGGAAGCAGATGCAAACCAGCAGCCACACCACCGGAGCCTCAGCGTCCCTCGACGTCTCCCCGCCGGCGCTTGGCCACCCGGTCGATGACCCCCTCCACCGCGACGTCGAACGCGTCCTTGAAATCCAGGCGCCTCGACCTCGGGTCCGCGTACACCACCCTCGGGATGAGCCGGATCACCTCCTCCCGCATCGCCTTCACCCTCTCCGTCGGGATCTTGCTCAACGTCTCCTCGACGCTCACGTTCCGTTCGGTCACGTCCGTGTCCACGATGAGCACCGACCAGCTCTCGGGAGCCTTGGGGAGGTGTAGCGTGTACTGCGTGTACGCTGACCCGGGGTCGAAGAACACAGGGATGCACCCGGCGAGGATGGCGTCGAACGTGGACCGCCGCGTCAGCGAGTCCCCCCTCGGCTGGAGGCAGAACTCCGAGCCTTCGAACACGCGCATCACCGCGCCGGGAGACTTGCACGTGTTGGCGCTCCCCCTGCCGACGCAGCGGAACAGCCTGCACCGGCTCGACGCGCCGCACTGCCTGAACATCTCCGGGCGCACGACGTTGTCGCGCTTCCATGGGTGGGGCGCGCCGGCGAACGAGAAGAGCCACGCGCGCTCCGCGTCCCGCACCTTGTCCTGCCAGGCCGCCACCTCGGCGTCCGTCCCCGGGTGGAAGTAGGTCGGGTAGGGCACGGCCAAGTTTGCCCGGTGCCATGGGCTGGTCTCCAGCACGAGCACCGTCATGTTCTGGACCGCCGGGTCGTTGAGCAGCTTGGTGCCCCACTGCTCGTCGACGTCTTGGCCACGCCGGAAGTCCCACGCGGTCCGCCCGGCCACTATGAAGTGGTCGCGGCCGCCCATGGCGCGCCACTCCGGGCGCTGGGACAGCCACCCGACGAGGTCGAGGCCGAGCATGTCCCGCGACGTGGTGCTGTTCCACATGTACCTCCCGCCGTCGAGGCTGGCGTAGAACGGCACGTACACGGCGGCGGCGAGGGACGGGTCGCCGGTGAGGCAGCCGTAGCCCCTCACCATCCGGGCGTGGAAGATGACGTCGAGCGTGAACTGGTTCGTGGCGTACCAGCCGTGGCGGGAGAAGACGCCGTCCCCTTCGGCGTCGCCCATTGGCTGCCCCATGCCGCTGTTGGCTACGTGCGGGCACATGTCGTAGAATCGCCATAGCTTCTTGCAGTCGCGGACCAGGTCGGCGTTGAACCGCGCCGGGAGGTCGTACATGTAGATGTAACGTCCCGCGCAACGGTCGGCCGGCGCTGACGTCACGCTCCGATCATCCTGCGTCACGGCCACCGACGACGGAGACGAAGGCTGTGGCTGCGCGGGTGGAGCGTTTCCGGACAGAAGGGGAGGAAGGGAGAACGCCTGCTGCTGCTTGAAGGGGACGGACGCGACGCCTCCGGCATCGCCTTGTGTGCCGGAGAGAAGGAACAAGACGAAGGCCCAGAAGGCGGTGGAGAGAATGGCGAGGTGGCAAATCCAGGACGGCCGGAGCACGCCGCCGCTGCCACCGCCGTGCTTGCCGCCGGCGGCGTCCTCGGCATCTTTCTGGAAGTTAGCATTGCAGTGGGTGAGCATCATGGCTTCTTCGTCGGGTTGTATCTGGCTAGCCATTGTTTGCAGTTTGCGCACGGATCGCCAAACGTCTTCCACTTCTATGCACATGCTGTGGTTGCTACAGTGTGCATTGTATGGAACTGTGAGAGGGTTTGACTTTAATATAGGAAACCCGTACCTCTATGATTAATCTTGTGTCCCCTGCGATTAAGGCTGCGTTCAGATTGGAAGTGAAAAGTACTTTTGCTAGATGAATAGTGCATTGGAAAGCGTGTTCTGTGAGTGTGATGAATAGGAAAAACTGGTTAGAGAAGTACTTTTTTTAATCTAAACACAGCCTAACACATAAGCTACGCATACCAAGATAGAACGAATCAACCGAAGGTGGGTACTGTACGTATAGACGAGAGAGTACAAGCTAACTGGTTATTGTGCTCAATGCTTCTAAACGATGAGGAAAAAGCTAAGCAATACAGGCATGAGCTTTAAATTAAACTGTATACAGACGTGTGTATTACTGATTTTTTTTTCTTTCTCTTCTTCTTCTTCTTCTTCTTCTTCTTCTTAACAACTAAGTCCCTCCATTCTTAATTAATTACAGGTCATCTTAGTTTTGTTCTAAATCAATTTTCACCAATTTTGATTGAATATTGGAAAATTTTATTGACCTCTTAAATATTACTAAATAAATGCAATTGTCAAGATATATTTCGAAACTAGTTAATTCAATATAGTAGATGTTGATATTTTTTATAAATAAATTTATAAATTAGAGAAGTTTGACTTAGCACAAATACACAATAAGTAAAGTCACACATTTCTAATTAGAGAAGTGCATCATTATTCAGTGAATGAGAGGAAATCTCATCCACCTTCGCCTCGTAATGTATTTTAGGATTTTGGTGGAGATCGAGGACAATCTAGCGTGCCATCGGGTATTGACTGAATCGATTGAGTGCAAGTGGTACTCATCGGTCTCCACTCTCATTGGCATGGTTAATGGTTTAGCCACAGGGTTAAGTTTAAACAACACGTACGTGAAGCTATCAATCTTTTTTAGGATTTAGAAGTGCCTGTGGGAGTAGGACTAGTAACCCGTGCCCAGGTTTTGCCATTTCAAGGCGTTACTGCCTCGCCTTGATAAATTGCACTGACACATGGTACTAAGGTCAGTCTCAGTGGTAGTTTCATGGGCACAATTACCAAGACAGCCACATCAGCTTTTCAATGGATGAAACTGTCACTCTCAGTGCACAGTTTCATAGCAGGGCTGTACATCCTTTATTTTGTTGTGATCATGTGTGCCATGAGAACTCTAGCCATTTTGCAGTTGTATCTAATTTAAATTTCAGTATAGTGAATATAGATTTTGGTTTTCATCCGAGAAAGGATCATCATGTTCCTCTCACACGTTGTGGACGGTAGACCTAATCAGAATGGAGAAGTAGCAAACCTTTCAGACGATGGGTAGACAGCAAAACTCCAAACAAAAACATCTCACAATTAGTTTGTGATTTCTGAACGAATTTGCTGGCTCTGTTTTTGATGAACTTCACTGATAAAAAAAAATACAAAATCATGTGTATATTGAAACCTGCATATAGGAATCATGCAATTGCTAGGAACAAAGGAGTCAGCAAGGGATTGTAGTACGGATCTGCACTAAATTAAACAATCAATCATCCACCATGCTGCATTTGGCGGAGGCTGTGGTTGCCATGGTGCAGGCGCAGCAGATGGAGGCAGCGGTGGGAATTCCACGTTGGTGAAGAACTGCTCGTATGCTCCAGTGTCGGCAGGGGAGCAACGAGGACACCGCTGTGGAGAGCGGCCCTGGTGTCCGACGGAGGACGCCACCGCGGAGAGCGGCCTCGGTGTCCGACCCAACGGAGGACGCCGCCGTGGACAGCGGCCCTGCTGTTAGCTATGGCGATGACGGGTGGTTGAAGCGAGGGAGGCGAGATTGGACTGGATAAGAGAGACGGATTTGGAAGAACTCCATATATGGATGGAAATCACCCACGATGGATGGAAATTGACGCTGCCAAAAAATTTCGCAGGAAGAAATCACGCGTTGGTGGTATCGGCAGAAAATCCTCAGGCCACAATGGATCTTCGCCACGGCATCGGGGATAACGTGAGGCCCTCAGAACCAATCGCGTGCCTCTGATGTCTTGGTAACCGTAGCGGGCTCGTTTCATCACCATGAAACGATTGTTTTCTCCCTCTTCATTAATACAGTGCCATGTCATCAGATTTGCCTATGTGGCACCTTATTTATTGCCCGTGAAACCCCCACTGGGACTGGCGTAAACTAATATACAGGCCATAATTACTGCCGGCTGGTGAGCTAGGTTGACAACCCCGCAAGCTACGCCGACGTATGGGATCCGCTGTGAGAGCAAGTATAATAAGCGAGCAAGCAGGCTAAATGGAGTGACACATAATCCCTTTGCTGAGTTGAAGAAGAGAGGAGGAGAGGAAGAGCAGAGAAAAGATAAATGGCCCGTAAACTTATAACCCCGGCTGCTATACTCACCGCAGCCCATACATATATTTTTTTCGAGAACACGCAGCAGAGCTGTGTATCTTTGTATTAAGAAGTAACATTTAGAAGGTTACATGCGGGCCTAAACCCCGGACGCACGCACACGGCTAGAACAAACAAGTTTGTTGCAAAACTAGTCTAGAAACTCTAACAACCGAAAGGCAAACAACAAACGAACACTTTGCTAAGCTAAGCTAAGCTTAGTTAAGCTCGCCGGGGAGGGAGGGCATGGGCTCAAACCCCCTCTGACTACCGTGCCGGCGTGCCGCACAGCTGTCATCAGTTCTTCATCTGTCAACACCCTTGCCGCCGGCAGGAGATCCCTAAGTACAGGAATGTTTTTGACATCCATCGTTTCCTTGAAGAAACGATTGAATTCCTTACGGGCAGCCTCGATGTCGCTATCGTTCCTCGACCCATTACCCAAGAATCCTAGCCGCTTCATGGCGAGGATCTCGCCCTTCTTCGATGGCCAGACCATCAGGTTCAGCGGCTGAGCCGCGAGGCGGCCGCTCCGGCGCCGGTCGCGGGTTGCCGCCGGATCCGGCCCATACATATATCGTTTATAATGACATATTGACATGGCGAGACCATATAACCAGCAACACGCTATAATATTAACCTTGCTTCGAAGGCTGTGATTAGTAATTAGTAATAGTAGTAATACTATACTACACCCTGCCAAGGTGTGTGGATGGAATACTCCTCACTACCTCTCACAGGCTCAGATCTAGTATGAGCATTGTTGGTTTGGGCCCCGTTTGGAGTCGGTGGAATTCCTAACGGCCCGCTTGTTTCCATGAAACTAGACCATATTTCGCAAGTTTGGAATTGGTAGAAGACCGATGTAGTTGTCTGAATGGGCCATTAATCAGAATCAGAGATGTGTCCCAGTTGCGAATTTGCGATACTGTCATGCTCATGCAAGATCTCTAATTACTCAATTTTATGCATCCATGATAGTTGACCTACCATCAACTTTCTGAGCCATCATAGCAGGGCTTCTCGGGCCAGTCTCCGTTGAAGTTTTGTTGGCAATAAATATAGTGTCATATAAGCATTTTTTATGATATGGCAGTGTATTAATAAAGAGAGATGAAATGTGTTTCATAAGGATGAAACCCTGTATACATAGTTACCTAGACGTTGTGTCATGCATATAACCTAGGAAACAACAATAGATAAAACTATGCATTAAGAGATGAATGTTTCATCCTAAGTTCAAATATATTTTTTAGATAAAACTCTTGATATCGTGTTCATAAAACTCCTATTAAAACTAGCCTCGGTGAGGGAGTAAAAGTAGTGCATCATCCGATGCGGCAGCAGAATATTTCACTTTGACGACTGGAGTGCGTAGAGTAGGGAGAAGAATCGATACATCGGTCATAGCAAAATAAAAAAAAAACAAGTGAAACCAGTATCTCCGATGCAACATATAGGGAGCCAGTCAAATAAAACATTGATTCTTTAGCAGATGAAGGGGGTGGGTGAATGTTGGAGTGTATCTGAATGGACAGTGACACTACAAGAGAGGGTGAATTAGGTATCTAAAATTAAGAGTGAATTGCACGGGCGGTCCCTAAACTTGTGTGGGTGTGTCATCTAGGTCCCCGAACTCTCAAAACGCATTTTCAAGTCCCTAAACTTGTATGGGTGTGTCATCTAGGTCCCCGAACTCTCATATCGCCTTATCAAGTCCCTAAACTTGTATGGATGTGATATTTAGGTCCCTTAACTTGTGTAGTATGCCAAATAGGTCCAAACAATCTTTAAACTCATTGTGTGTGATGACATAGCATGTCACGTGACATCTACGTCTACTTACGGTCACCAAAAGAAATAAAAAAATAATTATGGGACCGATATATCAGTCACATTGACCAAATTTTTTGTTACCACCCTTAAATCCCCTCATCACCCCAGCGTTGTGCTGCCACCAACACCCCAAATCAGTCAATAGCTTGGAAGAGAGAGGGAGAATTGTTTTTTTTTATTTTATCCGTGTGCCTAGCATATGAGTCTCACAATTAATTTCTGTTTTTTATTTCATTTAGTGACCATAAGTACACGTGATATGACACACTACACAAGTTTATGGACCTAAATGACACACTTATACAAATTTAGGGACTTGAAAAGATGTTACGAGAGTTTGGGGACCTAGATGACACACCCATACAAGTTTAGGGACCTACTAACACGTTTTGAGAGTTCGGGGATCTAGATGACACACTCAAACAAGTTTAGGGACCGCCTATGCACTTCACTCTAAAATTAAAGCTCCAGTTGCAAATATAAAAACTTATCTCAATTTCTATGTAAATGTATTTTAAGTTTTCTCTATGTGTTGCTATTGTTAACGTTTCAAAGTTTGCACCATAGGTCCAAACCTACCTATACTCATGCCAAGTCTAGAAAAATAAATACGGAAAGTAAGTGTAATATGAAATGCGGAATATAAAGGGGAGACAATGCAAATCCCGACACAATGATTTTACCAAGGTATTGGAAAGCTCACGAGCTTTCCACTAGCCCTCGTTGTTGGAGCCCATCACAAGGGAATGCCCGCGCAAGGGCATAAACTGTCCGGTCGTGCGTGCTGTGGGACTTCCCCACGCGCAAGTGGGTCTCCGTTTGCCCCTCCCCGGATGCTCCTCGTCGCCTTCACTTGGTATAGTTTCGGGCAAAACAGCCAAGGGCATCTCCTCCCTCTCATAACCATCAGTGGCAACTCCACAAACGCGTTTGGAGGGTTTAGATACTTGCAATCCAGTCCTAGTCCCTCAGTTTTATGAACCTGACCCTGAGGTCTTGCTTATTCCCGGTGACTATTCACCCGGTCTATGCAAACTTCTCTATCAGCCCTATAAGTTTATGGTTTATCGCGTATAGGTCCCTGCAACTTTGTCCAACCCATAGATTCTATGTTTTAGCCTCGTTTAATCTCAATCTTGTTGCGTTAATATTGAAAAAGCGTGAAATTTAGTTTAACATGGTTGGTTACTAGGTTTCATGTTTTGAAAACAAAATATTAATTTGCTAAATAATTGTTACACTATCTTTACAAATTAATAAATAATTAGACTTCTACCTTCGTGTTTTTATAATAAAAGATAATCTGGTTAATCATTATTGAACCAAACTTTTATAACTAAAATATGGTTAGAATTATATCTCGTTGTTGCATAAACAAAGATGATAATCTGGATGCTTACTTCATATTCTTTTCCCAAATAAAATCTAGTAAGCTTGTATATTGGTTTTTATAAACTAATACTTAATTTGCTTAATGTTCATTATTGAATATACTTTTTTGAATAAAACTCGACTAGGTTTATACATCAGCTTTTATAAATAAATGTTAACTTGATTAATATTTACTTCACTAGCTTTTCTAATTAAAAGCAACTAGGGTTATACCTCGGTTATTTCATTAATAAATGATGTTAATATGATCAACAATTATCGAACTAGCTTTCATAATTAAAAATAATTAGGGTTAAACATTGATTTTGTGCAAACTAAATTAATAAGGTTAATTCCCAACTTGAATATTCTTTCAATGTAACTTGATTAGTTGAACCTTACGCAAAACTATGTGCGTCACAACAAGTTAAATGTTTAATTGATATAATTTATACACGAACATTTGCAAATAAAATTAATTAAGCTTTATTCGTATTTTCCTATGAAAGTAAAAATTGAATTAATTTAGATAGTGAATATCTTTTTTGGAATATTCATTGCATGTGTTTTCGTAACTAAAATCAATGAAGCATATGTATGGCCTTTGCTTTTATGTTATAATATAAATATTTCGATAGTTGTATCCTTTCCAACCGTAGCTTAAGTTTCTTGCACTTTCGCGATCATAGTAACGAGCCCATCATATAGTGCGTTCTTTTAAAGCTTTTCTTTTGAATGGTGTATTGTTCATAGTTGTACCTATTTCTTTGCTTGCATGTTTGTGCTTGTGCTCGATGATTGCTACGAATAGCGTTTTGGAGTTGTCAAGAACAAGAATTGAAGACTCAGCACTGGTTTTCTTTTGCAGAAAGGCAAGTGTCTCTAACCATCCTTCTACCTAGGCTTTATAAGATCATATAGGTTAATCGGAACATGGAGAACCACCCAGGATTATCCGTACAACCATAATACTATACATGGCTTTTGGTCTTGGCTGAATAATTAGATGGTGCTTGTGCTGCAAGTTGGGCTGATATTTATTTGTGGATGTGTTGGTACGGGAATCAGAAGACTATGTCTTCTGTTGAAACCGTAAGTACTGGGAACAAACACACATGTAGGAATTCTTTGTAAAGGCATCATAGCGTCCTTATGAAGTGACACCTTGGAAGTGTGGTACGTGCTTTGGCTGGCACAACATAGTTGGGTTTAAAGTTCTTCGGAGCTTTTACGCGAATTGTGGTGAAAGTGTACAACATCTGCAGAGTGTAAAACTGTTATAACAACCGTGTTAATGGTCATGATAGACCTGAACCCTCACATGATTAATTTATCGAAAGTTGATATTAAATTGTTCTGGTTATTTCGGTGGTCTTGCTGAATACCAACCATAAGTGTACTCATCCTTGCTTATTGCTGCTCTGTATTCATAAGCTATGTGAAGTTGTTCAAGATGATGCTAGGCATACGTGATGCTAGGCGTACGCAACCCTCTGTGGTGAAGATTTGAAGATTCCGCTGCTAGAAAACGTTTGTAATGTATTTATTTTATTCTTTTCGTTGTAATCTTGTGTTCTTATATTCATGGAGTCTATCATATGTCTGAAACTTGATCTTACCGTACATATGTGTCGGGTACCTGTAAAAGGGGTACCCTAACCTAGGCCTAAAACTACTTGGCGAGAAGGCCCACAACGACATTGGCCTGGCTCTACAGCCCAGCAAAGGCCCACCATCACAAAACTCCTCGGCACCCGTCCCGCTCGAGGGTGACGGCCACCCTCGAGCAAGGATGTCCGTGACGATCGAGGCCCGGCGACCTCGAGGGAGACGTTCACCCTCGAGCGGGTGATTTCCGTCTCGTTCGAGGTTCGGCAGGCTCGAGCCTGTAGACCGAGCTCGAGTCAGCCTCACTGGGAACAACGCCTAAGGCTCCGTGACCCGTCAATCCAAGACATGATGACGCTCCTCTGCAGTCAAAAAGCAGGGGATCATTGCTCCACGCCACCACCCACTCTCCGGAGAAGACGCCGGTCAAATCCACTCGCAACAGTGGACTTCCGGGCACCATGCTGCACGGCCAGACCTAACCTTGGCAGCAACACTGTGCCAACCACTCCTTTGACTTCGCTCGCCTCAGGTACGCTACCATCCTCGAAGGCGACCCTCGAAGGAAGCTATAGAGGCTCGATCTGGACGCCGTACGCAAGTCACCACCCTTGACGCCGTGAGCCGTCACAAGAAAGAAGGACAGCACGTCAGCCACTGCCATGTCGTCAGCCGGAGTTGGAAGGCGCGATTCCCGCTCGCACAGTGCGCGGCATAGACAGAACAGTGCACTTAGCAACGTCAACACCAAAAACATATGTACTCGCACCCTACCCCCTTGGTCTATAAAAGGGGAAGGGAAGCCCATGCAAAGGGCAGGAAGCACAACCACAACGGGCGACACTCAAGTCCGCACACGCTTAAACACGCACCACATAGCTTGGGACTTAGGAGCTCATCTCCTTCTCCCACCTTGCTTGTAACCCCCTACTACGAGCAACACGTAAATCGGTGCACTGCACGTACGGCCCCGTGGCCGGAACCAGGATAAAATCCCCGTCTCTTCTCCCGCCATCAGGGCAACGAGTGGTTTAGCACCGCAATCACTTGTTGGTGCCGGTGCGACCAAATCAGGCACCGACAATATGAGATGCATATGAGATGCATCTGGTTTGTTTTTATAAAACCAGGTGTGAAACCGGGCAACTGATCATGTCTCCCTTTGTTGCCTCCCTTCCATGGTGGAACACATTAAAATCTTCATGTGCCCTCTTTTCTTCCCCAATTAATTTGCAGATCCGACCCTAGCCATTTGCGTACTCATATGTTTCTGCAGATCCGTGAAGCAAGTTTGCTCCACCTGCTACATCGATGAGCCTGTCAAACCACAAGGTATGAACTTTCTTTTTTTATTGAATTAAATCTATTTTCCAGTGCATGCCACCACTCTATTCCTCTGCGCCACTCTTAGAATTTGGAATTTAGGGGACATCCTTCCCATGTGTTGATGTTTGAGTTCCATGAATTTAGGTCACATCTATCTGTCTGATAAAAAAAACAAATGAAAACAACAGAGATGTCGCTATGGAAGGCATCTATTAAAAATTCATCTTTGTTGGTGATGTCCACTTACAGAAATACAGTCATGTTATAGTACTTGTTAAAGACTTTAAAGCTGAACACTTTCATACCTATCTATACATCACAGTCAAACTGGATCCATTTGGTCCAACGTTATAGGTATTTTAGTCATTCAGAGATTGATCCCTGTTTCTTTATTAATGACACATCAAAATTAACTGAATCGCAAAGCCAAAGGTCATGGCATACATTTTCTTCATTCTCTTTGGCAATGTTAAAAACCTTATTATCATTAGGGTAGAATGTGTTTATCCTTAAGGTTCTAAAATCAGTTTCCCTTTTTATACCAGTTCTGCGATCAATTGAGAATATAGCATTTCTAGATTCAGTTGAGAAGCATCATATTTCAATAAATGAAAGGTATCTGACAATTTCATTACTCTGAAACTTATCACAAATCTGGCATCCCAACTCTACTTTCCATGTCTTCTCAGATTAATCATTCTTACAATTCTCTGTGGATATTGGGACATCATTTGAACAGTCTACATCTAAGTGCTAAACAAGCTATATGTTTCAGGTATGGAGGCTTTGTAGTTTACTCTTATTGGGTTTATAAATTCTGCTTGCCATCATATCGATTAATTTGTTTCCTGCAGAATTATTTACCTCTACCTGATGGACCTATGGACAACTAACATATACATGAGCGAAAGTTGCAGTTGTACCTCTAGCTTAAGCTTTATTACGAATTCCACTTGCTCTTTTCTTTATTGCAAGAAAATATTGCAAAATATGCTTCCACATATCTTGCCTTCCCGTGTGATACTTGGTGTTCTAGCTGGCCAGTATAGTAAAAAAAATGGTCTTCAGTTTTGTTAGTAAAAAGGATGGCCTTTAATTTTGGTTGCTACTAGACATGCTGACCATATGTCATGCAATGAACAATTCGCTCACAGTGATCTTTGCTTGTGTTAAGTACCACCACTAATTAAATTACATACTACCTTATTTCGAAGGTGTGTTAGAAAGCAATAGTAGCGGTCCGTACTCAGTTACTACATCATACAAATATATAGCAATATTGGTCTGCATCGTTCTACTATGATCATTTTATTATGTGGTACAGTAGACTAAATTGTTGTATTGGAATTGGCACCCCTTTCAAACCAACATGGAGCCTTTCATTCCCTCTTTTTTTTTTCCTCCTCGCTCTTCATATGCTTTGTTTTGTCCAAAATAACATCCATGCGCATATACTCCTCAATATGGCTCACTGATGTACTGCACGGTAAAAAATGCATTGTCCATGTACTTAGAAAAAAAAACAGAAAAAAGTGCCACAGAATTTTCAGTAACAAATAACCATCATTCAGCAATGCTACAAGGCATGTCTACATGTGCACTAAAAAAAAAGAGCAGCGTGCCTCTGGGTGTTCGTTATATCATAATAGGACATGGGATTAACCTTCTTTCGTTTCTTTAACATGTTCCAGGGAGCATCACCTGAAACTATTCTTAGGAAATTGTAGTTTTTATAACGCATCAGGTAGTAGACTTGCTTTGTCAGTATCTGATTTCTAACACTTCATTCTTTTTACTCAAACATGGGTCAAGATGGGATTGCAATTGGCCACTGCATTTTCAGGGACTCCATAATTTGAACTGCGACATTGTAGATCTCCAATATTGATTTCTGTCACAGGTTAATACTTATGGTTTACACCTTATCTTGGTATACTTGAGATGGAGGTTATATCCTGTACTGATTTGTATACATCTCAAAACTGTATATTCAGATATATGGATTCCAATATGTGTTGTCTCAAAATAGTACGGTTGATGTTAGTATTTTAGTTAAGCAGATATGGAGGAAAAATCAGTTCAATATAAGCATAATAGATCTCTCATTGCAAGCCATAATAAGTTTGGTCCATTTTCTTTTCCCATTTTTCTTGCAGTATTCTGTTTCCCCCGGCAGTAGCAGATTATTTGTTGTAAATGTTGCATGCAATCCTGTGCTTGTTACAGTTGTAGTGTCTGAGTCAGTCAAATAAGGCAGTCATTAGCTAACGGCTGTGCGAGTCTTGTGGAGCTTGACGCATGCAGGTTCATGCGAAGCTCAAGTGGCGGAGCCAGGAGGGTGCCAGTAGGGGCCATGCCCCCCCCCCCCCCACCCCCACCTAACTACGTGAAAAAATTCTAACAACGCTGTGTGTACACATGCTTTAGAGCAGGATTAGTAGTAGACTAGTAGGCATCCACCACCGTTTATTTTTTTCAGCTGCAACTCCAAAGCCAACAAGCATGTAAGTGTTACGTCTTAACCAACAAACTATAAGTACAAGTACTACATGCATGGGCATTATTTTTTTTATACTGTCTAGTGTCTACATGGGCATAGTTGAAGAGCAGAAGTCACTATGCATGCACGCTAGCTATTCTGGCTCACGCAGCAGGGGAACACAGAGCAATTCAGTTATTCACAAAGAGCATGCAAACGCTTCCGCTCGCTCTCGAGTGGCTATTTGTTTTGTCTTTCAATGTAACTATTTATAGATACAAACAAATTCCACTAAACCATATATGTATTGACTTTGTGTAACTATTTAGAGATACAAACAAGAAAAGATGACTTGGTGGTATTTACAATACTCCTCCAGTATATTATAGTTTGCTTAATTTTTTTCTAAGCAAAACTTCTTTGATTCTGACCAATTTTGTGAGAAAAACTACTCCATTTACAATATTCAAATAGTTTTACTAAATCATCTATGAAACCTGTTTTGATCACACATTTATTTTTGTAATAAAGATGTTCACTTTTTTCTAAAAATTTAGTCAAAGACTATAAGTTAGCAAAGTTTTACTTGGATCGATCTAAAATAGACTGCCAACTGTGTCTATATCATACACCGTATGTAACATGGGATGCTATGATTGCCTGACCGCCCCCCGCTCAAAATTCCTGGCTCCGCCACTGCGGAGCTCGTTATAGTCTGTAGGGAGGACTGCGGCATGTAAGTAGCTCGTTCCGTCTACACCAGAAAAACCAAGTGATCGCGTGCGTTTCTTGAGCAGAGCTCGTGTCTATGAGTTTGTCCTGTTAGTTGAGAGTTCGCCGGTGACAGGAGGTCGCCAGAATTTCAACAGTAAATATTGGATTTCGAATGTTGCTTTAAGCTTAGCGATGAACCTTTATTCTTACTAGGTTCGTGCCCGTGCGTTGCTACGGGGAAGATAATTTTTTGTACTAATAAACATACTGAGATCGCACGATAAGACATCTAATGTGACATTAAATACGGTATGTATTTTCATTATGTGATATAATTTTTTGTTGTAAAATAACAATACGCTCCACTTAAAATTTAAATCGTGTTGCGATGAATGTATTGTTTTATATCCGTTGGAAATATCTTTCGATATAAGTTTGGTAGGTGCCATTTAACGTAGGGACCTTTTTCTTTTTCTTCTTCTTCTTCTTCTCCTTTTTCTTCTTTCTTTTTTGAACATTTTGCATCATTCTACTCATTTTCCGCGTCCTCCTCATTTGGTGGGAGTGCAAGGATCTTGATGTTCGATCTGGAGGTGACTCTAGTCATGGCAACATACAACTAAAGGAAAGCACCACAAGCAGAAAGATTGGTCGAATAGGAAAGTGAGCAAAACAGGATGGAGAGCTCACCTTGGATGCCCAGGATGGAGGGCACTCACAATGACATGGATGTCGTGTTGGTGGCGACTGCACTTCCAAATCTTGTTCCGTTTTTGCAGCGCACGCAGGACGGGAGGTTGGATGGCAGCGAGGTCGACCGAAGGCAGGCGGCGAGGTCTCTCGGTCGGTGCCGAGGTTGGATGGCAGCGAGGTATGTTCTGTTCTGTTCTGTTCTGTTCTGAATATCACACTATTAGTAAGACATCAGGCAATGATTCAAATACTGCAATACTTATAGAAAATCTGAAGTGCATATTGTTTGATGGCGCATGCAGACCAAAAAAGGCTAAAAAAAATAGACACACGATTCAAAAAAAATCATGGGCTTTCAAGCAACCTGGTAATTTTTCAGACTTTGACCTGATAGTAGTATATATGATGGATGGCGCATGCAGACTCAAACGGCTGAAATAAATTAAGACACACCACAAAGTCAGACTATTTTTCATATTTCTGTTCAGCATCATATATATAGTACGGCAGTTCAGTAGAAAACTGAAGTGCAGAACATATTATTTGTTTGTGTCGCCAAATATAAAGAACCACCAATTAGTAATACATCCGACTACTTTGCACTTTAGATTGCTAGCTAATACGCTGTTAGGCCATAGATTCAGGAGAAAGAAGCTTCGGTGGAACAACACGTGCAAGTAAAAACAAATGGCAACAACATTTGGTGTCACCTGCTATTTGTCAATAAGGTCAATTCTAAACTGAGAGAAATTAAGATAGACAAAGGAATCGATTAAACTCAGAGAATGTTCTTCTGGCCTCAGAATAACATGGGTGAGAGAGCTAACGATGAGGACACGAGGCCAACACATGATCGTGATAAGTTCAGTACCTAGCATGCATGAATCTGCATATAGGTGAGGACGACGACTGGCGACGGGAGACGACGGGCAACGGCAGAGGGCAACGATCGACGACGGGAGGGCGGCGAGGACTGGACGACGGGGGCTGCGACGCAAGCAGTAGGGTGGGGGAGATAGAAAAGCCGCCGGCGACACGGAGAAAGGAAGGCAATTTGGATCGGAGAGGACGAGTGCGTGACGGACGGTAATTTCCTTCAGCGTGCCGACTCCGCGTGCGTGATTGTCGCAATCGTCAGGGGGTGGGAGCGGACGTCAGGGAGGGTGGGAGCGACGGACGGACGGACGGACGGACGGACGGACGGTAAAGTGAGGGTAGATTTTGTCCACTTTATGTTCTTTATTTATAGGAGTAGAGATTTATTATTATACAATGTGTTTGTCGATTTCACTTGTATATCTTCTTTTATAGATTTCACACCATGAACCACAAATTTAAAGGTCGACAACAAGAGGTATGTTAAATAGAGTTATAGGTAGTCATGAAATTGCTAAGTGCTATCAGCTTTGCCTTGCATTCTTAAGGTTTGGCTCTTTGGATCAAAGCTATATTTCCTTTCCTTTTCTTTTCTTTTCTCATTGCAAACTTTTCGTCAGATCTTTTTGTTGTTCTAAGAATCGAGGCACTCCCTGGTAGTTTTTTTTAGGCACTCCCTGGTACTTTGAACAATTATATTTACATTATATTGCCATGTTACTTATCAAAAGCATCAATACTGTCTCATTCTACGATGTGTCGACTTATTAAGAAATTGATTAGCTAACTCATTTTCAGGTGCCAGTTTAAAAGCAGACCAGCCAACTACGAATGCTTAGTGCCCTGCACAAGCTACTGAAACTCACTTCATGGTGTCGTATTGGCTTTATAATTTACATGTGTTTGAACTATCTTTGTTTAGTCTTTACACTGAATGTGTGGATGGTTTTTGCCACTTCTATGATTCTATTCTTTGGCATCGCTTCATACCTATGTGTATTATGCATCGTTTCGTGTACAATTACAAGACCTTGCCGTTTGTTGTTCAGATTGCACAAGTCAATATGTCTGACAACACAAGCTGTGCGGCACCTTCTTTGCGGGCGCAGCGTATTTTTTTTAGGAACATTGGCAGGTGCTCTCCTTTTGATTTAAGTAGAAAGCAGGAAACACATTACACGTGCAGACACAAAAGAAGGAAAAAGATCACAGAAGAGAGGAAGAAAAAGAAGCGTAGCGTAGTGCGCCATTCATCCTAGTATATACGGTGTGATGCAGAATTTGCACATGTATACAAACTGATTCTCAATCTATTGATATGATGAGCAAACCATTAAAGTTTCTAACCAAACTCAATGTTCATGGAGTGAATTCAAACCAGCTAGCTCAAGTTGTATCCTAGTGGAATTTAGTTTTAAATTTTCTTCAATTTGGTGGAACTCGACAAATCGACAGGAAAGTCTTATAATCTTCACATACATACTCATATTGAGATGTTTGACCACCACTTGTTAGACACCTAATTTCGAGACTTTTCCAACGGATCTAGTCGCTTAAATTTTATTGGAGCCCTAGCCAGTGTCTCGATTTTATTTTTCTTTTGTTGGTCTAGGACTTTAGCACACCCCATCAATACCATTACTACAGAGAACATTAATAGAGGCGGTCAAAAGACATTTTCGGAGGCGGTTTTTGCTATCGCCTCCTAAATCGTTTCAACCAAAAACAGAAAATGTGGAAAATAGCAAAAAAAAATAATTGAGGGGAGGCCCCCACTAGCTAGCCACATCACGCTTTTTTCATGGAAATTCATGCGCTACGCGGCCAATGGGATTCGAAGCCGCAACCTCTCCATCACGTGTGTGCCCCTCTACCACTACACCACACTTTCTTATGTATATACTCTGTTTTGATTCATACCATATTATATCAAACCGAGTGTAAAATTGCGTTTTTGAGGACCTAAACGATGTCAAATGAAAACATGGTCATCGACTGAGTTTCTTAACTTTTCAAGATCTACAACTTTCATATTGGTCATTTTTCCATCCAATGGCTTTTACGAAATTTGAATTTCAAATTTGAGAACATTCAAACCTAATTTTCATGGACAAGATAATTTCAAATGAAAAAGTTGTCAACTACAAAGTTTTTTTTACATTTCGATATCTACAACTTTCATATTGGTCGTTTCTCCATCCGAGGTTGTTTGAAAAAAAATCAAATTTGAAATTTGGAAATGGATTTACGGAGGTAGTTACATTCATTTTAGGAGGCAGTTACATTTGACCGCCTCCTAAAATCGATTAACAAAGGCGGTTATTATAACAAAGCCATCTCCGAAAATAGTCGATTAATGGAGGCGGTTGTGTCACAATAACTGCCTCCGTAATCGATTTTAAGAGGCATGTAACCGCCTCTGTTAATCACTCGCATTAACATAGGCGGTTATTTTTTGAAAATCTCTCGTAAAATGTTACGATAACTGCCTCCGTAATCGATTTTAGGATGCGGTTAAAATGTGACTGCCTCGGTGCCTCCTAAAATGAATGTAACTGCCTCCGTTAATCACTCGCATTAACAGCGGCGGTTATTTTTTGAAAATGTCTCGGAAAATGTTTTGGCGTTGTCTTACAAAATATTTTTTGTAGTAGTGTATAGATACTAGCGTTGGCGTTGCCATGGTCGGATAAAGTTTTTGTTTTCTGGTTTTAATACTAGTTAGTTCGAACAATCCTAAAGGGTGCTGCCTTCTATTATTCATTGAAGATTGTATTGTTGATCCCTCTAGATTTTATTTGTTGCGTAATCTGGATATCAAGACTATGATTTATTCTAGTTTATCTCATCTTCTAATCATGGTCAACTAGGGCACAACTAGAAGTTGTTAATTACATGATGTTACTATATCAATCAGGTAACACTAACAAATGTTTTATTGGTTATTACTCTATTCGTTCCAAATTATGTCATTTTAGTATAGATGGATACATAGTTATTAGTATGTACTTAGGTAAATAGTATGTCTAGATATTTACTACAACCTATTAAATATCTAAATAGGCCAAAAGAGACCTAAAATTTGGTGATTGTTTGTATATCTTACTTCTTATATGATCTCTTATTCTTTGTGGTGAGTTTAAATTTTGGTAATGCTAAGACCCCTCTTTCACAATCCAAAAAAACCAAACTGTTTGAGACATGTTTCAATATTAATATTCGATGTTGCAATTATTGTTTTCACATGTTTCACAGTGAATTGCATGAAACATAGTGTTCATGTTGTGGTGGAAATTTTCTATTTTAGAATCAAACAACTTAATTAATATGTTCGCAAATTTTCAATGCTGCACCTATAGATTTTCGATGTTGCAGATGCTTTGTTTTAATGCTGCAACAACATCCGAGCACTAGCACTTCCATTTAAGTTTATCACCTTTGTCCGCCAATGTTACCAAAGGTACTCTCTTTCTTGATATTGACATTACCATCAATGCGATATTATTATCCAAATGAAAGGTTCATTATTTGGCCGGTCAAAGAAAATACCGGAACAACAAAGCAGCTTAAATGCGAATGTGTGGTGTGCCTCGTGGATGTTTAGATTTTTCAATGTAATGAAAGTTTAATGAATACTGCAAAGTTAGGAAAACTAAACAAATGTTTCATGTAACAAGGTAGTACAAGCTAATTAATTGCTTTTGAAGGGAAAAAGGACGGAAAGTAAGTTAATGCTTAGTGCAATTACATATTATGCTTAAAAGTTATACTTAGACAAGGCAATTCGTATCCAAATTTCTCACAAAAGACCAAACTTGTGAATATTTTGAATATGATTTTATCGGACTTGTGAAATTTTTAGATACCACCAACTTTTATTTTGTAATCTACTGAAAAATTAACAAAAACATATCATAATTCAATATTATTAGTCAAATGAACTCATTGCCATGTCCTCAAAAGAAACGGATCTATTTATACTGAAAAAAAATAGGTACAAGGCCTCCTCCAACAAGAGACTATACGCTAGCTCTTAATTGTTTAATTAACGAACATTGTCAAAATAATACTAAAACAGTACACTAGGTTCGCTCTTTGCTAGCTAAGAGCTAGCTCACTTGATGTGACCAGCTGTAATCTACAGCTGGTCAAATCAACTCTCTACAGCTGGTCACATCAAGATTTGCATGGTTCAATGAATAGAAAATGCTACGAGCTAGCTAAGAGCCAGCAAAGAGCTAACCCAATATACTGTTTTTATTATTTTAACACTATTCATCAATTAAACAATTTAACAACTAGCCTATATTCCGTTGTCTGTCTCCAACAATTGCTACCCAAATGCGAGACCTATTTGCTAGTTTGGGTAGTGCACAGTAGAGAGATAGGTAACCCAAAAATTACCGTCTCCAGCAGCTGACCCATCTGTCTTGTTCTTTCTCACTCCCCTGCTCTCCTTGCTCGCTCCGCCGCTCACTCCGGCGACTAGCTCCGGCGGCTTGCTCCTCACCCTCAATCCCCATGGCCGGCAGCGAGCTCCTCGCTCTCAATCCCCATGGCCGCACGGCGAGCTCCTCGCTCTCAATCCCCATTGCCGGCGGCGAGCTCCTCACTCTCAATCCCCATGGCCGGCGGCGAGCTCCTCGCTCCCAATCCTCATGGCCGGCGACGAGCTCCTCGCTCTCAATCCCTATGGCCGACGACGAGCTCCTCGCTCTCAATCCCCATGGCCGGCGACGAGCTCCTCGCTCTCAATCCCCATGGCCGGCGGCGAGCTCCTCGCTCTCCATCCCCATGGACAGCAGCGAGCTTCTCGCTCTCGATCTCCATGGCTAGCGACAAGCTCGTCGCTCTCAATCCCCATGGCCGGCGGCGAGCTCCTCGCGCCTCCTCTCTCTCTTTCTCTGCTTCCTCTTGCTCTCCCTCCCCAGCGGTGGCGCAAAAAAAGAGGAGCGGCGGCACATCGATGGCGGCTTAGCTCGCTTCTGCCTGTCGCCGATTCGCCGTCGAGCTGTAGAGGGGGTGGAGGCCGCGGCGGTGCTGGAGGAGGTGGAGGCCATGGGCGCCACGCGGCGGACCGGAAGGAGCGGGCGCGTGCACGGTGGATGGGTCGTAGGCGGAGGAGGACGCATGTTTGGGTTCTGTGGACACCGGTAGGCAAAATGGGGCGCCAGTTTGGGTGTTCTGTTGGAGCGTGATTTGAGCACCCAAAACCATGTGCGCGACCCAAAGATGGGTTTAGGTTGTGGGATGGCTGCTATGTTGGATATAGCCTGAGAAAAGGCTGTGTGAAGCACTCCTAGGTCACAACAATGTACCCGCTCCTGTTCCGAACAGTAAACACGCACGCAAAAAAAAAAGGGCGAAAAGTCTCTTTTTCCTTGCTTTATCCCCTGGTGCCAGTCCTAGTTGAAGGTTGAGAGGCAACCGGCGGCCGGAGGCGGAGGACATGGTGGTGGTGGACGCGCTCCACGGCGATTCGGCGGACGCGGTCGCGGACGAGCTCTTCGTCGGCGGCCCCGACCTCCAGTCCTTCTTTGACCACGCGGTACGGGGGCCGTGTTTCTTCGAGGGTTTTTTTTGGAGGTTCTTGGTCGGAAAATGATAGGGGCAAGGTCACTCCAATTCTTGCAGGCACTGGAGGTGAAGGCTAACGGCGGCGGCGGCGGTGGCGAGGAAGGGGACGAGGAGCTCGAGTGGCTTTCGAACAAGGACGCGTTCCCGACGGTGGAGACGATGGCTCCGTTGGCGCACTGGCCGCGGACGAAGGGCGTGCGGCGGCGCCGGTGGGAGGTGGCGCGGCGGAGCCCACCGCAGGCTCCGGCTGTGGCGCGGGCTGAGGCGGCGGGGTGGCGATGCCGGCACTGCGGGACGGATAAGACGCCGCAGCGGCGCGAGGGCCCAGAGGGGCCCAGCACGCTGTGCAACGCGTGCGGCATGCGGTACAGGAGCGGCCGGCTCGTACCGGAGTACCGGCCGGCGAGCAGCCCCACCTTCTCCCCGGAGCTTCACTCCAACCGCCACCGCTGCGTCGTCGAGATACGCCGCCGCAGGGAGGCGGAAGACCGAGCCTCCCTCGCCGCCGCTGGCAGCGGCGATGAGAAGGGGAATGAAAAGCTGGAGTGGCTGTTAAAAAAAGGCGAAGTCCTGGCGGCGGCGGCGGTGAGGCCGCGGACGAAGGGCATGCGGCGGCCCCGGAAGGCGTTGGCGTGGCCGGTGATAGCGTGGAGCCCACCGCCTGCGCCGCCTTGCTCTCCGGCGGTGGTGGGACAGCGGCAGAGCCATGGAGGAGGGGCTGAAGTGGCTGGCG
This sequence comes from Digitaria exilis, assembly GCA_015342445.1. Lineage (NCBI taxonomy): Eukaryota > Viridiplantae > Streptophyta > Magnoliopsida > Poales > Poaceae > Digitaria > Digitaria exilis. Next base: position 2,858,184 of record JACEFO010001669.1, on the reverse strand, counting down.
AACCAAGACACGTCCCCGACGGTGGTGACCATGGCGCGGGCAGTTGTACGGCCGGCGAGGAAGGGCGTGGAGCGGTCCCGGCGGATGATGGCTTCAATCACGCCGCGCCGCCGGCTCTGGCTGCAGAGGAAGGTTGGGGATGCCAGCAATTCGGGACGGAGAAGACGCTGTCGTGGCTCGAGGGCCCTGAAAGGAGCAGCACGCTGTGTAATGCGGGTGTCGTGAGGTGCACGAGCGGGCGCATGGTTCCGGTGCAACCGCCGGCGAGCATCCCCACCTATTCCCCGGAGCTCCGCTTCGATTGGCACAACCGCGTCAAGCTGCACCGCCGCCTGGAGCAGCCGGCAAAGTTTTCCGCCGCCGCCGCCGGTGTTGGCGAGGAGGGGAAAAAGAACGAGCTGGAGTGGCCGTCAAAATCAAACAAGGATGCGTTCCACGCGGTGAATACTATGCTACCGGCGGGGACGCTGCCCCAGACGAAGAACGCGCGGCGGCGGCGGCGAGTGGTGGAGTTGAGCCCGCCGCGGCGACGGAATCGACTTGGAGGAGAAGCAGAGGTTGTCGAACAAGGACGCGTCGGGGACGGCGGCACGGCCGCGGCGGTCGAAGCGCGTGCGGCGGCGGCCCCAGCGGACGCCGGCGAGGATCCCGCCTCGGCCTGGGCGCCGGTGGTGCCGGGGCGGCGGTGCCGGCACTGCGGGACGGAGAAGACGCCACTGTGGCGCGACGGCCCCGAGGGGCGCCACACGCTGTGCAACGCGTGCGGCGTGCGGTTCAGGAGCGGCCGCCTGGTGCCGGAGTACCGGCCGGCGAGCAGCCCCACCTTCTCCCCGGGTCTGCACTCCAACGTGCATCGCCAGGTCGTCCAGTTGCGCCGCCGTCGGCCGGAGCCGACCGTGGTTTCCACAGCAGTCGCCGCCGCCGCCGCCGCTGCCACCGCCGCCGCCGTTGCTGCAGCCAGGATTTTGCTTGGCGATTAGACTCTGGAGGTTTAACCTTTTGTCCAAGGGGTTCATAGTAATCGGTGGCGAGAGTTTGAGGATTAGATAGAGACAATGCGGCGACTGGATTGGTTTCTATACAATTAATTTAAGAGGGTTAGGGAGAAAATCAGTACTCGGTAGCAGGGTATCGGCTAGGCTTTTGTGGTTCTTAGCTAGCTGGGACGCCAGTGATAGAGGAAACAAACATGCATATCATAGTTTGCAACATTTTACGATTGCAAATTTTATTTGGACGAAGATGTGTCCTAAAGCTTAACATTTCATGGTTGATGCTTAGCATTTAGCAAGATGTGTGTGTTAACTTTCTTCAACCTTCGAGTAAGTTTAAGCCAGAGTTTACCACTTGGCATGTGCTGTTGCCTTCCAACCCGACGAAGCAACGACACGCTCGGTTCAGTATTACCTTTGTTTAAGCCAAAATAACAGGTAAGCTCGAGACAGAAATACTCCTTGCCACGCCGCAATTTGTGTCAAACTACTGGCAAAGTCAGCTGGAAACTCCAACCTGAAATTTGTTTCAAAGTTTTTCGAATAGAAACTGTACACTCCCAAACCAACTCAGCGAGCAACCCCAAGACAAATATTCCCAGCACGGTGCTTAGGGTGTGTTTAGATTGTAGGAAAAAACACTGTAGCATAAGAAAAACACTGTAGCATTCGCTGGGAAACGTGTTTTGTGAGGAAGGAATAGTGAAAAGTTGGAATGAATAGTAAAAAGTTGGAATGAATAGTGAATAGTTGGGAATCTGAACATGGCCTTAGCGCAAATAGCATGGCAAATTTAAAGCCACACTTCCGGTTGCATCGGATTGAAGCCCATCAAGTCGAAGATTACATGATACTCGCCCATTAAGACGAAGATTGCATGATCCTCCTAAATGCAGCCCAGTAGTTACCAGGTTCATCAAAATGGGGCCTACTAGCCTAGGACTCAGCATAGATCCTAAGCGCGCATCATCTTCCGCTGGACAGAAATCAGAATTCCATACCAACTTGATGACGGCATAGGTCCAGACAACTACTAGTGTAATTGCATTGCATAGGACTAAGATTAAGGCCCCTGCTGTAGAGCAGGCAAGCAGATTGACTAAGGCAAAGGTCCTCAACTAATAGTTAGTTACTACACTACATACGGTGGTACTGGATCAGGATAATATCAGATGTCACCGCGCTCCTCTGACACAGCGCCACCTGCAACACAGTGCACTTGCTGAGGTATGAAACAAGAATGGGAAATCAGAGTTGAAGGATGTGAAAATGTAGCATACTAGCAAGTGTGATGCCAACGTTTGCCTGGCGATCCGCCGCAGCATTCCATTCCTTCATTGTGAAGGAAAAATGAATCAATCAACAAAAGTATTCCGTCACTCTCTGAAGGTTACTAATGCTCTGGTAGCTATGCTCAATCAAAGATTAATGGGAAACCCAAGCAGCATACAAGTTTTACATCAAACTATAACTGTAATAACAATTTGCAGGTGGGGAGGAGGATATGAAGAATACCCGTCGAACATGGTTGATTTCAAAAGAGAGGAAGTTTTGTTTCAGCCTTCTCACTTCATTGCAGAGCTCCATCATGTTCTGGTTCTTTGTTTGCCAAATGCCGTTCACCTATTAGGACAAAAAGGTTGTGAGAAGGAACAAATGATCCTCTTGCTATTCAGTTATTGCGCAATGAATGTAATCCTCAAGACAATGCACAGCTGATTTGACAATCTGGATCGAGGCTACTGGTACACGGTTCCTTACTTTTAGTATTGATTGCGCAAGAACATTGCTACAACAATATAGACAAACTTTGATTACAGATATGAAATATGTACCTGGTTGCAGACAAGTTGAGAGTCCCCATGTACTTTGATTCTCTTGAATCCATGCCTAATAGCGTATTTCAGTCCTAAGATCAGGCCCCGGTACTCAGCAACATTATTAGTAACGACACCAAGACCCTCACAAAGTCGAGATATCTTCAAGGTCATGTAGGACGTAAGATCAGTGATAGATAAAGCAACTGTAAACAATAAATTTTGTAATTGCATTAAGTATTGATATAGATTATACCACTCTACCATCTTCGGTCATAAGAACCGCTCCAGCACCTGCTTTTCCTGGGTTTCCTTTCGAAGCACCATCAAAATGAAGAACACCCACCATCTGAATAACCAGATAAGTGCAAGATGCCAAGATTCAGTATCAACTCATGCATGAAATTATGATGGGAGACACTTCCATTGTCCACTAAAAGTGCATCTGGATTTTGCAGAGCCATACAAACATGCAGCCCAAATAAATCAGCGTTTGAATCTTAATTACCTGGTATTAATTTATACTCACTACCACAGTTCTCCACAGACAGCAATTTTCCTCAGTTCAATTGAACAAAGTAATATCACGAAAAATGTATGTATCAATAGTTGATATTGTGTTCCTCAGTTCTACACTTTCCATCAGCTCTGTTCCTTTGTTGTTATACACTTACCTCATATAGATTATTAATGCACTAGTAGGGATGCAAGGGGGTTAATAATGGGTCAACCAGTGACCAACCCGACTAACCCAATAGGAAAAAGTAGTAACAATTGGTCAACCCAAAAAACAGAGCAGCAGTAAACCAAAACCCACTGGGTTACCCAAAAACACTCACCCGCTGCCGCCGCCGTGCGATGCTGCTGGTGCACGCCGCCGGCCCGCCGCCGAACGCCGATTGCCGTTTGGGTTACCCAATTGGCCCAGTAGATTTGGCACTAGAGCCCACCAAATCTAAATGGGTCAATCTAATGGGTTATTATAGCACTTTTATTTTTTTGGGTTGTGGGTCATTGGGTTGACCCATAAATTTCTACATCCCTATGCACTAGCCTTTTCAAAGGGCATTGGAAAGTCCAACAGCTCAAATATGCGAGAAAATAAGAAGTCATGCAAAGAACGTTCAAGAGTTTATGACCTCAAGTGTGCAGACATACATTTTGAACTGGCTTTTCTTAATCTTAAGGACTAAAAAGCACAGGCGTAAAAGATTCAAAGTCCTAACGATTAGTTTCTTTTAAAGTTCATGAAGACAAAATTTAGTGCAAAATAGGTGTGCTTCAGAACCTGTATGGTTCACATTGTTACAAAACAGAGCCAATAAAAACTTCACTACTTGATAGTTGATACAGAGCATTATCAAGACAATAGCTTCAATAACATACTTCGAGATTACTATCTATAGCATCTCTAACAAAAGACTGATAGGTCCAAGTATCAAGGTAAAGGTCGAACGGTAATTGTCCCAAACATGATTAACCTACATATTGTTTGGAGACGGGTTGTGCATCAACAGCTCCACTATGGTTGAAGTTTGCTGGTGAGGTGTGCCTGGAGGAACTAGATCTGGCTTCCTGCAACATAAGCTCATCATACAACAAATGCCGATACTTACAAGTAGTGACTTGAGAGGTACATACAACAACATAGCCTTTAGTCCCAAGCAAGTTGGGGCAGGCTAGAGATGAAACCAAAGGAACTTGAGAGGTATATAATAAACATTTATGACCAGAATGAGTAGATCATGCAATAGCACAGGAGACACCATGCCAATAAGGGAAAAAAGTTGCACACCACAGGGAGAGAGAGCAAGATAAAATTTCATATGTGCACTCCCATGGATTTCTAAGTTTCCTGTGTACATCTATGTAAGCATGTATTGTATAGTTGTGTGCAGATGTGTGTTCACATGTATACTCCTGATTACAAGCTTTGGTTGAAGTTCCATGCATTATTTTCATATGTAAAGATGCATTTTACATAAAGCATATGCAGAAATACAGAATTGCTAGGAAAAACATGCCCTAAAAATTGAGATAGATGCGTAGTTACGATGCCAGCCCTGTGAAATATTGGTACGAGGGAAAATATATGCCAGAGAACTATAATATCCAATTTTTCCTTTTCTAATATCCACTGTCTTCAGGTGGCATCTATGGAAAGTGTGCCACATTAAACACACACCTATTAAAAGTATCCCTCTAGTGTTCAACTGAAGCTTAACTAGATCAAATCACATGCTCAATATGAAAGGATGATGTTGATTTTATATCTGATATTTTGAGTGATTGCAGTACTTACATGGTTCAGATCAACAGATTGTATCCCAGTCTGATACGCTACACCATTATGAATGCCAAAATGATTTGGAGCTGGTTGATTTGAACTAGCACCAACTATCTCCTAGAAAGAACAATACAAAAGAAGGAAAAGATGAGAATTTCAATCAGCAATATATATTAACCTTGCTACATAGCAAACAACAAAATATCCTAGTAGATAGGATAGGATGTGAACTCAGCAACTTTTCAAAGTTTACAATATGGAACTTGTCGCCAAGTGATGGAAAACAACAATCAGTGCAGTCTTCAGCACTTTACCTGGAAACTACAGGGCACAAGAGGGCCAAATATATCTTCCTGAAGTTCAGTTGCATTGATCGCATAAGTAGCATTCCTTAGACCCCTTGAAGAGAGATATTCCTCCTTTTCTCTGCTCCAAGACTGACCCTTGTAGGCACTTGCAGCAGGACCAGATACCTTTAAGAGAAGAGAAACAACGATCTAAGGAGATTGTGTCCATCACGGAGTGCATGCAACAGTACTTGTATTTCTAGATTTTGTTCGGGATGATGCAGTTCGAGCGAAATTTTGCAATACTTGTTTAAATTTTGAAAAAAATAAAGAAGGATCTGTCAAAATACAGTTGAATAGTTTAACAGCAAAACAAAGATAGAATACAGTTCTACTGCCAGAACCTTTTCCAGTTCAAAGAAAAACACCCATAGCGTTCTGGTCGATTTGGTTGTCAGGAAGTACTAGAGAAGGAAAGTTCAGAGTTAATAATTGGAATTAGAGTTACTCTAGAAGTTAGAAAAAGAGGTCAAGGATTTATTTAGAATACAATCAGAGTTGTGTTAGAAAAGGAAGTCTAGGATTTATTTAGATTACAATCAGAGTTTTGTTTCTGTCAGATTGACAGATTGTAAACTGAACTGCTTTCCAATTGCACTTTCACAGGGAAAGTCAAACAACCAATACATCAACCTGTTATCTCATCTAGCTTGTCTACACCTCATCCCTCTGCTCTAGTTCTCATCTCCCTGATGATCTTAACACCATCCCACCACTGTCAGCTACTCACCAGTCACCACGGGCAGAAAGCCCGCCAAGGAACAGCCAGAGAGCACCCACAGCTGCCCAATCACACTTCTGTATCATCACGGTCTCGCGGAGATGTGAGACATAGCTTAAACAATGTAATACTATGCATGCATTGTACAAAAGTATAATATAGGAGAGGCAGAGAGGGAGTTAAGGGAGTAAGGGAATGTGGAACATCTCCTAAGTAACTGTTAGCCTTGCTAAAAAATCAGGATCAATATATTTTGGTAGAAGTCTTCCTTTTGTTATTAGCCACAAGCCAGAAGCGAAACTACTCCTTTAGCATCAGCAAAATGTGATGTGCACACAACATAACAGTACAATCATCATAGTATTTGTAGTTTTGTACTGGAACACATACCGAAGAGCAGATCTGTGCTTGGCATTCACTTAGAGTTTTGTAAACAGCCACCACATCCCCTTTCCTGACAACATAGTAGTCACTGCCCTCTTCCATCACTGCAAAAAAGATGAAAGTGAGTCAAGTAACTAGCAAAAAGATGTTGCAAAAACGAAGTCTATTATAGCAGCTGTTGTTACCAAAATCAATCTACACTACAGAAGAGAGGTACCACCAAACAAAGAACTAGGTAGTCAGAATACTCCAATATGTTATGAACTTAAACTCAGTCGTAACAGAAGCATTCTAACCTACACAAGCACCCATGGTAACAAATTTAAGTGCATAAATCCGTTTAATCTCCTATGGGGAATGCGGGAAGAGGTGAACATTTAAAAAACGATTGGAAAAATATGCCACGATATTTGATTCCGCAGCTACCAACTAGTACGGTGTCAATTGATAACCGATCTATTTGCCGCCAAAAAAAAAATGATAACCGGTCTATCTCCCGCGCTTGATTAGAAAGAGATCTAATCGAGGATGGATGAACGGGGCTGGGTTCCGCGAATCCGCAGGAGAGAGAGAGTTGGGGTTCGACTGAGACCGGGCAGAATCATTCCGAGCAAGAGCAAGGTGGGATCGCTTACCGGCTTTATACTCTCCGCTGCGCCGACGATAGAGAGGTGGGAGCGGCGCTGCAGCGACGGCGGTAGGACTGGAGGAGTGGAGGTGGAGGGGCAGAGCGGAAGGAAACTGCAGAGGGAGTTTAGGTGGGGTTCCGCGGGGGATCCGGCCGGGTGGGTGGAATGGAATCGTCAAACGTTACGGTAATCAATGCCCCCCCGATCTGGGTTCAAACCTGTTACCTGTCACCCTGTATGCAGCAGTCCGTATGCAGCAATTTCTACCTTCCTTTTAATTGTTCCCAAGAGCCAAGATACGTATGCCCAATGTTTGTTTGGTTCCTAGCAGTTGCGTACGTGGACTCAGCACGTGGAAGGGGTACATGGCGACGTGGACACCATCACGTAAAAGCATTACAAAAGTTTTTGGCTAAAACCCGTTTTTTGACTGATTAAAAAAAGCATTAAAGTTTTTTTGCTAAAAACTGCCTTTTGACTGATTAAAAAAATAAGAGATGTCTTTTTTTTTCGCGCAAATCTAACTACTGATAGTGAGTGAATTAGACTAGTTTTTTTTTACCAACTTCGGGGGAAAGATGCCCACCTACTTGTTTATCATTGATCGAAAGCACGACGGCACAGTACAAGTCTAGTACCTGGCATACTAGAGAGAGATTACATAAGTTCTCAGCCATGCGGCCAGAAGCAAGGAGTTATATGTGAAAAAATAAAAGTTTTCTCCAGGCGGATTATCCATGGAGTGGTGCAAGCTCAACACCCAAGGACAAAGTGAAAACACACACACAACTCCATACAACAGGAAAAGGCGAGGTGCATTCTACCGATTGTCAACACGAGCTACCACTAAGCAGCTTGCTTGCCAGAGTCACATGAGCCGAATTGCCGCCACAGCACCCCTCGCAGCTATGCCGCCCTGTGCGCCACCCTCCTACGATTTGGGAGGGTTCGCCCAACAAGATGGGGGCTAAGGACAGGGGAAGCAACTTGACCAACATGTCACCGGAAACGACGACCTCCCTTCAAGATGATGTCAACACCAATTGAGGCACATTCAAACGTCTTATACCGCCATCCAATACCCTTTGAGGGGGAGGAAGCCCCAAAGGAGGGAGGGCCAATAAAGACGACACCCAAAATTTGATTTGGTGTCTTCAAAAACAATGAGATCGACGACAAAGTAGAGGCGCCAGAAGCATATATTGCTGAACCATTGTAGAATCCAGTAAAGAGGCCACGAGAGAATGACCACAGTGAAGTATAGGAGGAAGAGGAGCACAAAACACAAACTGATCCAAGCAACAGGATGATCACCTGAGGTAGCTGATGATGACCTTTGCCCCATCGTGCGAAGGTGGAGCACCATCTCGTGCACCGAGCACAACGCTTTCGCTGCACGAAGCAAGGGGCCCGAGTGGCACACAACCATGAGTCAAGCTCCTGGCCAACCACGTCGAGGACAAGGCTCCCAGGAGCATCTGCCCCAAGGCAAGCCCATCCCACACGCCGACGCCGGCCAACTTCTGGATCGGAGAGGAGGAAGAGGTGAGGGAATGGAAGGAGAGGGGGGCTGCCACCGCCGCCTGAATTAGCGCAGCCTCGGCGTGCCAACCACCGCTCGCGTCAGGGGACCGCACAGGCAGCAGCCGGCGCCCCTCGTCGGCGACAAGGAGTTGAGGAGAATTGGGCTACGGCGGCACAAAGGACCACGCCGGCGCTGTTGCCGCCGAGACTACCGACGACCAGGGCCCATCGCGAGTTGGGGATGGATGAGGGTTGTAGATCCGGACACCCGGAGTCTGGATCTGCCCACGGCCTAGCCGGATCCGACCCGACCAACCGCCGACGAGCAAGGTCCTGGCTTGGTCCAGCCCCGGAGTGTCAACCCGCCCCGATGCACGAGGTCAAGACCGACAAGATGGCCCCACCGTCACCTTCGTAGCCGACCTCCGTCATCCGGGCTTCCAGAGGCCCGCTCGGGTGACAGCAAAGGAGGAAGGGCGCCGGCAGCGCGGGGTAGCCCCGGTCGCCCTGCGGGAGCGAAGGGGGGGGGGTGGGGAGTCGGTCTGTTGCAATTAATTAGACTAGTTTTCAAAAGGAAAAGAGATAGATTGATTGTATTAGTGAAATTAGAAGTACATATCGACAGAAAAGCTCATTTTCTAGTGATTACATGAAGGTAGGATTGATGTTATAGGCAAAAATATACGCCGACCGTTCTAAATATATTGTTTGGGACAAGCTAATTAGTTCAAAAATAAACTGATCTGCCTATTCTAAATGATATATATTTTTAAAGGGAAAAGTATAATAGTAAATTGCCCAAGTGGCGACCTAACCATCTATAATCTATTATGTATATGAAGATCTCACATCAAGATTATATTCCCAGTAAAATAAGGGAATTCAAGATTTCACAGGTCGAAGAAAACAATGCAGGATTCCGCACCAATCAGCTCAGCATTGAGTCAGCATAAAAAAGTCAACAAATGAATGCTGGAACTTCGTAGGTAACGGGGTCTACTACCTTGTGGACCACAAAAACTAATCACACTACCCCCTGTTTTTTTTTCCTATACACTACTCGTGCATACGCAGTGTATACACACTACCCGTAGTTAGCATTTACAAAAGAACCAAACAAATCTGTTGCTGACATGCCTATGGAACTAGGCCGTCCAGCATCATCTTGATCTACCACCATCTCTATTTAGAGTCTCCCAACTAATCTCCTGGCCACATTCATTACAGGTTGTCGTACACCCGGCTTTTGTGCCATGGCTTCTTAGAGTCAACAAGTGGGCTAAGTTGTTGCATTTCTTTTGGTTGTTCGAGTTAACCTTAGGTTGCTGCGGTTGCCGGCTTCTTGAAGCAGCTTTAACTGGCCGCACAAGGTTGGGATCTGTTGGAACCGCAGTCATGTTTGATTTTCTATAGGGATCACGTCCAGCTCTCCTTAGTGCTTCCCATTCTGACAAGGCCATGTCTTGTTCCTCTTTCGTAAGCCGATCTTCATCATTTTCTTGGAGGAGAGCTTCATGTTCATGGTAACCTGCAATCCACCTGTAAATTTGAAGCAGATGTTACCAAACAAGCAGCTGCCTAGCACAGTTACATAGTCAAAACCAGAGAACACAAATTAATGTTTCACATATAAGCTGCAAGGTAACAAAGAGGAAATAAACAGATGAGATGTCTGATTAGCATGATAATCCATCATGTACACGTAAGGAAAATAAATAATAGGATGAGCATTACTGAGTTTGTTCACTAAGTAGGTTCAGCATGAGCCTGTCGACAGGTACAGGTTCAGAAGTTTGAATGGTGTTGGAAGTGGATGGCTTCTGTTCCATTAATTCCTCTTCACCAAATTCGAATAGATGTAACATCTCTTCTTTGGAAATGGTTCTTGAAACTTGCTGTCTATCCACCACCCTGGCTGCGAGGCCTTCTTTTGTCACCTATCAACATTCATTTAAGATGAGCAATTTTTCAAACAAGGATGGACCTTTACCGACAACCACCAGGTGTCCAGGTAAAAGAGAGTAACTTGGATACTTTTTTTCTCGAATGCGCAGGAGAACTGTGTATCATTGTATTAATAGAAGAAGGAAGAGTCATACATAGACCCGAAAAACACACACCCACCGCAACTGACTGTTAACTAATCACCAGATACAAAAATGGGTAGGACCTGACCAAAACACTCCCCTATATCTCCACCTGGGCAGGGTCTGAGAGTCTAGACCAGAATAAAAATGCAAATTACCTGTCGCTTGTATATTTTCTCTTCCATCGTTCGATGTGCCATTAGGCGGTAAGCATATACAGGCTTTGTCTGGCCATACCTGGAAAGAATATTTCCACTGAATAAATAAATAATAATCACACGAAAGTGCAACAAATGAGGAACTCAGGTGACATGTTCTTGCCTCCAAACTCGATAAATGGCTTGCAGGTCATGTGTTGGATTCCAGGATCCATCCAGAAGAACCACTCGATTTGCAGCTTGAAGATTAATGCCCAGAGATCCAGCACGAGTTGATATCAATGTGCATTTCACTCTTGCATTTTCAGGGTCATTAAACATCTCCACAAGATTCTGTCGCTCAGAAGACGGAGTGCTCCCATCAAGCCTGTTCAACATTATATGGATATATAATATTTGCAAAATCAAGCCTTCTGATGATAAGCAACTCTAGTAGAAAACTAAAAATACATGCCGAGAATAGCAAGTCTTTGAAATAGGTATTAGGTATCAACAATAACGGTACACAATCCTTTTGTTATGCCCGTTATTGCATTAAAAGACTATACTGTCATGCTAATTGCTAACACATATTCCAAAGAGAAACATGATATCTTGTCCAAGGAAAAAATAACATGACCAATTGTGCAATCATAAAAGGTATACTCAATGACTAGAACACCGGAATAACAAGACGAGATATGGCATATTGACATGATTGCAGATTGCCTAGTCCATACTTGAAGCCCTTTTGCTGCCATTCATGTTTTTACATTATTAACAGTGGCAGTTATTAATAGATCCAAACAGTCCAGAGAAAAACAAAGTGGACGGCACTAAAATGATAACGGTATCCTGTAACTAACCAAATTGCATAACTTTTAGGTTTTACAATAGTTTCACTCCCACATGAATCACGAAATACCACTTTCCAGACTCGTGGTCCAGTTCCTGCAAGCTCTTTCCCAAGGCCTAATTTTTTTTACTTCACAGGAACAAACATCATACTTGGGAAGGCTGTGGAAGTAGTTGCATACAAAGCATTGGGTCCAGGATCTTGTCGAAGCAGTAGGCTATACACAATTTATCTCATGAGTATGCAGAAACAAAGTACGAGAACCAAAATTGATTTTTTTTTTTGAAAGAACATGTATAAGAACCTAAAGAAAACAGATACTTGTGAAACTACCACACCAGCGACTACAGTGTTCTTGTGAACAAAAGAAAACAACTACACAAGCATACCTATACCAATCCTTCCCTTGCTTCCAATATTTGCCTTCTTTTCCTTTGATTTGCAATTTTGACAGATAAAACTCCACTAAATCCAGAGTGGTCAAGCTTTGGCTAAACACCAATACCTTGTCGCCCAGTTCAGAACTTTTAGACAGGATATCAAGTAGCAAAATCATTTTGCCACTGTAATCTGCCTCCATATAAGTATTATCATCTAGAAGTTCCTCCCACCAGTTATTTTCCTACATTAAAAAAAAAGTTAACACAAAAGATGTAATTTACATCAGAACCAAATGATGTGCCATGCAGAATATTCCACCACAGAAGTACAGGCATGATTTGGTTTTATTGGCGGACTGAGTTTGGATTAAATCAGTAATTATCCATGATGGCACAAACAAACAAACAAACCAGAAAGATGTTTGGTACAGTGTAGGCTTTCTCAACTCACCAATCTCAAGAACACGATGAAAACAGAATCTGGTGATGCAAAGATACAGCTTTTCTGATTATATTGCCCTCTCATTTATAAGTGAGAATGCGTCACCATGATGGACGAAACTATTGGCCATGATGACCCTATCAACCAGGACACGTCCTGTGGAGAGCAATTGACACTACTAGCACCACTTCCTAAAGACAGGGCATGCTAACAACCTTGACCAGTTCAGCCAAATGCTAACAGAATGACTGGAACTCTTTTGAGCTTAACGGAAAGACACAAAGGACATGGCACTACCCTAATAGATACTGAACAGGGACAGGGATTACTTCCATAATGGAGCTAGAGATAATCGATAGAAAAAAATTGTATGGAGTCCCTTGGAGTACTATAGAATGGAAGCTTCAAATATTTTGCGGTTGACAAAGTTAATTACCTCATTCAAAAAGTTACATTTTTTGGACTGCTGATCAGGTCTATCCTTCTTCTCTGTAAAAATAATAAAGTTTAAAGCAAGTATCAAAATTTGACAATTTCAGATTTGCCAAACTCTGGAGAGTACTATCAAAAGTGGAATATAATAAAATCACCTCCGTTAGGCAAGTAATTTTCAGTATTATCATCACTTGAACTCTCATCCATCATAAAATTCTCAACACCATCCTCGCGTCGCAAATTTCCTCTCTGTTCTCTAGCCATCTGGAGGAGCCCTGGATGATTCCATACCTACATTTCAACTAAGTCTTATTATCTTAATAATTAGTAAAAAAAGGGAGCCTCCATATTTAACTTCAAGGGCTAGAAATTATCACGATAATTATAGAAAAATAAAATATCTGCAACATTTAGTTACGGTGGATCCAAATTATAATGGTTGAGATCAATTTGGCACACAAATAAGCATCAATATGCTATAGATGGCAATCGTTACAAAATAAAACTCTTCTTCCTAAAAAAGAATTACTCCTCTCTCCCTCTGTACTCATCTACAATCACGATATCAATTGCAGTTGGTCGAGATGATACCTTGCATAATGAAACCACTCAAGTTAAAACAACTAGTACATAGCAAATCCCACCTCGTTTTTATCCAAGAAACAGCACAAAAATGCAGGGTATTTATACCTGGGCTAATGTTTGGTACTTGGCAAAAAAGGAACTGTTAGATTTCTCTGAATAACCAATACTTGAGAAACCATGAACATCCAAGAATCTTCTGTATAACTTCCTCTGCAGCTGAGATAGATTTACAGTAATAACAAAAACCTTCTTAGGTGGTAGATCATTCTTCACAACATTCATGCTCATCCGTTGTACAAAACCTTTCAGTTGTTCAAACAATATGTGTGATCGTTGGTTCATGATCTTTACATCATCAGATGTTGAATTTGTGTGCTGCCCATTTTCAATGGGGTTCTGGAACCTGATAAAAAAGAACTATTATTCTAAACTTCAATAAAATGATGCCGCATGTATAGTAGAGCGTTCATTTACCTGTTCCGGAATTCATGGCTACTCCCAAGAAAGCCTTCCCTGACAAAATCAACCATCTGCTCACAAGATGAAACCAAAATTCATTGGCAAACCACAAGTATTAGCATCATGGTAATTTCAGTAATTAAGCAAACAAAACAGTAGGGATGCACTGCTCCTTACACAATAATATTCCATCAAATTATTCTGCAACGGAGATCCAGTTAGCGCAATTCTTCTCTGTGTCCTTACTTGTTTTAGAGCCTGTGTAATGTCGGCTCTCCTGTTCTTTATCATATGTGCTTCATCACACACAAGAATATCTGGCCCACACTGTAGTACAATGAACAGTTACAAAAACCCATAGCTAACATGTAATAAGATTGGGAGAAATCATACTCTACCATAATGCATGTCATATCACCATAAAAACATGTCATTATTTGAAACTTCAGTGCATATCCACAAAAAGCCATCTAACAGCAACATAACAAAAGAAACAATAGCAAGGAAAATGGAATGTCACCTGCAAAGCATAAGCAATTTCATTTGCAACATTTTTGTCCTTCACATGCTTTCCAAGGGATAAGTTCCTAAATGACGAATAACCAATGAGAAGCACCCCGCCTTTTGCTCTCCATTTGGTTAGTAAATCTGGTCTTTTCAGCCTGCAAAAGCAAAGGTCAGAGGGACTGTTTCTTCCTTGTAGATAAAGATTAATTACAGGAACCATCACATCACGAAATTCATAATAAAAAAAAACTCGACCTGTGAGGGACAAGCCGCCCCCGGACATTACTTGTAAGAAGAAGGCCTTCTCACACAGGCCAAAAAAACCCCCAAACCCCGGTCCCGCCCTGACACTGGGAGGCTTAGCCCGTGAGACTACCTAGCTGGGCCATACACGGCCCTCAGGCCGACCTCGGCCGCCATCTAAACCAGTTCTTTGGCACACGGGACCGACGAGGGGATTTTTTTAACCCTCAGGCTGAAATTCGCCCCACCTAGGGTTCGAACTCAGGACCTGAGGGGTGCCGCCGGAGTGACTTGACCAGCTGGTCTAAGCACAAAATTCATAATAATAGTAAAAATCATAAAGATGCAGAAACTACTTATCCAACCACATTTTCTTCTCTGTTTTTCTTTTTTACATAAATATTTCTTTGCCAAACATGGAAATGTTATCATATAAATCGTCTACAAACATATACTATTGTGTTGTTGAAGCTGTTCCCGTTATGTGTATTTATACTTGCATAGCTTTCGAATTGAGTTATCAATCTCATCTGATATCGTTGTTTTCGATCCGATGGTTCCATTTCCAATATACCAGCTTTTCTGTTATTGCTATCTTTCCAATCCCGTTTCCGGGGAGAAAATATGGCTGGGAAATAATGATAAGAATTTTCATCCCTAAGAAAACCTCAGTTAAACTCATGCCTTGATCCATAATCACTAATATTCATAGAAATATTTGACCCGGTAAGATTGCTAGAATATCAAACTAAAACAACTTAAAGAAGATTAAAGAAAGAAACCAGTAAAAATAGAAGAACATTTAAGCAAAACTTAGACAAGCTTTCTTTGATAAGTATTGCCCCAAAATTCAAGAAAGGAAATCAGAATGAGATCCTGGGAATGTGACTATTGAATTCTTAGATCAAAGGAATCCGAGTACAAGCATTAAGTGTACAGAATATACCCAACAACCTTTGAAGTTCCAAGATTCGCAATATACCAATAATTTAACACATGGGCCTAATTAGAATATAAAACCAACTTGTTTGGTAGAGCTGCAGCAGGTTGCGTAAGTTTTTACATGACTGAGGCAGCCTTCATAGAATGTTTATAGTTGAGTTGCAGAACTCATGGTAGTTGTTTTGACAACATGTTTTGTTTAGGACTGGTGTGATTTATATTCTTTCCTAACTAAATGCATATATTACATATGTTGTTTTGGACAAGATACGGGAATTTCTTTAAACTTTGGCTGCTTAAGGAAAATATATAGTGAAAGTTACAAATAATAAGCTAGTGGTTAGAATTTCATCTTATAGACTACGCCATCTCCAATTCAACATACATGTATAAAATGGATATTCAATATATGTGCATACATTCAGAATAGCTATCCCCTACTTTTTTGCATCCAGAGCATCATTCAGTTTCATGCGCATTATTGACGTCAAATTTACCGCATGTTTCATAATGCAACATAACAAGAAATTTCTCCGCACCTTGCAACATCTTCCAACATAAAAACACGAAGAGGCTTCAGTTCTGCTGGACACCACTTGCTAAACTCTTTCCTCCAGTTATGAAGAACATTAACAGGGGTAACAATAAGTGCTGTGCGCAATCCCAATTGAGCACATTTCATAACAGTGTACAGGAATGTAATAACCTGCAAAGGTGCAAGCAGACAAATATAAGAATGTATCTCCCATTATGTCATATAATGGAACAGAAACATGCAAAATAATAGTCACAGTAAAGTAATATTATAAAAATAAGAATCAAGAAGGCCACCAGAACAAGTATAAAATTGAAGTTGATTGACATGCACAGCCTAGTTCCAGCACATTATTGATTGCCATGCGAACATGTAATTGTAGCATACAACAAAACTCTTAACAAAATGTATACCTAAGCCAACACAGACCTGAAACGTTTTCCCAAGGCCCATATTATGCGCCAAAATGCAGCCTAGACCTTTATCCCCGGATTTCACCTTTTTAACAGACTGAATTGCATTTTCCCACATAAACCTTATTCCTTCTACCTGCAATATCATAAAATGCAGTCAGATTCAGATGTGGCTCCCTGTACTGGTACTCATTGTGTATGTGAGATTAACATCATAGCACTTGGCAAACAACTTAATCGCCTAATTAAGTCATCATATGTTGAGGATTCCTTTTGAATGTTTCACCATGCGAACACATTACAACTTAGCAATTTTCAACTCAATCCTATTTATCTAAATTAATCAAGAGAGGAAATCTTGACCATGCAGACCTGATGAGGCTTCAGTTTAGAGGACATGCTGCTTGGGATCCTAACAGGTTCCTCATCTTCCTCCCTGGCAAGATTGACTATATGCCCATCCCCAGCATCTGAGACATCCAATGGGGCTCCAAAGGAAGTTCCAACATTCTCACTCTTTAACTTGCTAGCAGATTGCTCTTGCATGGACTTCAAATGGTCTTGCCTTGCCTTCAAAATATTGTTTATAGTCTAGATAAGATGGCCTCAAACAACCATATATACAATAAACATACAAGACTGAAAGCCCACAAACCTTCTCCATTGCAATCTTGCGCTTAGTTTCCTCACCGAGTTCTGTGTCATCGATAATTCTTCTAATCTTCTTCTTCATTCTTTGCTTGCTGATAACAGGTTTAAGGAATGACCAGGAGCACAGCTTTGGTGTACTAAATAAATTAGGGGAAAAGATCATACCTAACAGGACCACTGGTTTCCAGTCCAGAAAGATCCAGGTTGCTGCTATCTGAATCAGAACTTTCAACACCACTGAGGGCCTTGTCACATTCAGAAATTAAAATTTCCAGTTGACTGGGTACACAGCAGCAACACTGCCAACCAGTGGCTTTAGCTTCTGATAAGCATTCTTCACCTAAATTCTTCGACAAACAATATTTACAGAATAGCAGCTTACAAGAACTACAACTTTGAAGTAGTATGTTTTGTACACACCAAGTGCAATAACCACCAGATACAGGATCCTGCGCAAATGCAAATAGTATCTCCAAGAAATTATTAATGCCTAGTACAAGATATCAGTAGGCAGACCAGATTTTGTTTAAAGTTCAAAATGAAGGTAAGCATTCACCTCAAGGCGATTCTTCTCTATCACAAGAAATCTGCATGGTCCACAAACAGTAACATCCAGTACTGGGTGGCGATGCACATCAGAGGCATTCAACATTTCAGTGCAAATGGTACATTTGAAATCTTTAGGTAAAGTTTTAGCGCTCAGCTTAGGGCTTTGTGATGGGAAGAGATCAAGATCAATGATATCAACCACCTTTTCAACTCTGGCTGAACTACCTTCCCCATCATTTTGTAAAGTTGGCTTGCTATCTATCTGCAATTCATCATCACTTTCAATTATCACAGTTTCTGATCTCCTCTGGAAAAGCTCTTCATCATCTTCACATGTGTGTTCCAATGTCTCATCAGTTTTGAGTTTTTTAAATGAAGGAAGGTCACTTTTAGCAACCTCATGGCATGATGAGTCTAAACCGAAGTTCTCCTGCAAAACAGGAAAGGCTGGATTAGTTGTAACTTGTAAGATATTTGCCCATTAAATTATAGACAAATCATCTATGCATGTTTATAACAAATTAGAAGACACAAAACAGAGCTCAAAACAATTTATCTATAAACAAGTACCTTAGTGCCTCTTGTCCTTTTTCCTTTCAAACGACGCTGCAGGCAATTCATTATTTTTGCATCATCCTCTTCCTTTACCTGCATTAATGGTATAGCTTAGTTTCCCATTAGTTAGGAAAGTACACCCAGGAATCCCCTATCAAGAAAACCCTATCTTGTGCTACTAGAAACCCAACAGCTAAACTAGAAGTGATGATGGTAGCAGTTGGGTTGCAGTGGCGTTACCACTACCAGGTACCAGCAAGCTTGCCCAGATTTGCCAGTGCAACCAGTACGAAAATATAGCCTGGGTTTTATGCTCTGATCTTGAAGGTCAAGTAGTTCCAACAAGACAACAATAGAGCTTGCCATTGATGGTTTAAACAAGTGTGCAAGTACAAGAGCTAACGATTCTTTCCTATCTTTTTAATATTATTTTCTGAGGCCTAATAGAAGGTGATTAGGTTTACAAATAATCTGCTGGTGTCGCTGCAACGTAGCAAAAACCAGTGACATGGCTGCCAACAGTATGAAAACCAGGGATAAAGCAAATATGAAACTATAATATATTAACACCAAACATTGATACTTTGGCATTCACATACTGGGAATAACCAAATAAGAAATAATGTGAGAAGCAGGTGCGGAATTAAGGCATACACAAGCTCAAAGCAGCAACAGGTCCACAGGCTTCAATTAGGCATAGGAGCAATAGAGCAAAAACAAGTGGCATGTTTGCAGTTTTAACTAATTAGCTAGTTGTAGCTGACCTTTCTGTATCTCCTTCTCTGTTCCTCAGAAAGCTCTACTTCGTCTACACCTTTTATATCACCAAAAATACCATCAACTTCAGATATCTCCTCCACCTACAAAATATCAAGAATGATAATGAAGATTTAGAAAGGAAGAACTATGCATGAGGAGCAGATTGAAAAAAAAAAGCATGTCATGTCAGCTATCTAAACTAAAAGTATAATTTTTCAAAAAGATGTAACAAAAAACTTATTTGTCTTTATATCAATAAAGAAAATAGAGGAGGAAAACACTAGCTTTAACTCCTGCAGTAGTGAGTATTGACAGGTACTTCCAATGGCCTACTAACACTGCATGCCATACTTGCGTGCTTGCTGTGATTTACAGGTACTTCCAACTCATCACCATTTATCATGCAGTAATATTATGTTCACTAGAACTGCATATTCAACACAGTTACCACAAAATATACAAACTCCGAAATCAATACCATTTCTGTACATAATATTGTGAACTGTAAAATGCCAAATATGAAATAGTAAAATTGGTCAATGTTGAATGGCAACATATCAGGTGCAAATCAACCTCTCCGTGCAAACTATGCAAACTTCAATCGGGGACCACATGATGTTGATCCAAGAGGACGCTCAAGTGAGGTGGAAGGGTTGATTTGCAAAAGTGTCTCTAATCACCCTTTGCAAATCACCCCTCCCACCTTGCAAATCACTCCTCCCACCTCACTTGAGCGGCCCCTTGAATTAACATCATGTGGCCCAGATTGAAGTTTGCATAGTTTGCACGAAGAGGCTGTTTGCACTTGATATGTTGCCATGTTGAATAGGACTAGTAGGCTTAGTAAATATGAGAGAGTTCCCAATACAATAGACAGTATTCATTACATAAAAATTCGTATGCTTCGCCCTAGTTTGTCCAGTCTCTTTATCTAGAGCATCTCTAGCAGGTTATTCGTACCCCATTACCAAAATACTCTCTCCCTTACCAATGGCTAAATTTTTGTTTTTGGTACTCACTGCTGCAGCAGACTACCAAAAACAATATAAGAGTGAGTCACCTACATATGAGTAAGAGGGAGGTGTGTTTTGGTGACCCAAATTTTGGTATTGGTCATCTGTTGGAACATCTCATATCCCTCAAATCACAGTTTTTTGGTATTGGTGATGAGAATGGGTTATCTGCTGGAGATGCTCATTGTAAGAAAAATACTTTTTAATTCGCAATCCATGCACTTTGGCTCTAAGCTTATTCCCCTTTATTTAAATATATACGGGAGTGGTTTTCCCCTCTGTTAGAGATAGAGTTTTATTCCTCTTATTTCAAAATTAAAAGATAATAGTCAATTAGTCAAAACAAACATGTTTCTAAAAATAAGGAAAGAGGCTAGGATAAATTTCAAGAGATGCATGAATTAGGCTAATAAATAGGTGATCACAAAATAAGAGAAACCAATGAGTTGAAGTGGCACCTCATTAACTCCAGGAAATTGGAGACCTAATGCGGCAGCTTCCTGAGGGGTACTTGCAAGATAAACTGATGCCCAGTTACTGCTACCAAAAGTATTTTCAGCAATCTCCTTAGATTTAATAAATTCATTGAATGAGCTCCAACTGTTTTCCTTGTACTCAACAGAATCAGCATCCCCAACAGGAAGTTTTCCGGCAAGAAAGCCACTAGCACCTTCTTCCAGCATTCTCCCATGTTTTCTGATTGAAGCAGGTAAGGCAAAGTTGAGCTTCAAAAAATAAACACAGAAACAGCCAAATTTTAGCCCCAAAATTACCTTCTTACAGGTCTGCAAGATTGTAGGTATTCATCAGCCTTTCTAATTGATAGGTTAGCTTCTTCAGGCACTTGAAAACCAGCCCAATGGGCCCTGCTCTTCCATGCTTCAGTTTCACAAACATTTGGAACTTGACTTTCGATTGACTTATAGAGTCTGGGAAGTTCAATTCCAGCAGCATCAAGTTGTTCCTGCATCACACAAAAAATAAGTACAAATTTATCTTCAGCCTAATGCATAATATGGGGGCTTTTTAAAATAAAAATCATGTACCAATCAACATGGGAGTAAACTATATGTATCAAATATTCATCAATTATTCAACTTAATATGACTAGCCATATAATCTATAACACAGAAACAGAAAATAGGGGGGGCTGCCATTTTGTTTGTGAGTTAACAAGCCAAGTCCTCCAACAGAATAATACTAAGACCTCCCAAATACCAGAAATGCAACTGTCGTTGTTATACCTAGAAAGACAGTCAATTTGGTTCAGTGCAAATGTTCATATGCATTTATAAACCGCAAAAAATCAGCTCTGGGACAGCGCATACAGATGGCAGTTAGTAATGATGTAGCGTGAACATGCCAAAACACTATCCTACTCAAGGAAAGACATTACCAGCAGAACAGAACTACGGGTCTCCAGATCATCAAGTACATTTTCCCATTGCAACTGGAATTGCTCCATCTCAGTTGAAACAGCTGATTCTAACTATTTGAATGAAAGAAATATATCAGCTTATAGAAAGATAACAATTAAATATTACAAGACAGCTATGAACATGTTTAAAACCTCATCTCCTTGAAGCCTCTCAGATAACTCCAATCTTACTTCAGTTTCAATTTTGTCCAGTGACTCCTTTTCAAGTGACTCTTGCGCTTCAGCTGCCTAAGAGTCACCAGAAACACAATCAGGGAGATGAAAAAGTAAGCTAAAGGAAAAGTATGCAAAAAGTAGAAATAATTACTTTGCTCTCAACTTCAAGAAATTCGTAAACCAATTCTTCAACTTCTTCTTCAGTTAGCGGTACCTGTTAGACATCAAATTTTAAAAGAAAAAGGTACTGTCAAATACTGTTTAACTTGAAATAAAGACTGCTAAATTTCAGTCCACCAAAATTTTAAACTGCTAAGAGAAACTAAATTGTAGTTGATAGGAAGTCTGACTAACATAAGAACGTGTTAAAAAGGTATCAATAATATAGAACAGCATGGCAAAAACAACAATAAGATAAAATAATTATGGCTACAAGAGTTCCCAAAAATGCCATATGAAGTTGCAATATTTCACATTGTGCACTAGTCACATGATATTGTTACCTTTATTGAAAATATCTGATCTCGGTAATACACAACATAACCTTAAAAAACTTAAACAGGCCACCCAAGATATTGAAATGGTGTATTAGATTCACACACCTCAGTGTCTTCGTCACATGCTGAAGCTTGTTCATTATCTGATTCGCGGAGAAAGGATTCATATGAGTCAGCCTCAGAATCGTCATCAGTAATGGAAGTTTCTTCTTTCACATTGTTGTCCATCACAGGCTCCTTATGTTCCTCATAGAGATCATTGCTTACGTTAGTTTTTGCTCCGACTTTATGTTCTTCACTTTGAGAGTCAATAATTATTATATCATCATCTCCTAGATGTCCATTTGGTTGAACAGATTCCATCTTTTTCAACTTGTCTGACAATATCCCATCTTTATTCATATTTAGTACTATTATATATCATTTACTTCTACAGAATCATATATGATTCCATCTTTGCATACATGAACTATTTTACTGCAAAACAGAATATAATACGAAAGTAAAACAAATGAATAAGGAAAAACGAACGCATATTTGCACAGGTAGTTAGGTATGAAACAATATAAATAACAGTAAACGTACACGGACAACAGAAATTAGCACGAATATAGGTTCACTGAAGTTGGATTGACCAGGAGTCCAGGACCCTGTTTACTGCTGGATTTAACATACTGGAACACACACACACACAAAACAAAAAACAAAAAAAAACCTCGACTTGCGGGGGGTAAGACCGCCCCCACGGCTTTTCATTTGAGAGAGAAGACCTTCTCACACAGGTCAAGAAAACCCCCGAACCCCTGTCCCACCCTTACATAGCGGCACTGTTGCCCATGTGAGACGACCAGCGACCTGGGCCGGGCCTTAGACCTATGCTTTGGTGTGGTGACAGACGAAGGGATTTGTTTAACCCCAACCTGAAATTCGCTCCCACGGGGAGTCAAACCCAGGACCTGAGGAGTGCTACTGAGGCCATCTAACCAATCCAGCTACATACTGGAACACAAAGACCTGTTACCTTGATAAATTAAATCATATTCACATTTGATTAACTGCAATGCCAAATATTAAAGCAACCTAGAAACTGTACTGGCCTAAACTGCAGAACGGCATTACTGCATTAGAGGCCTTTAAGAAATACTGTGTCCAACCACAGTACATTAGCAGAGGGTGCGTTTGTAGGTGATTTTTGGACAGCTGCAGCTGCGCAGCTCAGCCGTTCTGCTGTAGGCGTAAAGCCACCAGTTTTTTAATGGCCGGATGGCGGCTGCCAGATGACCACGCGCTCGGCACTCCTTTACTGGTTGCTGAAGCTGTTGTAGTGCTGCAGTAGCTGTAGCTCTGTGGCTGCGCAGCAAGCAGTAACGAACACCTTCAGAATTCTCAAGAACAATGATAGGATGCCCAGTTAGCAAGTGGATAACACGACCTGGTAACTGCAAGCTACAATTGTGAAGTTCAGCTTTGCATGCTAGCTAGTCAAACTCGTAAATGCTGATAGTGCAGCATTAATCCCAATCAAGATAAAGCAGGTCCGCTTTCTTTCAACAAGTATAAGCAAACACCCTAATTTGGTTACATCACCGTCAGTGGGAACATTGCAGGACTAAAAAAATGTCTGTACGTAGGCCATGTTCTCTTTTTTCACCCTTTGAAAAAAAAAAGAGTAAATGCATTACCGGCGGATTGCCTTCTCACCCAGAAGAACTGCACATTTTGGAGAACCAAACAAGACAAGGCAACCCACGCGACAAGGCAATGATGAAATCACTCCACCGCAGAAAGTAACATCGAACCGAACCAGAGGGGGGAAAACCCCAAAATTAGCGAGGAGGACTTGATGCGGGGATGGGGGTGGGGGTGTTCAATCTGACGCCCCAAATCCTCGCAAAACAAACCGCGCCCGTAGTCCCACACCCCCAGTTGAGAAACGGCAAAGCCCCACGGCGCCAACCAACCACGATCCCCCGCGGGCCCCAAGAGAAAGACGAACATCCGAACTCAAAAAACAACCAAACCACGGAACGGATTACTCACAATCGAACAAAGAGTCCAACCCAAGACCGCCTCCCCAGTGAACCGCGAGAAGGGCAGTGCAGCGGCGGGCGGAGGATGCGGCGGTACGGGGACGAAGCGAACGGCCGGCGGTGTCCCGGTCGCCGGAATTGACCTAGGTTTTTGAAAATTCCTTTTAGGGCGTGCGTGATGAAAAAGGTGATCTCACTGACACATGGGGTGGGGGGAGGGGACGGCAGGGGAGGGGTTTTGTTTGTGGGGAAAGTGGGGGGAGGCGAAAAGCGTTTGGAAATTAATGCTTCTTACCGCAGACGCCAGATGCGTCGTCGCGTCGATGACTCCGCACGAGCGGAAAATCCCTTTTTACCGAACGAAACTGTCCGTGACAGGGGAGGAGGAGAGAGCGGTGGAGGGAGATTTTTTTTCTCTAGTACGAGTAGGTTGTTGTGACGGATTTTGAATTTCGGAAAGAGCGGTGGAGAGAGACTTTTTTTTTTTCTTTAGTACTCCCTCTGTCCCAAAATAGATGTCATTCTCGTTTTCCAAGAAAAACAAGATATTTCAACATTAGCTAATTATATATAAAATAATATTAATATCTATAATACATCATTAGTATCATTAGATAGATATTTAGATCTAGTTTTTTAACAAATTTATTAGAGATATAAATATTGCACATATTTTTCTACAAATCGAGTCAAAGTTGAGAAAATAACACGTGCACACATCCCATAACGTCATCCTTTTGGGGACGGAGGGAGTAGGTTGTTGTGACGGATTTAGAATTTCGAATTTAAGCTGTGTTTAGTTTCAGAAGTACTTTTTACTTCCTATTCATCTCCTTATAGAACACGCTTTCCAGAAAATTTATTTTTCACATTTTATATTCATCCCCTCACGTAGCACGCTTCCCCCAAAAAGTACTATTTTTTCCCGAAACAACTAAACACAGTCCTGCAGCGCTCACCGGGTGGTGAGTCGCGTTATGCTTTTAGGGTGTGTTTAGATTGTAGGAAAAAACACTGTAGCATAAGAAAAACACTGTAGTATTCGCTGGGAAACGTGTTTTGTGAGGAGGGAATAGTGAAAAGTTGGAATGAATAGTGAAAAGTTGGAATGAATAGTGAATAGTTGGGAATCTGAACATGGCCTTAGGGTGTGTTTAGATTATACCCATATTTTGAAAAAAAAAAGTTGTACTTTTAGGAAAAACATTGTAGTTAAGTCATGCAAAGCGTGTTTTTTGAGAGAGGAATAGTTGGATAGTGAAAAGTTAGAATGAATAGTGATTAGTTTGAAATATGAACAGGGCCTTATTGGTTTTGTTGAGAACTAAATTTTTGCTCCATGATATGGCTCAGGTCATAGGAGCACCACTAGCACAAGATAAAAAACTAAATTACACTTTTTTTCCTAACTTTTTTCTTTGTGTTTGGCAACGAAAACGTGCTATGCAATAGACATTAATACAAACGTAGGAAACAAATTATCAAGCAATGTTAAGAAATTATATACCTAAGAAGGTGTACGATGTCAATAATACGGATAGGGTATTTTCTTATGATTAAGAAAGTTTATACCCTAAGAATAAACAATTAAGAATCATTTACGATTATCAAAGGCATAGTGTAACGATCAAATGATAATTTTTTTGGTTGTTCCTATGCATTTTGGTGGTACTCGGAACCGTCGCAAGATCCTCTAGATGTGGACTGCTTTCCCTATATATTGGAAATGTATTTGCATATGTTTTTTTATCTGTCTTTATATAATCTCCTAGTTGAATACTTTAAGCTCAATCGAATTCATGTACATTACATAAACACTAAAACATTCAACCAGCTTATATAGTAATAAGTTGCATATATGGTGAAACAATTATATGGCATTGTTACATAGAACAGTTAAACAATTATTACAAATTTATCTACAACTAAACATATCATAAATTTGGAAATGGCCAAATTTTGGTAACCTAACTGGTTTAAGATTTGACTAACATTGTCTACCAAGATGAATCAAGGTGGCTAAAGTTGAAAGATACAAAGACATTTTTTTTTGCACGCAACCAAATTGTAGCCAATATGAAGGGCGAACATGGTGTAGCGGTAGTGCCTTACCGTCTGTAACCGGAACGTCCAAGGTTTGAGCCTCAGCCTCTGCACTTTGTGCAGGTATGACTGTGCGCATACATCCCTTCTCCAGACCCCGCGCTGTGCGGAGCCTACGGCACTAGGTAGTAGGTACGCCCCTCTTTTTTAACCAAATTGTAGCCGACTTAGTTAAAGTAATTTGGCATCTGAAGTTTGAATTTGAACACATTGACACAAAACAAACATGCACTGCAATCATACTATGAGAGTGCTTTATCGAGCATCGACAGGCTACTTTCTATTGCCTTTTATTTCCATATAAAAAAAACTAGACCCGATAGAGGTACGAGTCTCGGGGTTTTTCATTAGGAAGGGAGAATATTTTTCCGAGTCTACAAAAATTCCCGAACCCTACGTCAATGATGATTTTTTAACCAGCCTCATAAATCCGTTTTAGATACTTGGACATATATATGGGGAACCCATGTATTCAGCTGTAATAAAGCTTATAAAAGCCTTATAGGAACTTTGCCTGCATCCCCTATCTTCAAATGGTTATGGAATTCCCGAGCTCAACATACGCATAAATTCTTTTTCTGGTTAGTGCTGCGAGACAGGATTAATACCATAGCTCTGCTGCGAAGAAAGAATATGCACTTGGATTCATACAATTGTGTTCTTTGCGTAGAGAATGTGGAAGAGGATATCAAGCATCTCTTTTTTTGTTGTCCATTTTTGAGTACCTGTTGGTTATACCTTAACATTCAGTGGGACACGTCGCTTGACTTCCAGACTATGATGTTGTGTGCTAGGGAAAGTTTCAACTCGGTTGTTTTCAGGGAAGTGGTTATAATGTCAATGTGGGCAATCTGGACCCAACATAACATCATTATCTTCGATGAAGGATTTCTGTCATTTGCGTGGTGGCGTAGAAGTTTCTTTGATGGTATGAAGGCAGTTACCCTCCGAGTTAAACCGCGCATCAAAGGTAAGATCCTCATTTGGCTGAGTAGTCTTTAATTCTTTCTTTGTTTTTTTTTTGTTCTTGGGCCTGGGGCCTTGTAAAATGTATATAAATTGTACATATGTGTCTTTTTAATAAAAAGAAAAAAGAAAGGTAGGAGAATCCTACCGGTTTCCTAAAAAAAAAAATCTGTTTTCGTGAGGAATTAAATCCAGGTCTACTGGTGTGATCATACCACCAATCCTCTAACCACCATATCAAAGGTAGGGCATTCAACCAAAGCCACTATCCATTATTTATGCTAAACTACATTTCTTGAATCTGCAAGGAGTTTTAAAAACTTTCATAACATACCTTAGAGCCTATTGGTAGGGATCCATATTATCTAAAAAATGTTTTATGTGTAGATTCTCATTCAAGATGTTTCTGTAGTGAAACAAAATCATTTATTAAAATCGTTTGGGCACTAATGGTTTCATATCCATATTCTCCATCAAATGAACTAAAATTGGTACAAAACATTTTTATTCTTTTTGCTTAGTGTTCAAATGAAATATTCCTTGTTTCCCCCATTTGGTATAGATTCTGCCGAATTTAGCAAATCATAAATGATTCTTGGCTGGGAGATGGCGAATTTGGTTGCAAACCTAACAGCCCCTGTTAGCCAATTACTAATGACATTTTATGCTACTGTGATCCATGCCAGTGAGTCTACCGAGATGGTAATGGTATAGATAGCCCGTCCTGCAACAACTTTCCAGAGCAAAAATAAGGACTATTAAATGAACAACCTTGCTCCTTACAGCACTGATTATTGAGTTATTCACACAAATAACGATTATCCAGCTAATCAAGTTCAAATATTGATGAGTACAAACTTTTTCTTACCCCCCATCAGGGGTGACAAATACACAATCACTTTATTCCCCAAATCACTATTTGTAGTGATTTGGAAACAATACTAGCACAAATTTGAAGCTATAGTTACATGACGTCCTTAGAAAGCAAGTTATGGGACGGGATCCCCCGAGCATTCGTGAGCTCATCCACCCCGTCTCCCCGCTCGAATACAGCAGCCGCACCCATCCCAGAACCTGCATATCCATCATCAGAATATGTGAAGATATGTATAATCTCCACACAAAAGCATCCATGTAATGTAGGTAAATGAAATGGCGAAGTAATTAACTATGTACCTATGCACATAGAAATCACTCCAAAACGACTATCCTTGCCACGACGCTTCATCTCATTGAGAAGAGTACTGACACATCGTGCTCCTGCCAAGAAAAAGACAGAAATGTTAATGCTGTCGTCAAGTCAAAACACCCTACATCTCACAGGTCTTCACAGTTTTGGGTGGATGTTAAAAGCACACACTTATTCAAATAAAACATTGGGGGACATAATGAGCAGAAAACAAATACCTGTGGCACCCAACGGATGTCCAAGAGCAATTGCACCTCCATTGACGTTGACTTTTGTAGGATCAAGTTCCAACTTTTTGCAGCAGTACACATACTGAGATGCAAAAGCCTATGGACAAGAACAAATAATATCATCTGGCAATTTTATATTTAATTGATTATTGAGAGGAAGAACTCAAGAACAACTGGAAATATACCTCGTTGATTTCAAAAAGGTCAATGTCACTAATTTGGAGGCCGGCAGCTTTCACTGCTGCAGGGATTGCAACAGCTGGACCAATACCCATTACAGCTGGATCAACTCCAACTGCCGCAAAGCTCCTACATTTGCACATTCAGCTATTATGATGGGCCTCTTAATAGAAATTAACAAGTTATTAATGATACCACAGACCTAAAGTGTTGAACAACAAGGTTGCTCATTAAAACTAAGGTGCTTAACCATCTTTAGTTCCAGTATATGAAAATTTTGGTCCCAGCATGGTGCAAATCGTACAGGGATAGTAATCATACCTAAAGACACCAAGAATTGGAAGACCCTTTCTCATAGCAACATCCCGTCTCATTAGCAAGACAGCCCCAGCGCCATCACTCACTTGGCTAGCATTCCCTACAGTTAAGCAACACTAAGGTTTAGAGTGGATACAAAACATCGGCATACAGTTTTATTTCATTTTTACTTACCAGCAGTAGTGCTGCCATCCTTCGAAAATGCTGGTTTGAGTTTTGAAAGGATTGCCAGCGAAGTACCAGCTCGGATTCCATCATCCGCTGAGATAACGATCTCCTTTTCCTCACCAGTTTTTGGATCCACAATCTTCATAAGGTGATAATGATGTCAGCATAACAAAAGAAACAAAATATTTCAACTTCAAAATTTGATCGATTCTTCAACAGTTAACATAACTATTTCAGAAGATAAGCTGCATTACCTTTGTATGAACAGGCACAATTTCTTCTTTGAATTTACCAGCAGCAGCTGCAGCAGCAGCCTTTCTGTGAGACTCAACCTATGCATCAGCAGATAAAAAGAATAAGAGAAAGAAGCATATTGTGTGACAATAACTTTCACTCATGCACAAACAAGTAACCATGAAAGGGCAATAAGGCAACTTACAGCTGCCTGATCTTGTTCCAGCCGTGTTATGCCGAATCGGTGTGCAACGTTCTCAGATGTGAGGCCCATTGGGAGAAGGCAATCACGTGCTTGAGAAAATAGCTCAACCTAAAACAAACAAATAATCAAACAAAGATGTTTGCACATGCATACAAAAATGCTCCTTGCTGTACGCTTACTTTGGGATTCACTTGACCATCAATGCGAACTTGGTTCACTGTCATGGACTCCAGGCCAGCAGCAATACCTTCAATGCAGAGAATAAACTCAATTCACCAACAAATCCAAACTAAGGTTACCTAAATCAGACAGAATGAAATCTTACCGATATCATAGAGCCCTGCTTTAATAGCAGCAGCAACATCTGCAACTGCCTGAAGACCAGAAGAGCATTGCCTGTTTACAGTCTTAAGAGGAACAGTGTCTGCATCCACCCAAACAAGTTGATAAGGTGGGACGATTGTGGTCCGAATCACAGTAAGATGCAACAGAGAAAACGTCGTTACCAGGGAAACCAGCATACAGTGCTGCCATTCTACATTCGATTGCCCTCTGGGACCCAGGAGCTAAGACAGTACCAACAACAATGTCTCCAACTTCGCTAGGGTTCAGCTTTGTTTTATCTACCAGAGCCTATGATTTGAGAAACAAAGCATATGAGAGGAGACCCAAGACAACAACATGCAACCGATTCATGGATTTAATAATAACTAAATAACGAACCTTGAACACAGGAACCAAGAGGTCCTCAGCAAATGTATCCTTGAAACCCCCTCTCTTGGCCTTGCAAATCGCTGTCCTGTATGCACTGGAGACAGAAAGGGTATGCAGTTTATCAAAATTTCTTTCGTATGTAACAGAAAGAAGTAACAAAAAGGAGGAAAAAACAATTCTATCCAGAAAATATTACAGTTATCATGAATCTAATGGTAAGATTCAATAGCTAGGCTTATCCATCTTAACCATGACACTCTCTAGCCGTCTACTGTTCTAACAGATTACTAATGACTTCTGGAAAAGAGAGTTCTTCTAAGCCCAGATTTACACTCGAGTTGACTAAAAGCCAGAACCCAAAATTCGGAGCAACTTATGGAGGTGCAGCTGCATTCGCCGATCACACCTTCCACAATTCCATACAGTACTATCACAGGTACCGCTGGACAAATTATCCTATAGGTTAGGAATCATCGCAGGACAAAGGCCACTGAAAACCGAAAACAATTCTCACTCACACCAGTCGCGATCGAAAGCTTTAATTAAGATGAGGCCGCCTGCCGATCAAAGCACAAAGGCCAGGAAGCCGAATCTACTTACGCGACGATGACGACGTCGTCGGCGAAGGCCGCCCTCCGGTGGTACGCCGCGCTGTCCCCCGCCGCGCACGCGCTCGCCTGCCACGCAACAAACACACACGCGCGGAGCGCGCAGAACCGTCCTTGGTCAGTCGCAGATCTGTGTCCGGATGAAAACGTCGCCGAAGCGATCGGGGCAGCACGCCCGGATCGATCCGAGCGCACGAGGGGGAAGAGAGATTGGGAAGGATGGGATCCTCACGGAGACGGCGGATGGGGCGGGGCTCGGCGCCGCCGCCGGGTCGAGGTGCCGCAGCAGGACCCGCTGCCTGTCGATGGCCTTCTCCATTGCTGCCCTCGCTCCTCTCGTCGTCACTCGCTGCAGGTACTCGCGCAGGGCTGGATTGCTGGAAGGGGTGGGGAGGTGGTTGGGGGTGATTTTGTAGGAGAGGGAAGGTCGGGTAGGTGGGGTC
Source organism: Digitaria exilis (assembly GCA_015342445.1). NCBI lineage: Eukaryota > Viridiplantae > Streptophyta > Magnoliopsida > Poales > Poaceae > Digitaria > Digitaria exilis. The sequence continues at coordinate 2,826,456 of JACEFO010001669.1, read as the reverse complement.
GGGAAATCGCGGAGGTTTTACAACGAAGTTGCGGTGGCGCCGAGGCGCGAGCGACGGCGAGCCGGTGGAGGTGGAGTCGCCTCGCGCGGAGACTTGGGATTGCTCCGCTTCGAGGACTCGAGTTGGATTGGAGCTGCCTCAAAAAAAAAAAAAAAAAAAGGACTCGAGTTGGGAGTTGAGTAGGAAACCGCCAGACGCGCGCCGGCCGCCGACCGTTCTGACGGGATCTTGCGGTGAGTAGTACAGTAGTGCCGGACCGTGAGGACAGAACGGACGGACTGAACGGACGCGCCGGGAGTCTGGTCGTGCCGTCGTGGACGGAGATCGGAGGAATGAGTCGCGATCCCCGTTCTCCACGCGGGGCACGGCCCGGCCGGCACGTCTTCTCCGTATTGTAGAGTGTAGACTCTACGAAAGAGGGGCTACACTAGCGACTGCAAGTTAAGCAGTGGCGGCGGCCTAAGCGCCGGCGCCTGATATTTTTTTTTCTAAAAAAGAAATTTCTGATTTTTGTGGAAGATACGTACACACAAATATACACAGTTGGCGGTCCTTTTTTACATGCAGATACTTATCAAATTTTAAGTGCTAATAAAATATTATTAGAATATCTCAATGCCATTTTAATATACTATTAAGAAAGATATTATGTTCGGGTGAATTATATATTTATTCCAATATTTTTTTAAAAAAAAGATATATAAAGGGAGTATGCTAGGCTACTATTTTCTCAAAACAATAAGCCAAACAGTTGGCATTACTGCCAGCCAGCAAGGAATCAACAAGGCAACAACAAGATCTTCTAGGATAACCACAGATTGTATAACTGAAGTAGGATATGTAAATTATACGATTCCTTGTCGTGTCGCAACACATGAGCTTGATGCTGCCCGTCAGTCCCACACCACCAGCCAGCGCTGGCTGCAGTGAACAGGCCTTGAGTCACAATAATTACGTCTCTACGGTAATATTACAAAATGGTTGATCGAGAGAATAAAAATTTTAACTACTCTGAGCTCGATCCTTTTAAAGCGTACAATAATGAACACACCCGATACGTTTTTTAAAATGAATGCAGCCGATCGATCTCACATGCACATGTGCGAGCGCACATGCACATTACTTATAGATAAATAAATCAATATTATCTATTATTTTAATTGTCTTTCTCGTATATTATATCAGCATCTATAATGTGTTACTTTTTAAATTGTCTCATGCTAATTCAGATCTATCAATTTATACATAAATATATATCATGGGTTGTATAACACCAAGAACTTAGGGCATCTGTGGTGGACGATTCATGACTGACTCAGGAGCCAACGTGGCTAGTGGATGAACCGTTCAACAGCTAGAGAATACCGATTCCAAGAGAGGAGAGAGAAGAATCAATTCAAGATTATGAAACGGTTCATACTTCATACCGAATAAAAAGAATTGCTCCATCTACTATGGCGTTTGTGAGGAAGACAATGGGTAATAAAGTATGATTTTCTATTCTGCAGTGGGCCTCATAGATCATGATTTAATGATGTGATAGTTGGGGAGAAAAATTAAAGTGGGATTCAATGCTTGCATGGAGAAAATGAATGGATGCTCTTATAAAATGGCAGTATCTTATTCTGCAGTACGTTACCTTGCAAAATACAAAAGACAACTTTACGATGGTACTGTGGCCTATGCACTGGCCAGGATAGCAGGAGGTCCGCAGTTACCCCGATGGGCCCATGTGGCCCAGACGAAACAGCGTCATCTGGGCCGCAGTTCCCCGTGCTCAGTTCCCCCACTCTCCCTCCCTCGTCGCCAGCCGACGGCCGCCGCCTCCCCCCTACCTATCCGCAGCTTTGCCCCGGGCAATCTCTCCCACATCCCACCACCACGCCATGTCGGCGGCGGCCCGGGTGCTTCCGAAGGCGGTGACCTTCGTTACAGGAAACGCCAAGAAGCTGGAGGAGGTCCGCGCCATCCTCGGCTCCTCCGTCCCCTTCCAGTCGCTCAAGATCGACCGTGAGTCCTCTCTATTTCTCCGCTCCATCTTTTGCGCCCCCGCATCTGCAGCCTTACACGAATAGCATACATACTAGTCTAGTATAGAGGATTTTAGCGCGAGGGTTTGGGTGCGGCGGACGATCGAAGGGGGGTGCATCGCTTAATAGCTGTGGCCCGTTGAGAAATCGACATACACTGATGCATTAACGCGGGGGCGTGGTCTTGTTGGATTAGATCAGCTAATACCACTGATGGTTCCGAATGCTTTGGATTTGCAGTAACTGGATATTCGGGATAGGGAGCATCATCTGCCCTTTTGTTTTACCATTTTTTATGATGTTAGTAAGATATAGTAATTCGATACAGAAGCTTCAAGAGGGTTGCAAGATGACTTTCTGTTCCATTCAATTCAGAAAATCATGCAACATTTAGGTAGCAGTGTAGCACACCTTACAGAGTATCTCCAGCATATTACTCATATGTCATATCCCATTACCAAAGTGCTTTCTCTCCCCCTTACCAATAGCTATATTTTTTGTTTCTGGTACTCACTGCTGCATCGGACTACCAAAAATCATATAGGTAAGAGGAGTGAATCATCTACATATTAGTAGGAGGGAGGTGTGTTTTGGTGACTACAAAATTTTTTTTGGAAAAAGTCTATATCAACCCCCACCTATAGAGGGTGGACTACATACCCCCAACCTATGAAACGGTCTATATCACTCCCTGAACTTCTCAAAACCAATCGTATTACACCATAAACCAATTTTGAAAAATCATAGTAAATCACAAAAAAATCATAAAATGGAAAATCAAATTGTGTTCGACACTGAACATAAAATATGGTATGTTTTAATACATTTTTATACAACTATGGAGAAAAGCATAGATCTAAAGCTATAGTGAAAAAAATGTACTAAAGCATACCATATTACATGTTCAATGTGTATATCTACTCATTTGGAGTCCAACACAATTGGATTTTCTATTTTATGATTTTTCTTGTGATTTACTATGATTTTTTAAAACTGTTTTAGGGGGTAATTTGATCGGTTTTGAGAAGTTCATGGAGGTGATATAGACCGTTTCATAGGTTGGGGGGTTATGTAGTCCAACCTACATAGGTTGAGGGGTGATATAGACTTTTTCCAAAAAAAATTTGGTATTGGTAATCCCTCAAGTTTTTTGGGATTGGTGATAAGAATGTGTAATCTGCTGGAGATGCTCTTAAAAAATACAGATATATAGTCAGATGGGACTGCGTTATGCGCTCCAGGTTGAATATACTTTTAAGTGTAACCGACATGTGTTTTAGATACTGATGACCTGGATTCTTCACACAGCCCCACGATTATTTTCTTCTGCATTCCAAGATTAACGCTATTCATTAAGAATAAGCAATCACAACTGTTAAGATTAATAGGAGGGGCTATTAGTGATGGACACACAATTCAGTCAAACATTCATAGGCAGTTCAGTTCATGGAGATTGATATGTGGGCTACCTGCACTTACGAATTGAGTTCCTGATATCCTACACTGTGTCTGCCAAATGACCAGAATAGGGAAATATCAAATCAAATATTACAATTCTAGTATTCTAGTGGAACTCGTGCCATACACACCCCACCACCACCACGACATACAAATTAGTTACGAATGAACACAGTATAGGTGTTTCATGCTTCAAATTTACTATATGTGTTGTCATTATTTTCTTTCTTAATAGAGAAACTAAGATATTTCTGTACTTGATGTTTATTAAATTTGAGTTTGGCAGTGCCTGAACTGCAAGGGGAACCAGAGGACATATCCAAAGAGAAAGCACGAATGGCTGCATCTCAGGTATTTCCATGTTTCTAACCACTGTATGCTGAGATAGAAATCCAATAAAATAGCTTTCTTGTTTGGTTAAATCTGGATCCTGTTCTTCATATAGGTGAATGGGCCTGTACTGGTTGAGGACACGTGCCTATGTTTCAATGCACTCAAAGGCTTACCAGGTGATTGATTTGCATTGTTCTCCAGTTGACTTCTAAATAAATTTATCATGCCGAGCTTGACATTCATTACCTTTCTGTTGCAGGACCCTACATGTAAGTCATTTCTTGCACAAGCATTGTACCGTTATGATCTTGTCTCCAAGTTACACATGATAAGTATCATTGGCCAACATAACTCATTGATAGACTTCTCCTAACAAAAACCGAATTGATAGACCGTATTCTTGATCTTGAAGCCTTCAATGCCATTATTAATATTTTTTTGTTTGTTTGGATATCCTGCATACATGGAATGAATGAACAGAAAGTGGTTTCTCGAGAAGATTGGCCATGAAGGTTGCAGAGCTAACTGACTCTTATCTCTATTTCTGGTTCTGCCATGTTTGACCAAATAACCTCACGTGTGTGTGTGTGTGTGTGTGTGTGTGTGTGTGTGTGTGTTTTGCAATTATAGGTCTGAACAACATTTTGAAAGCTTATGAAGATAAATCAGCATTTGCTATGTGCATATTTTCTCTTGCTCTTGGACCAGGAGAGGAACCACTTACATTTGTTGGAAAAACTGCGGTAAGATACCATTTTTTGCTCATGGAGTTATCTTCTGAAGGCTAACTTTGTACCATTTTTTGCTCATGGAGTTATCTTCTGAAGGCTAACTTTATTCCTAGAATCCTTTGTCTGGTGTTGCTGTTAGGAAAAAAAAAAAAAACCATACAGTACTAACAGTAGTCAGAAATGTGCAGCTGCCTTTGGAAGTATAGTCTAGGAATTTCTTCCAAGTAGGATTTTGATGAATTCATATCTTTTTTGGCATGTCATTTTTTAAGACTGGCTCTCATTTTATAGGGAAAAATTGTACCCGCTAGAGGGCCTAATGATTTTGGATGGGACCCTGTATTCCAGCCAGATGGTTTTGAACAAACGTGAGTTTCATGCTTTCATTTGATATTTCCTGATCCTCTTATTTACTGAGATTCTGCTATGTAATGCAGCTATGCTGAGATGCCAAAGTCAGTAAAGAATGAAATATCTCACAGAGGGAAAGCCCTTGCTCTGGTGAAAGAACACTTTGCATCGGCCAACTATACAATACAGAGCGATGGCTCAGCTTGAATTTGTTTTTTTATTCCCATATGTTGGAATCATTGAATCAGGAAAATAGAATGGCCATATGGTTGAACATCACATTGCGGAATGTAAACTGAACATGTCGAGATTGTAGTCTCTATGCTGTTGACTGCATACTTGGTGTCAATTATGAATTGCACGCCCATTTCCATATCAGAAATCATCATTATAATATTAAGAAGTACACTTTCTTAACAATCAATCAACTAGCAATTTCTCCATACACAGTACCACCCCATACAAAGAACGAAAGCCAGACGCATTCAGATTTTCACACGAAAGACTTCACACTATCTGCACTTCTGCGGCTACAGAAGACAGCAACAAACCATTGCAAACGGCAACATAAAACTGCCATTGTCTAGGGTCTTCTGAGCTTAACGTGGAGAGGCATCTCCTTGTAGGACGTGACTCGTTCCCGGGCCTGCCGGAGCGGCCTTCCAAGAGAAGATCTGCGCAGGAACTGTTGCCCGGCCCTCTCACTGCCAGAAGAATTATCTGGATCGATCTTGCAGCTGCTAATGGCCAGCTGAACGTCCTCTATCTCGAACAAATCCTCTGAGCGGGCGCTTGGCTGCGGCATTCTCATGGACTTCCTGCAGAGAGGTCAATATTCTTAATAAAACTCAGTTGCTAAATTGTTCTGCTCAATTGTTGCTTCTAGTTTCTGATTGAGCTTGGTGTTTACCGTCTCTGCGATGTCTCCTTATCCTTTGGCTGTGCCAGTTTCGTTGACGCCACAGGTCCAAGAGCTGTGAAACATGGGGCATTCAGTTAGGTATTTAGATGAAGTCGATAGTAGGTCAAACGGCGTGTACGGGCAACAAGAGTTGGAGATTACATCGAGATCTAAGCATCCGTTTCCTGCTGGCGTTCCCTGACCTCTGGATGCTGCCCACACGCGATGCATCCGAAGCCGGTTCTGGGTCGACGACATTTTCATCCTTGGTCTGCGTAGCTCTGTCAGGCAACCCCAGATGCTGCGTCCTCTGGGTGTTTATGTTGCGCCTCTGCATGGCCTTCTTTACATCCTGTGGCAAGAACACGAGCATCAGCATTGCATCCAAGAGAACGGCAGGAGGCAGATCTGAAAGCAAGGCACCGATTAGACAAAATAGTGTACTGGAACCGACGCACCTCCAATTCAGATGTTTTCGCTTTAAGGGCGGCTCTTGAGCACGCAAGATCATGTTGCAACGCTTTCAACTTCAGTGGAAAAAGAAAGCCAGGTTCAGATTCGTTCTTAGCATGTTATGAGCAATCTTACAGAGACTGAAAAATTCATACTACAATTATCAAAGCGTACTTACCCTATTTCTTCCAAGATTAATCTCCTGTAAAATTAAGACAACAGAAAATTTAAATAAGCCACATAACATATGATTAGTTGCAATGACTTCGACCAAGAACTGAACATCTCCTGAAATTTAGGTGAAGAACATACCGCCGTCATCTGGGAATTGGCCTGCGCGATCTCCCAGTTAGCAAGACGCAGCTTCTGAATATCATCCCGCAGCTTCTGAATCTCAGCCCCGCTCAACTGTATGATCTCGCTGCAAATACGGCCAACCAAATCGAATTGAGTTAGACCAAACCGTTGCATACCAACCGGTCACCGCACGGGACTAACTGATGGAAAAAATTTGCAGAGCAGCGTGCGGAGGCTTACTCTCTCTCCGCGAGGTGCCCCAGGAGATTCGCGTTCTCCTGAAACAGAAACAGTTCCGCGGAACAGGAAAAAAGAATAACACCGAGGTAAGCCACACGCCAAGTTATAACAAACAGGAGGCCGTGTTGATGGATGGGTCACGGAATGGGAATCTTGCCTTGAGTAGCTGCGCGAACCCCTCAACGCCGGCGGCGCCGGGCGCCGCTGCAGGGCACGCCGACTCATCCGGCACGTCGGACGGATTGCGCCTGTTCAGGTTGGTGATGTCGCAGAGCGTCTTCCTCCTCGCGGCCTTGCTCTTCGGAGCCGATGTAAGAACCGCCGCCAGAGCCTTCTTGGACGGCGAGGCCGCCGGGGGCGAGACGGCTGGCAGGGGTGCGAGGACGGGCGCCTCGACCTCCATAGGCTCAGGCTGTATGTCAATCACGGCGAAGGGAGGGAGCACAGCGAGCGAGGAGCAACACGCGGGGAGAGAGGGAGGGAACGGAGCGGGGAGAAGAGAGAAGCTGTTGGATCGGGGGAGGTCCGGAGATTTGGGAGCTTTTGGGTGTTGATCGCGGCCTCGCGGGGTTGGAGACGGAAGAGGGCGGCGCAACGGCTAGTTGGAGGGCAACGGCTATTTGTGGGGCAGGGGGCGAAAGCCGAAAGGGGAGCGGCGCAGCGTTCAAACGGGAGGGGTGGGTGCCGTCCCGTGCCGAGATCGGACGGCTCGAGACATGGTAAGCGGGCAAGATGAACGGCTCTGCTTTTAACTGGACGGTATGCCACCATAGAGTTGGAGAAGGGTCCGGTCGCGTCATTACGGTACCTTTACGGTTTATAGGCATGGTCTGATTGCAATTTGAGACGTTGTCTCTCCGCTTATCACGAAGATTGATTAACGACGTAAAAACTCCAATACTAAAATAATAATCTGGCACTCTAGCATAACTGAAACATTAGGTAAAAAGTATGGGGAAAACTATGTTCAAAGGAAAATATATGTTGTACTTTGAACTTCCGGCCTTCGCCCTTCGCCCTGTAAAGAGATAATGGCCCTGTTCGCTGCACTGCTGCTGCGCTGCAGCTGCTAGCTGTTGAGTTGCGGCTACTGTTGCTGCTGCTGCAGCTGTTAGCTGCAACAGCCCTAACGGCTAGCAGCAGCAGCCCAGCGAACAGGGCCAATGATACTTGTAGCATTGTTGTTGCGACAAGTTGAGAAGGCAAAGCCTGGCACGAGGCAGTAGTCTTTGGTTGGGAAAAATTACCACCATTGTTAAGTACATTTTATGTTTTTGACTCGTAACATGATCCACTTTGAACGTGGTAGTCCTTATTCCATCTGTTTATGATCTTCTCCGCTTCATTCGGAGTTTCGGACGATGGCTGACCTCATTCGGAGTTTCGGACGATGGCTGACCGCATCTATTAGCATGATGAGCGCCAACCGATGAGTGGATGGAGTTTACCAATAGACGTACACTGGAGTTTCAGAATATGGCTGACAGCATGACACCATCTATTAGCCTGATGAGCACCGACCGACGGGTGGATGGAGTTGACCAACAGGTGCTAAATCATCACGTGTTTCAATTGCCAATCCTACCAACTTTTTTTTGGTTTTTAAGCTTTTTTGAAAAACACTTAGATCGGAGCCACGGATCTTGGCGTCGAGCTCGGCACCAAGATCCATGGCGTCGAGCTAGGCGACAAACTTGTGGCCCTGGGCAGCTCTCTCAGTGTATGTCGTGCTCTCTTCTCTCTCGCTTCTCAGCCGCCGCCGCTCACCGCCACTTTTAGACACCGGCCTCTGCTGTTTCCTTCCGCAGCGTGCTTCTCCGCCCAGCCTCCCCCCCCCTTCGCCCACCAGCCGCTTGTGTGACCTACGGTTTTGATGCCTCTTTTTACGAACCCTACGACTTACGCCTACGAACGTGCAAACCTCCATGCGATTGGAAACAGGCTTTTCAGCGCGTGGTCCGATTCGAAATAGGCTTTTCAACGCGCGGGGTCCAATCGTCTAGTACAGAGAATTCATTGCTCAACACCACCGCACAGTATGACATCGATTTGGTGTGAGTTAGGGGGGAGAGGGAGGAGGTTGTTGTTTCTTCAAATGCGGGCACATGGGTAATTATTATCACTATTCGTTTGTCAAATATGTTGATGTTATTTGTTGCCACTTACAACAGTTTTTTTTTATAACAATCTTCTAAAGCTCCAAAGAACCGTGGGTTTGTTAGGTGGGTTGATCCTCGTCCTATTTAGCCTCATCAGGAGTACATAAAACTACTTGGAGCATCGTATTTTGGATTTGCAATTTGATATCGCAAAAGAAAGTGAGGAAGCGACCTTTACAGAGAAAAGAAAATTCGACGATATACCACACCCAAGACAGCTGACAAACAGAAAATATTCAGATGCAGATACCATGTCCTTTATTGCGGGCGTGCAAAGAAAAAGGTGCGTCGCTCGTCTTGACAATGAAGATGAGGGGCACATCAAGTTCGCGGGGCACTGCACATACATCAAAGAAAATGAGCATTGCAAGTTTGCAACTTCAGCTAAGAGACTACTAGTTGAATAAATATGGTTCTTGTTTTCAGGTGACGATGTTTGGATCGGGAATTCGGGATGAGTGGAGATGGGAACTCCTTGGGTCGGAGCTGCTCCAACAGCCATGTCGTGCGGCACTACGCTCTCGGTGTGAATCGCTACCCCTCTGCCTTTGCTAAACTTGGGCGTCGACTCGTACCGCGACCTGCGCCGGACGTCGTAAACCAGCTTCCTCCGGCCATCGCAGAACACAATCTTCTCCACTCGATCCTCCGCTGCGACCAGCCCGACGTTCCCAAGGTAGCTCGACGGCTTCACCACGTGGAGGGGCGTGGTGCACCCGGTGTCGAACCTCTGCGTCAGCCACCAGTCCCCGGCTCGGTAGTCCTCCTCGAGCACCCACACCTCCACCACGCCCTCCGCGAGGCCACGTAGGAGGCACAGCTTCCCTGACAAGGTGGTTATCGCTTGCTGCACGACCACCACGTCGCCTGCTGCTATCATCTGCCGCGGCAAGGGCATGGAGCCAAACTCCTCTGTACCCGTGTCGAAGACCAGCAGCTCCTCCTGCCCTCGGAGCATGTCACGCCAGTGCAGCCTGCCGTGCACGGTGGCGGAGCTCGCGCACAAGTTGTAGCCGGCCACGGTTTGCAGCGTCGCCGTGTCGGCTTCCGTGGACATCGGGATGTCTCGCCAGTCCGATGCGGATGCACCGTCCACTCGCATCAACCGGAAGCAGGTCGTGACCGGCGCGTCGTCGTCGTCGTCGCCGATCGCCTGCTGGCTCGTGCAGTGCAGGAGGTGGAAGATGCCCGTGACCGGCTGCGAGTAGGCGCCGGCGACGTAGCCGCGGGTGTGGCGGCGCGGCGCAGGGGCGGAGACGACGGTGCGCGCCCCGGTGAGCGGGTTGACGAGCGCGTGCAGGGACGGCACGAGCTCCACGCACAGGATCCCATCCCAGGACCGTGTCGTCTCGGGAGCTCCGCGACAAAGGCCAGGTAGAGCGACGCGGAGGACCTTGTTGGACTGGCCGACGTGGCTGCTGGCGGCGATGTCGATGGTAAGGAGGAGGTCTGAGGTGGTGGCTCCGGGCTCGCTTGTTGGCGTTGGCGATGGTCCAAGAGAGGACGACGGGCGAGGACGACGACGCCGTGGCGTTGTGAGCGTCGGAGGTGAGGTCTCGCCACGACCTGCACACGGCGCGGAAGCGCCAGAGGACGCGGGCCGGGAGGCGGAAGAATATCTGGCCGAGCACATCGTGGGGGAGACCGCCGCCGCTGGGGCTGCCCACGACGGATTCCATGGATCGGATGTCGTACAGGCCTGCAAAGGGTATGTGACTCGGATCGCTTGGTGCGTCACGAAAGGTTTATGTCATCAGGTCTGTCCCCGAGAAAGGAAGCCAAATCAAGCCATAGTTCCAGTTCGGCCGTATCTGCCTGGGGCTAGTCGCTTTCGATCAAACATCAAAGTCTCATAAAATCTATGAATTGCTTACGTAATTAATGAATTATAAATAATTAGTAATAAGAATTACAGCACGCGGGATACGGAGGCCTCCAAGAACATCTCGCCGTTCGACTTCCTTCTTGCTCCTCACTCAACCCCTCGCCTCTTCCGTCCTTTCCGGCTTCCGCCCCGATTCACCGATTCAACGTCCCCGGAGCCTACACCGCCTGTCGCTTTCTCTCCCAACGTTGGATACTTTGAAGTTGGATGTAAGGCCGTGCACTAGTGTTGAATGTGGAACGCCAGGAGCCCAGGACTCACTCAACACGATCTTAACTGCTTCCCGATTCCTTCGGCTCCTGCATGTACTCCTAGCATCTAGGGATTTAGTTAGTAACGATCGGCCACTGCGCACTGGCCTCCTGTATATGTACTCGATTCTTGCAGTATAGAAAATAACGAATGTGCTTTCCTGTTTATTTACATTGAACATCGGGTGGAGTTGGATGAAGGCGGCTGGGTAGGTGCGCAGATGCCAGCGGCACGGCCATTGATCCCACCTGGACCGCTTGGTGAGGCGGCGCCGGAGGAACGCGAGGCAAGGTGCGCCGCCGAGATTTCCGTCTCTCTCTCTTCTCTTCTTCGCTTACTTTCGTTCTGTCCTTCCAACTGATAATGCAAAATATGCAGAGTATTAGTGCGGCCTCTGCCTCGACGCGGGCCACCATCGGATCCAGAGTACCAAGGAGCTGAGACTCCAGCAGTTGGTTCACGCCTTCTTCCTTACGGGGAGAGAGCCTCAGGTATTTGAGTATACGCAAAACCAAAGCGTAGAGCATGGATAACACTCAGGTATGAATGATTCATTTGTATTTTCCATTTGGTTTTGCCACGCCCTGACCTTTGCATCATAGCCTACTCAATTTTTTTTCCTTGGACAACGTTGCTGCATGCATTCATGATTTGTTTTTCGAAGAAACAGTGCACTTCTAAATTCAATGGCTTAGGCAGAAGTAATGGCCTTTTTATGTTAGACAGTTAGAGGCAGGGAAATTAAAGAAAAAATATTTAGAAAATTAGGATAGTTTGGTTCTACTGATTTATATGCCATGTAATGGAAATCTGGATACTGAATTAACGGACTTTTTTTACGTTAGTGACAGGGTAAGAAAACTGATAATTAGGTAGTTTGATTCCAGTTATTTATATGCCATGTCAAGGAAATATGGATAATTTCCTAGGGTAATCATTTTCTAGTTGTTCATATAATCCTGGTGTAAGAACTTAGATATGAGATTGACATGAAAATCAACCGGATAGCCTAGCCATTGCACTAGAACACTTAGAACTAGTAGATCGGGAGATGCATTAACTGGAACGTAGGTTGAGGACGAGCTTGATCCAGCCATGGGTATTACTGTGAGTCCTCAAAATGGGATGACACCATCGATATCACATGCTCTACCGAAATCAATTTCGCGGAAAAACCAGCGGCTTGTAGTAGGGGTCGGTGCTCGTCGTTGACTTGCGGTTCATGTGCTCCGCTTCGCGGCAGTGGTGACGCAGAGGTGTCGGCCTTCATCGGTTCACGTGCTCCGCTTCGCTGGCGGTCTTCCTCACGAAAATATCAGGGCGCATGGGAGCGTCTCGTGAGCGTCACTACTAAAAAAATATGTTAGGGGACACTTCAAAAATGGTCTCAGAAGTGGACATAAAAAATGTATGTCTCTGTTAATGTCGGAGATTAACGGAGGCAAATATTTTTTATTACCAAATGCGGTTGCTCCTGTCCATGCATGAAAATCAATTTCAGAGGCAGAAAGTTTTAAGCAATCGCCTCTAAAAATGGTCTATTTTTTTAGCTAGGCGTTATAAGCCGTCTGCCCCCTAAAATTGATTTTCGGTGGAAGACACTTAAAAGGCTCGACTCCTAGATTTCAATGGCCCAAGCGAAGCCTAGAAAAACCCGTTTGCAATTTGATATATAACCATGACTCCAGGGTTTCACCGTCAACCCTATCTCTCCCCCTCCCCCTACCTCTCTCTCACTTGCCCCTCAGCACGGCGGCGTTAGGCGACTCTACCTCCTCCTCCTCTACTCCATCCCCACGGACTCCGCCTCTCTCCTCCGCGGCCTTGAGACGGCGGTGTGGCCGTAATGCGGGCTAGAGTAGGTGATGGCGCGCATAACATTTGACAAGTCCATCCATGATAATGTCCAAACCAGAAAATATATTAAGAATATAAAGAAACCAAATAAACAATAGAAACATGGTTATTATTTTTATATTTTAATCTTAGATAGTGGGTTGCTACTTAAAAGCCTTCCTTCGCTAAGGTGATCACCAATCCTCGATTAGCGTGACAGCTGTATCGAACCACTCCAATTAATTTGAATCATGCACAAATGACCAGACCTCATGAAAGGCTTGCAGCTTCCATGTGGATAGGCCTGTAGCTTCCATTTTGATAAAGAGCAATTTAGATCCCCCGCTTTCTATTCGAGAAATGTACTATGTCCCCTGCACATGGATAGGCCTTTCGTATCATTACTGCATTGAGACGAAATCAAGGAATCAATAGTCCAGGTTGCCCTCAGACTCCAAATAGGCCCTTTGAATGTTTTTGTGCTATTTAGGAGGACTAAATATAATTAATTGAAAAACTAATTGACCTAGACTATTTCAGGAGAAGAATATATTAAGGTTAATTAACCCATGATTAGCATACGCTCAGTATAGCATCAAATAAGGTTACCCTGGCTCAATTAGACTTAATATATTCCTCTCCCAAGAAGTGTTGGGCTTATGAAATTCATTGGTCTATGTTTAATACATCTAATTAGTATCAAACATAAGATGTGTATGGGTTTATTTTAAACCCATTGGAACTAACACCCTCTTACTACACCTCTTTATTTTACGGTTTTATCTCACATCTCAATGCCACAAAGAGGTGCATGGCAGGGACGGCCCACTATAGACAAAATATTTATATTTATCAGTGAAGTTCTATAGAAAGAAAAGTTATACAAAACTATAGAAATTCTGCCATTGTATTTATCCTGAGGAACCAACAATAATTCCTATAAGCAACAATTTATAAGTAACAAAAAAGAACAATGAGGATAAAAACATATAAGTACACACAAAATTTTCTCTTACTGCAATTTTAGGATCCAAAAAGATCCTGTAACCCACAGTATCACATCCATGATGAACTTCAGCATCAATGAGACACCACATATAAAACGACACCACCGTGTCTTCACAACAAGTTTTTGTCCCAAAGCTTTTTCAAATATCATGCCCCGATAATTTCCATCCATCAGTCACTCTAACGACCTTACGAAGACTCATGAAACAAACATTGTTGTTGGAAATGGAAATAAATCATTATTACTGCAAGTTTCAACTATTGAACTAAAAGAAAAGAAAAGAATGTACATCTTGAATTCTTCATTGCCAACTATCTTGTTCTAGAGTTGCAATCACACTTTTTTATTACCCAGATTCTGGTTCCAAGTATCTTTTTTCTGGAAAGGGGGGCTTAGCAGTCTCCTCTGAATACTATTTTTCTCCTTATTGAACATTTCAATGCACTTTTGACACTTCTTCCTTCTAATGCTCTTTTCTTATTTTCTCTTATTATTGGTAATACAAGTTGATTTCTTCCCCTTGTCCTTGCCCCCATCTTTGTCCTCATATGATGTGCCCCCATCCTTTTACCATTCTCATGATCCTTCTCATGTTGAATTTTAGAATCTATTAAACAATGAACACAGGTTATAGGCAGGTAAAATAAAAGGTTCAAGACCAGTAAAAGCCAAGCTTCTATGCTGATGAACTCCTACCTTTTGATTCTTTTTCGTTCTTGCATCCTCATCTTCCAACATCCTTTTCCAAATGTTTGTTTGTAAATGCGCCTCTGGACATGTTGTCCTCGTGCTCAAGTAGGAATCTCATAATATGTTTGCAGCACATGAGGACTTCGTCCTGCATTTTTATCAACAACGGGCATAATCAACAGCAACAACAATCTAATCTACAAGAGAAATACGATAAGAGTTGTCCAGTTACCAAAGCTTCTAACTTGCTACATAAAAGGCAGGACTAACCTCACTAATGTTCTTGTAGTTTCCATCCTTATATCGCATTATGTATAGAAGCATATGAAACCCACAACACCACCAAAAAAATAAGAACGTGAGCACGAATTGAGGTACTGGTTAAGCTATGACATTACGAAATAGTTATAAATTTATATGTTGTTTTGCTTCCGAACTATTGGTGTTGAAATGGCTTAGTTAGCACATTGCAGGCCTCGTGAACAAGGATGATCTTTAAATGCATTTATCTGCAAGAGTGCAATAGATCAATATAGATAGTTTAGGGTTTAACAAAATAGTATTATTTACTTCTTTGCATTGCATTTTATGTTGAAAATATCTAACCAGTTGTTTATGACGTTTTGTGGAGTCCTCCAAATTATAATAGAAATCAACTACGGTTATAACTTCTATATCAGCTTCCGCCACAACCAAGGACTAGTGTTTATTTGTACAGAAAGGGACAACCAGAGTTTTGACCCTTTTTGTATAAATAAACACTGATCCTTAGTTGTGTTGGAACCTGGTATAGAAGTTAAAATTGTGCTTGATTCCATATGCTTCTGTACATAATGCGATATAAGTATGGAAACTACTAGAACATTAGTGAGGTTGGTCCTGCTTTTTCTGTAGCAACTTAGAAGCTTTGGTGACTCGACATGTCTTATCATATTTCTCTTGTAGATTAGATTGTTGTTGTTATTGTTGTTGATTGTGCTCATTGGTGATAAAAATGTGGGACGATGTCCTCAAGTGCTGCAAACGTATTTTGAGGTTTGTCCTTTAGCATGAAGACAACATGTTCAGGGCCACATTTATTTACAAAAAAAAAAGGCATTTGAAAAGGATGTTGGAAGATGAAGATGCAAGAACAAAAAAGAAACAAAAGGTAGGAGTTCATCAGCGCAGAAGCTTGGCTTTTACCTGCCTTGAACCTTTCATTTTAACTGCATGTAACCTGGGTTAATTGTTTAAGATATTTATGAGATTGAACATGAGAAGAATGATGGATAAAAATCAAATGAGGATCATGAGAACTGGAACAAGGATGGGGGCACATCATATGAGGACAATGATGAGGGCACACCAGATGAGGACACGGATGGGCAAAGACAACGGGGAGGATGAGGACAAGGATGGGTCAAGGACAAGGGGAAGAAATCAACCTTTCTTACCAATAATAAGAGAAATACAAACAATAAGAAAATGACGTTGGAAGGAAGAAGTGTCAAAAGCGCATTGAAATGTTCAAAGGAGGCTACTCAACCTCCCCTTTCTAGAAAAAAGGTACTTTCCAGAATCTGGGTTATAAAGAATTGTGATTGCAACTCCGGAACAAGATAGTTGGCATGAAGAATTCAAGATGTACATTCTTTGCTTTGCTTAAGTTCAGAAGTTGAAACTTGCACTGATAATGATTTACTTCTATGCCCAACAACCGTGTTTGTTTCATGAGTCTTCGTGAGGTCATTAGAGTGGCTGATGGATGGAAATTATCTGGGCATGATATTCAAAAAGCTTTGGGACGAAAACTTTTTGCGAAGACACGTTTATGAAGTTCATACTTTGGTTTACATGATCTTTCTGGATCCTAAAATTGTTGTAAGTGAAAAAAATTGTGTGCACTTATAATGTGTTTTTATCCTTATTGATCTTTTTTGTTGCTTAAAAATTGTTGCTTATAGGAATTGCTGTTGGTTCTCAAGGATGATTACCATGGAAAGAGTTTTATAGTTTTGTATAACTAGTCTTTTACACTCCTTTGAGATAGGGTTAGTACCACTATACCTCAAAATAAGATGTTTAGCATAAAATTTATGATAATATTTTAAAAAATACTTGTACATAGTTTGCAGGGCCGTCTCCCAAAAATTGAGGCCCTAGTGCGAAAAAAATTTGGGACCCTTAAAAATAGAAAAATCTATATATTTCATACAAAGAAGACATATTTTTTATTCAATTATTTCAAAAATTATGTGCTTAATATAAATTGAGGAGATAAATGGATTCAAGTTTTATAAACCGAAGAATTAATCTGACGGTACATGTCATGAATTTCAAGTTTAATGAATTAATTAAAACTATATTGCTCCAATAGACATTAGTACTCTAATCAAACAAATTTGAATTGCATCATCGATCAGTCTCTAGACTTCTACCTTTCCGTCGTCCTTGTTCCGTGCTTTCGTCAATCAAACAATCTGCAATTGCAGGGCGCGTGCGTGATGACTTAGCAAGACTCGATTCAGGGGTATGCAAAGTAGCATGGCTATCAGGAAGACATGCACGATCAAGGGGAGTGATTGGTTCACTGGTTGGAGGTGGAAAAAGTAATGAGTCGTCGTTGCGTTTAGCGGCCTCTATCTTTTGTTCATGTGCGTATTGGCGTATCCATGCCAACAAACAAGTCATCAAGTGACAAGAAGCTGAATTGGGGGGGCCATTTTTTGGGGTCCCGGTCACACACCCTCATCGACGGGCCTCATAATTTGATCATGTATTTATATTCCAAATGTGATGTTGTTGCAGTTGTTTATTCTCGTTTTCTTTTATGTCTGTAATATATAATTCAAAATGGTTATAAGATTACCTATGATATTGCTAATATAATATTACAAGTGCCGCGATAGCGACTGCACGCCGGTGATCCGACTCCTAGTGAATCTACGGAAGCAAAGGATTTTGTAGCTTACGCGCCGTCGATTCTTGGTCCTCGGCGGATGCTAGCCAACGGCTTTTTGGCTTTGGCAAGTAAACGTGACGCTAGTGTGTGATATGGATACGACGGCAGTGGACGGAAGGAAAAGCAACGGTACGGGGATCTCTTGCGGGGCGTGTTAATCCTGGTTCTGGACTCCTGGGATGATTACTGCGGCAAGCATACTTGACTTACTTGTAACACAATGGACTTACATGTAATTATTCACATATAATACTATAATTGTAGTGTTTTAGTTTGCGGTTTGCGCGAGAAGTCTCAGTGAGCATATTTCTGTCTGTCAGTGTGAACTCAACAGAGCAGCGAGCAGGATCCATTGCGATGTCCCGTGAGCCAGTCAGGTGGACCGCGGACAGTAGTGTACAGCAGTGAACTGCAAATTTTTTTGGGGGAAACTTTACAGGGCCGCTCGCGCCGGCATCGTGTCAATTTGCCATAACGCAAAGGCAGGCCGTGATTGTGCACACGGGCAAAGGCAAACAGAGCAGAGCAGGGGCTAGTTTTTAGTGGTATTATTAGGGTGTGTTTAGATCGTAGAAAAAAACACTGTAGCATAAGAAAAACACTGTAGCATTCGCTGGGAAACGTGTTTTGTGAGGGAGGAATAGTGAAAAGTTAGAATGAATAGTGAAAAGTTGGAACGAATAGTGAATAGTTGGGAATCTGAACATGGCCTTAAAAAAAACTTGCGAGAGATCCTGCACCATTTCTCCCCCTCCAAGATTATCCTTTTCTTCGTTCCACCCAGCAAGACATCCGAAATCGAAAACGACAATTCTACCGCACAAGAAATGGATCGCGTCATCCAGAGAAATGATGAAATGTATTGCGGCGATCTTGCCCGCCCACTCACATTTTCGTTTCTACCATTTTTGGTGGGTAGTATCTCCGTCATGCACACCCTCTTCATCCTCGAACACTTCCCTTTTGCGCCATTTGTTACAAGCAAGGAAGCAATCTCCCACAGGTGATTCCAAATAACTTCCCTCTCCTTCTCTCTCTTCCCCCGGTTCCCTCCCTCTCCCCTCTTCAGTCTGCCCCCCAGTTCCCTCTCCCCCTTCCCCATTCACACTGCTCCCACGACCTCACTTCCCCCATTGCCATTGGCGCCCCCCTTTGCGAGCTCCCAAATCTCAAGAGCGTCGCCCCAGGGTCCGAATCCATGCCGCCACCACCCTCACTCCGCTGCCACTATCCTGCATTGCTATAAAATCCACTTCATCTTGGCTCTGGCCCATCTAATCCACCAAGGAGCCATCATGGCCGGAACCCCCGAATCCACCGGCATTGCCCTCTTCCCCCTCCTACTCCTCGCCGCCACC
The DNA here is from genome assembly GCA_015342445.1 of Digitaria exilis. Lineage (NCBI taxonomy): Eukaryota > Viridiplantae > Streptophyta > Magnoliopsida > Poales > Poaceae > Digitaria > Digitaria exilis. Next base: position 2,807,529 of record JACEFO010001669.1, on the reverse strand, counting down.
GCCTCTGCGCTCCCCCTCCTCAATTCCTCCGTCCCCGACCCCGCCGCCGTCGTCGCCGACTTCCACAGGTACACTCCAGTCTCTACTCACCAAATCCAATCTTGGTGCTGCAAAGTCGCAACCTTCTGAATCGCTTGCTGACTCCGAACGTGATGCCATTGCCATGGGCAGCAAGGTCGCCACTTCGCGGCGGCGGATGCAGCAGGCCGCCACCGGCGGCGGCGGCGGGTGCATGACCGGCAACCCCATCGACGACTGCTGGCGGTGCGCGGGCACGGACTGGCGTCAAGACCGGCAGCGTCTGGCGGACTGCGGCATCGGGTTCGGCCGCAACGCGCTGGGCGGGAAGGGAGGCCCTCTCTACGTGGTGACGGACTCCTCCGACCGCGACGCGGTGAACCCCGTCCCGGGCACGCTCCGCCACGCGGCCATCCAGGAAGGCCCCCTCTGGATCGTGTTCGCGGCGGACATGACCATCCGCCTCAGCCAGGAGCTCCTGGTGAACAGCTACAAGACCATCGACGGTCGCGGCGCCAACGTGCACATCGGCGCCGGTGGCGCCTGCATCACGCTGCAGTACGTGTCCAACGTGATCGTCCACAACGTGCACGTCCACGACTGCGTCCCCACCGGGAACGCCAACGTCCGCTCGTCGCCGACGCACTATGGGTGGCGGACGCGGTCGGACGGCGACGGCATCTCGCTGTTCGGCGCCCGGGACGTGTGGGTCGACCACTGCGCGCTGTGGCGCTGCGCCGACGGGCTCGTCGACGCCATCGAGGGGTCCACGGCCATCACCGTGTCCAACAGCTACTTCGCGCACCACGACGAGGTGATGCTCCTCGGCGCCAGCGACGCGTACCTGCCGGACTCGGCGATGCAGGTGACCATCGCGTTCAACCGGTTCGGGCCCGGGCTGGTGCAGCGGATGCCGCGGTGCCGGAGGGGGTACTTCCACATCGTCAACAATGACTACACGTCGTGGCAGATGTACGCCATCGGCGGCAGCGCCAGCCCCACCATCAACAGCCAGGGGAATCGATACATCGCCCCCGGCGACCCAAACGCCAAGGAGGTAAGTTCGTTGCCGTGTCGTGCGTGTTTTCTTGCTTGCTTGCTGCTCTGGCCGTTGCTGTCTCGGGTTTCCGCCCTGGCGCTGCTCTGTTCTTTGCTTGGCGAGCAGAGCACGGGGCAGCGCGCGCGCGCGCGTCTTTTCTCGCCTTGCTTGGCTTGCCTGCAGCCTGCTCCTGCCTGTCTTCCGAGTTCCGATGCTTTTTTTTGGGTAGCTATACTGTTTTGGCCTGTGAGGCTGTGACGGTCTGCCCTACCAAGTCCGTGTTTTGCTACTGAAAGTTGAGCTGCAAAAAATTAGCCCTCTTTAGCCATCTTCTGCATCGTTTTGACATGTTTATAGGATTCAGCTTGAAATATGTCGATGTTGGTAATGACCATGTGAAAACTGGTAACCTTGCCTGTGGGGAATGTTTGGAGCATCTACCTAACCTTCTCATCCTTTCTGAAACAAAACGACCATATTACCATAATGCATCATGGTTTCCCCAATTGCCCAATCGGGGGCCCCGGCGAGGCCCGGGAGCATCCGAGGCGCGTGCGGCAGCTGGCGGGCACCCACCACCACTGTCTGCCAGTGTTCCCGTCCGTGACCGGCGTCCGGCTGCACGCGCGGCGCCATGAAGGAGTTGAATGCGACGGCGTGTGGTTAACTGCTAACTAACGTGGGTGGTCGAATTGTTTGTGTGTTGGGGCAGGTGACGAAGCGGGTGGACACGGCGGAGGGGCAGTGGTCGGGTTGGAACTGGCGGACAGAGGGCGACATGATGGTGAACGGCGCCTTCTTCGTGCCCTCCGGCGAAGGGATGGAGGAGATCTACGAGAGGGCGTCCAGCACCGACCCCAAGTCGGCGGCGCTCGTCGACACGCTCACCCAGAACGCCGGCGTCCTCGGCGACCCCAGGTAACGCACGGTTCCCTTTCCCCCCACCTGCTGCCTCGTTTCTTTGGTGATCGATCATCCATCATGCGCGAGCGAGACGGCGAGCATGTCGCCGCCGGCGCCACACATTTGGTGTCCGCGTCAGCGGTAGCTTTTCTCTCCCCCTGTTGGAAATATCCCGTGTGGGTGGATCCCCAACACGAAGGCTTTTCACCGGGTCGTGGGCCCGCGGGGGGACGCTTTTGTGTGCGTCTTTCTATAAACACGCCGCCGCTTTTGTTAACTTCCTCCGATGGCCATCGGTCGCCGGAATGGGCCCTTCCTCCTCTCGGCGCGGGTTGACGGCCCCCATCCTACCACCATCATCATCATCTCTAGGCGAGACTGCGAGAGTAATTTCCGGCGGAATTTAGCCCTTCCGCATGGCGAAACTAACCTTGCGGCTTTTCTTATCATCTTATGATTGGATTCAGGAGTTGTGGTAGTGGTAAGAGTCAAGATAGATCAGACCTGGCAGAGGATTAAACTAAACTACCCAGCACTACTGTACTACATTACCCGCAAAAAAACGTACTGTACCACATTGGAACCCAAGGGTAGGCCTTGTTTAGATGGGAGAGAAGTTGGTGAAAGTTGGCGAAATGCCACATCCATCTTTTTGACACTAATTAGGAGTACTAAATATAGACTAATTATAAAACTAATTACACATATGGACTCTACACTAATTACACATATGGACTCTACATCGCAAGACGATTCTATTGAGCCTAATATGTGTCGTCATTAGCGCATTTTTAATGACGGGTTACTGTTGCATGACAGTGTCTAATGACGAATTAATTAGGCTTAATATATTCATCTCATGATGTGGAGTCCATCTATGTAATTAGTTTATTTTTAAACCTATGTTTAATACTCCTATGATTGCCCAAACATTCGATGTGACAAGTGGCAAAATAAATTGACGAAAGTTGGTGATCTAAACAAGGCGTAAGTGTGCAGGTGGAATGTAGTATACACTAGGCAAGTGGTGTAGCACATTACTGGTACTGCTCTTGGCAGCGTCGGATTAATTTAACACCGAACAAAGCGATCTTGGCCGTACTAGAAGTGGCCTAATCCTAGAGAGTCATGGTGGGTTGCTAGTGCACGACAGACTCTGGGAGTCCTTGACGTGCATCCCCCGGGCTCGGGTCTGCCGGTCTTGCGCGCTGCGCGACGGCCGAGAGACCCTCGGTGCAGTGACTCCTGTATTCCAGATCTCGTGTCAGACATCGTCGTTCGAGCGTGCGTACGTGCGCAGCGTGTGCTCGCTGCGACCAATTCTCAGCGTAAAAGCCGTGCCGGTAGCAAACGCGTACTGCTAATGGTGGCGTGGTTTATGCATACAGAATGCATAGTTGCTTTTTTGTTGCCACTATTGTCCTTCCTTTTGCCCTTCCTCTGCACTCTAGCAGCCCGTGGTAAAAGAAACGTAGACAAAAGGCCGTCGCACGCTCATCAGGAGCCATGAGCGTGTGTGCTGTGCAATGCTGCCGGGAAGCGAGAAGAAACGGAGCAACGGTCCCCGGGTGTCTGCTGCTCTTTCTGTATGGACGTGGGTAAGGTAGGCGGTCGTAGTCAAGTCTGCGTCTCCACATGCGCGCCGTTGGTCGCTGGTTTTTGTCGCCGGATCCTGCCGCTTTCTGTAATATATAAACACAAGCGCAAGCGCAAGCGCTTTTGTGAACCTGTCAAGTCACGTTGTCCCTTGCGCAAGTGTTTGTAGCCAAGGGCTCAAGGCCAACACCATTGCCACTTGGGTTGTCGGGTAGAGGCCGGTCTCGGCGGTATATTAGCTAATAGCTACGATGCTCGCGTAGTCGTCCAGATCAGCTGTCATTTTGGGCTATTCAGACACTCAGACAAGCCATCAGAAGTTGAGAGCAAAGCGAGTACCAGGCAGTCAGAATAACGATCATTCTTCTAGTACTGGGACATTGATTCACTTTTCGCTTCTTAGATCTCTATAGTGTCCTTTGCTACGACATCTACTGGTTGAATAATTGTGATTCGACTACAAGGCGCCCTTTGGGAACGAGACAACCGAAAAGAGGTCACCTCTGTGCCCCCACTGCATCCCAATGGCAGGGGGTACATCTGGTAGCGAAACAAATCGTCGTTCGGCCCATCAGGCTTCCTGATACCACGTTCCTCTGGAATCGAGTTCTTATTCGCTCGTGACAGCGGTGGTAGATCTCAGCTTCACCGGCACTCAAATGTAGGCCCCGTTTAGTTTCCCAAATATTCCCCAAAAAAACATTATTCATCCAACTTTTCACTATTCATCCCATCCCTTCTACTCACATAACACTATTCATCTATAGTGTTTTTTTGGTGAACAGTGTATTTTCGGGGAATCTTTCCCCAATCTAAACGCACCCGTAACCCCTCGGTATTAGACGTGGGAATGGATGGACATCCACCATCCAATGAGCTACATCCAATTAAAATCCACGTCCACCTATTGTCCCCTTCAGTCCAATCCAAATTCTCCTGGCTACTATCCCGTCCAATCCAGCCCACTGCCGCCAACATCCATATCCATCCATCCATCCATCGCCGTCGCCTCCTTCTTCACGCCGTGCTGCACGCCTGCACCTGCCTCCGCACCGAAGTGCTGCTGCACTCGCAGGGGAAGGCCGAGGTCGTCAACGACTCGTCATGTGGCGTTCGTTCAAAAAAAAAATGTCGTCATGTGGGACCGCACCAAGGAGACATCACCATGGACAGTTGATACTGGATACTACGATGATTTCATCCCCTACGTCAGCTCATTAGCTGCCGTGTCTCTGCCAATATTTTTTACACAGGCTCATACATAATCCTAAATATTTTTTTCAACAATTTAAGTTGCAGCTGCATGATCTAGCTCAAATGACTGCAAAGCGGAGGCTTGCAGCTGCAGCAGCAAGCAAGCTGTCAGCTTAAGCTACACCTGCACGGCCCAGCTTACGATTGCAAGGACAACAAAATGCATGCTTGCAGCTGCAGCAGCAGCAGCAAGCAAATTGTACCAAAGTGAAAGGTGTTTACAGGTGGCATAGACCATCTCTGTCCACTTGCTAGGCTAAAAACCAAGAATGTAGCCACTAGCCAGGCTGAATCCAAACCTTGCATAATCCCTTAATCCATCACAGTCCCTACACCAAATAGCAAAAAAAAATATTAAGTTTTGCTAGATGGACTAGTATTAATTAGTACAAACATCAAAATACTGTTAGGTTAGTAATTTAAATCTGCACATAAAAAATATGTTACCATCGTCATCTTCATCATCCGAGAGGTATTGCTTAAGCCAATCTTTAGTGCATATCAGTGCTTCCACTGTTTCTGAACTTAGAGAATTGCGGTATTTATCAACTATGATGCCAGCAGTGCTGAATGTTGATTCAGAGGCCACAGATGATAATGGAATAGCCAAAAAGTCTCGTGCCATCTTTGCTAGTATAGGATATTGATCCTGGTTTCTTTTCCACCACTTAAGCACATCAAATTCTTCATTTTCCCTTATAGGAACCAATGAATCATCCAAATAAGTATCTGCCTCTGATCTTCTTAAGCGATGAGGTTTACTTTTCTGGTTGTACAGAGCAAATTCCAGCCCCAGCTTACGCTTTCCAGATAGTGAAGACAACATATTTGCAGAACCACCAACTTCGGGTGAAGAAATATTGCCCTGTGAACTCCTTTGCAGGATCGAGTCATAGTAAAGATAATATGTTTTGAACCACATAAGAGCATCACTTGCTTTTCTATCAGCTACTTCCTCACCATACACCTTCATAAGACAATATTTCAGAAAGTTTAACTTGTATCTTGGGTCTAGCAAAGATGCAACCAAAAGGATTTTGTTAGGTTCGTCCCAGTATTTGTCAAACTTCGACTTCATGTCATCGCACACCTTCTTCAAGAATTTATCGCTTCTATGCTTGTCATCAAGAAGTAGCTCTCTTATCCCCCAAACCTCTTCAACATACCTATGAGCACTTGGAGTATTATGCAGCGAGAAGACTTTAGTTGTATCAGAGAAAATTTTCAGAAACTTGCACACTCTATCAGTTCCATTGTTCAAGGTTGGGTCCTTGAATGTTTTGCAGATCAGCATAATGTGTCAAGGCATCCTTATACTGGATAGCTTCTGCAAGCATGTCATATGTAGAATTCCATCTCGTAGGAACATCTAAGGAAAATCCCCTCTTAGGTCGCAAATTAAATTGTTGTGGAATGGTATTGAATGTCTGCAGCCGGGAGGTAGATGATGAAATATGCTTAATGACATCTCTAATGGGCTCAACGACACTCCGTATGGCTGCCATTCCATCTTGGACAACCAAATTTAGTATGTGAGCTGCACATCTCACGTGCAGATCACCACCATTAAAAGGCATATGTGTCCAAAGAGTGTCTCGTAGCTTTTTCACAGCATTATCATTAGATGTGGCATTGTCAAGAGTAAAGGCAAATGCTTTATGCGAGAGATCCCACTCATAAAGGCAGTCCATTATAGTACTATGTATGGCAGCAGCATTATGTGGATGAGGAACTTGCTTAAAGTTGATGGTATGGTGATGCAAATTGAAATCTCCATCTATATAATGCGCTGTCAGACATATGTATCCCAGATTTTGGACTGAAGTCCACATGTCTGTAGTGAAGCTAACACAAGAATCTATATTGGCAAATTCATTAGCTATCTTATTCCTCTCTTCTCTATAGACAGACATGCAATCATTCCTAAGTGTTTGCCTACCATGAACTTCAAGACTTGGATGTGCTGATCTCATCATTCTCTTGAAAAACCCATTTTCTATCTTTTTGAAGGCAACATTTGCACTGATCCAGAACTTGGTCATAAAATCTCTTACTACCTTAGGATCCAATACAAAACTACGAAGATCAACAGTAGACACACTTTTTGGAAAAATCGAACTACGATCAATTTCTGCAGGAAGCTCTTTGCATGATGTCCTAATGTGGTTCTGTAAGTGAGATGTTCCAATACCTTTGTGATAGGCCAGTTTAGACCCACAATGAATGCATATGGCTTTTGCTTCATCGGGTAGTTCTTCAAAATGCTGCCACACCACAGATCTTTTTCTGCTGCGATTGGAACGATGTGCAACTTCGCCTGCACTTTCAGCAATTAATCCCACACTTTCACTATTAGACATCCTCTTAGTTGACCTGTTCACAAAAGATACAGAGAGTTGTCACAGTTCTGAAATTTGTCTAATTCCTGAAAAAAAACACAATTCATTCACCAATACTGAAATTGATGCACTATGATTTCCGGAAACTGACTGCAACACTACAAATAAGCTAAGAGCAAAATATTGTGAAGTAATGGCTGCTGTTTGATCTTTTCACCTTTGCAAACAAGGTAGAGAAAGTGTGATGGTTTCTATTGCTAGCAGTAGCATATGTAAACATCTCCTCTGTACCCTGTAGGCCTATCACTTGTACCGTAAAATTGTCTATGCTACAGTGGGCATGTACTCCAGGCTCATGCGTGGCCGTGGTAACTTGCTACTATCATGTTATCACAGAGTGCACTGGCCAGCAGCTACCCAGTGAAATAGCCAGCCGGGATAGCTAAATAAGCACCTGGGGGCAGCCGGCAGCGGTGGACTTAATGAAGGGCCACTGGGGTTCAGGTGATTTTTTTTTGGCAAAACAAAATGCGCCGGCGCCTGCGTGGATTAACCTTAATCACTGCAACCGAACCTAATCGCGCGATGGATGGATGGGTGGATCGGATTCGTAGGGACAGACGGACGGAGCACGCGAGCCCGCAGCTGTTAAGAAAACATGGGGGGAGAATCGATCACGTACCAAATCAATCCACGCCCGGGCGGATCTCCGGCCCAGTCCGCTGGACCGAGGGAGGAGGAGGGCGGCGGCGGCGGGCAGACGAGCGGCCGGTGGGGATCCGGCGGAGGGGCGGGCACGGACGCGGACGAAGCGGCGAGGAAGACGGCAGCGGCCGCGGCGCCGGCGGCGATGCACTCCGCGTCCCGCGGGCCGCGGCAGGGGAGAAGTCCCTGGAGTCTAATATGAGATGGACTATCCTATTTTTTCAATCCAACATAACCTAATGCAATTGGATCAGAGCAAAACGGATGTCCACATCCAATTTCATCCATGTCCATATAGTCCGAGTCTCAAAATCCAATTGGACTGTTGGACTAAGCCCAGTCCAATACCAGGTCTACTCGGTATAGAGTATAGCTAGGATAGGAACGTACAACTCATATCCAGTTTGTCGGTGCGGAGTATTCCTTGCCCTCGTGGTTTAACATCTGTGGGCGGCGGCACTGACGTGTGGATTTGCCTTTGTGTTCTTTTTCGCAGGAACGACGCCGAGGAGACCGGGTACACGGGCGTCAACTACGCCGGAGTTGGAAACGGGCGCAGCGGCGGCGCCGGCAACGGATACGGCTATCTCGGGATGGTCTATGCCAACGGCGCCACCGATGGGGGATGCAGTTCGCAGTCGACGCTGTCGCTGGCTTCTTCGGTTATCATAGTTGCGCTCGGATGCTTGCGCTTGTTGTAACACATGATCGGTTGATAACTTGGTATGCTTCGATATGATTCATCAATTGGAAAGGTAGTAGGAAAAGGGGGGATGGAAAAGGTAGCAGTAGTAGGGAATGGAGGGGGGTAGTCAGGTAGGCAACACTGATGTCCACAGGCATGTTAAAGTTGCACATGGCTGGGGAATATTGCATGGAATGTAGTCACTGTAGTTCTTTACAAAGGGGAATGGATGATTCATTCTAAACGCACCATAACCTCTATGCAAATCTGGATGACACGCTATAATTCTGCAAGTAAATGCGAAACGCAAGCTCAACAGAATGGGTTGCCTACAGATGAGTGATACAATATTGTAACTTGTTTCCTCCAAAAGTTTCCTTTCGAAGTTCATTTGAATTCAAAACACACGAATGCCTGGCACCTTTCTACACCATTTCTTCTCTAGCTCCCATCAATGCATCACAACCCTGATTGACCAAAGAGCTGCCGCCACAAGGACTTGGTTGCCAGTTCCAGTTTCTGGCTTCAAACAATGCAGTAGAGGAAGAAGTGAAGAACATGGATAGCACAACATCGGACACCACAAAATGATGGTACATATAATCACAATTCATTCATCTTCAACAGGCCACAAATAACCTCGAGTATGTAGCTGTGTCAACTAAATGATCATCTTCACCCAGTGTTTGCAAGTTACATCGAGATATACCAAAAAAGCACCAACATCCTCAGTTCTACACCTACAGCGTGCAACCAGATGGTACTTTTCCCTGCTTGTGTCTAACCAGAAGGTGGCGGAGGCGGTGGTGGCATGGACATGGGAGGCGGGGGCATCCCACCACCTTGTTGTGGTGGGGGTGGGGGTGGCATCCACATAGGTGGTGCCGACATACCCGTGGGAGGTGGAGGCGGCCTTACCATGCCAACCGGAGGGGGCATCATGTTTGGTGGAGGTGGCCTCGCTGGAAGCCTGTACTGGAGCTGCTGTGCCATGGGGGGTGGCGCAGTGTGTGGAGGAGCAGGCCAAGCAGGTTGCCCGTGCATCTGCATTGGAGGAGGGAATTGTCCAATGGGTCCCGGTGGTGGTGGCCGAATGTGTTGAATCTGTCCTGGAACTGTGCCATTGACATAAGGCCGCGGCACAGGCGGGCCGCCATTTGGAAGCCCTTGGGTTGGCGGACCACTTGCAAACATTGTGTGTGGCCTATTCCTCTGAGATCCTGGGTTGTTCGCTGCAAGCAGTCTCTCTGCCAACAGTGAAACAACAGATTTTATCATTAAGATTGTATAAAAAATATTTCATCAAGTTAGCTGAAGGATTTCAGATGCAGAAAGTCAACCACAGTAAAATAGGCCAAAATTAATAAAAACGAGCATAGTATCTGCAATATAGATATCGATGATGGATACGAATACGAACATAGTCTCATAAAATTTGCAACATTCATAGTATCTGCTTTCTGCTAAACTGCAACATACTCAATGGGAACCTAATATATAGCTATAAATTCAGTTTCAGCAATAATATGATGATAACAACAATATTGTGAAACTTTAAAATATATATTGAAAAAAGAATTTATCCACAAATTTCAGGGCTTAAAGACACGAGTTACTGTGGAATCAATCAATTCCAGATCCAGAATGGAAATTTGCCTCGGAATATTAATAGCAACACACGTTGATGGCCAGAGGATCTGATTCTAGAACATATTACCTGCTGGTGTACCGTGACGTTCTCCCTTTGTGTCTTTCTTGTAAGCATAAGAGACGGTGATTGGCCGGTTGCATAAGTGTTGGTTGTTCATGGCCTGGAGAACACAGAAGAAATATAAATATGGTATCAATGATAGAACCACAGCAAGTTGAAATACAGAAAATTACGGTGATAATTACATTACCTCTATTGCTTGATCAGATGATTCAAATGAGTCATAGCTCACGAATCCAAACCCTCGAGAATTTCCAGTTTCAGGGTCTCGCATTATCTTCATGAAAAGAAAAGGAAGATCCAGTAAGTTGCTGTAATAGGCTTCACAATATAACATTAAGTGTATCATAAGATGCATCAAATTCCTAAAACCATCTTTAAGTTATCATTTTGTAGACCTATCGTTGGTAAGGTAAGCTGATCTTAGGAACACACATACATTAAATGATAATAAGAATACAGACATATTTGCGTGAAACATAAGAAGGTTTTATGAATTAATGCTATGCATGATCTTAGCCCTTCAACCTCAGGTACAAATTGATAATAACATCTAAAGGCAGCGAATGATACTAAGAATACAAACTGATTTGCATGCAATATAAAGTTTTATAAATTAATGCAACCTTAGCTCACTCAACCTCTGGGAGGAACTGCTAATAACAGCCAAGGGACTTGAAACTGACTAAACACTTTTATACATATATTCAGATGATTAGAGGCCTGCTAGAAAGAAGCTGAATTATAGCACGTTTAGTGATCTTAGTTTATTCTAAGCATAATTCACACTGCTTCAGGGTTTACATAAGGCTGCTCCTCATAATCAGATGCTATTCTTCGGTAAAATCAAAGCAGAAAGTTACAAATTAGCATACAACCTAAACCCTAAAACCCAAACAGACTGTGTGTTACCTTAGGATTAGTCACAATCACTCCAAATGCACTGAAGGTGTCGTAGAGGAGCTTCTCGTCAACATCCTGTTCACAACGGAAACAAGAAACCATTAGCCAAGTACTCGATGAACAAATGAGTAACTGATAAGAAAGTAGGTTTTAGGCTTTTACTGGATCAAGATTGCCGATAAAAAGATTTGCACCAACATCCAAGCTTTTCTTATCCTGTGAGGCCTGGAACAAGAGGACATAATGATGTCACGTTTAAATGATATTCATATGCAACAAGTAACAATGAACAAATATTGTATTAAGGAAACACACCTTGTTTACTCTTATGGGCTTTCCGTATAACTTGATCATGTTCAAAATCTTAATGGCCTACGAGAAGCAAACAGTTAGCTCAATCGATAACTGAATTAAATGATTTGGGTATGACTGCTAGAGGAAACCAAAAGTAGATTGGGCCTTTGCGCGATGATAGACTTACATAATCAGCATCTTCCTCGCTTCTGAATTCTACAAATCCATATCCCTGGTGTAAATTTGTAACTCTGTCTTTTGGGACATACACATTAACTACACATGAAATTTAGGAAACTTCATTAGCCAAATCCAACAAATGGACGACTTACGAGGTCATAAATTATATTCCCTTATAAATAAATATGAAAAGAGGCAACTAAAAATGGACCATAAGAACCAAAAAATAAATAAATAACGAAGGGACACAGTCGGAAAGACACGTCTACAACAAGAGTCGTACATGATATCATAGGGAACCAAGAAAGGACAACATACATCAAATACTTTCACTTCAAGATGAAAAAGCAGAACAAACTTACCAACAGGACCCGCTTGGACAAACAATTCCCATAGTAGCTCCTCAGAAACCTATACGATAAGAGAGAACAATCAGCATTGGTGTGCAAATTTAATGATGCTTAAGAAACAATACAGGGTACCACAAACACACCACTGCATAAACACAATACAAACTACAGGGTTTAATTTCTCAAAAAAAAAATAACTACAACAATATATAGGCTCATATAGAACTTTGCATGCTCCTTATTTCCAACTGCAAACACAGGGAACATACCAGGAAACATTGTCATTGCCAGAAAAACAAAAAATAAAAATCAGATACGAACGATGAGTTGGAACAACCATATGATCCGTATCCATTTCATTCTGGTACCACGGATTGGCATTACATTGTACATAGGATTCAGGAGTGGTGTGATATACTTCAAATTTTTGACGACTATAGTTAGACCACTGAAAATGTGCCCAATTTGCAAAACAACTCCATCGACAAACCACTACACTAACATCTACAGAAAATCCTGGAAATAGTGATGCGCCACCGCATCTTCCATCAAGGAGGTGCAGCATAGTTCAGCCACCAGTGCGAAAAAATATGACTGAAGGACCTAATAACTACAAGCCTGACGGCCTGAGACTTACATCTACACAAAGTAGTATGGAAACTACAAGCCTCAGGCAGGGTTTAACCATAGGGACAGAAGGACAAATCCTACTAACCACAGTATATACACGTACATCCCGCTCGGAGAGGGAGAAGGGAATCTAGATGGGCGCACGAGCAGGAGTAGCGGGAGGGGCGAGGTGGGGTGGGAACCCTAACCTGCGGGTCGAGGTTACCGACGTAGGTGGTGGCGTCCTGGTTGCGCTCTGCCGAGTGCTGTCCTAGCAGGTTCGCGCCCACGCCCGGCGCGATGCGCGTCGTCATGGGTACCTAGCCCTGGCGGCGCGGCGGGTGGCCGGTGGCGGCGGCTCGGCAGAGAATCCTGTCTGGACGGGGCACGGCGCGACGCGGCGGTGGCGGTGGCGAGGTTTAGTTGATGTTCCTGGGTCGGGCCAGGCCTTCTCTTTCTTAGGCCCATCAGTACCGAGAGGCGGTAATAGACTGGGCCGGTCCATGAGTGGAGTTTGCACACGTCGCACCATTGTGTTTTCCTTTTAACCTCCACTGGAATAATGCCCGTGCGTTGATATGAGATAGAGAAAATTGTACTAAAATACACAGATCGCACCATAAAATAAGAATATTGTAAAATAAAATTTTATCAAAAAAGTAAAGTTCCGAAGGGAAGAGGGGCGTCGTAGGACGACATGCGACATATGGAGGGAGGGGCGTCGTAGGACGATGTACGACGAAACACACAGGGACCCGTGTGACACCAAAATTTGTCTCCTTGCTTATTTTTTAGCCGTAGAGATTGAGAAATACATCATAGATTGGACCAAGCAGAATTGTGACGTAATTAGCAACAATTATAAGGGCTAGAATGCAAAGCAGCATTTAAGAGGGATGGCAATGGGTGCCCGAAACCCGATGGGTTTTTGCTCTATTAGGGCACGGGCGTGGGGCAATTTCTGAACCCGTGGGTCTATTAATGGGTAAAATGTTAGACCCAGCGGGTTTGCGGGCCTGGGTCTGGGAACAAGGTCCCACACCCGCAAACCCATGGGTTTTTAAAACCCGGTCCATAAATAATAGCAGCCCACGAAGGCCCATAAAACTTTATACTAAAGTATATTATATATTTTATGTGATTATATACTTATATGGAGTCCAATAAAATTGAATTTTTGATTTTATGATTTTTCTTTGATTTATTATGATTTTTTAAAAGTTTTAGCTAAAAAAATAAAAAAGAAAAATAGAAAACCGCCTTCAAAACCGCTTATATTCAGCTCAGGGAGGTGAAATATACGGTTTCAAAAGTTCAAGGAGGCTTTAGACGGTTTTGTGGTCTGGGGAGAAAATTTAAACTCAGCCCATTGTTCAGAGGGGTGAAAAGGACTTTTTCCTTTCCTTTTCGATATCGTCACACTCCTTGAGAAAATTCCTTCTCGGCCCTGAACATTAAACAACTTGGGCCTGAAAAAGTCTGTTCCCTACATGACCCTGATTTTATTTCCCCTCAAAAAAATGACCCTGATTTTATTGTGCTAAAAAACATTAGCTAAAAAACATTATCCTGATTTTATGTTTCATTCCCAGTATGACATCTTGTCAAGTTTTTCATCCCGGAACCACTACGTAGCCTGTGAAAAGACGATTTTACCCCTCCTCTTCCCTCTCCATCTCTTCCTCACTACTCCCTTCTGATGGCGCTGGCGGTCGGAGCCCCATGGTTTAGAGGCTAAGAGTGTTGACCAGCCAATTCTTCGTTGGCGACAAGGTTGCGGCGAGGGCAAAAGGGCCGGAGAGCAACACCGTGAGACGAGGAGGTGATGCGAGCAAGGTCGAATTGAGCGGCGAGGTGACAATTTGAACGGCAGCGCGCGCAGGCGAGATTGTGGCTACGCAAAAGCAATGGTGTGCGTAGGGGAGGCGACAGTGCGGCTCATCGGCGTGCATAGGGGAGGCGGTGGTGTAGGAGGAACGACGTTGGGAGACCGGTAGGCAAGGGCCACGGAGCAGAGGAGCCGACCGACGAGCAAGCAGCGGGAGGAGGCAGGAGAGATGAGGGGCTAGAAGAGGAAGGAGAAGGGCAGGATTGTCTTTTATGTGACATTTGACACATTTTACGATGGATGGATGGAAAGTGTCGTATTGGAAATGAAGCATAAAATCAAGGCCATTTGGTCCAAGAAAGAAAAAGGTAATTTGTTTGGGGCCAATAAAGGAATTTTCTATTGTTCTTTTGACAAGTCTGTAAACAATTATTGGCTAATCTCAACTTTTAAAAATTGTTTGTTTTATTGCATCCTAGCGTCGAGTAGGGATTTTGACATCAGCTATTCTATTGGAAAAAGTCCAAAGTACTCCATCAAGTATAGAGAAAAGTCTAGATAACCACCTAAGGGCTTGTTCGATTAGATCGGATTCAATCCGGGCTGAAAATGATAGATATAATAAGAAAATTATGATAGGTATAATAAAAGACTTGGATTAATTTTTGGTCAGAAACTAATTTGCTCATGATGGGTACACCAAAAGATGAAAATCAATCCACTAGTCGAGAAGTTGGGAACCATTTCCGTTCAATTTTGATGAATATAGTTCCCGACTCATAATAAATCCCAGGCTTTTATTGTACCTATCATGAATTTCTTGTTATATTTATGATTTCGAGTCCGGTTTAAAACTGATGTAATCGAACAAGCCCGAAATAATATTTTGGTTCAATTTACATCCTAAAGTATAAAATTTGGTTCAACTTACCCCACAATGCAAATTGTCTTCTCCATGCACGAGTTGAATTTAAATCTGAGACTTTGCAAAGTGGTACTGTACATGATAATCTACATTAAAAATTATTTTATGAAATTTCCGTTGGTAGTTTTTGTATAATTTTGTATCTCACAGATAAATTTGTTATTAAATATCCTATTCTATCAAAATAATAACAAAAAATCATGTTATATGTGTTTAACATGTATGATGATATCTACCACCATCTTGTAAAATTTCAACTTAAAACCGTACTTGGGTATGGAGAAACGAAAAAGACAAATTCATTATGGGGTAAGTTGAACCAAATTGCATAGTTTAGGGGGGGGGCAATCAAACTAAATAATCCTTTAAAAGGTTATCTAAGGGAAGTAATTTGGACTTTTTTTTCCTATTCTATTCTATGTGGCTTTGGGTTGGTAGAGGTCACCAACCGGAGGGGACGAGGTTTAACTATTGGAGGCTCTTGTAAAAGATGCACTAAAAAATTCTCATTGTGGGGACTGCCAAGCACATCCGCGAAGAAAAGGTATCTCGTTATTACATAGCTCAACTCAGAGCTAGGTGCCATCAGGTGTTCAACAGACAATCTCACGACCGCGCGGCATGAATGTCCTGGAGAATAAATTATATACTCCTTTTGGTCAAAACACTCTGGGGTATCATAGCATGACGAGAATCGAGAGGGGACATACTAGACGTAACAATTCCTGTCAATTGAGGGTTTGTCGCCCTGCCTTTTGATCGATGCACAATGGAAGAGGTCGCGAATGTGACAGGTGTGGGAGCGATTACGTTGTAAGGATAATAAATTCTAACTGTGTTAATAAAGTTTTTAAAACTATTTTGAATACCTCTAGAATTATGATATACTCTGATGCTTGCATTTATAGTCATTTTGATTTTATATAGGTTTATGTTGGTTTTTTTTTCTAGTTGTTGCTCTTGTTACTCGTTGCAATCAGTCTGGTAGACCTAAGAACGACCCAAACTATATATGTAGAAGAGTAGATGACCTCGACGATGCATGTGTTATGTCACAGCTTTATATTTGATCCTATCTAGACTTATGCAATTAGCATGCTAGTGTATTCTTTGATATCATATAGTGGCAGAAAAAAGTTGTTATATAAAATGGCAAACCATACTAGTATTTGTCATGTATAATAGGGTTGATGTATAGATAATTCATCCCCCAAACAAATGCTCAATTTCATCCCCAACTACAAAAACGACCGTTTTAGTCCCTGAACTTTCACAATTGGGTCAAATTTGTCCCTCTCGCTCCACATGTTCAGCTAGTGGTCTTGAAACTCCCATCCTACCCTATCTCTTTCTGCTTAAGTCACTCGTTCCGACCGTCGCCCCCAAATAGAACTCTCATCTTGAAGGCCTATGGCTAATATTATAAGTTTTTTTAATGATATCAAATGACATACCAAGATTAAAAAGTAGTAGAGGGTGCTTGGTTGCTGGCCAGAAGATGCCACGCTTAGTGTGACGGCGCACACATCATGTGGTGTGAAAATATGTCGCCACAATATTTTGTGAAGAAAATGTTATGGCGTGCTACAGCTTATGTACCAACCAAACGACAACCATACATAAGCGGTTGCCACTTGCACCAGGTTTGGCGTGGCCACTAATGACCGGCAACCAAGCACCCTCGTAGCTGTCTCCCATTGACATCATTAAAGTAGTTACGATGAAAAGTTTAGCCATCCTTTACAGAGCATGAGGTATTTACAAATTAAATGGTACTTATGCCATGCACTAGGTGCTTGAACTACATGATGCCCTTTTTTGCCGACACTAGGTGTTTTCCTAGTCTTTTCAAGACAAGTTGCTTTGTCCTCCATGTCCATTTGAAGTGAATGGAATGTTTGTTGATCCAATTGCACCTGATACATTGATGGTTGCCTTTGCATACGAGTATATCGTCTACCATGAAAAACATAACCACAACTAATCCTAAAATAAATTCAAGAAATGAGAGCACATGTGTGCAGAGTCCAAGCTTGAACCCGGAAGATAGATTTAGGCTACTCGCTATATGTTTTTATTGTGTTTCATTACCATTAGTTAGCATGCCACATATGATTTTTTTTAACATGCCCCAAAATTTAAGAAGAAAGACGAAAAAACGAAACTCATCTTGGTGACATTACCTGCACATGCATACCGAGTTGCTCCATGAACTAAACAATTAAGTTTATATGGAGTCTAGATAACCACAAAATGAAAGTATGTATTTGAGAGGTAGTTTGAGACATTGTTTGATGAACTTTATTTACACGTATATTGGAAAGATCAACACGAAACCTCCTATTCAAATTAGCCTTACCCACAAGAAACTCAACCAACCAAGCCATACTATGTTTGCAAAACATACTTCATATATGAGATGATTTGTTTTCTTAAGGTATTCAATAGAACTACCAACAATTTCTACTGAATGTAATTTTTTAATATACAATTAAATATCAGAAGCTCTAAACATTGTTGTTAGCTAACGTTGCATAATAAAAAATATAGTATTATTATAGTATAGGCTCTAATTCTCTAAATTTTTATTACATTATCATTGTAAAAATAACTTATGTGCAAACTAAATATAATAAGGCGCAAACAAAAATTCACATGTTCAAGTGCTCTAAAAAACTGTTGTGCTCCTCTTAGATATTCATTATTAGTAAAACAGAACTTAGCAAACTAAGAATAGCCTAGCTAGATCAGGTTTGAGTCATCGGTTCAGCATATGTAAATCATTTTAGGTTTATTGTCGTTATTTATTCATTGGTAGGTAATATATCACTTGATAGCGAGATATTTACGGTGACTTCATAAGTCTCAATATCCAGTAATCTAATCTGTTGAAGATGTCTATAGCGTGAGTGTGAGTGTGTGGATTGGTTGCATTTTGTTTGTAAAAAGTGAAACATAAATGCAGTCATGTGAGTTAAAAGAGTTAAGAAATTTAATCACAAAGTGTATTTTAAAATGCTTACTATGTGAAATTTTGCCTTTCGCTTTTTTTTTACCTTATCTGGTTAAAGAACAATAGCTCCATCTTTTTCATAAAAAAAGTTGCAAAAGGTGTCGGGTCCCTTCAATATGTAAACCTTTCTTTTGATTCATAATACCATTTAATATGGTGGGTACCAAGTTTTTTCTTTTTGTTTGAAATCGTGGGTTCCAAGCAAGGCCAAGGCAATCTTTGGTTCGCCAATTACCTATAGTAAATTTAAATGATTAGATATGAATTAGGAGTATTAAACGTGGATAACTGTCAAAACTCATTCCATAACCCCTCATGAAATTAGGAGACAGATCTATTAAAATCAAAATAGGTCATGATTAAACAACGTTATGCTACAATAAATAATCTCTAATGCCTGATTAATTATGCTTAATAGGTTTTCGCAAAAAAATGCTTAATAGGTTCGTCTCACTATTTCGCGTCCACCCGTGTAATTAGTTTTATAATTAGATCATGTTTAGTTCTCTAATCTTTGGTTTATAATTGTTTTAGTAAAATTCACAAAAAAAATTCACCAACTAAACAGGTCTGGCAAGTTTGGCTAAAAGTTTTCAATGTGAAATCCTTTTTCCAAACTTCCACAACCACAACTAATAAACAGGCAAAATAAAAAAAACATTTGCGGCGAGCGATTTCGTTCCTCTGTCCAATCGTGTGTTGTTCAGCCAACACAAACCGACCGAGAACCGTTCAATGCCGCGGCACCGCACGGGCAGGCAAAAGTCCAGCCGCACCACGGCACTTCTCTCCCCCAGTCCCCTTCCCCCTTTTGCCATCCCTGGCGCTGGCACAGCCGCACCGCCGCCCTAAAACCCTAAACCCACCGCCACCCAATATATACAGGGGCTCTCCAAACCATCCTCCTCTTTCGCCCCGCCGCTGCCGTACCGCGCGCCATGTCGCTCGACGGCAGCTTCTCCACTGCCGCGGCCCTCACGCGGCTGCTGGCCCGCTGCCCCGCGCTCCACTGCGACCCGCGCCTCCACGCGCTCGCCTCGTCCGCCGCCGCCGCGCCCCCCGCCAGCGATGATGTCGCCGCCGCGCTCGCCGAACCGCTGCTCCACCCGTTCTACACCGTCCCCGTGCTGGGTTGCTTCCTCCCTCTCGCGCCGGCCCTCGTCGAACGCGCCGTCGCGCTGCTCCGCGCGGTGGGGCCGCACTCGCTCCGCGCCGATGATGTCGCCCGCTTGGAGGAGGAGGCCGGGGAGGGGAACGTCCACGTCGTCGAGTTCTACCTGTCCAGGGGCAGGGGCCTGCGGCTGCACGAGCTCGCGTGCCTCGCGCTAGCGCGCTCTCTCGATATTGCTCCCTACTTGCTCAGGTAAAATGACTGATGACACCCTCCTGGCCAAGCCACTTTTCGTAGTCAGAATTTGACACCTCTAACCTTCTAGAGTGCAATTAACCAGCTTGTCTTATCTACAATTTTTTTAGACCAAAGGCCACCCTTGGCCCTCCTTTTTTATGAAAGCAAAACGTACATAACTGGGGCTACCAGTTTTACAGAGTTCAGAGAGAAGATAAAAGCAGTATCCTGCTTCACATCTAACAAAAACAGTACTATTCTTATCTACAAAATTAGACTGGCCTTTTTTTTGCGTGCTCAATTGGCCTCAATAATATCTTGCTGCTAGGCACTTCACTGATCTTCTGTTGATATCAGGCAGTAAACACTGGGCATCGCTTGCTGTAAAATGTTTAAGTTAGTTTAACAGACTTTGCGATGAAAAATCAAAGTGTTGCCACCTCCACCTCCGTAGCCCCGCATTTATTTTGAATTGATTTCCTGTAGTTTCAACAATGTAGAAAATCTGGCAATCCTTTCTGAATTTGAGTTATACACAGACTTTGCCATGAAAGTGTTATAGAGATTGCACCTCTGCCCCTCTGGTGTGCTGCAAGCACTGCACCCTGCCTATTTTAATGACTGTGATCAACATGCGTTGGGTAGTGACCACCCTCAGAGTCCCTGACCCTAGTGTAAACCTCCAAAGCTTGGTTTAGGGACAAGAAATTTCCTTTCATGAAGTTTCTTAGTGTGCAGCAAGAACAACTGTCGAAGCTCAAATGTGTTTTGGCGTTCCTTTGTTCTGGGTAAACACTACATCACAAAACAGTATAATAGGAATAAATCTTAGGCTTAAACTTTGGATTACTTTAAAGCCTGCATTGCGAAGGGAACATTGCTTGGCAGGGATGGCTAAATTGGCTCTCCTAAGTCTTCGAATCTGGTGTTGTGGAGTCAAGTTTTTAGTAGTAGTTTTTTTTTCTTTTCCAGTCGGGTAATATTTTGGGTGAGCAAGAAATCTAAACATGTCTATGGCGCTTACCAAAAATTACATGTACTTGTTTTAGCGCCCAGGAAATTCACATGTGCACACTATGCTAATGGACGTCAGCACACGTTTGATTTGGAGCTATACATCATACAATTAGCTTACCAGTATTCTTTTAATCTTTTCTGACAGATCTGTATTGAGCTACTTCAAGTTTTCTCCACCACCATTCCAAAGACTATGTGCATGTTTGCCGTCGCAAATTCCTTCCAAGGTACTTCTTGTTCACTTGTTTCAAATACATGGTTGCTTCACTTCTCCACTATATGATTTACCTAATTGATTCGTAACTTACTAGTACTTCAGAATGCAATAGTTATTAATGCTTATCCTAACCCTGCCCACGAACATATCTGCACAAACGAAGTCAAAAGAGAAAAACTGAACAAGGCCTATTTCTTGTTAAAAATATGATTCCTGCACATCTAGGTCCATTGATGCCTGTATTCTTTCCCAGTTACATGCTGAGTAGTGTTGTTCATCTTGAGTCATAGGACCCTTGTTTTTGGTCTCCTTGGAGCAGGAATGTTGCCTATTTTATGTTGCTTCAATTGTGCACGCTTGCCTATAAAACTCTTCTTTTTTATTGCAGCAATAGCTAGCTTCTGCTTCTCTTTCTAGTATCACATCTTTTTAAATTAAGCAGCAAACAAATGCAGATAGATAACTAATCTTTCCACAGAAGGGATATCTGCATATTTATGTAAAGCGAACTTAATCCTTCTCACACCTTAAGTTGATCAAGTACTTATTTAGCAATTATTCATGTTACATGCTGACTTTGATTAAGTTAGCATTTGGGTTATTTTGCATTTTTCTTGTGGACACCACTATTGTTGGATTGGTTGGAAGAGGGAAATGTGGAGGTGAGGAGGAAATAGATGGAGATGGGGGATACACTGGTAGGATTGAGTAGACAGGGGCATGTTTGAATTAAGCAAATAGGAAATGAAACAATGAATTCTTTCTAGTGTAGATCCTAAAGCATGGAAAATAGTCTGATGATAGCTCGTGAAGCTATGGGCTGAATGAGAAAATCCATTATTTCCCTATTTTTGCATGCATATTTGACTATTATTTTGACTTGCCCAGTTGCCCATTTGAGTGGCCATATCAATCAATCAATATCTGTTGATGTATTTAAATTTATCGTTTTACATTGTGTTGATGTTATTTATATTTATTGCTTTCAGGAAGTACATTTGTTTCTTGATGCCACAAGAGTATCATACCGGTTTCTACAATTGGAGCCCAGATTATTTTGTGGACAATGGGACTGGTCTTGCTTTTTAGACATTGTATATAGTACTGCTGATTATAGCTTAGTCGACAACTCACTTTATAGTGTTGGATTGAACTTGCGATGGTGCACAATTCAAATTCTTATGGTAGTTTTTAAAGCAAGTGATATGGCTATTGAAAGTTTTGGTCTGGGAGCAGATGAAGCATATACATGTTTTCTGAGGTTTCTTCTTTTTCTTTCTTTTGCTGTTGTTTCTTTTGTTTGAGATCACTACAATATTTTGATAACTTGTTATGCTTTTAGATGGAAAGAGTATTGCATGGACACTTCATTAGAGAAAGCCTCTTTGTACCTTCCAAATGAAGATGGCAATCCGAAAAGTAGTGTGGATGGGCTTACTACTTTGGCTGATTGTCTGTCAAATTGGCCAGAGATTGCAACAGGAAGAGATCATAGTGTTGGGATTTATGAATGGTGTGAGAAATTCCCCTTATTTTCCCATTCTTTAGTGTGTCTCGCTGTATTTGTGTTGTGCACTTACTTGTGATTGTTTTCTCTGTCAGCCCTTTTGTGCTTACTGCAACTTTAAGAAAGAGTTATGAGGTAGCTTTGATGGCAGTTAGCCAGAAGTGGCCTGTACTTCTCTATGGCGCTGTTGGTGCTGGTAAAACTGCACTCATTAATAAGCTGGCACAAATTTGTGGAAAACGAGGTATATACATATGTCTATGAAGATTTATGTTGTTTAAAAAATGCTTGAAGGTTTTCCAACTAATATGGTCTATAGGCTTATAGGGACACATTTTTGTGTACGCAAGGATATGAAATCATAAGAATAAGATCTGTTGTGTATAATATTGCAGTGAAGCACAACAGCTCACTTTTGTTACTAGTTTCTGAACTGAAATTTGCTAAATATATGATCTTCATATTCCAAGGAACCATGCACGGCCAGATCTCAGTATTTACATGTACAGCAGACACTCTGTTTATTTGCATGTGTTGCACTTGTCAGTAGAGAAGATAGATGGGTTTGCTAGATGATGATATCAGAATAAGTCCTACAGCAGAAGAAAAAAAAAACCTAGATGCTGTGAGTTCAAATTAAATTGTCTACATGGAAGTCATCTGAGTCGGTTAGGGTTACCTAGAGGTCTTGGTGTTCCTGGGCGGTTCCAACATATTTTCTTCTAAATTTTGCTATTTAATAAGTTATTTAGTCAAACAAGCCTATGCAGCCTTTCCCAAAAAAAAAAAAATCATTTGACTGAACTCTTTATTTCATCTTTCAGTCTCCAACCGAACCTTATTGCTTATCAGCACATTTTTTGGAACCACTTCTCATCCCTATTATTTTTTTTGATAACTCTGTTAATCTACTAAGCATATTTACACCGTGTGCTAACCCCTAGCTATGTTGCAGTACTTTTTATCCACATGGATGAGCAAATGGATGGTAGGACCTTAATTGGAAGTTATGTTTGCACAGAGAAACCTGGTGAATTCAAATGGTCTCCTGGTTCGCTTACACAGGTCTGTATGGGAATATTGTTCTCCTTATAATCATGTGGGATCTATTCTTTATGCGTATTAATGTTCTTTTCATATTGTGACGAGCAGGCCATTGTCAAAGGGTTTTGGATTGTGTTTGAAGACATAGACAAGGCACCCAGTGATGTGCAGTCAATCTTATTACCTTTATTGGAAGGTTCGAGTGCGTTTTCGGTTGGTCATGCAGAGGTATGATTTGCATTTGCCCTTTTGCTTTCTGACAACACAAGAAGCCTATTCCGTTTAGTTTCTATTTGTATTTTAGAAAATGCTCATGCCACCTCAAAGAAAAGAAGAAGCTTATATGCCTATTTAAACTTTCATGAGTGTGGCTATACTTGCCCTTACTAGTCATAGAATGTCTAATGCAGGCTGTAGAAGTTGCTGAGAGCTTCCGTTTATTTGCTACCATCACGACATCAAAGAGTGACATATCTCATGCCCTGGAAGGTTTGTTCATTTGGTCTTAATTGTATATGATGTTGTAGTCTTGCTGTAAATTACATAAGGCTGTGTTCAGATAGCTGAAAAACACTGTAGTTTAGAAAAACACTGTAGCATTCGCTGGGAAACGTGTTTTGTGAGGGAGGAATAGTGAAAAGTTAGAATGAATCGTAAAAAGTTGGAATGAATAGTGAAAAGTTAGGGAATCTGAACAGGGCCTAAGAAACATTCATGATAAAACTGTCCGTTCAAGTTTTAACCCAATAGACACAGCTGTACATTTTGTTATGTTTGCAAATTTCTTGTATTAAACAGCAAAATAATGGGATAAGCTGATTCATGTGCCTTATTTGTCCTTTTCTCTGACAGGGAGACTCACATTTAGTGCGTTGTGGAGAAAAGTGATGGTGGGAGAACCTAATAGAAGTGACATGATTAATATAATTGAAGGGTGCTACCCAAACTTGGAGCCCATTTCCTCCAAGCTCATTGGTAGGTGTAAACTTGCATAGTGTATCTGCTGTGTAGTTGTGTAATTAACCCATTGTCTGCCATGTAGATACCTTTGAAAAGGTCAATTCTCTGGGATCAATTTGTGGACCCAACATGGCCGGAGGTTTGTCTGATGGTGCTCTGCATAGATTCTCTTTGAGGTGAATAGTTCATTTTTACCGCACGTTGCCTAGCATCTATGATAATGTATACTTCATTTTTTTAGCAGAAGATAATGTATACTTAATTATCTTACTTCGTAGGGATCTGCTCAAATGGTGCAAGAGAATATTAGGATTTGATCTCAAGTTTGAGAATCTGGGATTTGCTAACAGTTGTTGCAAATTAATATATTATGAGGTATGTTGTTTTCTGTTCCTTGATTCCTTCTAATGGAGTGCCGTTTGTACTTTAACCTGATGTAGTAAAATTAACCTGATGTAGTAAAATGGCACTAGTAAGAAATGCTAATAGGCGCTGTTTGCTAATATGCATATGGCTTGTTCGCATCGATGCAAATAGTTGCATGGTTATCCTTTAATTTTTTGGAGATATTGTTAGTTAATTTATCTAGGGCCTATTTAAAATGCGGTAGTTTATCTCTTAAGAGAGGGAGAATATACCAGTCATTGACCCTACCTATCCAATCTACTAAGCCATCTCAATGCTCCTCTCTGTTGCTTAACTCCTACCTCCAACTTTCATCGGTGATGTTCCACCACCAAGACATTGCTATTCAGCTCTGTTCCGGAGTTTATCCTTTGAAAAGCAATCCATACCAGAATACCTCATTACAATGTATTATATATAAGAAAGACTCGACCTGCGGGGGTAAGACAGCCCCCCGGGCATTTTGCTAAGAAGAAGAACTCACACAGGTTGAGAATATCTCTGGACACCTGCCCCACTGTCACACAGCGGCACGCCGGCACCATAGCCCATGTGAGATGACCAACAACCCTGGCCGGGCCTTAGACATGTGCTTTGGTGTGGGACAGACGGGGGGATTTCTTTTAACCCCAGACTGAAATTTGCTCCCACGGGGAGTCGAACCCAGAACCTGAGGAGCGCTACTAGAGCCACCTAACCAACTCAGCTAGAGGCCCTTTTGCATCATAATATGTTATATGATCTTTGAAAGCATGGTCATATCATAATGCATAAATTGACATATTTACAATGTGTATAGTTGAAAGTCTGCTTCCATTCCATGGTATTGCTGTTGTTTTGCTTTTGAAATATTACCTAAGTTATCCCTTGCTACAGCTCTTCATTTTCGAGTCTGGTTTTATGGAGTAGTTTGTACACATCATGATGGCACTATTATTGTTGAAATTAAATTTGAATTCCATTCCATGCTACTATGGCCAACGCCTAGGAGCTGTTTCAAATGGTTTTGCTTATGAATATTTTGATATGAAGTATGCATTTATGTCACTGCCATTTTAAAACCTACCTGCAAATGTTGAAGAACCTATGCGAATATACACTGTTTCTGAAACATGGGAGACTTTACGTGAGCTCTTATTATTGCCTTTGTGTAACAATGATTTGTGAGAAGTTTCCTGATGCTATTACCATTTTAGTGAAAAGCATGTTACAACACATGGTTTTCCTGGAATCTCAAGCACCTTTCTGTCTATCTTTTTTTCTTTTTCTTTTTTAAATCCAGGCTGTAGATGTTTTTGCTGGCTCCTTATCATCTCCAGAGAAAAGGTTCTATGTAGCAGGAGAAATTGCTAGGATATTAGGTGTTCCTTACCGAGGAGAAACCATGCAACCTACTGATAAGCCCATTATCCAGGCATGTTTGTACTCATTTGTTTTAAACAAATGTATTAATTTGATTTTCTTATGGTCAATGGCTTCTAATTTACAGGCTCGACATACTGAATTGCAAGTTGGTAGAGTTACATTGCAGTGCAGCGACAAACCAGTAAATAATCATTGCTTGACTTAATACATCTTTTTCTGGCTTTGATTTGTGTGTTTACTCTTGCTTCGAATGTGTAGGCATTGATCCAGAAGGGGCCTTTTGCTAATATTCGGCGTGCATTAGATGTTCTTGAGAGGGTTGCATGTTCAATTAAGTTCAATGAGCCCGTTCTTCTTGTTGGTGAAACTGGTACTGGGAAGACTACTATTGTGCAGAATCTTGCTGCCTGGCTTAAACAACCTCTGACTGTGGTGGTATGGTCATCAGTAACAGATTAATATTCTATTTGAACATTTAAATACTTCCCTCGCAAAATTGATGCTCATCATTTGTCACTCATTCGTAAGATGCAATTGCCATGATTTTCTACATTTGCCATAATCAGAGTGGCAGACATTGAAAGTCCAGGATATGCAACAGCAACCATGCAAATTATTTTTTTTTTCATCTCATGATTTTCACCATTTACATTTGTTTCGAGCTAATATTTTCTTTGTATTTTCAGAACTTAAGCCAGCAAAGTGATATTTCTGATCTCCTTGGGGGATTCAAACCGACAGATGCCCGGTCGATATGCTTTCCTCTTTACATAGAGTTCAAGGATATTTTTTGTCGAAGTTTTCCTGCAAAGGTGCGGTTATTGCTTGGTTCTCATATAGTTGTCAATATCCTACACTAAAATCCTGCTTGGCCTATATTACCAATTATTTGCAAGCTAGCTTCTGGGGTTGATCCTTTAATATTGACAAAAAGTTGATATGCTTGCTTAGATATATTTAAAATAGTAAATCTACCTTCTAGTAAGTCTGTACCTTCCAAGCCTGCTGATGTCTGGAAAGGGATGAGAATGAAGTGTAGGAAAAAATGAATTCTGGTGTTCGATGAACTCATTTATCTAATGAAGTAGCTACACTAACTAATTCAGAAAAAATCCATTTCTTTTTATATCTATTGACCAAATCATTCACTTATTCAGGACAATGAAGCTATTCTACGCCATTGTGATGTGTATGTAATGGAAAAGAATTGGAAAAAACTGTTGCACACTTTGGCAAAATGTGTTGAGAAGGCTCAGAAGCTAATTGAAGGGGTTTCCAAGTCCTCAAGTGGTTCAAAGAGAAAAAGGGCTTTGCCAGCCCAGGTTGTTTCTGAGTGGGACAGCTTTTCGTCCAGGTTGAATGCAGCTTGCCGACAAATTGGTTCAGCAGCTGGCATGTCATTTCGGTTTGTGGAGGGTGCTTTTGTTTCAGCTTTAAGGAATGGCCATTGGATTTTGCTCGATGAGGTCAACCTTGCACCTCCAGAGACACTTCAAAGAATTGGTGCTGTACTGGATGGAGAGAAGGGCACACTTTGCCTGGCTGAAAGGGGTGATATTGATTATGTTGAACGCCATCCTTGTTTCCGGATGTTTGCCTGTATGAATCCAGCAACTGATGCTGGGAAAAGAGACCTGCCATATACTTTTAGGAGCCGCTTTACAGAGTACTTTGTTGATGATCTCATGGATGATGATGATCTACGTCTTTTTATCACTAAATATCTGGATGGTCTGAATGCTACTAATGGAGTCATAGATGGTATCGTTCGGTTTTATAAGGCGGCGAAAAAGGAATCTGAGGAGAGACTTCAGGATGGAGCTAATCAGAAACCTCAATTCAGTTTGAGATCTCTTTCTCGTTCGTTAGGTTACATAAAAAGTGCAGAGAAAAGATTTGGTTTCAGGAAAGCCCTTTATGATGGCTTCTGTATGTTCTTTCTTACTATGTTGGATGCCCCAAGTGCAAAAATCATTAAAAACTTAATTGT
This sequence comes from Digitaria exilis, assembly GCA_015342445.1. Classification (NCBI taxonomy): domain Eukaryota; kingdom Viridiplantae; phylum Streptophyta; class Magnoliopsida; order Poales; family Poaceae; genus Digitaria; species Digitaria exilis. Next base: position 2,779,324 of record JACEFO010001669.1, on the reverse strand, counting down.
TTCACTTCTGCTAGATGGAAAAGTGCCACCTAGTGTTTCTTTTGCCGACTACTTCATTGAAAAGCCAATGCAATTAGATGGTTGTGAATCGGATGAATTTTTGCGTAGCTATGTTTTAACCAACAGTGTCACTGAGCACATAGTCAACCTTGCCCGAGCTGTATATATTAAGAGGTTTCCTGTTCTTCTTCAAGGGCCAACATCAAGTGGAAAAACTAGCCTTGTGCGGTATCTTGCTGCAAAAACTGGCCATGAGTTTGTCCGAATCAACAATCATGAGCATACTGATCTTCAAGAATACCTGGGTACCTATGTTACTGACAGTCAAGGGAAGCTTCAGTTCCAGGAGGGTGCTTTGGTGAAGGCTGTGCGCGAGGGGCACTGGATTGTGTTGGATGAGCTAAACCTTGCACCGTCTGATGTCCTGGAAGCTTTAAATCGGCTGTTAGATGACAACAGGGAGCTCTTTGTGCCAGAGCTGCAAGAGACGATACCTGCACATCCTAATTTCATGCTTTTCGCTACACAAAATCCACCTATGCTTTATGGAGGCCGTAAAATGCTGTCTCGTGCATTCCGCAATCGTTTCATCGAAGTGCATGTTGATGAAATACCAGAAGATGAGCTAGTCACAATTTTAGAGCAGCGGTGTAGAATTGCTCCCAGTTATGCCAAAAAAATGGTTGAAGTTATGAAGGATTTGCAAACACAGAGACAAAATAGTAGAGTGTTTGCTGGCAAACATGGTTTTATTACGCCTAGAGATCTATTCCGCTGGGCCAATCGGTACGGAACATTTGAGGGGAAGTCATATGAAGATCTTGCAAAAGATGGTTATTTACTTCTGGCAGAGAGATTAAGAGATGACGATGAGAAAGCTGTTGTTCAAGAAGCTTTGGAGCGTCACCTACGCGTAAAACTCAATATAGCCGATCTATATAATTCGGTAATAATTATCATTCTTCCTTATCTTCCTGGTAATTTAATCATTTACGAAGGGCAGAAATTTATAGCATAAAATGCACACTCTGATCATAATTTTATTGGATGGAAGGATTAGGGCAATCTGGGACATTCAATTTTCAGATATTTTTGCATGCTAGTACTTAGTTCGAACAGTGTGTAAAAGATACACATGTCTGCTGATGTAGATTTTTTTTGCTTTGCTGTGATTCTGTGAATCTAAGGTTGCTGTGGGCGATGCTAGATATTATTTTTATGCCCCCTCCATTCTAGATGATAGATGATGTTCACTGATGTCTGCAGTCAGACTTCACAAACTTTTATTTCTAAGGATATGCATATGATTTGTCACACAAAAGTGATATCAGTGGACTTTTCATGAAAAATGCTTCCAGATGATTATATCTAGCTTAGACAAAGGCACCGGACAAATATATAATTTAACACTGTTAAATGTCCTGAATGAGTAAGATATAATGGAGGTAGTATATTGTAAGCTAGTTTTTTAGGGTTATATCTGAATCTATTTGCTAACATACTACTGAAGCTGTTTAATTGTATGACTTCTATTTCACCCTGGAGTTTGACAATTTGAGTACTGTTTGCTTGTGCAGTGCCCTTTGTCTTATTTTTTTAAATTCTTGAACAAGCTAACCGACTCATTTTATCTATGATGAGATGATAATTTTAGTTTTTCTTGTGTCAACACATTTTTAAATTCTTATACGGTGATACTATAATAATAAAAAAACTTGACCGGTGGGGGAAGAACCGCCCCCACGTCATTGTACTTAAGAAGGCGTATGATCCCGGTCGAGAAAACCCCCCGAACCCTGGCCGGTGGGCACACAACAACCTGCCTCCACCACTGAGCTATCGCTCAGTTTGCACAGTGATACTATAATAATACTGCATGATTTGAACTATGTTTTCTGTGGGATTCATTAATGGAAGTTGGTGGAAATTTGCTCAGAATGGGAAAAAGGTAACTTAAGAGCTTGATTCTGTCTTTGCAGGAAGTTGCGCGTGAAGATAACTTATCTCTTGATGCTATCAGACTGAGAGTAGAAGAATGCTTTGGAAAGTGAGTTCCTGTGCACTTTTGAATACAAAGTGCCCGCCTGTTTTTTTTTTTCTGATGCAAATATTTGTCTAAAATGTTGTTGCAGTATCACTTGGACAAAAAGTATGTGGAGGCTATATTTTCTTATTGAGCGTTGCTACAGATTGCGCGAACCTGTCCTCCTTGTTGGTGAAACTGGTGGTGGGAAAACAACTGTTTGCCAGGTCCTAAGTGTTGTTCTTGGATCGAGGTTACACATTTTGAACTGCCATCAGTATACTGAAACATCAGACTTCATTGGGGTCCGTTGCTGCCTCTAAATCTTGTCTCTGTACATGCTTTGCTAGTTACCATTTTGTGCTCTTTCAAGATGTGGCGTTAACATGCTTTTACCTGCAGGGGTTTTGTCCCATACGGGATAGGTCAAGAATAGCACTTGAGTTCAAACATCTTGTTGCAAAAATCAAACAAATGAAAATATTTGTGTGTGTTGCAGGGGATACGGTATGTTCTCTTGTTTTGGCTTGGGGCATTCTTGCATTGCTTATGTATAGATTCTCTCTAAGTGGCCTTACTATTTTTTCTAATGATTTACAGCCTCTTGAAACTGATATATCTGGAGCTGATAGTGTAATGAGTCGTCTGAATGAAATACTTGACAGATATAGAAAGGAAAAATATCTGTTTCCAGAGGTGTCAGCTCAAGATCTTGACACCCTGGAGCAATGTAAGTTGGATTTGATGCATCTTAAAAAGAGGTGGCAGGCAATTTTCCTTTGGCAGGATGGGCCGCTTGTTCAAGCAATGAGGAATGGTGATCTTTTCCTTATTGATGAAATTTCTTTAGCTGATGACAGTGTGCTTGAACGCTTGAACAGTGTTCTAGAGCCTGAAAGAAAATTGGTATGCTCTTTTATTAGCCATTATGTTCAAATACCATGTTTTTTTTGGTACTAAAACATCAGTAACGATGGCATTGTATCTTGTGCAGAAAAAAACTAGACTAATCCAACCTTTCTGTTTATTTTTTGAGGGAAAACAGCAGGGCAAACCCTGTGGTTTGCTGTTTGGTTATGTTTGGATCTTGCTGCTGAGTGTTGTTAGATTATTTCCTTATGCTTTCCTGGTTTCCTGCTGTAAACCTGCTCATATAAATTAAGGACCTTCAAATGGTGCTGCATTTCATAGATGCTAGAGACGCCGTCTTAGTTGGCCTGTGTTCTCCCTGCTTAAGCTGAACAACTTTATTTGATATTAGGTTTAAATTCTACAGCTTGGGGATTGGGGTCTCACTGACAATCCTTTATCTATCTTAAGTACACATCAGTTTCATTTTATTAGTTAAAGGCAGACTCTACTGAGTTCTGACTGCATCAATCAGAATAAATGCATAGTGAATTAGAATGAGGGTGGGAATTGTTAGAGAAAATATTCACTGTATTATTACTCTAACCCTAGAAGGGGTGAGATATATACAACACTACATGGGCCACTATATGGACCAGGCTTTATGGGGCTCTATACACTCCAACACCCCCCCCCCCCGCAGTCTCAACTAGCCACTGGTTACATTGAGACTGGACCGGAACTCAGAGAACATTGAGGAGGGTAGTCCCTTGGTGAAGATATCGGCGAACTGGGATGTGGTCGGGACATGGAGGACCCGGACCTGCCCGATGGCGACCCGGTCGCGAACGAAGTGCAAGTCGATCTCCACATGCTTCGTTCGCTGGTGCTGAACCGGGTTGGTGGAGAGGTAGACGGTGCTGACATTGTCGCAGTAGACGAGCGTGCTCTTGGTGAGCAGGCTGTGGAGCTCCGCCAAGAGCTGTCGTAGCTAGGACGCCTCAGCCACGCCGTTGGCAACCGCGCGGTATTCCGCCTCGGCACTAGAGCGGGAGACCACCGGCTGCCGCTTGGACGACCAGGAGACGAGGTTGCCGCCGAGGAAGATGGCGTAACCCGAGGTAGACCGACGGGTGTCGGGGCAGCCGGCCCAGTCAGCGTCGGTGTAGACGACGAGCTCGGTGGAGGGGGACCGGTGAAGGGTGAGGCCGCAGTCCACCGTGCCCCGAACGTACCTCGGCAGGCGCTTCAGGGCAGCAAGGTGTGCCTCGCGAGGGTCGTGCATATGGAGGCAGATCTGCTGGACTGCGTAGGCGATGTCCGGCCTGGTGAAGGTGAGGTACTGCAGAGCCCCGACCAGACTCCGGTAGGCCGTCGGGTCAGCAACAGGAGGGCTCTCCTCAACCGAGAGCTTGCCCTGGGTGTCGACTGGAGTGGCGCAGGGCTTACAGTCAGCCATCCCTGCCCGCTCTAGGATGTCGAGAGCGTACTGTCGCTGGTGGAGGAAGAGGCCGGAAGGACGGGGCTCCACGGTGACTCCCAGAAAGTGGTGGAGCACGCCCAGGTCCTTGATGGCGAACTCCTGCTGCAGAGAGAGGATGATACTCTGGAGCAGGGGCTGACTGGACGCCGTGAGAATGATGTCGTCGACGTAGAGCAGCAGGTAGGCAGCCTCGGTGCCGCGACGGAAGACGAACAACGAAGTGTCCGACTTGCACTTGGTGAAGCCCAGCGAGGTCAAGAACGTGGCAAATCGAGAGTACCACGCCCGGGGAGCCTGTTTCCAGCCATAGAGTGACTTGTTGAGGCGACACACTAGATCGGGACGACTGGTGTCGACGAACCCCGTCGGCTGGTTGCAGTAGACGGTCTCGGTGAGAGTCCCGTGAAGAAAGGCGTTCTTCACGTCCAGCTGGTGAACTGGCCACGAGCGCTGGAGAGCCAACGAGAGAACCGTGCGCACGGTGGCCGGCTTCACCACTGGACTGAAGGTCTCGTCGTAGTCCACACCAGGCCGCTGGGTGAAGCCGCGAAGGACCCAGCGAGCCTTATAGCGCTCCAGGGACCCGTCAGCCCGGCGCTTGTGGGTCCAGATCCACATGCCGGTGACGACGTTGCCACCAGATGGACTCGGTACGAGGTCCCACGTCTGGTTGGCAAGAAGGGCCGCGTACTCCTCCATCGCGCGACGCCAGTGAGGGTCAGCCAGAGCCTCGCGGACGGAGGAGGGTACCGGAGACACCCCCGACTCATTCTCGACGGCAGAGAGGGCCGCAGGTCGCGAGACGCCCGCCGCCCGCCGTGTCACCATGGGATGGGTATGGCCAGGATCCCGATGGACAACAGGCGGGTGGTACAAGCCCGGATCGACGCGGGAGCTGATCCGAGGGCGGGCTGGCAGCGCCGAGGGAGGAGGCGGCGGCGGGAGCGACGTCGCCGGCCCCGGCACCAGCCGTCGCCGGTAGACGTGCACGGGCTGCCAGGAGCGTGCCGGGAAGCCCAGGGGCACGACGGGGGCCGGTAGATGCTCCAGGGCCGCACGGGTCGTGGCAGTGGATTCCGGGGCCGCATGTGGTACGGCCGGGGACTCGGGGGCCGCGCGTGGCGCGGCCGGGGGCTCCGGGGCCGCGCGTGGCTCGGCGGGGGACGTCGGTGCCACGCGTGGCGCGATGGGGGGCTCCGGGGCCGCGCGTGGCACGGCGGGGGGCTCCGGGGCCACCCACGGGCCGGTAGGAGCCATCGGGAGCGGTGACACCGGACCAGGAACACCTGTAGAGGGAGGATAAATAGAAACTGGTGGTGAAACCATCGGGTCAGTCGGAAAGAGGGACTCCAGCTCAGGGTCGGGAGACGGGGTGGTAGAGGTGGAGTAAGGAAAATCTGACTCGTCAAAGACGACGTGTCGGGAGATGAGGATACGACAGGAGGTAAGATCAAAACAGCGGTACCCCTTGTGATCAGGGGAGTAACCGAGAAACACACAACGAGTCGAACGGGGCGCGAGCTTGTGAGGAGTAGTAGCAGAGGTGTTAGGGTAGCACGCGCACCCGAAGACACGAAGGTGATCGTAGCTGGGAGGAGTACCGAAGAGAGCATGGTGTGGAGTGGGGGCAGAAATAGCAGTGGAGGGGAGGCGGTTGAGCAAATAAGTAGCTGTATGGAGAGCCTCAGCCCAGAATCGGGCTGGAAGAGAGGCCTGAATGAGAAGGGTGCGAATGACATCGTTTGTGGTGCGAATCATCCGCTCAGCCCTGCCGTTCTGGGAGGAGGTGTACGGGCAGGACATACGCAGATGAATCCCCTGAGTGGGAAAGAAGTCACGAGAAGTGTGGTTATCAAACTCACGACCATTGTCACACTGAGCAGCCTTCACAGTGCGACCAAACTGAGTAGAAACCCAAGCAAAGAAGTGGAGAAGGGTAGGAAAAGCATCAGACTTTGCTCGCAAGGGAAAAGTCCACGAGTAACGAGAAAAATCATCGACCACCACCAAGTAATATTTATCGCCAGAAATGCTGAGTACAGGAGATGTCCATAAGTCATAATGAACAAGATCAAAAGCATGACCCGCATGCGAAGAAGAAGAAGAAAAAGGAAGTCGAACATGACGACTCAACTGGCACGCATGACAAAGATGCTCATCAGGAGCCCTAGTACATGGGAGACCTGTACTACGACTAAGACGGGCCAAAACGTCGCGGCCGGGATGACCGAGCCGACGGTGCCAAGTCGTGGAAGTAGATGTGGTGGCGAAAGCCGCAGATGAAGCAGAAGAAGTCGATGTCGGAGCAGCGGAAGACGGGAGGCGGAAGGTGTAAAGGGGTCCCGGGCTGTCACATCGGAGGAGTGGGCGCCGAGAAGCCAGATCCTTCACAGTAAGACCAGAAGAGTCAAATTCAACAGAACAAGAGTTGTCGGCAGTAAACTGACGAATAGAAAGAAGGTTGTGAACCATCTGAGGGGCAACAAGAACATTGGAAAGACGAAAAGGACCAGGAGCAGTGCCCACAGAAGTGACAGGAAGACAGGAACCGTTCCCCACCATGATTGAAGAAGGACAAAAGACAGGTGGGGATTGGACGGAAGAAAGTATACCAGGATCAGGGGTCGTATGGTACGAGGCCCCCGAATCGGCGATCCACTCAGGGTTGCTCGGCGGAGTCAGGCCCATGGTGCTGAACAACTGAGCCAACGCTGCCTGGTCCCATCCCCCAGGCCAGAAAGGAGGCAGGCTGGGCTGGGTGGGTGGAAGCCAAGACGTTGGGCCCGACGGAGCAGGTCCCACAACCAGAGCCGCAGGCTGGTGCTGAGGTCGAGGTCCGCCGCCCGGAGCTAGAAACGGCCACATCGAGATACGCCCTGACCACGGGTTGGAGAAGGATGGCCAGGGCGTACCCCCAGGAGTGGGAGAAGATCCGCCAGGAGCAGGTGGAGCCTGTGGGCCCCGACGTCCTCCACCAGAGCCACCACCGCGACCCCCGCCCCGGCGACGTCGGCCACCACGGTTCCCCCCACCCCCGCTCGGCCCGGGGGGAGGAGCACCGAGGAGAGGTGGCGGGCAGAGTCGCAGGGGTCGGCGGAGAGGCCACAAGCGCGGTGGAGGAGGACGAGGGAGTCATGGGCGCCTGGGGACGTCGTGTGAGCTCCTTCAGGACAAGGTCGTCCCGAACCTGCAGGTAGGAGGGGAAAGGCCGCTGCCTGGTGATCCAGTCCCGTATGTGGTCGAAGGTGTCGTTGAGGCCATGGAGGATATGGAGCACCAGGAGCCGGTCCTCCACGGGGCACCCAAGATCCGCAAGAGAGTCGGCCATGCTCTTCATTTTGCGGCAGTACTCCCCGACGGAGAGGTCACCCTGCTTGAAGTTGGCGAAGGCCGCACTGAGCTGAAGGGCACGAGTCTCGGCGTGCCCGAGAAACTGGTTCTCAAGGGCCAGCCAAGCAGTACTTGCGGTGCCTCCGAGAGTGTTGACGGAGTCCTGGAGATCCTGGGCGACGGTCCCAGAGATCCAGGACAAGACGACGGTGTCGAGGAGGCGCCACATCGTGTCCCGTACAGCCTCAGGAGTGTCGGCGAGGATGTGGTCGGTGAGGTGGTAGCGCCGGAGAGCCATGAGCACCTGATCCCGCCAACGGTTGTAGGAGGTGGACGATGAGTCGAGGACAATGCTGACCATCCCCCGGATGTGCTGGACACCAAGGGCCTGAAGGTGGAGCTGGGTGACCACCGGGTCGAGAAGATGGCCGCGAGAGACCTCGAGCGGAGGGAGGCATGAAGAAGAGGCGCCGACGGCGAGCTGTGAGCTGGAGGCGGGATGGAGGTAACGCTCAGCCTCGGCAACCCGGCGAGCGAGAGCGTCTGCGGTGGCACGCTCACGCGTCCAGGTGGCAGAGGCCACGCGAACCCGCTCCTCGGCCGCCGCCGCCTCTGCCTTGGCTGCACTGAGGGCGGCAGCGAGGGCCGCTTCGGCCGACACGGCCCCGTCGGAGACCTGCTTGCCCGTGTCGCGGAGAGGAGGACGGGCCGCTGAGCCGCGTGGGCCCGCGGTGGCAGCGAGGTCGGCGGGATCCGTGAGACCCGCGGTGGCCACAAGAGCGGTGAGCGCTGCATGGTACGCCGTGCAGAGGGCCGGGGTCAGCGGGGGAGGCCGGGTGTGCTGTAGGGCCTGCTCCTGCGCCACCAGAGGAGGGGGTGGCGGCAACTGGAGCTGCTGGTGCGCCACCAGAGGAGGAGGTGGTGGCGGCTGGAGCAGCTGTTGCGCCACTAGAGGAGGAGGTGGCGGCGGCTGGAGCTGCTGGGCACCAGCCTCGGCGGCTGCAGCAGCCTGGGCCGTAGCAGCAGCGGCGGGATCTGCTCCAGCAGATCGAGACGAGGAGGCGCCTGGAGCTGCGCCAGCTTCAGCTCCGGCGGCGGCGGCGCCAAGAACAGGGGCGGCGCGGCCAGGAGGAGAAGAGAGAGGAGGAAGGGAGGAGAGGGGAGGTGGCAGCGGCTGGCGCTCGGCCATGGTGGCGGCGCCGACGGCTACTGGGTGGTGGCCGGCGGCCACCAGCCTCACGGCTGGGTGGTGGCGGCGGCTGGGAAGGGAGAGGAGAGAGGGAGAGAGGAAACCCTAGCTGATACCATGTTAGAGAAAATATTCACTGTATTATTACTCTAACCCTAGAAGGGGTGAGATATATACAACACTACATGGGCCACTATATGGGCCAGGCCTTATGGGGCTCTATACACTCCAACAGGAATGTATGTGGAAATGTTGGAGGGCACCTCCATAGGGAGTTTGGGACCGAGATCTACCCTGCTGATCTGCTTATATTACTGCAGATAAGATGGTTGGGACTCGACCCTCTTGCAGGAAAATGAGCTTCCTTCTGAAAATGTTCGGATAATGCTTTACTATTTACTGACACGAAAATAATGAGGTCACACACACGGGTGCGATTGATCCAATCGCATTGGTGGTACAATGGTGCCAAATAGATCAATTTAGGACTCGACTTAACCTACTTTTGGGGACCTTGTATAATTTATTTTAGGCATAAATCGTGTGAGTACATCTGAAGAATTGGGCTTTGGATACTTGACTTACTGGGTGTTTGGGCTACTTCCATATTGCGGTGATCTTCAGCCCCAACCTAGTAGTAGAAAATGGTAACCGTTACAATTAGTTTCTTCACTTCCAATTATCGCTCTTTTCATTCCTAAGTATATGGCATTAGGATATATGTCATGCTCTTTAAAATATCTTTAGCCTTTAATTTTTCTAGCTAGACCTTAGTAGAAAAATATTAGCATATGTGGAAGTAGTTTTCTTTTTGGGGGTGGGGGGTGGGGACTATATGGAGGTAGGTTGGTGATAAACCTACTAATATCATATTCATATTCCATTCTTTTGATGTTTCCCTTCTAAATGGTAATCACCTCTATGCTCTGTTTAACATCCAATTTACGAAGGAATATTACTTTCAAATAAGAGCCAGTGACACCTGTCGATAGTAAATGCTTAACTTGTCATATTTTACTTTTGTTTTACTAAATTAGTGTATATTAATGCAATTCATGTTTATTCAGAAGGTTTGTTGAATAGTTTCATTTCATTTTTGAACTTCAGTTTAACTATACTTATAAGTATTTCTTCTATTGTTGTAGTCACTGGCTGAGAAAGGTGGTTCAGTGCTAGAGAAGATTTCGGCGCATCCAAACTTCTTCATTCTTGCAACAATGAACCCAGGTGGTGACTATGGAAAGAAAGAGCTTTCTCCTGCATTGAGAAACCGATTCACTGAATTGTGGGTTCCTGCTGTTACTGATGTGGATGAACTTAAGAGCATAACTTTAGGGAGGTTCACCAGAGCTGAGCTATCTTGCTTTGGAGATTGCATTGTTAACTTCTGGAAGTGGTTCAACCAATTGCACATTGGAAGAACACTCACTATACGGGACCTGCTGTCCTGGATTTCATTTATAAATGTGACAGAGCAAAATCTTGGGCCACAACAAGCGTTGATACATGGCCTGTTTCTTATCTTACTTGATGGGCTTTCATTGGGTGTGAATGTTTCTAAATCCGAAGCTACTGAGATTAGAAATACTTGCTTGTCTTTCCTTCTAGAAGAGCTGCAGAAGGTTGAGGGGAAAGCAGTAGACTCGTACCTAAATGACCTAAACAATTATGGCTGGGGTGACAATATAAGAAAAGCAGATACAGATCATGATTACTTGGAAGATCATTTTGGCATTTCACCATTTTATATCCCTAAAGGTTATATTGCTTGTAAGCAACAAGGCTTTGAAATAATGGCGCCTACCACCAGTAAGAATGTTTTGCGAGTTTTACGTGGTTTGCAATTACCTAAACCTCTTCTTCTCGAAGGTAGTCCTGGAGTTGGAAAAACAAGCTTAATTGTTGCCATAGCTGGACTTTCGGGTCATGATGTTGTGCGGATAAATCTATCTGAGCAGACGGACATGATGGATCTTTTAGGTTCAGACCTGCCAGCTGAAGGGGAAAATGGAATGGAATTTTCTTGGTCTGATGGTATTCTTCTTCAGGCTTTAAAGAAGGGAAGCTGGGTTCTGTTGGATGAGCTCAATCTTGCCCCACAATCTGTCCTTGAGGGTCTCAATGCCATTTTGGACCACCGTGCTGAAGTCTTTATACCGGAGCTTGGTCAAACCTATAAGTGCCCACCATCCTTTCGTATCTTTGCATGCCAGAATCCTTCGTCGCAAGGTGGTGGGAGGAAAGGCCTTCCCAAGTCCTTTCTCAACCGGTTCACCAAAGTTTATGTTGATGAGTTATCAGAGGAAGATTATTTGTTCATTTGTAAATCACGATATCATCCGTTACTATCTGAAAGTTTCCTCAGAAATCTTATCCGGTTTAATAACAGACTGTACATGGATACCATGGTAAACAGGAAGTATGGCCAACAAGGTTCTCCTTGGGAATTTAATCTTCGTGATATTATCAGGGCATGTGAGATGGTAGCAGGTTCTCCAGATACTTCGAAGGACGACTGCTTTCTAAATACTGTCTATCTGCAACGAATGCGAACACTAGATGATCGCCATAAAGTTATCGAGCTTTTTGAAGAGGTCTTTGAGAGAAAACCGAGCATTCACCAATCAAAAATGCTATATGTCAATCCTCATTGCTTGGTTGTTGGAAATGCCTCTATTGGAAGAAATAACTGCCAATCATATAAAGTGCAAAATAATCAACTTAACATATTTCCTGGTATGCTTAATAGTCTTGAAGCTGCAATGCATTGCATCCATCAAGGCTGGTTGTGCATTCTTGTTGGACAAAATTCATCTGGGAAGACGTCATTAATTCGTTTGCTGGCTCAGCTATCTGGAAATACATTAAATGAGTTGAATCTGTCTTCTGCAACTGATGTGTCAGAATTACTGGGATGCTTTGAGCAGTATAACTTCTTTAGGCACTACAAAGCAGTTGTATCACAGGTTGAGCATTATGTTGATGTGTATTTCAGCTTGAGTATGGATATAAACTGGAAGAATCTAGTTGCAGAACGGAAGGGTTTGTTTACGAAATGGTTTGAATTTGTGGCTGCAAAAAAGTACTCGTCAGCTGGTATATCATCATTAATTGAAATGAGTGGGAATGCATCTTTGCCATCGTTAAGCTTGGTTGCTGATATAGTTGAGCAGATGAAGTGTGATCTGGAAATGTTTGACTTGCCTATATCATTGACTAAAGATGATCTGCGTAAAACACTGAAATCTATCTACAACTTGCAGCAGAATGGAACTGCACACCAACCAATTAAATTTGAATGGGTTGCCGGGGATTTGATCAGGGCAATTGAATGTGGTGAATGGATTGTTTTGGACAATGCAAATTTCTGTAATCCTACTGTATGTTCTCTCATTCTCACATACTTTGCCTTCTTTCCTGCTGTTTACTTTTGCTAATATTACTATCTTATTTATTGTTTTAGGTACTTGACAGGATAAACTCTTTAGTTGAGCAAGAAAGGTCCATTGTTGTTAATGAATGTGGTCTTGTTGATGGGAATCCTGTCGTTATCAAGGCCCACCCTAAGTTCCGGATGTTTTTGACAGTCAATGCAAACTATGGTGAAGTTTCAAGAGCCATGCGAAACAGAGGGGTTGAGATCTTTCTGATGGATCAAAGATGGGATTTGGATGGATACATTAATGGGCCTGGTGATAGCGAAAGGAAGGATGTGATTAGGTTTTTAATTTCTTCTGGAATACCAGGAATGGAACTGATATCGGCAATGAGTAAAGCCCATATGTTTGCGAAAGCTGAAGGTTTAAGTGTTGGTATAAATATTACCCTTCTTGAGATCACACGATGGGTTCAATTATTTCAACAACTTATTATTAAAGGAAATCTGTTCCTTTGGAGTCTGCATTTGAGTTGGGAGCACACATACTTACCATCGTTGGGTGAAGTTAATGGTTCTAAAATCGTTAAGGCAGGAAAACTTAAATTTTTGACTAATTTTTGTGAATCTGAAGTTGTGGATGCGAGAAATTTTAGGTTTTTGAATGATTTTGGTGGTTATTCAACCAGTTTGTATTATGGAATTTCTTTGACGTTGCCTGGTGGTTGGCCCTTTGAGCAAAAACTAAGGGACTTCATTTGGTATTCAAAAGAAACTTGTGTCGACAGAAATTGTATGTATCTGCAGTCATTGGGTTCCCAGTACGCTGCTTATCAGATAAGCCATTTGAAAGAAAGTTCACCCTTGTTGGCCCCTGTTGGTAATTGCCATCCATCTATTATTCCTATTACAAGCTTTCGTGAATTGCAGTTCCCTACAGGTTCTGGCCGTATTATCAACACTCATGGAACTGGGGCATTTGATTCAGATTTAGCTGATCAAATGCTTTTCTTTGCTGCAAACTGGGTAATGGAGCAATCAACTGAAAATGATCTTGAACTGTATGACATATGGTTTGAATGGTATAATTGCCTGGTCCAGCCTTATTGCAACTTTTTTGAGAGCTATATGTACATTCGTAAACAAGAAAGGGAGCATCCTATTTGGCATAGCATCCTAGAGGGTTACAGGGAAATAGTTGCCTATCGGAAGACTAATATTGTTACTCAGCATGTTCCACTCCTTTCGAAGAAGTTGCTAGATATGGCTGGTTGCGAGGCCCTTAAAGCTTGCCAGGATCGGCTTTGCAATTCTTTCAATGGTTTGAATTTGCTGCGGCTTACACTGCGGCAGTGGCAATTTGAGAGAAAGTTTCCTGATCTTTCTGTGCTGAAATCTACTTTTTTACCTGCATTGATGTCCCTCGGATGCTTAGAGGGTGAGGTACTTAAGAAGATCGTGAAATCTCAGGAGCTGCTGCACATATACTCTCGCATTCTTGATTATCACAGGTCGATATGGAAGATGATGATTTCATCCCAGTGTGAGGGTCTACCAGTTGTTTGGAATCTTTTAAGGAAAGAAATACTGAAGTTGCAACCGAAGTTCCCTGTAGAAGTTGGTCGCTTTTTGGTAAGCTAACATCCATTTCTTTGTTTTACAATATATGATGCTACAAATGATAGCGAAATGACATCTTGCTCGTACAGATGGAAAGTTTGAATCTCAACAATCTTCATGATTTCAACTTTCAATATGGAAAACCAACTTTGTGGGTATACGGCGGTCATCCTCTTGTGCCATCATCTAGGATTGTATTTGATGAAATTCAAGCAATTATGGCCTTCTCTGTAGCTGTGTGGCAAAAGAAGAATCTTTTGGATATACCCCTAGATGGTATTTCTTTAGCATGCATTTTGATTGCTTCTTGATAAATCATCTATGCCGAATGTGCATAATTTGGAATTTATCTATTGCTTGCAGATAAAAAGCAACTGACTGATGCAATGCTGTCAGCCAATCAGGATCTTAGACGCCTTGCAATGGAAGGTACTTATATCTGTCCAATTTCTTATTTCTTTTCTGAGATTGTACCAGATATTGTGTAAAAGATGCCAATTAATATTTCTATTATGGGGATGCCTACATTTTTTTTTTTCTTTTGGAAGGGGATTATATTGGTTATGTTGGAACACAATTTCATAACTTAAGCACCGTAGCACAGTATAATCTGACTGCCATGCTAGTTCCTAGATCTCCTTTCTTTTAATCTGTTTGATGATAATTGGTTTTCAGAAATATTATGAAAATTATAACTCCCAACTTGTTTTTTTTTGTGTTGGTGTCAAGGTCTCTCTATGGCTATTGTTGCAACTAAAACCGACGAAGACGTGTCCACTATTGTTGATCGATTGGATGACGTTCACCAGGTTTTTCTTGGACAAGCGTATTTTTTATGACTTGATTTCTCCTATCGTCTTTACGGTTTTATTGTATTTCTTCATGTAGAGGCTTCGTGGGAAGGTTGATTTCGAGAGGAGCAAGTTATTGTCCCAAACTTCAGTGCCTGAAGTGAAATCCTGTTGTTCAGTCTCCTCTGATATTCTATGTAATATTAATGGTTTCAGTGGCTGGTTAGCTAGTCTTCCTTTGCTCAACCTGAAGAGCATAAACTTGGATGGTCTGTTACTTGAACGTATATTGAAGTATGCACAAAAAGATCCTTCTGAAGCTCGCAAGGTCTGTTTCTTTTTATCCTCATGGTTTTTCTGAATCTCTCTCTCTCTCTCTCTCTCTCCATCTGTTGTCCATTTTTTTCTACAGGACCTGACTATTTTGAGTGTTAAACTGATAACAAACAAAATGTTATACATTGTTTAATGTGGGTTTGTTTTTTTATAAGGTCAACTTTGTCTTGCCCCCTAGTTAGGGAGCCATAGAAACTAGGTAATGTGACCACTGTTACTAACCTTGAGCAATTGAGAAGATGAACTGCCAATAGGCTAGTTGTGGTACAATAAAGAGACACATGGGCCTATAATATTTGGGCCTTTTCGATCAAAATATTTGGGCCTTGAGATTCTGAACAACCAGGATATTCATGGTAGTAGTATCTCAGGAAGAATCGGATAGAGATAATTTCTAGCATGGGTTATGCTGTTATGCATTATATTTTGAACAATCAGAGAAATTTATACACACTATGATCGGTTGGATTGAGTGAATTTTCTCTGCCACTGTACAGATCATTATGAATTCTGAGTACCTGCTGAATTATGCTAAGGATTACTCACTACAGTCATCTTCAAGATCTCCTCTAGAGTACGTTCAGCATCAGATCATTTCGTGGATTAATGATGCCTGGGCTACTGTTGATAATGGTAAAAAAGCGACACTTCATTTTGTGACAAAGCTCTTCTTGTTTGCTATTGTAGTTTACGACTTGACACTCTGTTGTGCAGTGCATGTAGAAGTTGCCAATTCTATTCTTCAAATGTGGTACAACTATCACTCGTCCTTGTGGACTTATTGCTCGGGAAGCCCAAAGGTCTCTTGAGCTAAGCCATACAATCCACAGATATTGCTTTGTATTATGATAAGTATGATTCTTTCCTTATATGATTTGTGCCATTTTCAGAGTCTCTCAGTTGCACACGATGAAATCTGTGACCTGGCACACCTGACAAAGATGGATGCCATCAATACTATTATGTATGTCTATTAAAACTTTCTGCTCCTCACCTACCTCTTGATGTTCCATGTCACTTTTAAGTTCGTTTTAATGACTCTTGGATGGGGCTTGTGCTCTGCTTCATGTTTACGTACTCTTCCTGGGAAGTCATTAACCTGATCTTGGGTAAGGAAATCACACAAAGTTCCATCCCTGTCTCTCTACAGGCAAAGGGATTTACGTGTAGTGGATTATCAGAAGAATTGTTTCATGCTTAGAATTTCATCTGGAAACCTCTGGGAAGGTGTCTCGTGTGGGGGAAACTTTGTTGCTAGTCTCCACTCTGTTGCTGATTCTCTTTTCAAGCAGGTAATAGTCATTTTATCATTATATATGTTGTAGCATCCTCTTGAACTGTTCATTGATAAAAAGTTTCGCAGATTATATTTGCCCATAAAGAACATTTCGAGGAGGAGGACTTTAACAAGTTGGAGGCTGTCCTCTTGCAGCAACCGAAACGTTATATAGAGGTTTGTGCATCATTCTTCTTCTGTGATTACTTAGTGACCGACTATGCTGAAATAACAGTAGGTTTTATTGTTCTACCATTTGGAGTAATTGGGTCGTTGTTTGTTTTGGGGCCTCTCCTTTATTGTCTTGGGACCGGCTATGCTGGCTTTTTTGTTGTAGCCTTTGGAGTAATCGGGTCGAGTTTGTTTTGTGTATGAAAGGATCTAGATGTTAAGGTTAATTAGTGAACTTTGTATCATACTACCTATTACCTTCGTAATTTTTCTTAGTGAGTATGCCATGGACCGCACTGAATGATATTCTCGGGAGCTATCTTTGATGATGTTTTGCATTTTCATGACACACACTTCTCTGTTCCAGAAAGAAGGTCTTGGCACAATTTGTGCTCTGTTATCATCTTCAAGTCATGCAATATTGGCTTCACTCGCTGGATCAGATGAGCTCATTGAGTCATTGCTTATGGATTTGTATCCATCCTACTCCCGTGGTATAGTTTTTTTAATTGTCATTTTAAAGTAACTAATTTTTGTTGGTTTATATGATTCGTCCTAGTCATTGTAGTCCATTTCATTTCGAATCCATGAATGATTGATTTGCGATCTAAAGTAACTTTTTTGCCATATGTTATTATCTTGATGGATGCCATTAATTTATTTATGTGGTTTTAGTTTTTTAAGTGGTAATATGTACTACCTCTGTTCACTTCTATTTGATGCCGTTTAGCTAAATTGCTAAAAGTTGGGCTAGTCAGCGTCAAATAAATGTGAACGGAGGGAGTAACTGCGGGATATCCTGATTGATTTTTGGGAATATGGATACATATCACTATATCTACTGTGTGTTTGTTGTTTTTGATAGTTGCTCATGTCACTTGATGGTTTGTATGTTTGCCTCATGTAGACTCTTTATTCCATACTGGGGCTGCCTGGATGCATATTGGAATGTTGCGCTTCCGGTTATTGTTGAGCTCATACAGTCCAGACCCTGCCTTTGAATCTGCTTACATTCATTCAAATATTATTGAAAAAATTTCACTTGTGAAGCTTGAGGGGAAGGTAAAGTCTACGATTTTCTTTTGTTTTTGTCAAGGAAAGAGAAAACAACTGGCAAATGAATGAAAGCAATTTTGTTACAGGTTCGTCATGATTGTGAGGAATTGGCTGGCTCTAGCTCCCCTGAAGATAATCATGATAAGTTATTGCAAGATCTGGAAACTGAAGAGAAAGGCATTCGGGCAAAGGTCCTATTACATTTGTTATCCATTTACCTATTTTTCTGTTCGTTTTTAAGTTTTAGATTTTCTTTCCATGCATTATGTAAATTGTGGAGATTTCATCACTCATGAAAATTCTACAAAAGCTTAAAATACATTTGTTGTTAATTCTTACTGAAACAAGGTACACTCCTCTAGTAATGTATAATATTAATTTCTAATTCTGTTTTCTGTGTTAACGTCATTGCAAACTTTGTTGGTATATCTTGTCTTTTAAGGTTTTGGCAATTGTCTGTCATATTTTTTCAGCACCTCTGGGTGGAGTGTTTATGAAGTATTAGGTTCCTTGCTACCTTACGGATGCATTATGTGAATTATGATAGCTATAGATATATTTGATTTTGTTTTCCTTGCTCTAGCCATGGTGGTGATACTAGAAGTTTGTATGGCTGAGATTCACTTGCATATTGATAAGGGGCCACCCGACCCATCACTTTGTTCATACTTGAACTGGAATTGAAAACTATTGTACCTAACCTTGTGCGCATTTTGCAGGTTGTGTTTCGACCACAACAATCTAAACACAAGAGTTTTATTGCTGCGTGCTTTGAGTTTGAGAACCGGCTCTCTGATTGCAAGGATTTGTTAGCAAACTTAAACTGTGAAGGAGCTGGGCAGCTAGAGGTTGACAGAGTCTGTAATTGGCAGGTGCGATATTTTTGTACTGATTATGATGACCTAGAGACTATCTGCCTAAGGTCATTTTCTCTTTTGCTGTGCAGTAGCTGCGGATATGTTGATTAACATTTCCATCATCTTGTTGCAGATAACATCCATGAACTTTATCAAGAGGCTGACAGAAGAGTATGGGGAGTATACTGATTTGGTTCAACCAATTCAAGTTGCTGTATATGAAATGAAGCTTGGCTTAGCAATTGCCCTGTCTGGTTATCTTCAGAAAGGATATTTGAAGAAGATTAAAGAAGATGGCATTGAAAAAGTTCTGGTATGTATACTTTTTCAACTAATAGGTGAACTATGTATGGTTCTTCCACGTACTTCCATCAACATATCATATCTTCTTAGTTGTGCACTATCTATGGTCAAAAGTAGCTGCTGATATCGATGGTGTCCTTTTATACAAATACAATTTATGTTATCAACCAATAGCTGGTGATGCATTGTTTCGATGGTACTGTTATGTAGATGTTTTTTTTAGAACATTTAGACTGCTTTCAGTCCCTTGGAAAAATCAATAGAATACCCTGGGCTTTATGATGATAATGGTTCTTCTGTTATCCCTTTTTATTACAGGGCACAATTGTTGCTGTTATGGAGTTTCCCTCTGGATCTATTACTGAAAGGTTCGTAACTGACATGACAGACGTTACCGAATATGCAGTTGATGATAAACTAAAAACCCAAAACAGTGGTTCTCGTGATGTTGATGTATTGAAGAAGCTTGCCATTGTGTCAAGTCAGTTGAATGTTGGTAAAGTGGGAGACAAAGTGGTTAGTGCATCCAATTTCTACTTTATTATTGAGTTCCATTCATCTACATTGATTGCATGCATTTGTTTCTCCAGAGCTGACTTTGAACAATGTTTTATGTACGAATTGCAGAAGTCCCACTCTGAGATGCTAGTTTCAATACATCATATGGTTCTTGTAAGAACAGCATATCACGTCAGTTGTTCCCTTATCATGGATTCATCATCTTATCTGGTATGTGTTTATATTGATGCCATCATGATTTGTAATCCTTTAGGGAAACCAGGGTTTGTTCTCTTACCAGTTTCTCTTTCCAGTCGTTGAAGGAGACCTTTGACCATTTTACAAGCATGTGGATCGACATGAAATCTCATTTGAAGGCTAAAGAAAATGATGATTCTCATTATTATAAGTTCAAATCGCGGACGATCGATATAGAAGAAATTTTTAAAGATGTGCCATTACTTTTAGATATGGATATAGAAGGCAATATTGTACCAGACAATGAAGAAAAGTTAGAGCAGGAGTTTTCTAAGATTACGGTAACCCCTGTATGCTAGTTCTTATTTATGAATGTCTATTTCAGTTTGCTTAGTAATGTAAGAGTCTCATTTATTACATTGGTTGTTGATGTAAGAATTATAATTTATTTCAGGAGAGAATCAATGAGGATAATGGGGTCATTGAACACAGTTGGGATGCCATACCAGAGTCTGTTCTGAAATGTATTGTAATAATACATAACCAATTGTTTGGTTCTCCAGATCTTTTTGAGAAGGTACGGTATGACAAAAAAACACATATTTCTACTATTGTATGCATTTTCAAAGAAATTGAGAATAAATGCCTTCTCCCTTTTGTAGTTCTCTTGAACGTAGTAGATAGAGTGGGAGTAAATAAGGGAGTACTATGTAAACTGTGTTTTTTGTACCATTTAATGCCTAATAAGCAATTTTTCTATTGATTTTCTTTCAGCCTAGCAAATGCCCAATCAGCGATGCACAGAAAATCCAGTCATTCATAGATTCATATGATCTGGGAACTAGAATTCTAAAAGGTAATACTATTGCCTACTATTTCAGACATGACCATGTGTATAACTTGCTTACTTTGTATTATTACTGTTCCAGACCTGCCAGAGCTAACATGTTCTATGTTCGATGAGAAGCTCATGCCTGAGCATCTATTTCGTGTTTGTCTGGAATATCGACAAACTTCTGCAGCTTCTTTCAACTGTCGTGGTTATAATGCTTACAAGGTATGGCATCGTTGGTTGTACCTTTATGTCCACTTGTTCTCTTTCATGCATTATAAGCTTTGCATATTGCAGGACCCAAATCCTTCTGTGATTTTTAAAATGGTTGAGCCACTATCGACGCTTCAAAAGAAAGTTAGAGAATATTTGGAGGAATGGCCTGATCATCCAGGTCTTCTGAAAATATTGGACACAACTGCTTCCATGTTAGCAATGCCCCTGAGCACGCCGATTTCGAAGGTCTGTTATCCAATAAATTATGCATAATACTAACTTACTAAGCCCCTTTTGGATTGTCTAGAGCTGAAGTTTAGCCATGCCTAAAGATTAGCACTCTGTGGAATCCATTGTTAGAAAAGACTACTTTTGTTGTTAGGCTCCCTTCTTTTTTGGTGGCAAAGAAAAAGTCAGGGACATTTTGGTCTTTCCTTGCGCCTTTAGTTACCGTTAGCACCTCTCACCTAGCTAATACATTTTCACCTTTTTGGGGGTGGGCTAAAGTTTAGCCCATCCATTAGCATTCCTGTTTGGGTGGGCTAATGGATGAAAGTGCTAAACAGGGCCTAAGATGCTGTTAAGTACTGATTATTTGTCCAACTCTTTTTGTTTTATTTCTTATTCTTAAGGCCTTGCTTGGATTGCAACTGCTGGCTAGTAAAGCTCAAACACTGCAGGAGAATGACTCCAAGTTCTTTCTAAAAGGTAAGGCTGAATCTTCACTAACTTATGTCCCTCAGTTTTCAAGTCACTATTGGTTGTTCTCACTTCATCTGGAAAAAAGGCCCTGCACTGTCTGTTTACTAGATTTGTTTTTCAAAAAATATCATCAATAATCTGTTATGGTATCATATTGTTTTTCATTTAGACTACCCTTTCATTTTTATGGTTTACTTACGTGGTGAGATGCCCGACATCTGAAAAAGCCATGTTTGGCATAGCTAATGCCGTGTTGTTTTGATTCTCCTTATTATATGGTTTATTTACGTGTTGAGATGCCCAACATCTGAAAAAACCATGTTTGGCATAGCAAATGCCGTATTGTTTTGATTCTCCTTTTCACTGCAGATCATCTTCCACCTATATTCTTGCTTGTGTATTCATGGCAAAAGCTTGAGTTAGATTGTTGGCCTTTGCTGGTTGAGGAGGTCCAGGAAAAGTATGATATGGATGCTATAAAAGTGAGTTTTAATAACTGATGTATGTTTATTTAATATTCCTGGGTTTTTTGCTAACAGAATATTCTTTGAATTTGTTCAGCTATGGTTTCCATTGCGAGCATTACTTACTCAGACTAGTGGTATTTCAACTGATGAGGACCTTTCTATCACCCGAAGGTATGCATATTTTTTTGCCCTCCCTTCCTAGCAGTGTATCTTTGTTTCTAATGTAGATCTTGTTCACAATTCAGTATTGAAGAATTTGTTCAAACATCGAATCTTGGAGAATTCAAGAGACGCTTACATCTTCTTCTTGCCTTCCACGGCGAGATTTCTGATGGTGCTAGTGTGGGTGCTTATTCAAGGTAAGCCTGATACTTTATTTCCTCAACAATATAGCTTTTTGTTTTTTTATGCTAATAAATAGTTCAGTGCAGATATTGATATGATTTTGCTTTTACCAATATAGCTAAATCTTCCTCTTGCTGACATTTAGTTTTAAATCATTTTTGTACCTTTTCAATTCAACAGTGCTAGAGTGAAGAAAATCCAGAATATTCTGTACAATGTTTTTGGCTACTACATTCAGTTCTTGTCACTGTAAGTAATCCTGCAATCCATCTGTTCCCTATTTCATTTCTCCACTGTTGGTTCTGATAGTATTTTCACAATTCAAGTGTTCATAAGGAAATTGAAGCTGGTAAACAGCCCATCGAGCAGCAGTTGAAAGATCGGATCAAGCTTTACAGCTGGGAGCAAGCACCATATAGTACAACTTCGATTGAAAACTTTAAGAGGGCTAGGCAAAAGATTTTTAAGCTTCTGCATAAGTTTAATGTACGTACCGTACTGTTTACTTGATGTCCTTACATTTAGACTAATTGCATCTGTATGCTTCAAAAAGTAACCTAATTCATTAGCTATTTTCGATAAATCCTTTGATGAGCTATTCATATGTTTTGTTAGGAGGTTTTGAGTAAGCCAGTCATCGTTCTACTGAGTGAAGAAGCCACAGCAAGGAAAGTTCCGTGTTGGCTTGATCCTCGGTGGCCAGAATCACAGTTTCCTCTTGACACTGAAAAGTTTAACAAAAGGTGGTCCTGTAAAATCGACCATATTTGCTTGATCTTAAATTGCACGTATTTATGCTGGTTTGGTCTTTCTGGCAGATATGTGTGGTACAAGAAGTGGGCAAGTGACACTTCTTTATCGCTACAAGGCTTGCTGCATGCAAATGTTGTCGGAGTTCCTACAGTCAAAGGTTACGCCCCCCCCCCCCCCACCCACCCACACGTAAAACAAAATGCTCCATATTTCGTGTGTCTCTGATTTGGTCTGCATTGTTCTCGACAGAATACACAGATATTGTACAGAATGTGAACCATCGACAGGATGAAATTGAGCACAATGACAGATTGAAATGCTTTTGGGCTGCACTTGAGAGAATCTGTGGGGCTGCTAATTTTGCTCATACACTGAAGCATGGGAAAAAGAACCAGAAGAAAGCAGCTCTATCGAATCTTTTCAAAACTCTTGAGGAATGTGGACTAACAAAGCACAGGCCAATGGGTCATGAGGTACTCTGATTCAATAAAGCAAAATTATTTCTGTAATGCAATTCTGTACTATTGACATTCTTACACTGCTAATGCTGAAAAGAAGAGCTTTTACAAGGTGCAGTTTTTTTTAATACCTTTTCCAGTGGAGAGATGAGCTATCTGCACCAAATTCATTGTTCTTGGAGCAATCATACGATGCAGCACATTTACTCCAGCAAGTGAGCTCACAGAAAAAGCTGGAAGATGTTAGCATTGTTCATTGCACACTATTGACCACCGATAACTGGAAGCATGCAAACTGTCAATACTTTAAATGTTTGGCAATGATGCAACAACTTCGACAAGTTTCTCTAAAGTTTAATAAAGATCTTGGTCTAGAGGAGGTCAGTTCTTCTTTGTCATTTTTAGTATCTGCAGACTATCGGTAAAGATATATCAATTTTGCATTTATGCGTTGCACAACTTTCAGGTTAACAGGGCTACATCCTTTATGAATCATCTGTTGACTATCTTGTCTGAACAAAGGCATTTTGCTTATAATCTTCTTGACCAGCTGAACCAGTTTCAGCATGCTATTTTCTTGTTAGGTTCTGGAGGTATTTCTTGACTCTACCTTTTCAATTTAGGATTTGAAAATCAATTAGCAAAACTTATTTTCATACTATTTCTTTATAGGAGGGAGATCTCTATCATCGTGCCAAAATGTGCTGTTGAGTTCCATGTGGCAGCAGAAGGTACTGCTTAAGTTAGTTTTACAAATTTTATGGGTTTTAAAAGTTTCCGTGCACTTTTGACACATTCTGCTAATTTTTTTATGCAGAAATTGTTTGACAATGTTCTGACCCTGACCACGGACACCAACCTATTGCTTAAAAGTTTTAAGGATTGTCATGATACCTCTTGTAGCAACTTTGAAGAAGTTGCAGCAATGTCAACTCTTCTTGAAAAGTTTGTTTCGAGATTTTCTGAATCTAAGGTAAAATTTTCTAGCAAATTGTTTCACAGAGGGGGAGCTGACCTGTCTTACCTACATCTTATGTGGTTATATCAAATAAATATAAATCATGGTATTAGTTTGGGTCTCAATCAATGATTGTTACTTTGTTTCTAATAGAAGCTCCAAATAAGTAAGCCGGTGTGAGCTTAAGCCAGATGAAAACATACTTGTTTAAACAGATACAACTAAGCACAGCATTTTACATTTATTAATGATGTCTATTACATCTATTTTCCCCTTGCAGGATTTGTTAGATAAGCACTTGCTTGGATCCAATAATATATTTGCTGGTGAACGGAAGAATGTGCCTCTTGCTACAAGAGAGATGGAGGAACTTTTTTCTGAGAATTGCCAGCTTGTAGATTTGTTAAGAGAACATATCCAGGTTGTGCGCCAGGAGGAAGCTTCAATGAGATCCATTAAGGAAGTTCTTATATCTCGTTTGGAAGACTTGCTGGATAAGGTCAGTTACATATGTGAACAGTGATACCAAAATTCCCCAGACACACAATATTGTGTTGTGGATTAGTGGATATGATGTTTTTACCCTTTTTGTTTCCATTTTTCTTTTTTTCTTTCTTTTGCAAAATGTTTGAACTTTATTATGAACTTTGCATACACTGCAACCAAAATGTGGCTTGGGGTGGGAAAAATTATAGGGGGAGAAAATGTTGAGGATTCTTAGCTTAATTCTTTTTCTACACAAATACTAAGGTAACATAAAAAATTGTCTCTTATAAATTCCTTCTGGAATACTACTATACTAGTGCAGAAGTGGTCCCATACCATGGACAATAATTTCACTCTTGCCATTTTAGTCTTGTTTCTTTTTTTTTCCTGTGAACTGCATATTTACCGAGGGGCTTCCCATTTTGTTACTTTTCCACTTCATCAACATAGTAAAAGTGACACATTGGCAAAATAGAATGCTGATTAGGGTCAGCAGGCCATAATGAAATGACAGATATGCCTGTCAAAGATTGATAAACAAACAACGGAGAGCATCTAGGAATGGATGTTTGCTGCAAGGTGCATGAAAGCACCACAGGGTTAGAACATGACCAGTTTCTTTTAGTTTTTCTGTGTTTCAACAAGGAATTTATTCCAGTCCAGATATTGCATGTTACATACTTACATGTTGATTCAGCTAGGGGATTTTGTTTGCTATGGAAATTTTCTGCTTAAACATGCATTATTGTTGTAGGGCAAGATGGCAATGGAGAATCCGAGAAAAGTTGAAGACAATCATGGAATATGCTCTGATGTCCTACCAGAGCTTGAAGCTTCATATGAAGGAATTTTAAAGGAAACTTTCATGATAGCTGTTGGGGTTTTAGGAAAACTCACTAATCTTGAAATATGCAATAATGGAGCTGAAGATTCACTAGAGGGGACGATTACGTCATGGAAAGATGTTTTGCAGTCATATACCGTGAATCTTAAATTGAACCGTATCTGTGATGCTAGTGAAAAGCTTCATACTAGAGTGGTTTGTTCTTTTACCTTTTGCACCTTATCTTTTCATATCTGTATATGTCTGTGCTATACCATCTGCTTTTTAATTTATTTTCTATTTTTATTGTTTCCAACAGAAGCGATTGGTTGACTGTAAGCCTGAGACACTTTCTAGTATAGAGGTCCACCTAAATCATCTTCATACTTGGCTGGGTGTAATACTGTCGTCAGTAGAAGGGATACTTTCTGAACTTTTAGAAGCACACAGAACAGTAAGTATTTCATGTTTAGAGAAACTTTGAACTGGTAATAATGTCATTTTATTTATCTAATTTCCTTTTTAATTTCAGACTGCTGACATTACTCATGCACTTGGAGACATTTTCATTTATTTATTTGGGGAGGGATTTGGTTCCACCGAAGATACATCAGAAGATGCTGAAGATGAACAACAGCAGGATGCAGTAGAAACTGGAACTGGCATGGGTGATGGGGATGGTGGAAACAACGTAAGTACTGAAATAGAGGATGAATCACAAATCGAAGACCTGGCAAAGGTTAGTGCATTTAAGTATATATTTATAACTGTAGCAGTTTAAGTGTGCTTCATTGCCGCTAACCTTCCTGATGTTGAACAGGATGTTCCACATAAGCCAGATCAAGCTCCTAAGAATGATGATGAAGCAGTTGAAATGAAAGAGGACTTTGATGCACCATTATCTGATGTTTCTGAGGATCCCGAAGGCAAGGACTCGGGTAATGAAGACGAAGACATGAACTTGGATAGTCAGATGGGTGATACTGGTGATTCAAGCGAAGTGGTTGGCAAGAAATCATGGGACAAGGATGAAGATGATGATCCTAAGACATCAACTGAGAAATACGATTCTGCTTCATCAGTCAAAGGGACAGAGAAGAATGATAGGGAGCTGAGAGCTAAGGATGATGGTTCTGTTGAGGAGGAAGATCAAATGGAAATGGATAATGATGAGCAAGGCAAGAATAATGATTTGGAAGAGGAACCAGTTACCTGCGAGGAAACTGATCCGAATACTGAGGAAGTCATGGACAAAACAGATGCATATGATGACCGAACAGGACCTGAACTCCCTGAACCAGACAATGATTCCGAGGATATTGACATGGAGAGACAAGAATCTGATGAGGAAGATGCTGGCAATGAAGATATTGATTCAGAAGAGGTGGAGCATGCAGATCAGAGGTCAGATGCTTCAGATGATATGGAGTTAGGGGACATAGCACAGCATGGTGATAGTGCGGTAGATAATGAAGGGGACCATATTGAAGATGCAAACACAGAACCAGGTGACATAGATAAACTACAGTTGGATGAGGTTGACTCACTTAAGCATCCTTCAGAAGGTCAGCCCGACAATATGCAAGTAGACAATAATAGAGAACCTGAAGCAAACTTGGCCAATAGCAGCGATATGAATGGTGCAGTTGCTCCTTCAGTAAATTTTTCTGGAAATGAAGTCCCCAATATGGAAATATCTGTGCCAAATTCCGGTAATGATTCAAGATTATCCAATGCGAAGTCAGAGATGCAAAATGATGTTCCACAATCAAACATCAAGCAAGCAAATCCTTTCAGGAGTATTGGAGATGCAATGGAAGACTGGAAAGAGCGAGCTAGAGTCTCAGCTGATACCCAGGATCATCCACCAGAAACTGGGCATCAAAGTGACGATGAGGATGCTACTCAATTTCGTTATGTCCCTGAGGGTGAGCAGAGCACCTCTCAGGCATTGGGTGCTGCAACAGCTGATCAGATCAGTGATGACACTCAAATCAAACAATCTTTCATGGAAGATGAAAGTCGTGCAAAGAAATTAGAACAAAGTGAGGAGAGATCACCTGATAACACTGAGGTGCCCCATATTCAAGCTTCACAGGCACTTACAAGCAAGTCTGAAAATGTAAACGAATTGGAGGGTCCGGAGATTCAAACTAATACATCCATTCAAGATTTAGTTGAAGTCAGAGAAGATAGCTCTTTCCAAAATCTTGTTTCCTTCAAACGACCCCTGGCAGATGACAAAATAGATCTGGATGGCCTAACTGTTGGTACAGAATTGTCGACTCAGATGGATCTGGACATTCCTGATGCAGAAACGGAAAGGGCTATTGTGGACTGGAAAAATATCGAACTTGCAACTATGAAATTGTCCCAGGAACTAGCTGAGCAATTGAGGCTGGTCATGGAACCAACTCTTGCAAGTAGGCTGCAAGGGGATTATAGAACTGGAAAGAGAATAAACATGAAGAAGGTATTTTTATTTCCAATGACTTATCATGAAATGTTTGCAAATATTTTCATTTACCCTCTAAATGTTCACTTATATGGTGAGACACAACTATTACTGTTTTCAGGTTGTTCCATATATTGCAAGTCATTTCCGCAGGGACAAGATATGGTTGCGGCGAACTAAACCGAATAAAAGGAATTACCAAGTGGTTATTGCTGTTGATGATTCACGAAGTATGTCTGAGGGCAAATGTGGAAAAGTTGCTATTGAGGCATTAGTCACAGTGTGCCGTGCTATGTCACAGCTGGAGGTTGGACAGTTTTCAGTTGCAAGTTTTGGAAAGAAGGGGAATGTTAGAGTTCTACATGATTTTGATCATATTTTCAATAGCGAGGCTGGAGTCAAAGTAAGTAGACGAACCTAACATTATTTTTCATTTGTCTATATCATGGCCTTTTTGTTTTGGAACCTACATAATTGATCCTCTCTTTCCTGCTCCGGTTTCAGATGATCTCTAGTTTGTCCTTTGAGCAAGATAACAAAATTGAGGACCAACCAGTTTCTGATCTCCTGACGCATCTCAACACAATGCTTGATACTGCCGTGGCAAGGGCACGTACACCATCAGGGCAAAATCCATTGCAGCAACTGATACTAATCATATCAGATGGCAAGTTCCATGAAAAGGTAACTATTTCTATATACAACTTTTGCCTGCAGCTCTAATACTATCTACCCCCTACGATTCTGAAGTCAGCTCTTGCAGGACTTGAGGCGCCACGTCAGAGACGTTCTAAACCGAAAGAGGATGGTCGCATATGTGCTCCTGGATAGCCCTGAGGATTCTATTATGAATCTCCGGGAGGCATGCTTTAAAGCTGGGGAGGATTTAAAACTGGAGAAGTACATGGATTCCTTCCCGTTCCCTTACTATGTTATGCTACAAAACATTGAAGCGCTTCCTCGCACATTGGCTGACCTGCTTAGACAGGTATGAAGTACTCATTGCATTTTTGTTCTTTTGATTAATTATTAGCAAATAGATGACATACTCATGTATCTTCTTTCTGCTTCGCAGTGGTTTGAGATCATGCAGAGTGCTAATGAGTAATCCTTTTGGTATGTATATGAACTAAGCAAATTTTGTAGCGGGGATGCCCTTTGCCTTGTTGACAAATTGAGGGTGCTGACTGTTAATGAGCTCAGCAATTTGTTGTTTTCAGGCTAGGTTGTGTAAAAAATATACCACAGTTCCTTGTAAATCGTTTGAGAATTGTTAATAGAGGTTTTTTTTTTTGCCGCTTGGAGCGTATGTTTTCATAAACAAAATCAGCCGTTCTAACATTGTCTGAGGCTGTCCGAGCAGACGTCTTTCTTGCATTCTTCGAGGTGGCGCCATCAACATTGATTTTAACAGTTCTGGCGGTAGTGGATCCACCAAGGTCTCTAAAATACTCTAAAAGAGCTCTAAAAGACTATAAATTAGTGGATTAAAGACTCTAAAAGAGCTCGTGGCTCGTCCAATCCTATAGTAGGGTCCAGGTCTATCAAAGCATTTTCAGCAGGGTCTGGCTGCTCCTAATTTATTGGGGTTCGAGAGAAGCACCCGTGCTTGGTGGCAAGACTCGATGTCTCGCCCTCCATTGCATGCGCCGGCGATGAGCATCCCGAGGTTGTTTCGGTGGCGAGAGAGAAGCGGGCCTTCGTGACAGGGACACGCATGTATGTGGCGTTCTTTTTATTTTTAACCTTTTTTTAATATTATTTTATTAATAGCTGGGTCCAACTTTTTGCAACGTGTTTGCATGTGGCACGGCAAACGTGCCACGCTGGCACCAGAGGCCAGCGTGGCGTCCAGTGGGGTAGCCTTATCAACCACGCTAATGCTAATGTCCTTATCATTTGGGACAACATTTGCACCTCGCGTAATACGTATAGCGGGTCATACGGTCTCTCCGATACATCGTGCATGGCACTGATGTTAACCTGCGGTACTGGATCATCTGATTCATCACCAATTTGATCTGAGGCCAACTGTCCTAATCATAAATCACCATCGAGGCAAGGTCATAGAGCAATGGACATGAAATATCCGCAAACCCACGGATAGTAACCCGACAGGCACGGGTTTGGGTCTAGTTTTGTATCCGCGGGTGCGGGCGCGGGCACGAGTCTAAACCCAACGGATATCTGTTAACGGACATGAAAAATTGATATCCGTATCCGCAAACCCGCAAGACCCGTTAACGGATATGTGAGACCTAAAAACTACGACAACTAAGGTGTTGTACTGACTAGTGGTTACTCTCGATCTAGTTTTCTCAGATGGTTGAGTGTTCATGTTGTGTCCATTTTTCCTATTTTTTATGCAGTTGCAATGTCTAGCGGCTATCAATCTCAACTGCCAGCTTTCGAAGTATCCGGTGCTGTAGATTTGACATATGAATTGTTGTTAGATTTGATTTATTGTATGTTTTTGCGGGTATATAGGTAAGCCCGTGGATAACGGATATCCGCGGATAGCGGACTCGAGCATGTTTTCATATCCGTAGTGGTAGCGGGCGTGGGTGCGGGCACGGGTTTTATGTTGCGGATACGGATATAACCACTATCCGCGCGGATATTATCCGTTACCATCCATAATAGAGACCCATGTCCGTTCTCCCATCCCCCGCGTCGCCCGTAGGGGCAACTCGGGCGAACACACTTGCCGCCGCCGCCGTCCGTGCCTCCGGCCCCGTTTTACCTCCGTCGCCGGCTTTTCAGCCGGTGGCCAGGGGAGCAGTCCTTTAGTTGATCGAATCTTTATATGTCTAGAGTTTGTTCGCCGTTGATGTTTGGCAGTGGAACTAGTATTTGTCGGAGGAGCGCGGTTCCTCTGCGGCTTCTTGTTCCTAGCAGCATCGGTAATGCGAACCGACGGTCTTGCAGGGGAATAATTTCTCCCGGCTTCTTCCGTTCTCCGGTGGCGATCTACTCCGACTCCAATAGAGAGGTTGGGGAGAACTGTGTTGGAGTTCAGGGTCGGCGCATCATCGTCTTCTTCAGTTGATGATGTTGTTGACCTGTTTAATCCCGAGGAATATGATCTCAGGTGGAAATCCCGAGTTTTGCTCGGTTGCCGCCGTTGGATTTGAAGGTTGCGTCGTGGGTGCTTGAGTTGGCCGATGCTCTTAGGAGGCAGTGTACTCGGCATCTACGCCTAGCAGCAAGCCCTCCTCTGCGGCCTCTACTTTGTGGAGATTGGCTCTGGCGTCTGACGACGTTTGGGAAGCGGTTTGGACGACGGTGACGAGCAGATCCCTAAAGTCGTCGAGGAAGATGATTAGGAGTTCTAAACTTGTGTGTAATTTTTCTTTTTTTCGGGTTCTTTTTTTATAAAAGAGTCGATGTACCGTGGTAACATCAATATATGATATATGCTCCTTCTAAAAAAACCGATTTGATCTGTTTCCTCACGTGCAGTTATTCTCGAATCTGTAACTTTGTCATTTGAACTCAAATAGGGACGTATCTTGAATTAGGATTGAATTATAAGTTATAACCAACTTGGGCCGGCGCTGTGGGCCGGAGTGGCGGTGCATGGGCTATGTGCCTGGCCGCCACGAGCCCACGACGCGCGACCTACCTGCGTGCGTTGGAATTGGAAAAGAAAAAAAAAAGTGGCGGCATAGCAGCGCACCGTTCGCCAACGCCCCACATGCCGCGCTTCCCGCCTCCGAAAGGTTTTTCCATTTACAGCAACGCCCAGTGGTGGTCACGTTATAGCTGGAAGGTGATCATGTTTAAACATGCTGCGTGCATCCGGTTTAATTGGTTGCGTCTGAATAATGGCAGCTAATATGGCCAGAATGGTGGAAGAGGCAGCAGGATCGTCTCTTCCTATCTTTCATCAAACTCAGAAAGATATTTTCCTTATTACGGCGATTTTTGAGATCGCGGCGATACGGGTAATTACAGGCTTACAGGTTACAGCAGCGTCCTTATATTTGCTCGCTCTCTCTCTGAACTCTGCAACCCTGCCATTGCCCAGTCGCCACCAGCCACCTGCAGTTCTGCACGAGTCCACGGCCACAACCTGCTCCAGGTTCTTTCGATGTCTCCACTTCGATCGCTCATCAGTAGATGATGCATTGTACCAATCATTTCTTTGTTTATGTACCAGTATACGCACGGATAAAATTTTTCGTAGATCGACTAGCGCCCAATTCTCGACGGAGCGTGTGCTTCAATCTATCCGCAATGGTCTTGTGGTTTCAGGTGGTGTATTTCTATTAAACCTCGCAGTGCACGGCAGCCATCATGTCCTTGGGTGCCATCGTCCTGGCGTGCGGCGTGGTGGCCGTGGCTTCCGCCGCCGCCTTCCTCGCCACGCTGGTGGCGCTGAGGCGTTCGGTGGCGCGGGAGGCGTCGCTGCGGGCGAGCCTGGTCGGGCACAAGGAGGCGCTGCAGCAGGCGGAGCGCAAGAGCCTCAACAAGACGAGCGCGTTCGCCGGCGCCAGCCACGACATCAGGTCGGCCCTGGTGGCGATCACGGGGCTGGTGGACGTGTCCCGGGCGGAGGCACAGGCGCACCCGCAGATCACGCGCAATCTTGACCAGATGGATGCCTGCGCAAAGAAACTGCTCGGTGAGTTGGAACTTTGCATACTTGTAACTGCATGCTATATTTGTAGATGGATCATGCCTGCACAAAGCAACTGCCCATAAGGTCTAGCATTACAGGTTGCGTATAGGAATGCTCATTGTTCCATCGGCTAAAATATGCATCTATATTGTTGAAATCTGAACTAAATGGTAATCATCCGCATGATAATATTCTAGTTTACCAAAAAATACATTTGAAGTGTACCAAGTGAACATAGTGAATTCAGCCTCTCTGTCCTGAGAAGAACTGTTCTTGGGTTGACTGTTAATCAGTATGACCTTGATTATCCTGTTATGTGCTTTGAATATTAGAGCAGGATATTGAACCGCTACAGTATCTGAATTTAAAAGCCACAATTTTATTAGAAATAGGCAAAGATACCAATTTTTTTACAGTTACTATGTACATGTGTCAACTAAAAACGTCCCTCGGTTTACAAGTCTCACTTCATAATCAGAGCAATCCTTAACATTGTGATGTATTGTGCAGGGATACTTAACTCCATACTAGATACGACCAAGGTTGAATCAGGAAAGATGCAGCTAGACGAGGTTGAGTTCAACCTAGCAGACGTTTTAGAAGAATCCATGGACATGATCAACATTGTAGGCATCAGCAAAGGGCTTGAAGTGCTCTGGGATCCCTGTGATTTATCTATTCTTAAATGTGGTAATGTGATAGGAGACTGCAGGAGGCTCAAGCAGATCCTGGATAACATACTCGGCAATTCTGTGAAGTTCACTCAAGAAGGGCATGTCATTCTCCGTGCTTGGGCAAATAGGCCTATTACAAGAAGCTCAGTTGGTGTTCCTTCGAGATTTGGCTGTTTAATACCTGGTTCCAGTTTCTTATCCTTGTTTAAAACAAGTGAACGTCAGGCTGATTGTCGTTCGTTCAGTTCAGTCCAAAATGATCCCAACTCGATTGAGTTCTACTTTGAAGTGGATGATACTGGCATTGGAATCCCAAAGGAAAAGAGAGAGCTTGTCTTTGAGGACTATGTTCAAGTTAAAGAAGGGCAAGGAGGAACAGGCTTGGGGCTCGGAATCGTTCAATCTTTTGTACGTTCTATTTTCCAGCAGAAATTTCATGTTTCAGAAATCTTTGACGATTTGATATACCATTCCTCTCTTATGAAATTACTGTATTGTACCTGACATATATATACTGTTAATGACAGGTTCGTTTGATGGGAGGTGAGATTAGCATAAGGATAAAGAGCCTGGTAAATCTGGAACCTGTGTTGGGTTCAATGTGTTCATGAAGATGGGTGGAATCCATGAACAACATGACATTGAAGAAGGCAGTTCAATCCCATCGATAGAAACAAGCGAAAGCCACATCCGAGCCTCAGCCTTCAGAGAAGCTAATAGCTTTGACGGTGTTCACTGTGTGCTTCTTCTTCATGGTGCTGAAACACGAAGAATCCTGCAAGCTTGGATGGAGAACCTTGGGATTAAAGTCTCTGTAGTTCAAGAGCTCGATTTCCTTGCTTACATAGTGGAGAAGTTTTGTCATGTTAATACTTCTCCTGCAAGGGTATCATCAGACAGTTTTGAATGTCACACGGACTACTGTTTCAGGCGCAGAGATACAGTTACCCAAATACTGCCCATTGCTATGAGTAATAGCAATAGCGTCCACAGAGGCACATTTAGAGGAGTGCTAGTTATCATTGATGCACACTATGGAAAAATGGATGACATATGCACAGAGATGAAATTTGCTGAAATAAAAAATCAAATTGCATGCAAAGTTATTTGTCTCACAGATGCGAATACCTCTTCTAGTGACTTGACAAGGTTCAGGCATAATACTGCTGTGATCTAGTCCTGCAAAAACCGATCCACGGATCTCGGTTACACGCACTCTTGAAGACCCTGAGGAACGTCCACCAGATGCCCCACGTCCGACATCCATCTCATGTTATTCCTGACAACACTGAGACTACCACACCAGGAGGATCACTAGGAGCTGGCACATCAGCCATGGCTGCCCAGTCGACTTCAGAACCAAGAACGGAGGCAGATAAACCATTGACAGGAACTCATGTACTGTTAGTGGAGGACACTTTGACTTTGCAGACTATTGGGAAGAAGATACTGTACCAGCTAGGAGCAACCGTTGAAGTAGCAGAGGACGGAGCCAAGGCTGTCAGCATGTTCCAAGCTGCTCTTGAACGAGTCCCAGCTGGCTCGGAAACGGATACAGCATCCACTCCCTATGATGTCATCCTCATGGATTGCCAGGTTAGATTTAGGGTGTGTTTAGATTGGGAAAGATTCCCCAAAAATACACTGTAGATCTAAAAAACACTGTATATGAATAGTGTTCTGTGAGTGGGAGGGATGGGATGAATAGGAAAAAGGTAGATGAATAGTGTTTTTTTGGAGGAAAAAATTCTAAACTAAACGCACCCTTAGCAAGAATCTTACAATACCCACATTTTCTCTTTTTCTGTACTAGATACCCACATCGTCTCTTTTCTTTATGAGTTGTCATCAAATTATCCGTCTGATTAGTCCACTGATAGTAAAGTTAATTACTGTCTATCACAAATCATGCCTACCTGTTCGTTGTGCCAGATGCCCGTGATGGATGGCTACGAAGCAACAAGGCGCATCCGAGAGGTGGAGAACCGCCACGGCATTCACACTCCGATCATCGCACTGACTGCGCACGCAATGGAGGAGGAGATGCAGAAGACCATCCTCGCCGGGATGGACCTCCACCTAACCAAGCCCATGGAACGGAGGAGCATAGCAGAAGCCATCCGCCACGTGCGTGGAAGTCAAGGTTGACAGATATTGGCGCGTGAATGTTTTGTAGTGGCAAATGCAAACCTTTTTGGCCCGTCGTTACAGACTTTGCAATCATATATATAGAGTTCAGAACGTTTGGTATACTTGGTGTGTGCCGCCGGTGCTCGGTAGGTTGCGTGCGATCTGTGTTCACCGCCGGAATCATGGACTTAAACGGGGGATATTTTTTCTGATATCTGAACATGTCTGAACGAAATAAAAGGTTTAAACTTTTTTTTTTAAAAAAAAATGGATAACAGCCAACAGGTTTAAACTTTGTCAGTATATGCTGTTTCTTGGCAATCATTGAGGTCGGGAAACCTGTCAACTCAGTATGTGCATGCGGATATAACAATGTGCATGCACTGTTGTTGTTGATGGTGCTTATCCCTCAAATGATTGACTGGTACAGCAGGGGAAGCTCGAATGATGGAGTGCATACCATCTTTTTCTTTAGAACTGGCTGTAACGAGCTTAATTTTTTTTTTCTTTTAGAACTGGCTGTAACGAGCTTAAAATCGAGTTACTAGGATTGATCGATCATTTTAACCAACTTTAATCTTGTAAACTTCTAAAGAATAAGCCACAAGTTCAATCTGTATGGCCCATATCTTATTTTATGCCATGCATCCTTGTCAGTGATCCCAAACAGGATAAGATAACATGCCACTTGTACATAATGCATAGTGCTATCTCAACATCTCGTGTCAACTGAGCGTCTGTTCTTTAATTTGTACCTCGGTCACTATCCTCTGAAACTAAGGAACGCTGTCTGATCTTGTAATCCCACTTGCATTATAGATCAAAATGTTTATGTGCATTCATATAGCCTCATCTGTTGATTCCTGGGCAAAAAAGGAAACAAAAAAACAGGTCATCGACGGGGACAACAAGGTGACGATCTTGGACTAGTCGAAAGATATTTTCCTCGTCTTTGGAAATATCGGACATGCATTAAGATATTTCTTCTCGCGAAGGCACATATGCCGTACAGTTTCTGTGAGTTCTGGCGATGATCTTTTTCACGTTTGGATAAATCCACGAGATGTCATGTCACTCCCTGGATAGGGTTCCTCCTCGGATCCAAAGGAAACGCAACGCGAGACAGTGTAGCGGGACCAAAAACAAACTGACCGTGGCCGACGCCGACAAGGCCTTCCCAATCCCAACCCAAGTGGTCCGAGCTTGGCAAGCTGGCGACGTGATCTGATCTCCAACCCCCGCGCCCATCCTCATCCGTCCGTTCGAGTGAGATCAGTCGCTTTGACGGCCCACACCGCCCCCTCATCCGCCGACCTCTGCCGAACCGTGTCCCGTCGTCAGGCTGTCATCCCGTGGGCGCTGTCAACCCGCTCATCATCTTCTATGATTAGCAGTAAATTATTGCTCCTGCTGACGGCGTCGACGCGTCACGTGCTCCGTCCAAATTCAACCCGGCGGCAGGCAGCTGTGCGTGACCGTTTGCCAGTGCGTTGGTCATGCGCAGGTGCAGAGGCAAGTGCACTGAACCAGACCGTCCCGCCCGATCGCCGTCACGTCACGGCGAAGAGAATTAGAGAAAGAAGAGGCAGCCCGCGTCGCGTGCCGTGCCGGGACGGAGCCGAGACGAGGCGGAACGCAAGCTGCGGCCGCCCGCCCGTTTCCCACGCGACGGGCCCGTGCGGGGCGGTGACCCGTCACGGCGCCGAGCTATAAGAGCGGGGAGGGCTCCGGAGGCGGGGGCGCGCCCCTCACGCGGCTAGCGATCCTCGCGCGCGCACAAGCGACGACCCGTGTCGCCGCGCGCTCTTGCTCGGGACGGACGGGCGGGCGGGAGCTTCGTTCTCCGTCCTCCACCGGGCCTCCGCTGCCGCGGCCTCGCTCGCTCGCCATCGGCCGCGCGCGCTTAGGAGCTTTTCCTTGGGGGCGAACGCGCGGCGGGGCTTCGCCGATCGCATCGGCGCGTCCAGATGGATTTCGGGGCGGAGCAGCACGGGTAAGCAAGCCAAGGCGATTCAATTCTCGATTCAGAAGCATTTTGTTTCAGAAGGAGATAAGCCTTACCTGCTCTGTTCTCCGTTATTTTTTATTTTTATGGGCGCGAAGCTGCGAGCATTACAGGCGTGGGTGCCGGGTCGTGGCGCCCTGCTGCGGCGAGGTCTTCGGCTGTCGCCATTGCCACAACGACGCCAAGGTTGGTTCGGTCCTTCTGATCGATTTCGTTTCCTTCTCTCCTTAGTACATGCTCCAATCAATCAACCACGCTTCTTCTGGCGCTTTGGCATTCGCGAGGAATTTAAAAGATAAAAAACTCTGAAGCATTGGGATTTGTTCTTTGCCGCAGAACTCGCTGGAGGTCGACCGGCGCCACCGGCACGAGATCCCTCGTCACCAAATAAAAAAGGTCGGTGCTCTGCTCCCTCGCTTATAATCTCGTGCTCGAGTTTTCACCGTTTGCTTCTGCCTTTCCCTTTTTCTAAGTTGTTCTCAATTTAGGCTTATTGCATCATGTTTGTTTCCTCTTTGGGAAATCCAATGTTTCTTGTCGATATCCAATGTCAATATCTGAAGAAACCGTTGCCCTTTCAATCTGGTATAATGAAGCCCGGCCTCAGATTTTTCTCCCCTTTCTTCGGATAAGGTTAGCAGTTAGCACAATAGCCCGAGATTTTTTCTCTCGCCCATCCTCAGATTCAGATAAAGAAAAGGCCCACATAGGTTAGTGCTATGGGGAATGAGAATCGTTCCTTCTTGATATTTCCGTTCAACACTCCACTTGTCACAAAATATTGTCCACTTCTGCTGCTACCTTACCTGCACGGCTGCACCGAGTGGCCGGGGGACACTATGGTCCACTAGAGTTTTTTAAGCCCATGCAAAAGAGTGTCACTAGAAGGAAGGCGGTCGGGAGCTTACTAGTGAAAAAGAAGCACTCGGGAGCTTACTAGTGAAAAAGAAGCAACAAGTGGAGAGGACAAGGGCATATCTCACCAGTCACAATCAAATTGAAAGGAGTTAACTGCACTCAGCTGATTGAGTATTGCATAATTGAGGACCTGAATATGATTGCTGCTGACCTGCTGTAGTTTATCAAAGATCAAGTGATGTGGCCCAACAGTTGTCCTTGATTAATAGAGTCATTTTGCTGGCGATTTGCCAAGCAGCAATCCTTCACACTCTTTCGTGGACTTATTTATTGAAAATAGATAGGAGCCTCCGCTCCTGACTTTCCTGTAAAAAGATAGGCTAAAAAAATTTGATTCTTTCTTTGAGCCTAGAATATCTATAGGTATAATGAGTCCACATGGCATATATGATTGCTTTCATTGTAAAGAAGATCGGCTAAAGAAATCGATTTCTCCAGGCATATAACGGCAATAAATGTCCTATCCCATTCCTATACAGTAACGAATTAGAGCATGTGGCCACTTGGAGCAGTTTTCTGATGATAGATATACGGAGTACATTATTTGGATACATGGAGGTGATATTATCCTCCTATTTTTTATTTAAAGAAAAGAAATAAATGAGCCCCATATGGACAGATCATTTGTCTTACAACTCTTTCAGTGGATGTTCCCTTTTGCCACTTAAATCACAAGAATTCGATTATCCTTTTACTGTGGCCTGACTGGAACTGTTCTACAGGTGATCTGCACTCTGTGCTCCAAAGAACAGGATGTAAGTTCTCTAACCAAAAAGTACTACAGTAGTGCAGTGATTCAACAACATTTATCTTTTGGTTGTACTCATGAAAATTGTTCATTTCCATTGACAGGTGCAACAGAATTGTTCTAACTGTGGGGCCTGCATGGGGATGTACTTTTGTGAAATATGCAAATTCTTCGACGATGATGTAAGCACACCTTTTGTTCTATTGCTTGTGACAAATTAATATTGTCTTACATATGGAAATCACCGTGCTATACTTCATGAATAAATTGCATGCTTCACAATCTGAATATCTATCTGATAGACATACTGCTCTGTTCCAGATCTCTAAGAGCCAATACCACTGTCATGGATGTGGCATATGCAGGCAAGTACCAGACATCTATGTTTTGCTCCAAAAAATACTTACCTATATGCCCCAAATTCTGAAACGTTTTCTATTTATTCAAAATGATCAATCTGGATGCCTTATCTCCTTTTTCAGAACTGGTGGTGCAGACAACTTCTTTCACTGCTACACATGCGGTAATTTTCTGCATAAACTTCGTTCTGCTATGATTCGGTTGCCTTTTCTGCGACAACGATTTCACTAACTCTCGTGCTGCCCTTCTTGTGATCTTACAGGGTGTTGCTACAGCAACGTCTTGAAGGATTCTCACCGCTGTGTGGAAAGAGCAATGCATCACAACTGCCCTGTCTGCTTTGAGGTTAGAGCCCTCAACCCTGTTTTATCATATGATTCTAAGAGAAAAAAAAAATCATTCTGAACTTTGCATTTCGTGATCTTGAAAAAAAAAATTCCTATCTTGATTCACAGTATCTGTTCGACTCCACGAAGGACATCAGTGTGCTGCAGTGCGGGCACACGATTCATCTCGAGTGTATGAACGAGATGAGAGCACACCATCAGTGAGTTCCTCCTATCCTTCAGACTACTTCACCTGACACGTTTCATCCTACGACTGCAATGATCTCAAGCCTTTCGACTCTGATCTTGCCAGCTTCTCGTGCCCGGTGTGCTCGAGGTCTGCCTGCGACATGACCGACACGTGGCGGAAGCTCGACGAGGAGGTCGCAGCGACTCCGATGCCAGAGATCTACCAGAAGAAGATGGTAAGCAGCAGAACGCTCTCTTCCTCTGAAATCGCTCCATTATTTCCCACCTGCATCATTTGCGACCCATGACCGAGACGCGGGACGCCGATTGCTGAAGCTGAAGGATGAGCGAACGTTGCTGCTACTGACTGCAGGTATGGATCCTGTGCAACGACTGCAGCGCGACGTCGAGCGTGCAGTTCCACGTGCTGGGGCAGAAGTGCCCCGGGTGCAACTCCTACAACACCCGGGAGACGAGGGGCGGCCCGGTGCCCGCCGCGCGCTCCAGAGTTTGAGCAGGGGCCAAGCCACAAAGGCGAAGGAGGTTCAGTCAGAAGCCCAAAAGCGTCCATGACTCCATGCCCCGCAGTTACACCATGGTCGAGGATACAATTGTAGCGTCCTCTTGTCTCAGCGATCCCTGCCAGGAAGGCGCGCACTGGCTGCAGCTGGAGAGGAGACAGGAGAGACATTGGAACCGGACGCTTGCATAGCATGTTCAGAGAATCACTGTGTGTGCCTATTGCCTCACTGTGTTTGTTAGAGCAAATTCACTGAATTACATGGGCCTCTCCGAGGCCATGGCCGTGTACCGAACATTGGGAATTTTGCAGAAATTTGAATATGAAGCAGTTCAGTATCTGCTTCCCTACCTTCTTCATTTGGATTTCTTGGGGATATGGGCCTTGTTGTCAGAAATTTATTTGGGAGAAATCTATATGGGCCTAGCATTGTCCTCGATAGCCCATGTCTATAGGGCCGAGCACACCTGCTAGAATGGGCCAATCATCAGTTGACACAAAATTCTTTATGCACGTCATAGCTTTGCTCTGGAGGAAAAGAAGATTTGAGATGGCAATTATGCGCAACTGATAATTGTGCAGTGGAAGCGGCACTTGTTTTTGTTTCTTGGCAATAAGAGTGTCACCCATTTGTGGTACACTGCCACGACCAAGCTGGCCAACGAAGTGGTGGTGGTGCTGGATGGGGCCTCGACCGCGCACGCACGGCGGCAAAAACTGCTGCTGGATAGTCTGACTTGATTAGCCGAAAAGGATCGCTCAACGAAACGGCCGCCTTTCTCTTTCCAAATCATCCCTCCTGTGACGCATATCATCATGGAATTG
Source organism: Digitaria exilis (assembly GCA_015342445.1). Classification (NCBI taxonomy): domain Eukaryota; kingdom Viridiplantae; phylum Streptophyta; class Magnoliopsida; order Poales; family Poaceae; genus Digitaria; species Digitaria exilis. Next base: position 2,738,154 of record JACEFO010001669.1, on the reverse strand, counting down.
AGTCATGCTCCTCCTGGCTGTGTACCAATAACAAAAGGCCGGGCTCCCTTCTCTCTCTCTTTTGTTAGCTTTTGCACAAGAACTGAATTGTTGGCGCCACAGCCATGATGCTTTTTATCACTGATTCTTGTGAGAACAACCCATACCATTGTTTTTGTTTCACCTGAGAAGTACATCGTCTTTAACGCAGAGGGAGTTGAGGGACCCACAGCACCTCATCTTCAACCTAGACAGACTCATAAAACAAAAACTAACCAATCGAGTCAGTGGCTTTGCGTGTACACAGTCGTGAAAGCTACACCGTCGTCGCGAAACCGCACCCTCCCGGATAACAGCCGAGCTGACAGGTACAGGTATGATTGAATACACGTACACAGCAGCAGTAGTATCCTCTGCCTCTGGAGACCGGGCGCGGATCGAGCGTCGTCGTCACGCGCCCGAGAGGCGAGACCACGTGCCCGGGCGAATACGCCACCAGGTGTGTCGCATGATTGGGATGCAGAGCCGTAGACCCCCGTATACTAGCTAAAACTCCGGCTCCATCCTGCCGCCGTCGGCAGGTAACCGGCGCATCTCCCTCCCTACGTATACGTATCCCCTGCTTGGATTCGTACAGATGTCCACCCAACCCGGTCGTAACATCAGGACCCCCCGGAGTAGCGTAGCCGTAGGCAACTTGGAAATAAAATTCCTGTGGCCGGCAACGAGCCAACGATGAAGGGAGCACACGTCATCCCCACCAACCCATATCCGTCACTCCGTCCCCTCTCCGATCCAATCCACCGAAACCCGTCGGCCGTCGCCCTCCCCCGCCGCGCAAGGTCGAGACCTGCGCGGAACCCGGCGGCGCCTATCCCCACGTCCGCGGCCGACGCCGAACTACCTACCCACGTTACGTACCCCACCCCACCCCACCCCGCGCCGCGCGGATCGGGCGGGGGCACGGCCCAAACGCCGAAAACACACACGCGTCCGCCACGGCGCCACTCGCCCACCCCAAAACAGCCAAAAACCGCTCTGCTCCACCCGCGACGCAACCCAGGCGCGGGCTTGCCAACTCCCCGTCCTGTTGGTCTGCCATAAGTAGCTGGACCAGCCGATCCCCAACTCTTGCTCCGCCTCGGTCAAAGCCAACACGACAACACCAACACACCACCGGACTCGCTAGCTGTCCCCTTCGTCGCTCTCTCCCTCCTCTCCTCTCCTCGGCGCGCGGCGCTGCCGGCCAGCGCCTGCGTCCCCCCCCGCCACGCGCCTATATCCCAACGCCCCCGCCTCGGCCCCGCATTTCTTCGCCAACGGATCAGGGAAGAGGAGGCGGGCGAGGGCGGGGATGGGGTCGCCGGGGGCAGGGGGAAGCGGCGGCCACGAGTGCTCTTTTAAGATCCTCCTCATCGGGGACTCGAGCGTCGGCAAGAGCAGCCTCCTCGTCAGCTTCGTCGCCGCCTCCCACCTCGACGACGACATCGCGCCAACCATTGGTACGCCCGCCATCCGATCACTCACCACGCCCGCCGCTTCCTCTCCCTCGCTGACCCCCACCGCGCCGATCGAAGTCTGATCCCGATCAGGCCTACCACTCGACTAGTCGACCGCGCTGCTGCCGTTTCAGAACAGGACCACACATAGAGCCCCAGCGTACGCTCGTAGTCGTAGCAGACTAGGAGTGGTGTGGTACAGCACTAGGATTCCGGGCGCACGGAGCTACCTCTGCTGTGGAGACAGAAATCAAGGCGTCCGTGCGACAGTCTCTCTCACCAGGAACCTTTGCTCTGCTGTGTCGTCGCCATCATCCGCACCCGGGAGAAAAACTGGAACCGCACCTCAATTATTGTCTCTGTTTTTTAAATAATCCGACTCCACCATTCTAGCTCTATTTAATTTGTCCGTGGGCGCGATCCACCTTGCGTGCCAATTCTTCCATTTTGGTGTCAGCGTGGATTCGACTAGGAGCGTGAAGTAGGTGGCGGATTAAGGGCACGAGCGACTCGCTCAGTTTTTAATGTCGGGAGCTGGTTTCTGCTTTTGCTTGTACTGGAGAGTTACTGCAATGGTTCCTCCTTTCTTCTTGTCTGTTGGGGGAAGTTGGAAAAATTTGCCCATCTCTGCTGTACCGTGCACTAGGCCTTGTGCACTGGTAGTTAAAAGTTAGCTTAGATGAAGAACTAGTTACACATTATGTTGGTTAGATTAGCTCCCTGATCTTACTTTCCCTTCTCTCAGTGCTATATTATATCACTAATACTTTAAGGAGCAATCGTGTTTCCGCTGCAAATAAAAATAAAATAAAAGGGTGATTGTTTAAAATATTTCCAAAGAAGTGGCCATTCTTCATAATCTCAATTAGCATGATGCTGTCCTTATAAAAAGGAGAATCCACAGCTTATGCAGACCTGATCGTGCATATATGTTAAAATGACATTGCTATCCTTATTTCTTGGCAGCCTGCTGTTTTCAGGAAATTTGAACTGGAGTGTTTTAGCTTATATGTTATCAGCAGAGAGTGGTTCTAGCATGGCAGTTACATTTGCCTCTGCAATTCAAATCATGACAGTTACATTTGCCTCTGCAATTCCAATGTGGCACTTCAGCATTTTGTGCATTGCATGCTCGTGGCGTATCATACTCTAATCAAATGTCATGCTGGCTGACTTCTGTTTCACGCTTTGTTGTCAGGAGTGGATTTTAAAATCAAGTTCCTTACAGTTGGTGGAAAGAAACTAAAGTTGACAATATGGGATACTGGTAAGCATGTACTTCGATTATGCAAATATCATTTAGTATTTCTTAATTCTTATTATATACTATCTGATTACTGATGTGAATATACAATGCTAGAAAGATTTTTTGCATAGAGTTTGGTATCTGCATCAGAACTTGTTGGTCATTCCACCCTTTGTGGCTAAATAGTTCTGTTCCTACTCCTTTTACAATACCACTCTTCTCTGGTCTCATTACTGTTAGTGGTTTGAGAATCAAGTTTTACTTTTCAGTTAATATATTTGGATTCTTCCTTCATGCCTGTCCTTAGATCATGGCTATTGGGGTTTTTATTCATATGTTTTAGCTGCACCTAGCTGCTTTGTGCCTAAAATATCTGGCTACTTTCGCCATGTTAGCCCTTACACCCCCAAAAATCATTGCCACCCTTTGGTTCCATCAATATTAAAAATTCCTGCTGTTGGACTTGTAGCCCCACTCACTCCTTTGTTCTAAAGTAGCCCAGTGCTTCACCATGTTACCTCTATCTAGTACTGCTAGAATTATCTATTAACAGCATGAGTTCTGTTATTGTGTTTTCTGACATTTTAGTATTCTAAAAACTTATGTTCCATACTTCTGTTACTTTGCAGCTGGCCAAGAGAGGTTTAGGACAATTACTAGTTCTTACTACAGAGGTGCTCAGGGAATTATTCTAGGTACCATATTATTATAAGTTTATAACTGTGGACTGCTTAAAAATGTTGTCTTGTCACACTAGTGTCGTTTTTGTCACCCTGATATCAGATCTTTGAAATATGCCATAGAATAATGTAAGTTGGCCTTTTTGACCACTAAACAATGAGCTTACCAGAAGGTCTGGCATCTGATGTTTCAATATCTTGGTCTGTTAAATGTTGAGAGAAATAGGTAAAAGAAATTTCCATCCAAGATTTAATAACTGATCCATTCTCATCCTTGGTAAAGTCCATCTTATTGTGATAGAAATGAAGAGAAATAAATAAGCTTTAGTTAATGTAATAAAGATACCCATTACCATTTCTAAAATTCCAATTATTTTATTCATTTGGAAAAATCCAAAAAAGGGTATAGTTTCACATGTAAGACCAATGAGTTCCTTATGGTTTCTTTATGTCAATGATATATCTTTTGCCTTGATGGTGTACAATATTTATTGATCACAGTGTATGAATTCTCTAAATTCGTTGGTACAGGGATGTATGATGTATCCCTTTTACACCAGTAAAAATCGCATCCGTGTTCTGTAAATAATGTTCAGCATATGTGTTCATGCACAACTTTCCAGGGAAGCATATCTTGTTTGTTGCATTAAAAAGACATACCGTATATGTCATTGTCACCATGTTATGAGTTCGATCCCTGACTAAACTTTGGGTGACAATTCTAAATGATCACGTGCCAGTGGACCATTTAGCTGGCAGACCATGCATAAATACATCAGGATAAATTTTGATGGTGAATAGTCTAGAGAGTTTTCAGGTCTGTAGTCCATATTCTTTTCTTTTTTTTTGCTTTGGTTGTAGCATTGTGGAATGTGAATCATTGCTCCTAGGTTGATGAAAATTTGCCTATGCAACCTCTCTCTCTCTCTCTCTCTTCGTCCTTCATCTTGTTATTTCAGTTCTTCAAAATCATTTTAATATCTAATGACTTTGTATTTGATCCTAGTATATGATGTTACAAAGAGAGAGAGTTTCTCAAATTTGGCTGATGTGTGGACTAAGGAAATAGAAGCAAATTCAACAAACAAAGACTGCATAAAAATGCTTGTTGGAAACAAAGTTGACAAGGTAGTATTTTCATTTCTGGAAATATTGTGGTCTGATCTAAGAATCTCTGAAAACCTTTTTGTTACAGTAGTTTTGTTGGTATCTATACATTCTATATTCTTTCAATCCATTTTACCCCCTAACATCCTGAAGTTCTAGAAAGTAAAACTGATGGGCTCTGTGTGAGAATAATTACATTTCTTAATTTGATTTTGATGGCCTCATCTTGCAGGATGAAGAAAGGATGGTCACAAAAGAAGAAGGCCTTGCCTTTGCAGAAGAAGCTGGATGTCTTTTTCTTGAGAGCAGTGCAAAAACACGAGAAAATGTTGAGAAATGTTTTGAAGAACTTGCATTGAAGGTATGCAAAGATATTATGCACAATAACGTTTAGAGCCCATTTTCCCAAGGGATTTTAAAGAACAATATTACATATACACATACGGAGTACATATGAACTTCAGGCCTTGTTTTGAGGCCCACATCCTTGCCCTGCATTATGGGCCCATGATTTGGTGGATTGAATTGAATGCACGTATTGCCAATGTTCAGTTTATACTTCATAGCACCATTCTCACCAAAGCTTGAGAGATTTGTTGGTTTTGATTAAACTAGTAATTTGAATAATCAAACAAAAAACCTATTTCTCTAGAGTTAACTGTCACATGCTCACACATGATGCTTTCTTCATGCTCTGCTCTGCTCAATTGCACCCTTGGCTGGTGTAAAGACAGATAAGAAGCAAGTGCACAATACACCTGCATGCTAATGCTACTAGGAACATGACTAGCTGAAATTCAGTAGGGGAACACATGATGGCTTCTTGTTCTTCAGTTTACACGGAAGAGTGCAGATGGATTTTCTTCCAGCTAAGGACTTATTTTACTCATTGCATGAACCAACTGATTATCTTGCTATTACCATGCAGATTCTTGAAGTCCCTAGTCTCCTGGAGGAAGGATCATCTTCGGTTGTCAAGAGGAACATCCTCAAACAAAAGCAGGAAAGCCATGCAAAGCACGGTAATGGATGCTGTCAATAGATATTAGCCAATCCACTCGGCACTTTTGGTCGTCTTCGTGTGAGCTGTCCTTGTGTTCTGCTGTAAATGATTGTATCTACATGGTCTATGAGTAAAGAGGGGGGGGGGGGATTGTAGTTATTATAATTGATTTGTACAAAGGACATGCGGCCTCTTTCAGTGCTACTCAATTTTTTTCCTCATCTCTTACTTGGTATCTAGATGGGGTCAAACCTTCAGGCTCATTTTCTCGTCGTCTCTGAACATGTCAATGTACTTCCTTGATAGAAAAGAAGCAGGCCTTGATTTTCCAAATTTTGTTGCAAGCTTGGGTGTCAACGTACTCTTCGATAAGCATGCTCTTGCTGTTGATAGCTGCCTTGAGCTTCCATGTAGGGATGCAGGTGGGCGCAGGAAAACCTGCGAGCCTGCTTGGCCCGCCTGCTAGAAACAGCCCAGTGGGCGCCTGTAGGATGTAGTATTTGCATAACAGGCTTAAGCAGTCAAGCCTGCTAAGCCTATTGGGCTTAAGCGGACCAATAGGCCTGCTACCTCTTGCGAGCTCTCTCTCCCCAAGTCTCCGCGTCGCTCCATCTTCTCGTTCACGCAAGGGTCGGGGCGGCGCAGAGAGGCGCGACACACGCGGCGCAGGTCCACCGGAGCGCTGTGCATAGGGGGCTCCCCTCTCTGTTTTGTCCAAATCAACCTCTGTCTGCTTTCTCAAGGGCCCCTTTCTCCATCCCTGCCATGCGAGGAGCCGGTGGGGCTATGTCGTAGGCAGCCGGAGGAGGAGGCCGGAGTGGTCAGCCTATGGCCGCAGGAGGCGAGCAACGCAGGAACCAACGTGGAGGTTCGTTGACCTCTCAATTGCAGAGATTTGGTGATGCACGAAAGCTTGGAGGTTTAATTCAATGAAAAAATGGATTGAGAGCAAGGGGGCGCCAGAGGGATTCAATTTTTATCTAGTTTCAGCGGCGGTGGATTTGAGCTGCCTTCCTGGATGGTCGGAACTCTGAAGAATCCCGGCGTGCTGCTCCACAAGGAAGAGCGGCTGCGAGCGAAGCCCGACGGGCGGCTGCGGGCTCCTGCAGGTTCCTGCGCACCTGCCAGCTTACTTCTGCAAAGGCCCTGCGGGAGAAAATAGCAAGCGGAGCAGGTAGCCGCAGGCTCATGCAGGTTGAATAAAGGGTTAATTGGAATGGTACCATTACAAATATGTAAGTTCTAAAATATACTATTACAATTCACATAAACATGCCATCACAATTCTTATCTTCTTTGAAACTTGTTATTTTCTATGTATTTGATTCTCTTGGACCCACTCACAGGCCATCGTATTTTCGTATCACCAAAAATACCCCTGGTACATCTCTTCCTCTGTTTCGCTGATCAGCAGGTCCCACATGTCATCCCTTTCCTCTATCCGTTCACAATCCAATTAACTCCCGTACCCTGTGAAGTCAAGACCGAGTCCTACCGATGGAGGGAAGGGACCTGGGCAGATGAGTTGTTCACGGCAGCCGCGCTGGAGAAGCACCTGAGCTCCGGCGGTCACCACCGGTGGTTACAGTGCCGCGCTGGCGCACCACCACGCGGCGGGTGGTGACGGCGCGCCTGAGCAGCTCACGACGAACCTGTCCGACTACCGCGGCAGCAGCGGCGCAGCTGCGGCATGCGATAATGATGTTGCCGCGATGGCCGTCGGCTTGGGCGCCGGTGCCAAGGCCTGCTTGTTCCTGGACTCCGGCGCGACGTCTGCAAGAACGCGATGGGCGGCGGCCATGGCGCGATGCTGCATGAAGCTGCCGGCGGCAGCAGCGACCAGGAGTTCCTCCGGCCCACGGGTAGCAGCAGGATGCAAGGAGTACTGGCTGGGCACTGAACGGAACAACCATGCCCAACGCTATTGCCCAAGCATAAAACCAAACAGATCTTCGATCGTGGGAAGAAGAAAGGGAGGAAGAAGATGACGTGTAGGACCCATGCGTCAGTGATGATGGGAGATGAATGGTAGCAGGGGCAATTTCGGCTATACTGAAATATATGTGCCCGCAGGTGGGTCTAACGTAGTTGGAGACGTATAAAATGGCATGGTTCAAGTTTCTGTCAAATTATAATGGCATGGTTACGAATAGCTGAATTGTAATAGTACTCTTCCAAACTCGAAAAGTTACAATGGCGTGAATCCAATTACCCCTTGAATAAATTGTCCTAGTGATCGTAGCGGGCGGCCTGCGGGCGTCTACAGATAGGCCCGCTTGCATCCCTATCTGAATAATAAATCAGTAAGAAGAAAATATTAGTTAAATGGTCCTTGTCAACCTCACACTCTTGATTTACCATCAACTAGGATTGGGGACAAAAAATAGAAGGTTTAATCTTGAATGGTTTGATGATTTTGGAAATTAGCTCAAGTATAGTGAGTCCTATGATAGAGCATATTGTTTTGCTTATTTCCTGTTTAGAGACTCCACCAATAAAGAGGGGTGGGAACAAATCTTTTGTTGTATATGGTTAGAATGGTTGGAATAATAAATAAAAATTAAAAGAGCATGTTGGTGGTGTTGGCAGCCCTCACAATGATGCAGTAAAAAAATTGTGCTACTCTATTGCAAAGAAAACAGTATATTCATGTTGCTTTAGGTGAACAACATGAGTGCATGAGACTTCTAAGAATGTATATTTTGTTCGACTTAATGGTGCAATTGATATTGCTAGATTGCCACTCAAGCAAGGATTGCCTTTCCGAGCACGTGATGAGTTACAGACATCCTACAACAAAGGATGCAGATTTGGCCAAGGCGGTGGCCGTTGATGTCGCAGACAATAGTCTTTTGGTATGTTATGTGTTCAGAATAAGCAATGCATACTTTGAACATTTTAGAAGGTTGTGGAAGACACAAGAACTTTGTCATATGCATGAAGATAAAAATCGTGGCAAAGTGAGAAGCTTCTAGGATATTGAAGAGTTTGCAAGAGTCATAGTTTTCATGGTTCATGACAAGTTACGGAAGACTCTAGAACTAGATATATTTGGTAGGGTAGAAATATCAAGAAGTACATAAGAACGAGGAAAGTTGTAGAGTTAGATATTTTGTAGAGAAGTGTGTGTAGAAAGTGGACACATATGAGCAATGGTCTCCTATAAATATTAGTGCCCTCCACCCCTGTATGAAGTTGAGCCATGAATAAAGTTTTGAGTTCCCTTATAGAGAGTTAGTACTCTCATATTAGTGTTAGGTGAAGATATTCACAAAGTGAGTAGTATGGGTAAGAGTCCACGGAAGGGACTGTAGAAGTTGAGTCATGAGTAAACATATTTGCATACACTTCACCGGCTGGCCCATAAGCAGCCTCATATTCCAATCCAGTCACCACCTGCTGCCCTGTCCATCTTATCGGTGTCAGAGGACTGCACGCCTGCCGGCGACCGGAGTGCCTAGAGGTCTTCATTGGGCTAGAGGGGTTCTGTTCCATGAGCTGCCGGCACCAGCCCGCGTAGTAGGATAATGTGAGTAGGCATAGGTGCATCTGCGCTGAATGTGTAATCTGATGAGACCGATTGATTCAATCTGTTAGTATGCCAGTATTTAATATGTAGGAATGTTAGTTAACTCTTGCGCATGTGTAGGTAGTATCTGCATATTTCAATTTGTTCTGTGGCAAGTCGTGCGTGTAGGAGGGCATGCCGAGATTATCTCGTGCATGGCCCTGGGCGATTCGTGTTGGCCGCATCATCGTGAACGTGGATATGGATGCATTCGTACGCGATGTGCGCGCTCCACCAAGAGCTCCTACATGTTGTATTATCTTCAGAATAAAAGAGAAAAAAAACCAGAAAAACTACAGGTTGTTTGCAACACCAATTCATCTCGTGTTCTGAGTCTTCGTGTGTGTGTGTGGGCGCGCGCACGCATTCTCCGATGAGTCAAGTCCTCGCCGTCGGCGTACATCGTCGGGTTGAGGCCTAACAATTGGCATCAAAGCCAAGGTTCACCTAGGCCGCCATGTCGCCACCAGCGAAGATGGAGTCGGGGCACTCACCGAGCAACTATGGCGACAAGAAACTTAAGGAAACGTCCTCCTCAAGCCGCTCCCGAACCCCATCGTCGAGGCACCCGAACCGCTCGGCGTCACACTCGCTCCCTAAGGACACCCGGCGGCACGAGGTCATCGTCAAGCACGTGATCCGGGAGTCCAGCGGCTCCAGGAACTGGACGCAGCTGATGAAGATCAACTGCGACACCTGGTTGTTGTTGATGAAGCTTATGCATGCTTCATCATTTAATTTATTTCTTTTTTTAAGAATGTAATAGACTTTTAATAATGTGTAATGTCAGGTAATTTTTTGGAAAGAAAAACGCCACAAGATGCTAACAATGTTGCTAATCCTCATCAAGAGAGAAATGTTGTCTTCTCACTTCCAGAAAATATCAATTGGGAGGAGGAGATCCAATTTGATCCAGGCAAAAGAAAAGAAATATGTGCTTATCATCCTAATATAAGAAATCAGTAATAAGAAAATATTTGGTAAATGGTCGTTGTCAACCTCACACTCTTGATTTTCCATCAACTAGGATTGGGGACAAAAATAGAAGGTTTAATCCTGAATGGTTTGATGATTTTGGAAATTAGCTTGAGTATAGTGAGTCCTTGATAGATCATATTGTATTGCTTGTTTCTTGTTTACAGACTCCACTAACAAGGGTGGCTAGGAACAAATCTTTTGTTGTAGATGGTTAGAATGGTTGGAATAATAAGGAAAGATTAAAAGAGCATGTTGGTGGTGTTGGCAATCCTCACAATGATGCAATAAAAATTTGTGCTGCTCTGTCGCAATGAAAACAACATATTGATATTGCTTTACGTGAACAACATGAGTGCATGAGACTTTAAAGAATGTATATTTTGTTCGACTTAATGGTGCAATTGATACTGGTAGGCTGACACTCAAGCAGGGATTGCCTTTCCGGGGACATGACGAGTTAAAACATCCTACAACAAAGAAAACTACAAGAAAGTTTATGATTTCTTAGCTCAGCATGACGCAGCTTTAGCCAAGGCAGTGACAGTTGATGCCACAGACAATAGTCTTTTGGTATGTTCTAATATAAAAAAAGACATTATCAAGTGTTTTTAGATGGATTTACATTCTATCCTTAAAGATATTGGGCAAGATATATTTTGTGTGCTAGTTGATGAGTCTAGAGCTATATCTTGCAAGAAGCAAATGGCATGCACTACTACGCATGTGCCAATAGCAAACACCCCCTTGACAGCTGGTTTTGTTGCAACCGGCTGTGAAGGGGCATCACAACTGGTTCCAAAATTGGGGGCAGTAATGGCCCTTGGAACCGGCTGTGAAAGGCTCATCACAACCGGTTCCAAAGTTGGTGGGGCTTAGCCGTTGGAACTGGCTGTGATGATCCTTATCACGGCCGGCTCCACCCACTAACCGGATGTGATAAGGCACCCCATCATCGCAGCTGGTTCAACACACCAACCGGCTGTGATGCAACCTTTTACAGCCGGTTGGTGTATTGAGCCGGCTATGATGATGTGTACAGGACAAAACCCTCTCCCCACTCCGTCCCTCCCCACTCACTTTCTTCTCCAACCCAACGCCTCACACAGTCACACCTTCTCCAAGCCGATTTTGGAAAAATAATAAGTTCACTAATAAGTTCAATATGTTTCCATTTTGAAATTAGACGATTTAGGAAAGTAATAAGTTCAATAATAAGCTCAATATGTTTCTATTTTGAAATTAGCCGTTTTTGGAAAACAATAAATTCAATATGTTTCCATTTTGAAATTAGATGATTTTGGAAAATAATAAGTTCAATAATAAGCTCAATATATTTCTATTTTGAAATTAGCCGATTTAGGAAAATAATAAGTTCAATATGTTTCCATTTTGAAATTAGACGATTTTGGAAAATAATAAGTTCAATAATAAGCTCAATATGTTTGTATTTTGAAATTATCCGATTTTGGAAAATAATAAGTTAAATATGTTTCCATTTTGAAATTAGACGATTTTGGAAATAATAAGTTCAGTAATAAGCTCAACATGTTTCTATTTTGAAATTAGCCGATTTTGAAAAGAAAAATAAGTTTAACATGGTAATGGAAACTATAAAATTGGTTAGTAAAACCTAACAAGCGAGCATCCCCTATCTAGCTCAATGGAAACAATTAACACTCTAAACGCTGCGGTTACTGTTCGAATCACCGTGACCACACCATTTTTTTTTGAATTAGCAACGTGGCCGGTTCCAATACCGAGCCGGCTGCGTTGCCGTCTTCACAGCCGGTGCGGTTGTAGCAACTGACTGTGATTGCCCACCCCCAATTTTTCAACATCCAGGGCAAATTCCTGGCCCCCACGCCCAAATTTTTCCCCATCCACGCCAAATCCTTAGCCGCCGCCACCGCTCTCGCGCCCGCGCCGCCACCTCCTCCTCGCCGCCCGATGACCGCGGACTGTCGTCCTCGCCCCGACCAAGAAGGAAACATAGACGTCGGACGTTGGGCATAAATTTTCCCCATCCACGCTAAAATTCCCTATGTACCCAAAGAAATTAGACCCATCCCTTCTATACCAAAAAATTGCAAAATCCCTTCTATACCCTAATTATAATTTTCTATCCCTTCCATACCCAAAACCATTAGGTTTGTGGTTAAGTGAGGTTAAATGTGGGCTGAAAAGACCATTTTACCCCTATTTGGGAATGAACAATTTATTCTTCACAAATAGATGATAAAGCATTTGACAAAAGCACAAACATATGTGGGCTGAAATTTTTTGGGTATAGAAGGGATGGGTCTAATTTCTTTGGGTATAGAAGGGATTGGTCTAATTTCATACTACCATAGCACGTCACTATTCATGGTGACTATCTATACATGTATTCTAGTTGACATGGATTTTAATAACAAGGTGGAGGGCACCCCTATTTGTAGGAGATTGTGGTTCATGTAGTTGTGCCATGTGTCCACCTTCTACACTATTCTCTATAAGTTCTCTTCATCTTATCTACTTTCTTTATATTTGTACAACACAAAACACCATGCTTCAAGAGTATTCCACATTTCACAATGAAATTGGCAACTATGGCTCATCGCACACTCTCTACTCTTTTTAGATGCTTCCTATTTTGCCATGATCTTTGTCCTCATGTATGTTAAAGTTTTTGTATCTTTCACAATATTCTAGAATATCCTAAGTGTGCATTGCGTATTCACGTAATTATTCAATAAAAATAACAAATTTCGATGAGTTTAATGAACGATAGTTTTATACTACATCATACTAATCAGTAGCCTTACACCTAAATTGATACATGATAATGTTGAACTCTACAGAAGACATCAATATAGTTAAGTGATACAATCATGCACTGATGAATGATGTCAAAATAATAGTGTGTCACCGCTAGTTGTGCAACCCGCCTTGTTCGCCGCCACCTTTGGGTAGGGTGGGAAGGGAGAGAAAGAGGGGAGGGATCAAACCCTACGTTTAGAGCTGGTAATGGTTTGGGTTGAAACCGGTTCTTATGGTTTGGTTTTCCACTTGAGCCAATTTGGTTTGGTGGTAAATGGGCTAAAAAGAATAATGGGTTGGTTTGGTTTGGATTAGCAGTTAGAACGGTTTGAACTGGTCTAATCGTACAGTGACTGCACCTAGCCACGTCTTGCGTTCACACTATAAAATTTTCTCGAAATCGACTGAAATTTTTTGCAGATGACTCAACATAACTGGAAGCTACTCTGTGCAAAGTGTCGTGGCTAGACCTACACGTGGGCCCCATGTCAAGATCCGGACCCTAGAATTTAAACCTCGCGTTCACACTATAAAATTTTATCGAAATCGACTGAAATTTTTGCGGATGACTTAGCATTACTGTCAGCTACTCTGTACAAAGCGGCGTGGCTAGACCTACACGTGGGCCCCACGTCAAGTGTCGGACCCTAGAATTTAAACCTCGTGTTCACACTATAAAATTTGACTGAAATCGACTGTACTTTGTTGCAAATGACTCAGTATGACTGGCAGCTACTCTGTGCAAAGCGGTGTGGCTAGACCTGCACGTGGGCCCCACAACATAAAATTATGTATAGATAGAGTTAAATAATTAGTTTGTTTTGGGTTGAAGACAAAAGAAGTTTGGTTTGGTTTGGTTTTTGAAATATGCAGTTTGGTTTGGTGTGGTTTAATCAATGAGCAAAATACTAGTTGGTTTGGTGTAGTTTTGGTGTGGTTTTCACACCATTAGCACCTTTACCTACGTTTCCATATTTATAATAGCCGGCTATCGAGCCTCGTAAGGGCTGGGAAATAGTAGTGGACTAGGTTAGGTTTAGGAGGTGAGCCTTATAACATAACCGCTTCTATTAATTGTTTACCGAGGCATTTTTGTTGTCATTAACCATGGATGTTACGTTACGTTGTCTGCCTCAGTTAATTAATTTAGGAGGTGATTATTTATTGTTGTCTTGGTTAAAAATGACCGCCTCTAATCTGAGGTATTAACTAAGGAAGCCAACAATTGTGTTCGTCCATGGCTAATTTTCCTAGATTACCGTAAATCTTTTTTTTTTCAGTAGTGTGACATTAAGGATCAGTCAAATGCTGATTAGGGATTGGTGCAAAGACTACTAGCCTGATTGTCATGTGCATCTATTGTTGACTATCTAGCTGCAACAATTAACTGTGATTAGTGGCCCTGGTTGGTCGGGGCCCCCTGCCTACGGACGGCCCTGAGAGAATAAGCAAGTATATGTGACAGTTAAACCAACATGCTTAATCAGCACAACAGAAAAGTTAATACTAACACATTGTAAGTTGTAACATACATCAGAGAAACAAGGTATCTAGTGACTCGTCGTTGCCATCACATGCCTGTGTTAGAAAAGAGATAGGAAATAGGTCTTATATACAAAATTCACTTAGATGCATACATCCATACAGAGTGAGCATAAACTTTGACTTTCCACACCAGAATTACCAGAAGGGTCCGTCCCTTAACTCATTACTGTGAGTTTACATTTTAACACGCAACGTTTATTTGACAAGAGATACGGCACGAATCAAGTTCAATCACAGGACGAGACACGAGAGAGTTCGAAAAGAAACAAGATTTATCCTTCCACGTAGTCTTTCGCTCATACGGTTAAACCATTTGCCGCGCCTGAAAAACGTACTCTCTCGTTTCCTTCTTTTGCCCTAGTACAGGTGGATGAGGTCGCTAAATGCCCCTGGATTCTTCGCGTAGTGATCGATCTCAGCCTGCGGTGAAAATATTTTTTTGGCAGAACGGTGAGTGAATCCAAAATATTTTAGTGTAACAAAAGAAGATATTAAACATGCTGACCTTTCGTATAGCTATAGCGGATGAGACAAGTTTATCACCAATTAATTCATGCAAAACCTTATCTGCAGAAAGCGATTCTACTGCTTCCTGCAGGTTCTGTGGTAGCCTTTTGAGCTTGGAAGCGTAATCTGCAGGATTTGATTCTGCAAACAACGTGGGCAGCATGAGACATTTGCTTACGGTGGTAAGCACACTAAGTAACGTTAAACACATGATGGAGAAAGAATCTGTATTATCGTTATATACTTGAAAGTCTGTTTTGCACGCTATGAGTGTTATAAATGTCTGATTTTCGACCCACAATTACAAAACCAGACACTAAAGACCATCCAACTATCCAAACCAAATAGATTTGGCCCTTTGGGTGGTTTTGAAGGTGGTTTTCAATTTTATGGAACTAGAAAAAATATTATTTAAACTTAAAAATTCATAACTAATTCATTTGAAATATACAATAGGCACAGACAATTTATGTAAATCTACCTATCTATTAGCACACTATGTAATGTTGTTTGGTATTATTTGTTTATATTGGTAGTGTTTTATTTTTTAAAAAATACTTAGAGTAAAAATAAATAAGATACAAATAACTCCAAAAGGTGCACCAACATATAGTTCACATTTTCAGAAATATTGGCACCGGATACATAATTTTCCAAATTAAAATAAATTAGTTATGAATTTTTTATTATAAAATTATTTTTTATATATTTAAAAATAGAAAACCACCCTTCGAAATGACCAAAAGGGTCAAATCTGTCCGGTTTGGATATTTGGATGGTCTTTAGTGTTTGGTTTTGTAGTTATGGGTTGAAAATCAAACTTTTGTAACTTTTGGAGGGTAAAAATGAATTGTTCCGATATACTTCTAATGTGTATTTCTGAATGCCTGGAAGGCCAAATTTTGGAAACAATGGCCAAAAAAGGAGGGGATTCATACCAATTGGTTCAGGCAACTTAAGATCGCTCCTAAGCCCATCAATGCCAGCAGCAACGATAGCAGCAAGACCCAGGTGCGGATTTGCGCATGCATCGAAGGATTTGATCTCAAAGTTGCTGACTAAATCAAGAGGCACACCCGGTGGGCATGCAGTTCTCAATGGAGCCTCCCTGTTCTCTTTCCCCCAGCATAGATAGGCTCCACTCCATGTATTTGGCTGAATCCGATCATAGCTGTACACAAAAGATCAAAGTGGACATGATTTTTAAACAGTAGTACTGGCTCATAACATATAAATTTGAAGTGGTTGCATGAGTATCCTGATATTTTGCCAGACAAGTAGCAAATCAAGCCCTCATGCAGCTTATGTGAGAAAGGAACAATGTCTTGAGTTATCAAAATTTAATTATATTACAGGACATTCTTAGAAGGTTAAATTACCTATTGGGGTGAGGAGCAGTAAATGCCAATATTGATGAAAGATGATGATACACTCCAGCAAGGAACTTTTCTCCAGTTTTTGACATTCCATGAAAATTATCTTTACTTGACCCCATAAAAACATTCACACCATTCTCCCACAAACTCAGATGCACATGAGAACCAGATCCAATATCATTCAAATCAGGCCTGTAAAGTGTTGAGGCACAAGGAAGGATCACATACCAGATACATAAGTTCAAATGATTGGTCCAGTATTGACCAAGTATAGCTTATCGCAGCTCCCTTCAATACCAAAATAATTTCAACTCTCTATTGCCTGGACAATCTGTTGGCATATACTGTATTGCTTCTTGAACAAAACAATGTAAACAGATAAATCTATTCTCCGGAGCTTGTATGCTAATCACTTATGTTTAATGTACTAAATTGTTAGCTTAATTTATCTTGACAGTTTTTCACCTATGATCACACATTATGAAGAAAGAAGAAGTTGATCCTCATCTAATTGTAATATGTCGAAACTTGAAATGGAAGACCTATCTATGTCGATGCATTAACTTACTTTGGAAGAAATGTGGCTAGAAGTCCATGCTTTCGGGCAACTGATTTAATTGTCTCACGGGCATATATCAGTTTGTCAGCCGCAAGGGTGCACAAGGTATACTTTAAGGCTATCTCAAACTGGCCTTTTCCAGCTTCGGCGTGCAACTGACATATATTTTTAGGAAGAAGTAGAGGTACATATAAAAAAATCAATCAATAAATTACAAATGAACCAATCAGTCTGATATCAAATGTTGTACTTCAAAAATGAAGTTTGCATACGAGAAAGAGCACTTACCTGCTCAACCACAATGTTTGAAGCTTTGAGACAAGAATATATTTCTTGTAATATAGATGATGCGCCATCAAATGCTGAAGTTGAGCAGTAATTAGTCTTGTCATATGGAACCCATTGCTCAACTCCATCACTGCAAAAGCTTTTCTATTAGGATCCCGTAAAGAACATTTTTTTCAAAAAAAAAAACATTTTCAATACGAAATAGAGTCAGGGGAAGCTACCTTACTAATTTTCTGCGAAGAAAAAATTCATTTTCAAAACCTGCCTTCATTGTCTGAAAGGATAAATAAGAAAACAAATGCACTTTAGAATCCATGAGACCAAAATGGCCTTTGAAAATACATGCAGGAGGGCGTGTGGAATTATTCGTACCACATTGAACTCATCTAACAGAACTTTTGTTACTTTCCTTAAGGCATTTCTAGGACAGTATTCCCATGCTTCTCCAGGCCTTATTTGCATGTCAGCCATCACCATTTGCTCATGTTTTGACCTTGCAACAAGAGTAATATGTCATTAACATAATTAGAAGTGAAGCTTCTAGATACAGAAAATTTATATTAGCATAGTTAAGTCAACTTTAATGGATATACTATTAACAAGAATAAATGTCATGCTTAATGCTTAATGGATATACTATTAGCAAGTAATTAGAGCACTCTTAGCCATTATTAGCAATGGATGTTTAGAGTTCTAACATAATTTAGTTTTTTTTTCATAAAAATACAGTAGGGATTACTAGTGAAGGAACGAGGCTGCCATGATATTTTAAGAAATGACATCCCTTGTTCTAGTACCAATTATATTAGTATAAATAACAAAGGAACTTAAAATGTAACAAAACAAGAGAGGCATCGCAGTAGAACGTAAATCTGCATATCATTGAAAAAAGTCTAAGGAGAAGACAAGAAAACAAATAAGAAAAAAAACAGTGTCATAATGGATGTATCAACTGAGAAAGGTACTGAAGAAGGAAAAGGAACTGGGCCTAGTTCAATTGGTGGATACTGTGGCCTGTGGGTGTACACTATGGCACCAAGGTTCAAGTCCTCTTCAACACAAATTGGGTGCCTTTTTCTTCATGTTTAAAATTGCAATACCACCTTGTTCCCTCTAGATTGATGGAGTTTATATGAAAAGGTGCTGAAAAAAATGTTTGAAGCAATTAGAAATACCATGGAAGCCTCATAAGTGTTGGCATATCTGGCATGAGTCTAATCTCGCCTACACCAGTAAGATTAGTCCCATCCGCTGGGCCATCACAAAATGATGTCATTCCCATTGCTGCAAAAGTCAGACCAACACCCTTATTCCTTGTAACATCATCAAACCGTCCAGCTGGCACAACCTGAAAGCACAATTATTTGAAAAGTTAAAGAATGGTAAATTAGTTTCTCAAGGCCCAGGAAAGGAAACTTTCAATTCTTAGAATTTACTTATGTTACAAAGTTACTTAGTAGCATCGTAAGTGCTATTTTGGTGGCATCTTTCACCCCGCGCGCGCGGAAGGGGGGGGGGTTAGGAACAAAGTTCATTATAACAAGTGTGTATAAACCGTATCTGGAGCAGATGACAGTGCAAGACAAAAATCTAACAAATAACCTTTTTCTCCTGAGGAAAAACTAACATAAAATTTTGATCTATGAACCTAGAGTCTAGAGAAGTGATCAACGCTTCACATCGCTAATTATGGTATGTGGTTATAAAAGGTATGCTTACACGGCATCTATGTTGACCAGAAGCATCAGTCCAGATAATTCGAACGAAGAGAATGTCTTCCTCAACAGAAGACAATGGAGCGCTGTCAGCAGCTATGGAAGTTTCACGATTAATTGATCCGTTAGCAACAGTTAACTTATATAGATGCAAAGCATTTCTTCTAAATATGTCCTCAACAGCTTCAATAGCTTCCTGAATGCTAAGGTCTCCATCTTCACATGCAGCAGCTAAGACACGATAAACAACATCCCTTGACCTATTTGCACCTGTAAATCAGTGCAGTATGAATTAAAAAATCAAATATTAAACATGTATATTGAATAGATACTCCAATATAATATCAAATATTAATACTGCTTTCCATGGCTTTAAGTACAAACAATAGCAATCATATCTATAAATCAAAATCCAATGAAACTAAATTCCAAAAGTTTCCTTTCTAATCCATTTGTTATCAGTCAAATAGTATTTTTGTTCTATCCTAATGTAAGCCACCAATCGCGCACCTTGCTTTCTGAGAAGATATTTAATATTTGTAATGACATGCAATGGTCCTTGATCATCTTATGAATTAGTTAAGATGGTGAATGTACCTAGATAATATGTCTCTGGAAAAGCATATCCATCTGTACTGAACATGACCTGAAAATGTTTGTAAATTAGAAATACCAAGCAAAGTGTACCATCAAAGTTAGAAATACATATGTTGCTTGTATCTAAATGGCAACGGCACTGTCACATTCATCAGGATATTTTTACAATGAATTAAAATGGGCCCATGTTACAAAGGTGATATGATGCTGAATATTACAGAAAAGGACTACCATAAGTTAACTAAATGCTGGTAGCACAAGGTGGTAACGAGATACTTTCAAACCTGTAGTGTCTAAGATGGAAGGCCTACTAGGCAACACTGAATTTCTATAGACAGCTTAAACGATAGATACTTGTTGTTATTATGAAAGAACCACTACTGGCAGGAACCAGTTATGTACTAGTTTATCAGTCAGAAGATGATTATTCTAGGTATCTTAAGAGCTCGATCAGAATAATTGAAGAGTTCTATAGTTTTTGTATAAATGCTTCAATTATATGTCTGAGTTTTCTTTCTTTTATATAGAGTTGCCATCCTCATAAGCAGTTATAACTCAGAGTTACAAGGCCTGCCTATAACTTACTCCACCTCACTTCTGTGGAAAATAATCTGGCCCAGTATATCTAACTTGAGGTATCTAATTGAATTCTGGAACCTTTTTGTTCGATAAAGAATTCTGGAACCTTTCCTGTTACTGCAGCATTTTCTGTGTTTATTATGGCTGGAGGTATCAACTTGGATATTATAGATAGCATGGGGAGGATAAAACTTAGTTCCATTATTTAACAACGCTGGATGCTGAGGTAAAAGATGTGGACTTATTTAGTACCTGAACTTCTCTAGAAACTGTTATACACAAGAAGAACGTTTTACCTTCTTTATGGGAGCTAGCTCCAGAAGCTCTTTCAGTGATGATATCATTCCGTGAACACTAAGTTTTGGAATCGCTAAGCCAAAATCAAGATATACCTGATTTTGATTTGTTTAGGATGGTTAGAATCCATGAAAAAAATATATAAATAGGATAAAATGATGATCTACCTGGGAGTAAACAGATGCAAGATAAGACGCTTCCTTAGAAAATGGATACGAAGCATGTAAAAGAACAAGCTGGCACTTAGCAAATCTTTCATCCTCAAGAACACCACGCAAATGTAGCGGGTTGCACTTTCTCAAGTCTAGGTCCTTATCTCCAAAACTGAAACATATATAGGAGTGTATGTATTTGAGATACTCAAACAACCAAAATATAACATTGATTTCATACTAGGAGCAAAAATGTCGTCACCCTGTGTGAATTTGCACTGGCAGGTTAAATGACACAGCAATTTCAAGACTACAGATAAATAGATAGTCAATCAGGTTCTTGTTTGTAATCCGAATCGGCCTAGGACCTGAAAAACACGGAGGAATGTATTTGCAAAATTTGTTTGAGCTTGTTTTAGGCGTTTTATCTCCATAATAATAAAAAAAGGTTTTAACCTGTTAACTCCTTCTGAAGACCATCCTCTGCATCAGTCTTGCTAACATTGGGATTGATCTCTAAGCCACTTCTATACGCAGCTATGCTTTTCAATGCAACAATTTGGTTACACACTGTGACCAATATGTTAAGGAAATTTCTAAATCAAAAGGAACTAAAGGAAAATAATCCAATTAACTTGAAAAGGGTATCAGGAAATCTGGAGGATATGACTTAAGCTTAGTTACATAGCTTCCAATGAATGAGTCCAGTGTCCAACCTGATCTACTGAGTGACTCCTGAAAATGGCAATTGTGCAAGTTGACTAAACAATGCCCATTACGAAGTAACAAAAAAAAGGATCATTAACAACATAGCAGATCTGATACTTCAGGATCAAAATGTCATGTACTAGGGTCCTAGTTCTGCAAGGAATGGTTGTGCCTTTTTTGTTAGGGAAGTAAATTCTTCACAAACAACATTCCACTTAGTGAAAAATAATATGAATAGTCAATAGTGTAATATCTTGCTGGGAGAAAAACAAGAGAAATAGACTCACGTCATTGATGATTGTTTCTGCTAGCCTTTCTGTTCTCAGAACTCTGCCAACTACAGGAGCAAATGCCTTGTGAGACTCCAAGTCTAGCATTTTGTCAAATGGTATGCCATCATCTATGAGGATGACAGATATGTTGGCAGCTTGGAAGCATTTTGAGGCAATCGATTTCAATCCTTCAGTCCTCCTGAACTCCTCCACCTTCTCAAGTGAGGCTTCACAGTTGTACAATGAAGCGATGTCCCTCACGCTTCTCTGCATTTCATGACATTCAGAGGTTGTAATGAGCTCTGAAAGTGCACTCTTAGCTGCCTTGGAACAAGTCAACAACTACAGAGTACATCAACGCGCCACCTGCTGTCCTGCCCTGAACTAGATTTCCCGACGCTCTGTAGAAAGAAAATTCTAACAAAAACATGCAACAGGTGCTACAGTAGGCCCATGGCACGATTGCACGAACGATGACACTTGGGTCATAAATAAAGCTATTAATAGGCCTACCAACACTGTAACGACTACAGGGATGAAAGGAAATGGCCACACCACATGAACCCGTGAACACTTGGCTGGGAATGCCAGGCGAGCACCAAGAAGCTTTGTCACGTGCCAAGTAGCGACAATACACTTATACAACGTTCCAGTTTCCATACGTCGTAGCCCCCACCCCCCGCAGGAGGCAGGACGCAACCATGATCCATCACAAAGCAAGGCAAAGAGACGGGGAAAAGGCGTGCTACATGGCCACCACGTCCCAGTGTCCCACTGCACAAGGGCAAGGCAGAGCATAAAGCTGCTGCCATCTGCATGCCGCACGGCAGAAAACGACGACGAGCTCAGCATATTCTGCTAATACGAGCTGCGACGAGTAAAATTTGCATGGATTTGTTTCCCTCAAAATTTACATCTGTTTTGTTTAGAAGTTATCTGTGTCAGCAATACCAACTAGAAACACTTATCACTTAGCAAACAACAATATGAGCAAATGCATCCATATTATGACCGGTTGACACATTTTGTATCATTTTTAGAGACGATCCAAAGTACCAGTGACATCCAGGGACGGATTTGGGTTTAATTAGATTTAAATTTTAAAACGTATAGCAATGCTCGCACACCAAAAACTGCAAAAAAAAAATCAATAAATCTGTTAGTAGCGACGAAACCGACACAATCTAGCACGGTAGCCCAGCCAGCAGGTTCCCATTAATGCCACAATTCTGAACATATTTGCTACTACCAGAACCAGAGTACCAGTAGCACGGAGGTTGCAGCAAGCTGCAAAAGCATGGGGCGCGGTCAAAGCAGAGGAGGACCGGGATAAGCGGGCCCGCGGCGCGCGGCGGCGTACCTTGAAGGAGAGGGAGTGGGGCGCGAGCGCGAGCGCGTCGCCGTCGGCCTCGCAGAAGCAGCGGGTGAAGGGGAACGCCGAGCCGAGCTCCACCAGGTTGTGCGCGTGCCCGTCCACCGCCGCTACCTCCTCCGTCGCGCGCCGCAGCGCCGCGTACCTCGCCTCCATCTCCCTCCCGCTGTCTCCGCCGCTTCTCTCTCTCTCTCTCTCCGGGGACCGGCCGGCCTCAGCCTCGTTTGACTGGAGCGGTGGCTGTGTCTGGAGGTGCAGGCGAACACGCTGCACACACAGGGCGACGAGTTTTTATATAGGCGGTGGCGGCGTGGCGCGGTGGCGGGGGAGGAGTGGAGGAGGCCAAGGAGGCAGGAGCACGGGCCGGCCGCGCGCGCACGCCTCAACTACTACCGGCTACCGCTGACTCCTCGTTGCGGCTGCTGCTGCTCGGCCACGGCCAACGCTGCGTGCGAGTTGGGAGCGACTGGAGAGTGGGGCAAGGGGTCCGGCGCGGTGGCGGGGGACGTGGCTGACATGTGGGCCAACGCACCGAGCTCAGAGAATTTGTGCCGGGAGGGGGAGCGTAGAGTTTTGACTGATCTGCTCCAAGAAAATCCATCTGATAATCTCATGTCTGATGCTATCTGGCTGCTCATTTTTTATGTCTGGCTGCTCATACCAGTCAACAGCCCATGAGATACTCTACTGCCACAAATTTCAAAAGTTGGAATCACTTCATCAATCAGTTCGCCAAGATAAGATTGTGCTCACACCTCGAACTAGCTCGGTCTGGCCTCCAACGAACAGAAAAGGAAAAAAAGAAAGGGCTATTATGTTTGTTTTACCCCTACTTCAATCTATAATTGTGATTTTATTCTCATTTTTTCTAACTTTGTGAATTTGATCTTATTTTTTACAAATTAGTGTCATTTTGCCCCTAGTCAACAGGCAAAACAGGGGCAAATTCACAAAGTTTAAAAAAGTAAGGGCAAATCATAATTGCTTCGATCAGCCTCAAGGTAATGCAACGACAGATGTTTCGTTCTAAACCTTCGGTGGTTGATTTAGACATGTGATCTGAATGCGATAATGATTTTTTTTTTTTGGCAAAGTTACAACTTGCAAGAATCCCTTAGAAAAGTAGTATACCTACTAGAGCTTTGTTTTTTTCCCCTACAGGATGTTGAAAATACTTCCTATTTTTAAATATATGACTTTTAGGACGAATGAATATGTTTATATCCTAAAATAAACCAGTTCCTCCATTCCCTTTTTATGCAAGTGGCGCTAGTGTGGATAGTTTGTCCGGACCAATTGGATCAGTCCATGATTAGTTGGTTGACATAGTGGAACCAGCTGTAATCTTGTAGATACACCCTGCACACGTAAATTTATACTAAAGAAAAGACTGACCTGAATTTACATTTTGAAAGACTTATGGGATAATCATTTTGGACACTTGTATTCATAGAAGGCTTGGTCTCCAATTGATCGGAAAGCTTCCCATTGCATAGGCCGCCACTGGATCAACCGTGCTCTGCTCCATACCCCCTCCCTTAACCCGGTGCTAACGCCGATACTGACGTGCAGTTACGAGTTATACGATCCTCACGCCCTGTCTCAATCTAATCCCAAAGACCCATGCACGCAAGATTGCAAGGATCATCTGCAAGCTGCCGAGAGATTTCTTGTCACGGACGGGGCTCCAAGCCCCTGTCAATCTATTCAAGTCGATTGTCTACCCAGTGGCGTTGGCTTGCTCGAGCGTCGCGATCCACGTCTGCACAAATGTCGCCGATGGATACACCAGGACGTTGCTACAAGACGTCTTTTTCGTGACCTGCTCGGGCAGACCACAGGCTCATCATGGATCGATGGATGGCGGAAGGAGACGAGCGAACGAACGAACGGGGGTGGGTCGACTATAATACAGTACTACTCCATGGCAATGGCAGCATCGCACCACACCTGCCTCGAGTTGACCTCAGGGGATGGGGGGACTCGGATCTGTCGCTTTGTGTTTTCCAGCTGTTTGGCAACGCGTAAAAGAAAGGCGCTCGGCAGCTCAACGGTTTGTTTGTTGTGAGAGCACTCTGGCTCCTACACTGACAAATGACAAGTCGATTGGCCGATCGGCGATCGAGTGACGATCCACGCCGGTGGGGGGTGGGGCAAAAGGAGGGGAAATCATACAGTCCTTTCACGCACGCATCGCACTCGGATACAACCCTTTTTACGCCGCCGTGATCGCGCAGCAAGCCCCCAGGGGCCATTCGGTCTGCCGCGGCCGTGTCGCGTGGCGGCTATGCTGTGGAGGCTCCTGTGGCCACGGGCCAGGGCGCCGGGGTCGGGCGGGCGCCGTCGTGCGCACGCGCGTGGTGCCAGTGCGCGATGAATCGATGATAGTATGATACTGCCACTCCCTGCGTACAGGAGCATGCATGATCACGCCGGCCCGGCACACCGCTTTGGCTCGTTGGAGTGGTGAAGCCGTGAAGGGAGGGGAGGCACGGGCCACCGCGCAGAGAGCCAGAGAGCAGTGGCCAGTGGGCTCGTCCATCGCCACTCAGCCTGCTTCTATTCTCGCGATGAGTTTTGATGCTCGATGCGGTTGAATGCGCATATTTGGATCTTAGGGATAAACTTTAGGCTTTCATTTGGTGTCAGTGCATCTCCAACAGTGCCCAAAATAGGTTTCTAAAATTTTGTTTTTTTTTATGTCAGAACATCTTCAACGGTGCCCAAAATAAGTTCCTAAAATCTTGTTTTGGAAAGCAATGGAAAAACTCTTGCTAAAATGGTAGCTATTTTGTTTCTAAACTCCGAAAAACAGTGGACTCTATAGCTATTTTTGCCCCCTTACCCTACACTCCCAATCCTAAAACTTAATTATTTTGGAACTAATTATTAGGCACTGTAGGAGAAGGACCCTTTTTTCGCTCCCAATAATTTTTTAGCAAGTTTCTAAAACCAATGTTTTGGAATTATTTTTCTTGGAACCTGTAGGAGATGCTCTCAATTAGAAAGACCAAATATAAGCTAATTTTTAAACTAATTACCTAAATGAAGGCTAATTTACAAGTAGAATCCATTAATCCTAAGTTCAACAGGAGCATCATTTTCATACCGACCCGCTCATCCATGCTGCACCACCACCTACCCACCTTCCACACAATCTACCACTATCCCTTAAAAGTTCGGAAGGCAAACCTGGGGGTAGGCTGAAGCAACGTGATGATGGCCTTGAGGGCGGCGTTGCGCTAAGCAAAGCATGGACGACGCGAAGGCGGTGGCATACTGGCATATGGGGAGGAGCATCGGAAGCAGGTGATTGCCATTGAACAGGAGGCCCGAACAAGAACTAGGATGGAACCCAGGTCAAAATTGATCTAGTTTTGCAGGACGAGGCTTATGGCAGAAAAGTCGTGAAAAATGGATTGTGGAATCTGAATATAGGCGAAAAACAAACATGAGCCAACAACATCTGCTGTAGTGGCTCATCTCATGCAGTGGCTCTGCACTTCTACCGCTGTTGCTGCACTTCTAGCACAAATACCATCTGTGTCCAGGGGTGAGGTAAAAAAGACTCCTCCAACAGGCCCAAAATGCACTAACAGAAAAAAAAAAAAAACCAAGGTGCAGTGACTTGTACTTCTGAAAGGAGCAATGCAAATGCAGGGTTTCCACATGTATAGGGGAAGTATGAAGCCTTACTGCCATGTTGCAAAAATTTCTGATGAAGATGCAACGAGTATGTGGCTGAAGGCTGCAGCTCAAGCTAAAAGGGGTAAGGCATTATCTAAACAGAACTGGCTTGATCCAGGCATGGCTCATGGGTACTGAACGGATCAAAAAAGATGTGCTGAATATTGACATCTGTGTTAGATTGATTGAACTTGATTTATGTTGAATATAACAAATGCCAAAACACGAAAGATTTACGAAATGGAGAGTAACATGGCCGTGGTGACAAAAATTGATGGTCTACAGTAGAAGAGATACGAAACACAGCTGCAATAAGGTACCATCAACTAGTAGTTTTAGCACGAGCCTAAAGCACTAACTCAACATACTAGCGGAATCTGGACACGCAAAATCAACAATAGTGGTATAAAAATCTGATACCAGCAGTCTAACTATAACACGGAACAGGTGCGAGTCACCAACAAGAATGTTGGAAATATTCTGTAAACCATAATATTTCAGAATATCAGCTCACCTTAGTCCGCCAGATGATCACGAGGAAGCTGGGCATGTATTCACGCCATCCTTGCAATCGCGTGTAAGATCATTGAATGTTTCCAAATGCCTCTTCCCCCTCAAAAACACCTCAGTATCAACTGCAACCCTCATGTACCCATCAAATTCAACTGGCTTACCGTTGCTCAGCTCCTTAGTATCAGTAAACCACTCACTATTCTCATCCCACAAGTCCTTGAAATCATCCAGGAAGCGTGTTTTATACTTCTCCTTAAGTGGGTCAAAGAATGATTTGTCAGGCTCATTGGTGGCAATGTACAAATACCGGCCAGCGCCAACCTTGTCATTAAGTGTCATAAGCAGACTGTCTGGAGAGGTATCTCTATCAAGGTTTGGCCATAGTTGTGTGTTTTGTGCTTTCTCCCCTCTGACAACATGGACCGAATCATAGTCCCAGTTCATCCGCGAGGCAATGGCAGATACAATCGCCATCAAGCGTTGGGATTTCCACAGGAAATGCCATGGACGCTTGATCACTCCCTCAGTCTCACCCTCACACACACGTGACCAGTAGTTATCTGGCTCAACACTTCCAAACTTCCTCATGATTAATGTGTCCTTGACGTTACTGAGTTTCATCGGGGTCATCCTGATGTCTTCTGTATAGAAATTCTTCAGCCTATCCTTCTTCTGCCACTTCCCCCAATCTTGCCAGAACTGGCCCTGATCGATCACTGAGGCTGATTCCTTCAAGTGCTCGAAATCAAAGTAGAGCCTAAAATCTTTCTCTTCATCCTTGCCACTTGAAGTATACCGTGCATTGAGGCATACATTGAGGTCCATTACAAGCGTCCGGTTCAAGAACTGCGCCTCACCAAGTGCACACAAGAACCCCCAAATGAAGTGGTTCATGCTCTTGCACCTCTCGCCGCCACCCATGTAAATGAGGTACCTTCCGTGGCTGAATTCGGACTCAGAGGCAACCACTGGCAAGCTATCATTGACAGCCTCACCAACAACAAAGACCGGCTCAGTCACAGCCCCCGCAGCCTCATTGTTGGCAGCATTCTCGTCCAGCCTAACCTGTGTCTTCGCCGGCACAAAGTCAGTCACCGGTGCCTCACGCTTTCCCTTCTTCCCCTTCTTTCCCTTGCGCTTGCCACTGCGCTTGGCACCTACACCCGAGTGGTATTCGCCCACACTGTCGACGACGAGGGTGCAGGTGTTGACGTCTCGTGTGAGCGTGAAGCGGCGGTAGTCCTTGTAGTATGTGGTCCGGCCGGTGCCGATGGCGTCGGCGGCGGGGCGGAAGCGCCAGGCGAGGTCGCACTCCATGGGACTCCCCGGCACCGCCACTGGACGTCCGAAGCGGTAGAAGTGGAGGTCGGGGAACCGCTCGATGGCCGAGCGCATGAGCAGGTTGAAGAGGTCCCTGTCCCCCGTGCAGTCCACCGGCGCCTCCGTGTCGCAGGAGACCGCCTCCGTGACAGGGGTCTCCTCCGTCGCCGCCACCGCGCCCTCGCCCGTGCCGGCATCAGTGTCGACGGTGACGGCCCGCTCGGCCTCGGGCTCCGTCTTCTCAGCCTCGGGCTCCGCCTTCTCGGCCTCGGACGCGACGTCGGAGAGCTTGATGAACGGGACGGCCTCCTTGATTTCCGCTTCGACGCCAGCCTCGGCGGCGGCGCCGGAGGAGGAGGAGGCGTTGAAATCCTCCCCGGTGCGGAGCACGGAGTCGTCGGTGAGCAAGGTGGAGGTGGACGTGGCGGAGGTGAGGAAGTCGGTGAGCTGGTGCGAGGACGGGTGGAGGAGCGGGTCGTCGGGGCTGTGGACCGCCGCGAGGAGCGTGAACGCGAGCACGGCCAACACGAAGAGCGCGAAGAGGAGGTTGCCCCCCGACCGCAGCGCGGCGCGCAGGTCCAGCGCCCCGCCGCGCCACCGCGGCGCCGCCATCCCCGACGCCCGCCCCAGCATTTTGCGCGCGGATCTGAGCTCGGAGTGGGAATGGGAGTGAGGAGGGGAAGGGGATCTGGCTCTGGCTGGACAAGGGGAGCGGAGTGCCGACAAGGCGACAGGACGCGAGCGAGAAGGGTACGCGCGTGGAGATCACTCCTCCGGTGTGTTTTTTACTGTGTACGCGCGGCCGGCGCGGGCTAGTGGGGGAATTGCAAGATGTGTGTCGGCCGGCTGGCCTGTTGACTGTAGCCGGCAGGCCGGGCCTGTTGACTGTGTTGTGGGCTGCGGCAGACATGAATTTTCGGCCTGTTATTTGGGGTTATGACGAACTGCCTTGGGCCTGGATTGTCCATGGAAAATAAAAGGAACGATAGTTATATGAATGTAAATACCCCTGAAAAAAGTTATATTAATGTAAATTGATGTATGGAAGATTTAAAGTTTGAAATATGTGTACGCGAGTAAGTTCAGAGAGAGTCTTCCTACCTTCATCGTCCCTCCCCACTCCATGGATAGTGTCGGCTCCCGGAGCTGTTTTTTTTTTATCTCCTGCTTAATATTTCTTGTTAAGACCTTTTTTTTTTCCAAATCACACAACACAGACGTGCAGATGGCCATACGTATGTCTGCCCCTACTAAACATGTGCAAGAAACCCTATCCTATGAGCACGTCAAAAAACTGGACCGGTAAATCCTCACATATGCAAGAAACACCACCCTATGAGTCCATTAACTTGTTGCTAGTTTCAATGGAAACTTTATGAAGAGTTTCACTAGCATTAATTTTCATACGATGTCATCATGTTTGTTGATTTGGCAAGATATTTATAAAGAGAGAGAAGGAAAAATAGGTTAATCCCGAAACTCTCGTAACATAGTTAGCTACTCGCTCTGTTTCAAATTATTAGTCATCCTACTTTTTTACCAGATTCATTAAAGATGCTATGAATTTAAATAAGTATATGTCTAAATTGATAGAAGATGCCAGTGGCGAATCTAGGGGTGCAGGGTGGGCTCTAGCCCCCCTACAGCCAATGCGCTAATGGAGACAATGAGCTAACTGAGATTATGAGGAAGAGATGAAGAAAAAACTGTATACATATTATGAAGAAAAAATGGAGCTTGGGAACCAAGAAGAGGGTTGAGCCCCCCTAACTTTCTAGGCTGCATCTGCCATTAAAAGATGACATGAACTTAGACACTCAAAATACCACCTAGGATGGCTATAATTTAGAACGGAGGGACTAGTTCCCAATATAAAATCCTCCAATTAATTGAGGCAGGCATTAGGGTTCCCCAACCGTCGAACGCCACTCTTTTGTACTCTCATCATCATATACGTCATCCCACGACGGAGTCCGGTCCACCTTGGCATCACTTCCCATGGGATCATATGTCATCATTAAACAAAACGTACATAATCTAATCAAAATGCGATCGCAGCCTCCACGGATCTACTCTCCATTCTGCTTCTACTACCTCTGACGAGAGCCGTGACGTCCGACCATCTGCCAAACCTTGTAGTATAAAACTCGCAATTGGAACACAACGAATCTCGCGCCCAACACAAACACACGAGTCACACAACACAAAGCATCGCGATCGCCGCGTGACCGAGACGAACAGCAGCAAGTCAGTGAGCCGCCCCGCCCGCTAGCCATGGCAGCAGCGTCAGCCGCGCCTCTCCCGCTCCAAGGCCGCGTCGCGCTAGTCACGGGCGGCTCCCGTGGCATCGGGCGCGAGGTGTCCTCCCACCTCGCCGCGCTCGGCGCGAGCGTCGTGGTGAACTACGCCTCCAACCCGGCCAAGGCCGACGAGCTCGTGTCGGAGCTCGCCTCGCGGGGCCTCCGCGCCGTGGCCGTGCGCGCGGACGTCTCCGACCCGGACACCGTGCGCGCGCTCTTCGACCGCGCCGAGGAGGCCTTCGGCTCGCCGCCCCACGTCGTGGTGGCCTGCGCGGGCATCCTCGACCCCAAGTACCCCGCGCTCGCCGACACGGCCGTCGAGGACTTCGACGCCACGTTCGCCGTGAACACGCGCGGCAAGTTCCTCGTGTGCCGTGAGGCCGCCCGGCGCATCCCGCCACACAGCGGCGGGCGCATCGTGGCGTTCTCGTCGACGACGGTCGCCGCGCTCCCGCCGGGGTACGGCGCGTACGTGGCGAGCAACGCCGCCGTGGAGGCGATGACGAGGATCCTGGGCAAGGAGGTGGCGGCGAAGGGGATCACGGCCAACGTGGTGGCGCCGGGGCCCGTGCGCACGGAGCTGTTCCTGGCGGGCAAGGACGAGGCGTTCATAGAGAGGGTGGCGAAGAACTCCATGGGGCGCATCGCCGAGACGACGGACATCACGCCCGTGGTGGCGTTCCTGGCGAGCGATGCGTCGTCCTGGGTGAACGGCGGCGTCGCGTGAGTGCACCAGGAATTATCTGGTACACCTGGTATGGATTTCTGGCGTGTCACTGCATAAGCAGAAAGAGACCAAATTGATGTAATGATTTCCACGATACTTTATCTAGGCTGAGTGATACAAAAAATATTCAGCAGTGCCATCATGGATTTCTTAAGAACATCTATCCTGTGAGAAACTAAATTATTCATCTCAGGCTCTAAAACCCAGTTCTGAGTTGTACATTTTTACTTGGGACAAATGCCAGATGCAGAGCAGACAATCTTGCTCATAGAAGGCAGGAAATTATCTACGCCTGTTATCATCATCAGCACCTTCGTCGAACACACCAGATGAGCCTACATGGAAGTCGAGCTGCTTCTGATGTTTCTGCCGCCGACGCTCATCAAATTCCTCCCACCCCTCCACCTGTTTGGAAATAGGAACAGGTGAAATTGATGTTAGTGGGAATGTGAAATCTATGTTACCACTAGAAAATGTCTATCTGAGCCTAAAAATAGCAAACTAGTGTACTTGTCAAAACGGGTAAATACACAAACACTGCCACTGGCTCCTCGGCCACCAGTACAAATGATGGTATTAGTAGACACATAATTAGGATAATGTTGGCAACAAAGATATGCACAATGTGAAGGAAAATGTGAAGGAAGCATAAACATGGCCGGGCAGGCATGATTCAAAGGAAATGGTACCTGCCGAAGAATATCATTTGTGATTTCCGTGCCATGGAGATCAAGTGTAATAAGCTGCATACACTTTTTGAATAACGTTGAAGGCAGGGATGTAAGACCATTGTTCCTTAGATGCAAAACCTGTTGGAAAAGGTATTCGATGTAAAAAAATTTAAAAAATGCTCAATTCAGTGCAACAGTAACAAATGACAAGTCACCATTCCAGCAAAATGAAAACAAAACACAAGTGGCAAATAAACATTTCCTTCAACAAAAATAAAGGCAAGGGAAAGACCTCCCCCAAGGCCACGAACCCCAAACTGCCCAGGATGTGCCTGCAGCACGTATAACTCTGGAGACAGTATAACTCAGCGAGGGGCCATTTTAATCCAAGACCCAGGACTTGAACCCTGGTTGGTAGCCTCACAAAATAACGCAGAAGCAGCATGATTCAGATGTTTAATTTAAGGTAAAACTAAACCAAAAGCTAATAGGTGCAACGAAATAATTGTATCCAAGAGATTTGTGGTTGTATGAAGCCATAATAAACCCATTTCTGCGAATGATATACTGATAAACAAAGAAAACAGATGTTCAACTTCAATCTTAGCCTACATAGAACACTACAAATTGCATGCAGAAATTATCCACACTACTTAGCATATCACGCATCTTGTAGAGCTACTGCTATCCACTTTACTAAATACACTATACCCATTTTTCCGCTCGAAATGTGAATATTGCTGCAGTTAGACAATGAGCATGTTGTGGTTTCTTCAATAGTGCGATCATTATTGCAATCTGGCGATTGGATGTTTGCAATATTATCAACTTAGGATACTGCATTAAGTCACTTCAGCTCTTCATTTGAAGTTAGTTATGAAGGTTTCTTGCATATAGCTAAAAGTCACACACCTTGAGATTACAAAGCTTCCCAAAGGTCTCCGGCAGTTCAGTTAAGAGATTTGATGACAAATCAACCTGAATTCAAGATTTGAGTGATATATACTGCCAATACAAACTCAAAATAGTTATGTGTTCAATATAGTTCTGTGAAAAGCATATGAAGCAGGAATGGGTAATGTATGACAGAAACAACATACCTCAGTGAGAGATTCACAATCCCCTATAGATGAAGGCAATGAAATTATCCTGTCAGCAAGTGAAAATGAGTCAGATGTCGCATTCACCATAAAAGTTTTAATTCCTTCACAAAGTATTATTAATGTAGTTCCCATAAGAAGCTATAGAAAAAAGTTTCTCTTCTCCTTGTACCAACTGTTTAATTTGACATATCCAGTCGCAATGTACAGCATATGTACATTAGCTAAGAAATGTGCCAAAAAAAAACAAACTCTCTCTCTCTGTTCTGTGCTTAAAAACATCTTGTTGGGTTACATAGAAACAATTAAAATAGAATAGGCACTAGAAAAAAAAAAGCTCTTATCAAATGGCGAAAGCAATACACAGACATTGATCTATCACTCTATTCAGGTGTGGTTGTGGTTATTTCAACCCTAAGCATGATTGAAAACTGCTACACAATGTCAGTCTCAGTTGATCGCAAAACTCAGCAATTTTTTACCGCTTCTTAATTGGAAGCATTTGTTTAGCAGTACTAGAATGAACACAAGTGCAGTGTAAACATGTCAGCGTGGAATAACTTATTAAGGTGCTGCAAGCCAGCAAATGCTGAGTTCTTGTACAACCTGTTGTTATTTGCTATCAGAATCTGGAGATGCTTCAGTAATCCTATTTCGATAGGTAAGTTATCAAGCCTGTTGTTTGCAATTCGAAGTTCACGCAGAGAAGTCAGTGAGCCCAAAGCCGATGGCAAGCTAACCAGTCTGGAAGATTAAAAAGAAAGAGAGGAAGAGATTAGTCACATTATCTTGTACCACACATGCCAAAAAATATTGCATTCCCCCTTTTGTATGCAGGTGATCATTTACATGAATCTACGTGGAAGGAGAGCCAACAGACAAATTTCTATTAATGGTCTCGGCAATAACATAGGTGAAAATGAATGTGAAGTTTAATTACGTAGTGGAAACAAATGTGAGGTGTAGTATCTCAATAGCAAAATTCAAATTTAAAAGCTAGCCTTTAAGCTGACATCATCCCATTTAACATCAAAATTCATGAAGTCAAATAGCACCCTATTCCCACCAAGATATATTTCCCACCTCAAGGATTGTATTACAAATGTCATGGAAAAACTACAAGCCCTACGATTAATATGCAATATCTCTTCTTTTTTAACATATGATATTTACCAATTCTTAGATCAACATCTAGCTTCCTGTCGGCTATTGGTTGATTCTAGGTCAATATCTAGCTCACAGTGGGCAAGTCTCTGTGAGAGTCAAGAGCAAAAGTAATTTTAGAGAACAGAATTTATAGAAGTTCTTTATATCCGCTAGCAACATCACAGACAATTCATAGACTAAATAATAAAACAAGAGTTTCAAAATTTCACCTACCGGTTCTGGCTTAAAGACAGGTTTAATAATTTTTGAAGACATGATAGAGCTTCCCAGCTGATGTTCTCATCATCTATATCATTGGCAGTCAGGAGCAATTTCTGCAATACAATAATTACATCACCTATAAGCTACAACTGCAATTCCTTGTGAAAGTAGAAAACAACCCAATTTACTCAATGTCAAAGAATAATTACATTTAGAGATTTAAGAGAAGCAATTTTATGTGGAATTTCCTTGATACAGTTGTTGCTGACATCTAGTATTCGTACTGAGGGGCCACAATCCCAGACTTCTTCCGGCACTTCCTACATGGAAAAACATTCACAAAAAAGAGAGGATTACTTATGTTTAGATGTTAAGTTGTTATGAGAAAATAAGGATACCTTCAAGCTCCATAATGCTGGAAGTAGTTAATAATGAATGGTTCAAGGAATAGTAGCATCGGGTCACAATGGGACAGCAATTTACAAAAGGATTTAAGCAAATATGCTATTGGACTAATTTCATCTATGTTCTGTTTGGTACAAAGGCAGTAATAAAGCACTGGATATATTTCTTTGCAACCAATATACAGAGAGCACATTCATTGACTATGAGTAGGTATGGGCATATGGCAGCTCCCAAAAAACAAACCCAAGTTATCCTATGCTAGAATGCATTCACAGGGTCTTCATAAAGGTGACTCAAAAAAGTTATAATCTGATACCTTCAAGTCGCAATCATGCAGTGCAACAACACCCGTCAATTTCCATCGCTCAGCTCGGGTTTTGCCAACAACTGCCTCTGGTTTTTGTGTTTGGCACTCTTTAACAATCGAGGTTCTTGTTACACTTGTAGCCGAACTGCTGCTATTCTTTGTGATGGGACCATCCTGTTTGAGAGTACGCACAGAAAGGAGGTTGTATCAAATACATAACACTTGTCCCCTGCTTCCATTTCCTCCCTAGCAAAATTATCAGTATTGAGATACTTTTTCTGCGGGTATCAGTATTGAGATACTGTCGTGGACTCATGGTAGAATATGTGACCTCACAGCTACTTGCAATCCCCAAACAGTCACAGAAAAGGCATCAAAATGGTGAAGGCAGTAATCTTATGGTCAGGTCAAGACAGTTATCTTATGTTCGGTGAGACACCTAAAACTTCAGATCCGCTCCCAACCCAAGCTGAGCACAGACCCAAATCGAACCTTCCACAAGCTTAAGGACTGCACCCTACTCCATCGAATTCAACGCTAAACGTCTAAAGAAAAATAACCACACAAGCACATTAACCAGGACGGATCGAGGAGGTTGATATCCTACCCCCTGATGGAGACCCTGCGAGGCGATGAGCATGACCTTGGATCCGTTCACCACCTGCATCGAGCTCAGGCTCGCGGCGTCCTGGAGCACTTTGCCTGCAAGGGCGAGGGAGTGAGGATTAGCAAGTAACAGAGGGAATCGGTACTCAGGAGGTATGTAGCGAGGGTTTGGGGATCGGTGCCTTTGCAGACAGGCTTCTGGCCGCGGGGGAGGACGTTGGTGAGCGGCTGGAGGAGGCGCTTCAGCTCCGCAGTGGTCGCGGCGGACGGGACCTCCAAGGGGATGGTCCGGCCGGCGAACTTAACCTGGACGGTGATGGTTGGCGGCGAGCTCTCCATGGCCTCTGCCGGTCTGTCCCTCCACAACTCTGTTTCGGTCGATGAAAGATGGACGGCAAACGACTAGCGCAGTGCCGGTGTGCCGCCCCGTCTCGTTCGCGTTGGGCGCCCTGAGGCTGAGGCTGATTATTTGGTTCCCCCGCGTTGGAAGTTGGGAACAAAATAGGCTCAGCAACGAGAGCATTTTAGGCTTATCTTTGACAAAATTCTGTGTTTAGATTGGGGTAAAAACATTGTACCTGTAGAAAACATTGTAACTAAGTTTTGAAAAGTGTGTTCTGGGAGAGAGAAATAGTTAAATAATAAAAAATTAGAATTAATAGTGTTTATTTGTAACATGAACACGGCCTTAACACCAAATGGATGATTCGTCTCTTTTTTTTGTCCTCGAATTTTTTTCCTTCCTTATCTGACACAATTAAGTATCATTCTAAAATGACATTGTCGTCTAACTTTTATGCCTAAAATGACACTAATGTCACTTTCCGTAGCTCTGCTAATACATTCCCTTTGAGAGATGTCATTTTTTTTTATCAATGGACAAAACTATCCCTCCCTGAATGGAAACATCTCCCTCCTGAAGACAGCCAAGAGCCCAGGGTCATGTGTCAGAGGAGGAGATAGTAGCGCGAGCAATTGACCCACATGAAGGCTATGTTTAGTTGCAAAATATCTTTTCAACTTTCCTATTCATTCCTCTCAGAAAACACGCTTCCCAGAAAAATTTCCCTTCAACACCCTTCAACTTTCCTATTCATCCCTCTCACAAAACACGCTTCCCAAAAAAAAATTCTTTTCTCCTCGAATCAACTAAACACTACCGAAGGCTTCGGGCGCCGTGAACCCATTCTGTTGGACATTATTACCCATTTGTGGCCCGAGCTCATCTCGACAGACCGAATGGTGGCATGTAAGTACCTCCTAATTCACCACTTCTCGCCGTTCTAAAAGTCAGCTGCCACCACAAGAAGCTTCACCACGTTTTCCACCCCTAATTCGCGACCCCCGACATCTTCATGTTGGCCAGGATGGGTTCGAGATGCCTGATGTCTTCTAAAGTTTCATATTAAAATTTGGGAAAATCATCAAATTTATTTCATATTTGTTGCTATTTGTTGTTCATATAGTGAGAGCAGCTTAAACGATGATGGTTAAGGAAAATGCCAAAGAAATATCTTTCCACGCTTCATGATGGAGGAGTGGGGTGCCAGGAAGTCAGGAAGCACCACCTTAACCGTGAAGAACATTTGTCAACTGATAAGATCATCATTCATCATCATCCCCCATAGCATCTGACAAAAACATAAATAAATGGTTCCTGATCAACTTATAATGTTCATTCACTGACCAATTTTAACTTTTAACACGTGGAAGAGGCCACCTCTAAATCAAATTTCTCAATTGTTCCTGTTTTATTACCTTGTCCAACAGGAAGAACTGCAAGGGAGTATGTCAATCTACTCTTTATTCATTATACAAACTTCAGATGTGGAAAAGATAACACTCACTAGACATAGGTCTTGAAGCAAACAAATGATACTACAAAAGAAAACATAAATGGAGTAAAGTACGAAAAAAGACTATATAGCTTATAACAACGCTCATTCGCTGGTCGAATTTGAACTTTTAATACCCAGCAGAAGCCACCTCCAAATTCAAATTCCGACATCCGGGACCCTGCTTCGCTTAGACGAAGCCACCATTGACCCTGATGACTTGGCCATTCACCCATGCCGCGGCGTCGCTGGCGAGGAACGCCACCACCGGCGCCACGTCCGTCGTCTCCGCGATGCGCCCCATGGACGCCTCCTCCACCCTCTTCAGGAACGCCTCGTCCTTCCCGGCCAAGAACAGCTCGGTGCGCACGGGCCCCGGCGCCACCACGTTCGCCGTCACCCCCTTCGCGGCCACCTCCTTGGCCAGGATCCTCGTCATCGCCTCCACGGCGGCGTTGGTCGCCGTGTACGCCGCGTACCCCGGAACGAGCGTGCCCACGATGGACGACGAGAACGTGACGATCCGGCCGCCGCTGTTGGCGGGGATACGGCTGGCCGCCTCGCGGCACACGAGGAACGCCCCGCGCACGTTCACCGCGAACATGGCGTCGAAGTCCTCCACGGCGGTGTCCGCGAGGGACGGGTACTTGGCGTTGAGGAGCCCCGCGCAGGCCACCACGATGTGTGGAGGGGACCCGAAGGCCGCCTCGGCGCGTTCGAAGAGGGCGCGCACGGCGTCCGGGTCGGAGACGTCCGCGCGGACGGCCACGGATTGGTGGCCGCGCGAGGCGAGCTCCGCGACGAGCTCGTCCGCCCTGGTGGAGTTGGACGCGTAGTTGATCACGACGCGCGCGGCGAGGTGGGAGGACACCTCGCGGCCGATGCCGCGGGAGCCGCCGGAGACGAGCGCGACGCGGCCGGCGAGAGGGAGCGGCGTGTCTGCCCCTGCCATTGTTGCGGACTAGCGGTTGCGGCCTTGCGGGAGCAGGTAACAGGTGCAAGGTGCTTTACCGTTGGGTGTTGTCTGTTAATTGTTGGCTAGTGGCTTGGCTAACTTAGTCGAGTCGCTTGTGTTTTGTCCCAGCAAGAGTTTTGTTTCGTTGTGCTGCACGCTGCAAGATGGCCGTGGATTCATTTATTTATAGAGAGAGGTTCAGGCGTTGAGGAGTATAGACAGGTGCGACACTGTGGCTATACAGGCTCGGGTGGAACGTGACACAGACGGTGACATCATGTTTCTCTGTCCGGGTCAAGGTCAATAATCCCAAAATCTTCTCTTACTCGTGGCACCGGGGCAGCTACGCCATGCCAATATAATGGTAGGTTGATGACGTGCAGGATGAGAGTGCATACCGGGTAGGATTTTCTGTGAACGCAGACGTTCCTCGTACCAAACTGATGCAATTCAGGACCACATGACCCCGTTCAGATAACAAACTAAACACTATTCACTCTAACTTTTCACTATTCAACTATTCTTCCCTTCCGATGACTTAGTTGCAGTGTTTTTCTACAGCTACAGTGTTTTTCTATAGCTACAGTGTTTTTATCCCAATCTGAACACAACGTTACAACGTTCAGAAATAGAAGCTTAGGTCCTTGGATTTCGAATTCGCATATCATGTCTTCAGGCCCAAATGTTCAGGCTGAATCCAAAACCTTATACTACTATGAACCGATCATTTCACCTTCAAATCCCAAAGATAATAATAATCATGGTATGCCCATTTACTTCAACATATAAGAAAGTTCATGGCATTAGTGAACTTGGCTCATATCAGGCTAGTTTAACATGCTGATGGCTTTATTGGAGCAATAAACATTAGTCAAGGGTTATAGGAGTAGAGGGTGAATTTATTTTTTTTTCCTGTCGCATTTGTATGAAACAGATGCCAAATCCAGGATACTGATTTTAATTTCGATATTGTTACAGCCTTACAAGTGAACGATCCTGGCAGGGATGTTAAGTGCACAAGTTCGATTCAAGAATCAATTTGAGTCTGTGTGGGTCTGTGGACTCGTGGCTCACTTAGCAAGCTAGCATAACGAGAAAATTGCTATTATGACATAGCAAACAATGTGGTTTCTCATAACTGATCAACCGAGCACCACTCGGCCTGAATGTCACAATTTCTCCGTTTTTTCTATAAGGCATACGTGGAAACCTTTGTTTCGCTTCCTTTGGATAACACAAAGTCCCCACTCATGGTTTCTTTACTTGGATCCTCATCACCAATTTTTTTTTTAAAAAAAGATTGGTAAGTCAGCAACGTATAATTGATGCGAGATAAGCTTAATGTTGAAAAGTACTAATACTCATAATAACTTTTATTTGAATACTGTATCTACAAAGTTGTGAAAGTTCCATCTTATAAAATACCATCTTGTAATTTTATAAACTATTTCATTGTCCGCAACAACTTATGACATCTTCGTAAACTACACATGCATCCTGATCCAAACGCTCAAATTCATTGACGCCAAGAACGCTAGATGGATCACTTGAAATGGAGTTACATGTACAATGTTATTCATGGCACTAGATGGATCACTTATTATACATAGTATAGATGCTGCAACTGAAGAAGCTCTGCTGGACACCGATCGATAATAGCGCTTAGGCGAAGCCGCCGTTGACCCTGATGACCTGCCCGTTCACCCAAGCCGCGGCATCGCTCACCAGGAACGTCACGACCGAGGCCACCTCCGTCGTCTCGGCGAGGCGCCCCATGGACCGCTCCTCAACCTTTCGCACGAAGGCCTCGTCTTTCCCGGCAAAGAACATCTCCGTGCGCACGGGCCCCGGCGCCACCACGTTGGCCGTGACCCCTTCGCCGCCACCTCCTTGGCCAGGATCCTCGTCATCGCCTCCACGGCGGCGTTGCTAGCCGTGTACGCACCGTACCCCGGCAGG
Source organism: Digitaria exilis (assembly GCA_015342445.1). Taxonomy (NCBI): domain Eukaryota; kingdom Viridiplantae; phylum Streptophyta; class Magnoliopsida; order Poales; family Poaceae; genus Digitaria; species Digitaria exilis. Next base: position 2,697,575 of record JACEFO010001669.1, on the reverse strand, counting down.
AGCACAGCGACCGTCGTTGACGAGAGCGCCACGATGCGTCCGCCGCTGTGGGGCGGGATGCGCCGGGCGGCCTCACGGCACACCAGGAACTTGCCGCGCGTGTTCACGGCGAACGTGGCGTCGAAGTCCTCGACGGCGGTGTCGGCGAGCGCGGGGTACTTGGGGTCCATGATGCCCGCGCAGGCAACCACGATGTGCGGCGGGGAACCGAACGCCTCCTCGGCACGGTCGAAGAGCGCGCGCACGGCGTCCGGGTCCGACACGGAAGGCGACGGATTGGTGCCCGCGCGAGGCGAGCTCCTCGACGAGCTCGTCGGCCTTGCCGGAGTTGGACGCGTAGTTGATCACCACGCGGGCGCCGAGCGCGGCGAGCTGGGAGGAGATCTCGCGGCCGATGCCACGGGAGCCGCCGGTGACGAGCGCGACACGGCCGGCGAGCGGGAGAGGAGCTGCGCTGGACGGTAGAGGCGAGCTCACTATGTTAGCAGCTGTCATGGCTATCTACGACTTTGGTGCAGGTGCTTTTGCTGTCGTGAATTGTCCCGCTGAGTCAGTAGAAACTGCATAGTGTAGGACTGTGGGTTCTGTGCAGGAATTATGCTGTGTTGTGTCTGATCGATCGCGGGTCGCACAGTACTATTTAGTATTCCATCCGTTCCAAATTATTAGTTATACTGAGTGCCATTTTGATTGTCTACAGACATATACTTATCTAAATTTATAACATCAATGAATCTAGTAAAATGTCAGGATAACTAATAATTTGGAACGGAGAGAGTAATCAGTATGAGTGAGGCTCGGTGGAAGTGACATCGGGGGACCGGGGTGACAGTATGTTTTCAATAATGACAGTTTTCTTTGACCCATTAGCCGCCAGGGTCAGGATGAGTACGCTAATTACTCAGGCAGCAGGGTGATGACATACACGATCTAATAGTCGAGTCGATTGTGTTTTGTCCCAGCAAGAGTTTTGTTTTGTTGTGCTCCACATTTCGAGATGGCCGTGGATTTATTTATTTATAGAGGTTGAGCCGTTGAGGAGTAGACAGGTGTGGCACTGTGGCTCGCTAGCTAGAGTGGAACGTGGCACAGAGGGCGACATCGTGTTTCTCTGTCCAGGTAAGGCCAATAATACCAAAATCTTCTCTGACTCGTGGCACCAGGGCGGCTACGCCATGCCAATATAATGGTAGGTTGATGAAGTGCACGATGAAAGAGCATACCGGGTAGGATTCTCTGTGAATGCAGACGTTCCTCGTATCAAACCGATGCAATTCAGGACGACAGGATTTCAGTTTGAAAGCAAACTGTCGTGGTTCAGAAATAGAAGCTTAGGTCCTTGGAGTTCGAATTCGTGTGTCATGTCTTCATGGCCAATGTTCAGGCTGAATCCAAAACCCTATACTTCTATGAACCGATCATTTCACCTTCAAATCCCAAAGATGATAATCATGGTATGACCATTTACTTCAACATATAAGAAAGCTCAAGGCAGTAGTGTACTCGGCTCATAACAGGATAGTTATTTAACATGTCGATGGATTGACTGGAGCAATAAACATTAGTAAAGGGTTATAGGAGTAGAGGGTCAATGTATTTTGTTTCTGTCGAATTTGTATGAATCAAATGTCAAATGAAGGATACTGATTCTAATTTTGATATAGTTACAGCCTTACAGGTGAATGATCCTAGTAGGGATGTAAAGTGCACAAGTTCGATTCAAGGATCAAACCTGGGTCCGTGTGGACTCGTGACTCAACTGATCAACCCGAGCACCACTCGCCATTCGGTTATCGCTCATGCGTAACATCTAAGGGTGCCTGAATGTCACAATTTCTCCCCTTTTTCTATAAGGCATATGGATAACACAGTATCCCCACTCAAGGTTTCTTTACTTGGATCAGATAAAAAATATTGGTAGGTCACCAACGTATAATTGATACCAGATAAGATCAATCTTGAAAGGTACTAATAGTCTAATATGTATATAATATCTTTTATTTGAAATACTGTATCTACAAAGTTGCGAAAGCTCCATCTTATAATCTTATAAAGAGTCTTTTATAAACTATTTCATTGTCCTCAACAACCTATGACACCTTCGTAAACTACACATCCTCACCCAAACGCTAATTTCTTGACGCAACATATCGAGCAATAACTCTATATGGATCACTTGAAATGGAGTTACATGTACAATATTATTATTCATGGCGCATACACTCGATCATGCATTACTTGAATTTCAACTTATCAGACATAGACACAAACGTAGTAGTCTATGCCTAGTAGATACTGCAACTGAAGAAGCTCTGCTGAACGCCGGTAATATATATAGCGTTTAGGCGAAGCCGCCGTTGACCCTGATGACCTGGCCGTTCACCCAAGCCGCGGCGTCGCTCACCAGGAACGTCACGACCGCGGCCACGTCCGTCGTCTCGGCGAGGCGCTCCATGGACCTCTCCTCAACCTTCCGCACGAAGGCCTCATCTTTCCCGGCAAAGAACAGCTCCGTGCGCACGGGCCCCGGCGCCACCACGTTCGCTGTCACCCCTTTCGCCGCCACCTCCTTGGCCATGATCCTCGTCATGGCCTCCACGGCGCCGTTGGTCGCCGTGTACGCCGCGTACCCGGGCAGGAGCGTTCCCATGATCGACGACGAGAAGGTCACGATGCGCCCCCCGCTGTTCGCCGGGATGCGCCTGGCCGCCTCGCGGATCACCAGGAACGTGCCGCGCACGTTCACCGCGAACATGGCGTCGAAGTACTCCACGGTGGTGTCCACGAGGGAAGGGTACTTGGGGTTGAGGAGGCCAGCACTGGCGACCACGATGTGCGGCGGGGAGCCGAACGCCTCCTCGGCGCGGTCGAAGAGGGCGCGCACGGCGTCCGGGTCGGAGACGTCGGCGCGGACGGCCACGGATTGGTGCCCGCGCGAGGCGAGCTCCGCGACGAGCTCGTCGGCCTTGCCGGAGTTGGACGCGTAGTTGATCACCACGCGGGCGCCGAGCGCGGCGAGCTGGGAGGAGATCTCGCGGCCGATGCCGCGGGAGCCGCCGGTGACGAGCGCGACACGGCCGGCGAGCGGGAGAGGCGCTGCGCTGGACGGGAGAAGCGAGCTCACTGTGTTCGCAGCTGCCATGGCTATCGACGACTAAGGTGTGCAGGTGCTTTGCTGTTGTGATATGGTCGCGCTGAGTCGTCAGTGGAAACTGGAAAGTGCGGGTCCGTGGGTCGTCTGTGCAGGAATTCTGCTGTGGTGTGTCTGATCGATCGCGGGTCGCACAGTACTATTTATACAAGTTTAGCAGTTAGTATAAGTGAGGCTCGGTGGAACGTGACATCGGGGGTGACACAATATGTTCGGGTAAGTCCAGGTCAATGGTGACGCACGGAGTTGTTTTCTTGACCCATTAGCCGCCAGGGTCGGGGTGATTACTGAGTACGCTGATAACTCAGGCAGAGTGATGGCCTACACGGTGATAATACAAACTAATTTTATCCGAACACAAAGGTGACAGGTGGATTCAGTATGCTCCGTATGCCTTTTAATTTATTTTCAAACATAGTACAGACATGGACCCCGTGATCCTCGCAGCTAAATTACAGATTAGAAGGGACTAATTGCATAATTCACAGCTAATTTACTAACTAATAAATTCTACTCACAAATTAGCCGCGACTTATGTAATCAGTTTTGCACAGCCCATATTTGCTCCTTCTAATCGGCATCAAAAGAGAGTTAACGTTTAGTCCCCAGCAATGATTTCAAATCGTATTATTGAACCTAGTTGTAAGAGCACCGATAAGTTGATTAGTCACGATTAGTCGTCGATCAGGCCGATTAGTTGGTCCTAGTCGGGCATCTAGTCGTCATGTATATTTGGGACCAATATACTAGTCGGTCCTAGTCAGAAGTCTAGTCTTCCATATACTATACATGAGTTCAGTTCTCACTTGTGAATTAAATTTGCAGCAATGAAGAAAATTTAGTCTCTTACTTGAGCTTTTGTCCATGTTCCACCAAGCAAAGTTGCAGACCACGGCAAACTGAGTCAAGCGGGCAGGGAGGAAGAGGATCTCATTTTTAGGCAGTTAGCCTCTCGCGTAGTCATCCCTCGGACTGTCACCACTCACCACTTGTGGCTACTGGTCCCCTCATCGTCGGCGGAGCAGAGGGCAGAATGGCAGCTGCGGCGGCCGAGTAGAGGTCAAACACGACGAAGGAGTGGGAGGAGGCGACGGCAGAGCACAACAAGGAGACGTCGGCGGAGAAAGAGGTTGGCGGTGCTGGAGCAGCGGAGGTCGTGCTGGAGGCCATGGCGGCGCGTCCCTGCCTCCGTGCTCATGGTCACGAGTCACGGCTCTGCATCGCGAGTCGGGGGACGGCGCAACCAGGGGGGTGGGGATCGGTCTGGAGACTCTGGACTTGGTTAAACCTAATGGGCCGGTCCACAATGGTCAAAGCCCATCACGTGGAGCAGTCCAAAAAAATCGTGGTCTGGTCGTTTTCTTTGCTGATCAAACCGATTAGTCATGATTAGTCGCGATTAGTCGGATGACTAGAAAACTAGTCGCTCAAACCTGATCGGTGCTCCTTATCGAGCTCCATGGACCGATAAGCCCGACTAATCACGATTCACGATTAGTCGGACGACTTGAAATCACTGGTCCTGAGAATTCAAATATGAACATGTACTAACTTATATATCACCCTAGTCTGCTAAGTTTAACGCCCTAGGGTCTTGGGATCAAATTTTAGGAGGTCATGAAAATTGGATCTCATTTACCATCCCTGGTTTATTTCTCTCCCCTCCTAAAATTTTTAGAGTGGAGACTTGGATATACCAAGGTCAATACGTTTAGGCTGGATAGTGTTAGCTATGGTAGACTGAACCGCCCATTTAGCCATTTATAATATCTCCTCTACTCCAAAGTGTAGACCGTTTTGGATAATTTAGATTACATAATTATGTATCTAACTACGACCCGGGCCAGAGGGATCGGTATGGAAAGATGTGGCCGTCGCCATACCTCAATTTTTGTCCACAAATGACCTCCGCTCGTCAATGTTTCTGGTTTGAAATATAGACAGCCACCATGGCTGCAATTTTTCGGATCCGTTCTGAGCTGAGAGAAGGAGATGGAGACGGAGAAAAGCTCCCACACCGAACCGCCGTTACGGCCTGTCGTCTCTATCTTTGTTGTGGGCCAAAATTGTTGCACTTAATGAATTAATAATGCTTCAGCGGGCCTGTGTTAATTGCATGCTTGGGTAATTTAGAACTTTCCGGCCTCTTTTTCTCGTAATCTGAATCCATGCTTTTGTTAGAATAAGGCCATCCCCAACCTAATGACTAGGATGATGTCCATAGCATTAAATAGGCTGCCACATAAGCAATTTGATGATGTGGCAAAGTAATTAAGAAGGGGAGAGAAGGACATGGTGTCTTGCCTGAGAAACCATATCTACACAAGAACCAAGAAAGAAATCAATATGATAGGGAGAGTAAAGGAGAGAGAATACATAGGATTGGATGGTAATTTATTTTTAGAAAACTATACATTGGAGAGGTAGTTTCTACGTGTAGTGTCTAGTTGACATGGATGCATAGACACTATAAGATGGTCTTTTGGGTTGGGAAGAACCTAAAGAAGTGAGGTAAAAGATGTTAAAATGCAACCAGCGAGCCTGCGATCCTAGGTTCTGAAGGAGCAAAAGTAAATATGATAATAAGAAAGTGCAAGCCCAATGCCAAAGTGAGTGGCACGTAGTTTGCATTGTGTGGGAAATTTGGCACAGAAATATTAAACATTTGTTTTTAAATCTGGCTTTGTTATTTATGGCTTTATACAAAAGATTTTGCCATACCTTAATTTTTTTTGTCCTCCGCCACTGCTGCGCCAAAAGGACCTATAATATGGGGGAACGGTGGGACTGTGGGAGTACAGACTAACCAACACAAGAACGTAACATCTACATGGCCATCTAAGCAGCAAACAATAGTCTCATAGTTCACAATGCACACAACCACAAATCACAATTCCACACAATCTCTGTTTAACTCTCACTATCGCACATAACATTTTTCATGGTTCACATTTAATATAATCACACAAAAGAAATAGCAAACATCCAATATTATTACTTTCAGTCTTAAACGGTCACTCATAGACCAAAATTATAGTGCATATATATTCGGAAATGTTACAGTCGGGCCCTATCTTTTCAAATAATCAGTGGTACACCGGTAGACCTGACCGTGAAGTCAGACAATCTCATTCCCCTTTTCTAGCCTCTCTTTGCACTTGACCACGAAGACGATTAGGACTAGCTAAAATTCCTTGTAGAATGAGCAGTGGTAAACTTTGCTATTAGCTCTAGGAGGATCTCACAAGCTCCGTGGTGTGTGGTGGAAGGACAAGGTTGTCACTACCGTGCCAATGTCAGGATTTCATATCAACAAACTACCCATGGGCCATGGTCACATTTTGACTACTAAACCTACTTCACTACTTGCATCTACACTATCATACGTGTGATTTGTTTTCATCCTTTCACTTTTTTCTGAGAGACAAAAGGATAGAATTATGAAATGACTTTTAATAAGATGAACAAAGACGCAATGCGAGCTTCTAAATAAGATAATATCAGAGGCCTCCAAAAAAAAAATCCAAAGGAAGAACCAACATACCAGCCCACGTTGATTTGGGGATTGGAGAGGTAAGCCAGCCCACACGGGCCCATGAAAAGTGAATTGAGCCGTTGATTCACCGCAGTAAATGGGCTTGCTCTGTGGCGCAAAGCCCAGCCTCTCCGTCTCGCTCACTCAGACAAAGCTTGTTGCGCTTTCCTAGCCCATCACCTAAACTCTATGCTATGGAGTGTTCTCTGCAATGATGGATCAAATGGGGGTTCTCTATTTTTAAAAATATCTAAATATTTCTATGAGAGCCATATCAGGGATAATTAACTCTGGAGCACCCTGTTTGTCGGAGACTCTGAGTTACTGCTCCTTTGCCTCCTCTATCATATTTGTTCAGAGCATCGTTCTGCCACAATCCTTGTCTGCACGACGAGATCATGTCCTTGCCCGTGAATGGAGAGGTAAATCAATGGGCATATTATCAGGTTCCGCTCCTGCCACATCAGGTTTCTACCACGGTGACTCGAGGTTGCTCATTAACGAGATTCACCTCTTCATCAGGGGCACATACAGTCAAATCCTGATCTCAACCTCCTTAGGGGCTGTTTGATTAGAAAGAATCCGTGTGGAAAGTGGTAGATCAAATCCTGAAGTGACTTTTTTTAGAAGTAAATCTCCCTAAGGGCTTGTTCGGTTCCATCGGATTCAATCCGGGGCGGGAATGAAAATATAACAAGAAATTTATGATAGGTGCAATAAGAGGCCGGGATTCATTCCGGGTCAAGAGCTAATTCACACACGATAGTGACACCAAAAGACAAGGAATCAATCCACTAGTCAAGAGGTGGGGTATCATTCCGGGTCTCTTGATGTGTCCATCACGAATAAATTAGTTTATGACCCGGAATAAATCCCGATCTATAGATATAACTATTATAAATTTCTTGTTATATTTATCATTCCGGGCCCGGATTAAATCCGATGGAACCGAACAAACCCTAATCCTCCTCAAATGACTCTGAATTTTTTAACGGAACAACTCCTTAGGCTTAGGCATCAGGATAGCTCTCTGCTTGCGCAGAAAATGCTTGAAAGGAGAAAGTATGGTAACTTGGTTTGTTATGCTTCCCTATAAAGTTGGAGAAAAATATACGGTTTTTTTAAAAACTAATAGTTACTTTTTAAAAATATATTTGAATAGATCCATTTGACTGCATTTCACGACAATATTTTTTACCGTGGCACCACGTAGACTAAAACCATTGTCATAACCGTCTAAAGTGGAACTGGACGGTTTCAAAAGTGGAGGGGGTGGGTGGAAATGTTTTTGGTTGAAAGTAAAAAATCAGTCTTTTCCTGCAAACTACTCTGCTGGCCCAACCGAGAAATGTACTCTGCCTGCAAACGTCGAGCGCCTATGCCTAATTGACTAATTTACCCTGTGATGAATTAGCAACAACGATGCGCGGTGAATCCCGGATGGTGGCGGCGCGCGGCAAGCTGTCTACTTGTCTTGGTTTGGCACTAAACTCTGACTTCACTTCCCAATTCCCAAATCCCAACTCGATCAGTCTACTGCAGCAACTAGCGAGTCTGCAGCTGCATGCGTGCTTGTTTATTTGCACGGTAAGTATTGTCCTAGTTGCATGCAGCGCACGCAACGGATCTCGCCAGATGGACGTGGAACTGGTCATAAGGTGATAGTAATAGCAATCACGGATTTCGAGGTCATCGCACTCGCTGCGACGAGTTGACGTGGTTGCAACTAGCGACGAGTCAGCACGAGCAGCAGCGGATACTACTAGTAATCACGAGTTAACGTGCAGCAACTAGCGAGTCTGCATACTCGTTCTGCTCGTGCTGACTTCTGAACAAACGATATGGTGATGCTCCGTTTACTTATTAATTACTACTCCGGATTTGCTTGATCAGAGTCGATCGAATCGGAAGGGGCAGTCGTATCCGGCCGTCTTGATCACATGCAGATGCAGTTTCGATCTCAAGTTTTGCTATTGAGTATTGACTAATTCAACATTACTCGTGGCCTTTACGTAGGTCAGCTGCGCAATCCTCGAGGTCGTCTCATCCGCAACACCGACGCTGCTACTAGCACTGCAATGCCATGGCGGCCGGTCCAATCGATGGGTTTCCAAACATCGGCCGGACCTGCTCTGATTCCACATCCAACAATTCTTAAATTTACGTAAAACTTAACTAAGAGAAAAATATTAAAACTCACTAAAAACAGTCCGAAATTACTCAATAGTAGTTTGCAGGCGCCTGTGATTATGGCAGAGCAATGTGTGCCCAAAAGGATGGCAAACGGCCATCCGATGAAAATGATCAGAATTAGTATTACGGCATGAAAAAAATGAAAACAATTTAGTGGGATTTTCTCATGTTTATGGAATGAACATATATAAAAATTGTGAAAAATAACTACAAAATTAGTAACTATATTATGAGGTTGATGTTACTAAATTTATCATGTAATCACATACAATTTTTACTATTTGACAAGTCAAAGTGTTGTATCCATAGTATGTTAATGTTCAAAATAGCTTATATTTGGAATACGATGGTCTATAGGCTTCCAATTCTTTTTAAATGGACGAATTGGTAGTGGGCAGCTTTGTAACCAGATCCATCATCACTATTGATTTTATTGATTTTTGGTCGAAGATGATGACGTATATAAGGTGTCTGGAGGGAGCAATTGATATTTCAAATAAGGCTCAAACGCTCCAAGCTAGTCAGATGATTACATGAACCTACATAAGCCATATTCCAGTCTGGCATATTGGGGAATGGGGAGGCCGTATTCCGGTCAATATATGCTCTTCGTTCGGTGAAGCAGAAGTAACGAGCGGGTGTTGTATGAATTGATCCCCTCCTCCCCCGGTAAAATGAAGCTGGTCGAATAGAGAGAAATAACGGTTGATGAATTTGTTTTTAAAAACCTACCTCATCAAACTTGACCATAATATATATCGATCCATATTTTTTCTACCACGCACAACTGAAGAGGTCCATATGAGCAGAGCTGGATATAGCGAAATCTGGCTATAGTCAAGCTGTGGCATCTTTATATTAGTACATCAATGAAAAAAGAGCCATCATGTTTGCCGATAGTTAGGGTAAAAAATTCCTACATTAATTTTAAAGAGTTGGATTAGGACCGTTGGATTTTAGTATAGATAACGCAAAAGTCTGTCAAATACAATTAGTCTTAAAAGAAACCACCACGTTCGCCAAAAAAGGTCTTGAATTACTAGATTAATCGAAAAAAGAACATACACAGTTGGATTTACGAAGATAAATAATCATACTTGCTATATGTGTTATATAACATATTTTCTTTCCATCATGGTTCCATATTTGCGCAAAAGAAACAAAGTTACGTACTCACATCATAAAACATGTCCCAAGAAAATAAAGTTAGGTAAAAGAAAAAGGAAATATCACATCATCAACATGTCCGTTTGTGAACAAAATAAGGTCATATCCTGACCAACTCATGTTGTACTTGTCGAAGGGATTTACTCCAAATTTCAGTTTTATGCTGCATACCAAAATATGATATTAATGATTCAAAATCAGGCTGTGTTACTGAGTTTTGTAAGCCGTTCAACTTCAAATTAAGCATAGAGAAGATTTGATGTATGAAAACTAGTATGGGAGTTCTACTTGGAAAGTTTTTGTGGACTGGTCACTAGTGGTATATTGTAGAAGTACTCAACAAAACTTTGACGCAATTTATGGTCAACACACCAAAAGTGCTAGATCGTGCGGGTCGGAAACATACTAGATTGTGGTGTAATGGCAAAAACCGGCTGAGCCGATCTCTGAACCATACCCGATCAGGTCGGTTTTACATAGCTAGACCTGAGAAATCTGGTCAGGCCATTTTCTCAGGTTTCACCGTAATAAGTAATTCAAGGGCGATAACTTCGACGCTTATTTGATGGAGGACGGCTATATTTTTGAGTCAACAAGGAAAGGATAACCAACACACATATATGCCAGAGAATGACTAGTTTACGAGCAAACTAATAAAAATTGTCAAAGCTCTCGATCGCCTAGCTAGGAGGGATAGGGGTGTAAACTGATCGGATACGAGTGGATGTTGCCCACACCATATTTGTTTTCATATTTTCTTTTGGAGTGTATATCAGACACGGATACCTATCGGATATAGATATAAATACAAAATTAATAAATACATATAGAACACAGGGCAAGACAGATACAGACAATACTGGTACAAAATATTTCCTCGGATACTGAGTAAAAGCGACAACCATATATATCACACTTGTTGTAATTGTTTTCTCACTCCACTAACCTAAATTATATTTAAGGTGGATTGAAAAATAAAATTATATACGCTATAACATTACCAGGTCACTTCACTTACCATTCTAAAAATCATCTAAGGGTTTTACAAATAAAGAATATGTTTATTTTGACAAAAACATTGTTGATACAATTAAATTTTAGTCCATAGAATAAAAATATGAATAAATAAGATCCAAATAATTTTAAATGAAGCACCAATAGATATATTATATTTTTGTGAAAAGTTTGGTACTAGTTTTGTAGTTTTCTGATTTGAAATGAATTAGTTATAAATTTTTAGAGATTAAATGATATTTTTGTTAATATAACTACCTAAATCTAATATCCAACTTCACTATCTGGATGATCTGAGTGGACATTCGAAAAATTTATCTGAATGACTGTCCAACCCTTTTTAGTCGGTCGGTGGAGTGGATATTATCCACTCTGTTTGCATGCCTTGGAGGGACCTTATTAGGGTGTGGACATTGCCGCCGTGTCCTAGGTAGACTGGCAAGCGTAGAGCGCTATCTATGGTTGTGGACACAACGTATCAAATCAAACCAAATAAAATGCATTTATCTTTTTACCTTTAAACCCTAATCTATCTTTTGATCTCCCTGTTGTTCTTCCTCAAGCCACTCTTTCTATATACACGTTTCGATCGTCTCAATGAAACATATGCAATGGTGTAATCTAATTTACTATTTGATGAAATCATCAAATCTGGTCTTGTTTTGGAAAATCAGTTTGGCTGGTTTGCCTACATTGCAATACAAATCTAATTGCTGGTGCCAATTTTGGTCATCAACATCATTGTAGTCCATTATATTTGTTGTTTTATGTACTCCTATATAAATATTGAGATATATCTGCGGGACTGAGATTGTAAGGTTTAAAGGATGTCTAATTTCAGATCTTTCTAACCGTGTATCACAGTTTATACTCGCTGGATGCGGGATGCCTGGGATTTCATATTTCAACTCTCTGCATATGGACCCACTTGATCTATACAATCTTACAACCCCCATGCACGTACAATTTCGAAGTCATTACGATCGAGCACTTGGAAGTCGCCTCTGCAATGTCAACTAACCACGGCTAGCTCACAGAATGATTTCGGCGATTAGTGGATTGATATGCTGGTGTTGGGTTCCAGAACACGCAATTAATTTATTAAAAATGAGCGTGTATCCATCTAGTCAAATCAACAGGGTTTTCCCACATGTATGCTCTCCACTTGATCGCCAAATGAACTTGTGCTATTAATAATAAGATAACTAACCAATGAATGCATGCCTGGAGTACTATAAATACCCATGCATGCAAGCTTTAGACCATCACTCAACTCATCACCTACAAGTAAGCTCACACACAATGGCGGCCACTAAACTGGTAGCCCTTGGTTTCATCGTCCTCTTGAGCATGGGATTAGCCAATGCTGCAAGAGTGGTTAGATACTCTAGTTCAGGAGGAACCGGTACGGGAGAGGGTAGCGGTGGTGGATCTGTGAATGGCGCTGGCTCTGGGGTCGGTAGTGGTGCTGGGTCTGGTGAGAGCGGTTCAGATGGTGTCTCTGCAAGTGCCGGCGGCGGAGGCGGCGGCGGCGGTAGCAGCGAAAATGGTGGCTCTGGGTCTGGTAGTGGATCTGGCTCAGGTTCAGGCTCTAGCCAGTATAGTGACGACTCATATAATGGCTATGGTGGCTATACCAATGCTGGAGGTAAAGGAGGTGGTGGTGGCGGAGGACAAGCTGGAGGTTCCTACGGGTCTTACGGCCAAGGTGGTGGCAGCGGAACTGGCTCTGGCTCTAGCGAAGCTGGTACATACGAGTACGGACCGGGTTATGCAAACGCCAATGCCGATGGCAACGGTGCAGGACAAGGCAACGGCGAGAATGGTGGTAGCGGCGGTGGTCAAGGTGGTGGGTCTGGCTACGGTAATGCAAACCCTTAGAAGTTTCAACTTCAAGAAGAGATGGAGCCCAACCTATGGTGTTTTCGGTTGTTATTGTACTAGAATTTGCTTTCTTTTATTTGTATGGTTATATGCATACGCTCAGTCGTATCGTATCGAATTAATAAAGGGCTCCATCGATGTATAAGTGAACTTATAATATAAACAATGGCATGCAGCTCATATTGTGTGACCCGTGGTTGAGACTATACTATTATGCATGTGCGTATCCGTCCTCTATCTATATATGGCACTGAAGTAATCTAAGTCATTCTTCCATAATGTATATAAGTTTCGTATGTATACATTCTGATTGTGCAACATGTAAATTACTTCAAGATGACTTCTATTGTAACTTTTTCCATGAATACGTACACAGAGAGCTGCACCTCTTTGTACTAAGAAGAAATAATGAAAGTTCCAAATGTTCAACTTGCAATGCCAATGCATGCTGCAGGGTATTCCCTTGGTATTGAAATATTTGTTGTTGTTGACCTTTTTTTAAAAAACTTTGATCATTTGTCTTACTTAAAAAATACCTATACAAGCATAATGTATTTTGCCTATAATTTACTTTATTATCAAAGGTATTTTGAGCATGACTTTCTTTTCATATATTTATAATTTTTTTTTAAAATAAGATAAATAGACAAAGTTTGTGTAAAAAGTCAACAACGATAAATATTTTGATAAAGAGGTAGTACATCATGAAACTAACAAACAGACAGATCAACATCTAAGACTATTTACCTACAAAATAGCCAATCCAAATTTAATTTGTAGCTCCAGCAGAGATCCACATCTCTCCCGTTTGCTTGATCATAATAAGTAGCTCCTCCACCTCCAAGACATCTCCACAACTCGTACATGGCATTGTGGAGGAGGCGGCCATTTGGGTCAGGGCAACATATACCCCTTTATGTGCGTTTGCCCAGTGCTTCTGGCATCAATCCGGTCACGAGACGTGTAATAAACCTTGTAATGAGACCTTGTATGCTCTTCTTTGGTCACACCCTATGACCAAATTAGAGCATTGTAATTCTCCTTCTCCTTAATTAAAAACGTGTCAGGGCACGGTCGCTAAAAAAGTAGCTGCTCCACCGTCGCGTCTGCACTTCTGAACACAGGTGAGTTCAATTCCACTTCTGAACACAGGTGAGTTCAATTCCCGTTTCTCCCAGGTGGCACCACCAGTCCTGCAATAATGTTGTCTCGTGGCATGATGTCTTTAACTTAAACTGGCACAAGATCCTGCTGTCGAGCCATTGCTAAGGGTTTCGACTCGCTCTTCGCCTTAATTTCGTGGCAGTTGTGGAAAGAATGAAATGTCCGGGTGTTTCGAGGTGTAGAGACACAACCGACGAAGCTCCTACAACGGCATGATTGGATTTCCGCGGGAGCCAAGCAGCTAGGTTGTTTGTTTAGTGTGTAATAATAGACTAGTTGTTTGCTTACCTAACCTCCTAGTTGTCTTCTTTATGTAATAGCGCCCAACAAATCTGTACTAGCCAGGCTCAAGCCCGTGTTGTAAAACTCTTTAATACTTCTAAATACAATGATATATACGCAGCTCTGAGAAAAAAGCCATTGCTAATTAAGGGTTATTTATGAATTTATAAGGGCAGAGAGGCAGTTTTGTAATCTTGAATGTCTGCCGTGTGTGAACCTGGAGCAAAATTTAGAGCAATCATGGTTAGACATCTGATATCCTCAATGCAACATGTTTATAAAATATAGTCTTATAGGTCTTTATATTTAGAGGGCACGCACACGCTGATCTCAACACAAATCCCGATTGGGTGTCGCTTATGTACGCCATCTCCATACAAATCTTGAAACTCATACCCCCCCCCCCCCCACCACATATAGTCTTGTAGCTTTTCATATTTAGATGGCACACACAAGCACGGTGATCTCAACACAAATCCCGATAGGGTGTCCCTTATCTGTGTCACAAAACTTGAACTCATGGCCCCCCCCTCCCCCCACCCATACAAAGAAAATTAGAACTCGTTAATACTTTGTTCAGTTGCATAGGTTCAATTCTGGACTGGGAATTATTCCAGGCATCAATCATGACTAGTTTATTTCTCTAAATGTTGAAAATTTTAGTAGACCATGGAGTCCATCCAACAGCTGAACTAATTACTTCATTTTTGGTATACAAGAGAACAGAATTGATTCCACACCCAAGAACTCATCGGGTTGGATTGGAACGTCAACATGGGTAATCACACAAAACTCAAAAGGCCTGACTAGTTGGATTGGAGCCAACATGGTCGAGACCATAATACTGGGCAGCAGAGGCAGAACAGTCCAAACTGTTGCAAGCAACCTTTGTGTGTTCTCATGTAGCCACTGTCAAGGCACGACCCTGCGCCGATAGAAAAACATACGGCTCCAATCAAGTGGGCCACCACCATGCTGGATCTGTGCTGTAGCACCCCTGCAACAACATAGACCATTTGATAGGGTGAAAACCACCAGATCCGGACCGTGCACGTAGGCGTCTGCACTTCAAGAGATGTTATGATAGTCGATGTTTTGTTTGTCACAAAAACATGAAATATCATTGTACTTCGTAATTTGTGATGCTCATGTGACGAAAATCGGTTTGTCACTTATCACGCACTATAAAAGGTGTTCTATGACGGTAGGAAGAAGGCTACTTAACCCCTTCACCTATTAGCAGTGGACAACTTGCATTAGCTATTTTTTTCATCATAAATTTTTTATGAACCTTATTTTTTATAGATTTGTGACGCTCATATTTTGTCACTATCTAGGCCTAAAAACATCATAATATGTCATGTGGCACACAACAAAGCTTATGTAAGGAATTTAAGGCCACTCAGCCAGTAGCCTGTTGCCACGTGGCTAGCAGGACATGCTTAAGTTACTACAAGGTAACCTCAAAATGACATCTCGAAGCGACTAGTGGTGTAGTGGTTGTGCTGAAGCACTTGATCGAGCTCGCATGTTGGAACCCCTGCTTCTCTATTTTCTTTGCTTATTTTTTTCCTCTTTGCGACAACTCTTGCGTTAGCTATTTTTTGGTTTTTTTTTCTCGCAATATTTTTAATCTTGCGTTACCATTGCTTTTTTTCTCCTTGAGATATTTTTACTTTTTTTTCCTCCTTGTGTCATTTTTATTCTTGCGTTAGCTATTGCTTATTTGTTTCTCCTTGCGAAATTTTACTACTTTTTGACCTAAATTTATATTTTATCGTTAGCTATTCCTTATTTTTTTTTGTCCTTGCGACAACTCTTGCGTTAGCTATTTTTTTCTCCTTGCAATATTTTTACTCTTGCATTAGCCATTGCTTTTTTATCCTTGCGACATTTTTATGCTTGCGTTAGGTATTTTTTCGACCTAAGTTTTTTTCTCCTTGCGACACTTTTACTCTTGCGTTAGTTTATTTCTTCTCCTTGGGGCATTTTTACTCTTGCCTTTTGGACCTAAATTTTCAGCGCCTACTCTAACACATTGATTTTTTTTATTTTATTCTACAAGCGGGCAGTCCACTGTTCAATTCTTCCCAACACCATTTTGTTTTGTCTGGACTGTCCAATAATGAGCTGGGAGTCTTAGATAATACTGTGTGGTGCCTAAGCCTGATTTGTTTATAGCTATGAATTAATTACAGAAAAGCATAGATCTAAAGATATATAAAAAGTTTATATTGGAGTATACCATATTATACGTTGTTGCATAGATTTACTCAAGTGTAATCCAGCAAAATTAGATTTTCTATTTTGTATTTTTTTGATTTACTATGATTTTTCAAAGATTAAGTCAAAATAACAAAAAAAGAGAAAAAGACAAAACTACGTTACTATAGTAGAACCGCCCTCCAAAACCGTTTCAGGGGGTAGTTTGTCTGGTTATGAAAAGTTCAAGGGGTAAAATATCCGGTTTAATAGGTTGAGGGTGATGTAGTGGACCACCCATAAGTTGGGTGGGTAGGTGGTAGTCTAGTAGAACGGGCATTACTACGCAAACCAATACACACTTTCTTACCCGGGGAGGACAAAAGCCTCTATGTGAACGGTCGGGTTGCCTAATGATGATGATAATGAGTATATCCTCATGTGTAACGAACTAACGACTGCTCTGATGATGGAAGCGTCCACCATTACCCATTAGAACGAGCATGTCCCCTTCATCTCCTGTTAGTCTGTAACAATGGCAGTAAGCCCTAATGACTCGGTTAGTTCTCTTAAATTATTTAGCCTCGTAATAACACTATGAAGCTTTTATGTATAAAAGCAGATGGCAAATATTGGTGTAATATTTTGGATTACATGAGTTTTTGTAAGATTCAGCCAGCATCAGACATGTACATATGTTTTAATCTTTTTTGAGCATTTATTGAGAAATGAGTTTAACTAAATGATGATATATGCCATTATGTACATCTTTAATGTTGTTGGACCCACCTGCAGACGTATGTGGACAACTCATATTTCTGTATGGACCAAAATACCCTTCCCATATCTCCTCTTTCATCTCACTGACATGTGGGCACCATGTGTCATCCCCTTCCTCTTCCCCATGTTCCTCCTCGATCCAGCGGTTCCACTGGCCCAATCTAACGCGGCGGGTGCTCTGCCTGGCTCTTCGATTCGCTGTGCTTGCCGATCTGCTATCTGGCTCCCAATCCACAGCTGCATCCTCAAGCCCATGCCACCATGGACATAGATTCTGAGCTCGACTTCGAGATGCCGGGCATGTGCACATGTACAAGAGCGACCGCGTCCAGCGAGATCCGCCTTCCTACCACCCCGGCAGGGTGGATCCGGGCAAAAGGCTTCCCGTTGTCTTCTTCTTCCACAGCGGCACTTCATAGTTCACACCACCGCCTCCCCGCTCTACCACATCTACGCGACCTCAATCACCGCGACGGTCCCATCGTCATCATGTCCATCAGTTAACACCTCGCGCCTGAGTGTCGCTTCCCCACCGCCTACAAGGACTCGTTCGTGGCTCTCAAGGTGGTTATCA
The DNA here is from genome assembly GCA_015342445.1 of Digitaria exilis. NCBI lineage: Eukaryota > Viridiplantae > Streptophyta > Magnoliopsida > Poales > Poaceae > Digitaria > Digitaria exilis. Next base: position 2,679,629 of record JACEFO010001669.1, on the reverse strand, counting down.
TCACGTGCCACATGGAGGGAGCCGAACCGGAGCCCTGGCTCGCCGTGCATGGGACGCCTCCCACATAGTCCTCGCTGGGGATAGTGCTGATGCGAACATGGTGCACAACGCCACGATATGGCTATGGGGGAGCAGGAGGAGGTGCGGTGAGCGGGACCCGATGGCGGAGAGCAGGAGGCGTCGAGGGAGGCCTCCACGGTGGAGGAACATGAGAAGGGATGGAGGAAGGTGATGACATGTGGGCCCGCATGTAAGTGAGATGGAGAAGGTGATGTGGCAAGGGTAGTGCCGTCAATATGAAATATGAACAGGACACATACGCCTGCATGTAGGTTCAACAACATCAAAGACGTACATAATGACATATCTTTAATATACGAGAAAATGTAAAATGTAATGGTCTTCCTCCTATTACATGAGAAGTAATGGCGCGCCTCAAACTTGAAAGTTGTAACGGCATGGGTCAAATTAACCCTTGGTAAAATGTTTTTTCAATGTTAATGTGGGTAGTTTTAGGGACAATTAATTCGTTGGGGACGAAGAGATGTACTGAAGCCACATTTTTAAGATCTTTTTCTTTAGTGTAAACAGTCTATGATCTTCTATGTGGATGATGCTATTTTCCTTTTACCCATTTGGCAGTACTTCATTGTAAGCCAGTAAAAAATCATGCCAAATAAGCACGTAAACTTTTTTTTTAGTTTATGACCTAGTTAAGGATGATCAAACTTTGCCCACCTCTACCTGTAGTTCGTTTAAATTAAGGTTGCACAGTTTGATAACTTTAGTTTCGTATATATGCATATCGAAAAACTGAACTCATCTCCAAATATGACCATTGACCATCTTTCCCAATGTACACCTACTGATCAGGGCTATGCTTTAGTTTAAGATGTCATTAATTGTGCTACAGTTGATTAAGCAATTGCCAAGAGGAGAACTAAAGAAACATATCGTTAGCTCGATCGTTGCGTTCAGCGCATCTCTTTCATTAAAGCCCATACATTTTTTCAGTATCATAAACTTTAGTAAAACTCGTGGTGGTGTTTTTTCTTTTCGTTTGTTTACTATAGTCATCTAAGAAGAGACCGGAAGACATGGCATCTCTGTTACATGTTGCTAAGGTAAACTAGAGGAGGATCTGCTTGTACTTCAATTTGCTCCCTTCTCAACAGCTGTTACCGAGTCATGCATTTACTAAAGTCAACTACGAAAATCACGAGGTCACTGCCTCTGCAAGACTGCAATAGAGAATTGTTCAGTCCGTCAGTGGATGTAATGCTTGTGTTGATTGTAATTCGTGCTGTTCAGAGCTCATCCATGCCGTCGTTTTACTTTGCTTGACAGCTAGTATTACGGTGCTCGATGACCATTGACCATTAACAATCCCTGTTTTGATTATGGCGATCGATTTGGTCATCTTCTCGGTTTGTCGTGTCGCTAGTTGTCCATGTTTCAGAGAATAGTTTAGTCAAATACATTGGTAAGACACCCATGTACATGCATTTGCTGAAGGCTATGCATACTCATCCATGTTGAAGCCTATGCATATTCACAAGTTTTTAGTATGGAACGGTTTATCCATCCATAAAAATAACTAAAAGACGTCGTTTCAGGTTCCAAATTAGAGCATACAACGTATACTCTCTTGCTGCTTCAAAACGTATGTGCAATAGGTGTTTGACCTTGGAAGTTAAGTGATTTCTTCTAATGCAAAACATATATATAGTCCTCAATAACTTGCCCGAATGCACACATAAAATGAATCAATTTAATGCTAAATAGACTACGTAAATAGTTTATGGAATTGTCCTATGGAGCCCGTTAAACAAAACAGTTCAATTGACGTAATTCACATCACTTGAAGCAGTGAAAAAAGTATGAAGAAAATTAATATTTTGATGGATGTTTTGTCTTTTTTTTTCTCAAATGATGCTTACTAATACAATGATAGACTGTTTAAATAAGATGAGCTAGTAAGCTAGGTTCAGTTTCAAAGGGGCCTTCTGGACACATATATATGATCATATTAATCATCACAATTTGGTGCCTTAGATTCTACTATTTATGGTCCCACAGAGATGATTATAAACGGCTTGAATTAACCAGATCATCCAGAGAGGAGAGCCAAATAACAAGCTCAAAGACAATAATATGTTATCACATCGCTTCTTGTACATACGGTGTAGGCAAGTCAAGGAGTAGGCAAGTCAAGGAGCTCCACCTACCTAATTGGTTTTTAAAAACCTCCACTTGTTGGCATCTACTGAACACTGCACGGCCTCAACGCACTATAAATAGACATGCTGCTTTTCACTCAGAACTCGTCTCAATCTAGTGTCCTAGGTAGTAGCTCACAATGGCAGGAACTAAGCTAATAGCGCTTGGGTTCATTGTTCTCATGAGCATGGGGATAGCTAACGCTGTGAGGGTGGCTAGATACTCTAGTGCTGATGGGACGGGTACAGGAGGTGGCTATGGCGGTGGGTACGTGAATGGTGCTGGCTCAGGGGCTGGGGGTGGCACAGGATCAGGTGAGAGCGGTTCAGATGGTGCTCATGCATCTGCTGGAGGGGGTGGTGGAGGGGGTGGAGTTAGCCAATACAATGGGTCTGGATATGGTGGAGGGTCTGGGTCTGGCTCAGGTTCTAGTGACCATAGTTACTATGATGGAGGTTCAGGTTACGAAAAATCTTCCAGTGCTGGTGGCACGGGCGGTGGAGGCGGCGGAGGACAAGGTGGTGGTAACTGGGGATCTAGTGGTTATGGTGAAGGTAGTGGCACTGGATCTGGCTCAAGCTACGGTAATACGTACTGGGATAGAACAAATTACGCAAATGCAAATGCTAATGGCAATGGTGATGGCAAAGGCAATGGTGAGAATGGTGGAAGTGGTGGTGGTAAAGGAGCTGGATCTGGGTATGGTGATGCCAACCCCTAATTTATATTATTGACCAGTGAGTCTAATGGTGGACCAACTTTTTTTTTTTTTTCATGTTAGAGTTTTTTCTTCTCTGTGATCGTATCATTATTTAGTCAGTTAAGGACAAAGTAATATTAAAGGGTTCCACTTCTCAAGTCAATATCGAGTAATGTTATGTAATCTTATCCGTTTATCAATAAAATGGTATTCTTTTACCATTTAGTACTCTCCCCATGTCCAGAGATATGTTACTTGTATCCAACTGAACTGTGCCGTGCCCCCCATCAATGTATTTTTATTCCACAACAATTTCACCAAGTTAAATTAAATGTAAGGAGACTCTATTTGTAAAAACTCTGGTAAGAAACAATTTGAAAGTACTCAGCGTTGCCGCTGGGTATTCAATGTCCGTACCCAAATCCGTACCCGGGCTGTTTGGGGAGGGTATGGATTACCCATTCATTTGTGGGTATGGGGAGGGTAAGTGAGGGTATTTGCCCGTTTCGTCAATTCCCGCAGACCCAGCATCCGCCGCCGCCAGCTCGTTCGACCGCACCAAGCTTAGCAGGGTGTCGCCGGCGACGCCAGGGCCGCACCCCACCGCGTCAAGCTCGTCCGTGTGCTCCAGCTACAGGGGGTTCTCCTCCTCCAAGATCGAGTCGTCACGGCAGCACCCCATCCACACCAGCGTCGCTGCCGCCTCCGACCGGAAGGCACCGGCGCCGGAGAAGACAACGACGACGATGAAGGCCGTGGATCTCTGGAAGGCGCCGATGTCCCTCGGCACGCGACTCGCCTCAACTCCATCTTCAACCGCAAGCGTGCGCCGCCGCCGCCGTCGTCTTCAGCGTCGCGGGCGGCGGAGTCCGCGTGCTCCACGGCATCCACGTACTCGCGGTCCTGCCTCAGCAAGACGCCGTCCATGCGGGGCCAACCCAAGCGCAGCGTGCGGTTCATGGACACCAGCACCGAGGCGAGCACCGGCAGGTGCAGATCGGGGCGGTGAAGCTCGCTCGAGCAGATGCTGCTCCACCGGATGAGGTGATTTGGGGATTATCCATACTCATGGTTACTATCATCTTATTTTGGATATGGGTAATTTGGGGATGGGTAGCTTACGGGTAGGGGAATGGGTTACCCATCACTTACCCAACGGCAACGCTAGCTACTACTCTGCAGTCACCTATGGCCCTATCCAGTGGTGCCATCACAGATGGCCATCTCCATTTCCCCCAGCCGTCCATTCTACCAAGGCAAGTTGCACCGCACTATATCGGCTGCCACCGCCCATCGTATAGAGAAGGGCTAGCCCTGTACTTTCAAGGGCCGTAGGACATAATCTATGCAATGGATCTTTAGACTATACACACAAAATGTTTTTTAGCAACCACACACAAAATTCTAGGATATTTATTAGCACACCATTCATCCTCAAATAGCGGCACATATTAAAGCAGGTCTAATAACCACGCTCGTCTGCAGGCGTCTGGTGTATGATAACGATGGACCCCGCTGGCATTTAATGGGTATGAGAGATCTTAGCCAATCGTTGCATCCCATTCTGTTTTCACCATCGACTGAGGGTAGGTGTGTCGTGAGACGCCCCCTCTCTGTTTCTCCCTCTTCCTCATTGGTTTTCACCAGCTTCACGTGGAGACTTGCTCTTAAACTTGACTTAAAAGAGCTTGGTTTAGTTATTGATTATTGGTAAACAATGTCAATATTACAATTGAAATTCTGGAAGTGGCAGAAAAATGGATCTTTAAGTAGAAATAAAGGGAACACACAGATAATTAAACTGAGGGCCACAAATTTTGATTACACAAAATAAAGGCGTGAAACGGTGCAAGAGAATTAAATGGAACCCTAACCAATAATGGATCATTGAATTGAATTAATCATAACCAATAAATTATTTTCACATGGCTATGGCAGGTTGGCACTAGCAAATAGTATCTCATAAGAGTTCATGTTGTCCGGTGGAAATGTGTTCGCCAAACTGGCCACTCCGAGCAGTATATACACATATTGATAGGGTTAAAGTGGAAAATAATGTAGAAGCACCAAAGCTGAGAACTAATATGTGAATTGAGGATGCTATTTAGTTGGCTAGACCTATACAGGATTATATTAATGTGTTCGCCAAACTGGTGACTCCGAGTAGCATACGCATATTGATAGAGTTAAAGTAGAAAATAACATAGAAGCAACCAAAGTTGAGAACTAATATGTGAATTGAGGATGCTATTTTGTCGGGCTAGACCAATAGGACTATATTATTACGTCAGGACTGGCGTGTTGAGGAGGCAATATTCGGCGCGTGCAAAGGTTTTCAGTGAAGCAGATGCAGTGAGTGGGTACGTTGCTCTATGATCTGGGAGAAAAAAAAACTAAAAATTGCACTCTTCAATTGGATAGGAATTAAGGTTGCTTCGAATTTGCTTCAAATAAAGAACTGTATGCTCAAAGCTTTTTGGTTAATCAATACATTTCTACAATTCACGAATCAAGAGGAGGTTCATTTGGGCAGGATCGAATACAAAACTGAGCTATAATCAAGCGGTGGAATAAGGAAGTAAGACACACCGTGTTGCTAGATTGATATGGAGAATTGTACAAGTTTCTTTTAATATTTTACCTCCTCAAAGTGCTCAACATATTTTTGGTGACTAGTTACTTGGGGTGAATAAGGAACTAAGACACAAAATCTTGGTAGCAGATAGCACCTTATGCTGGGCATATTATAGATATGTCGAAATGATGTGGTTTTTAACAATACAAAAGCTTTCACTCCTATACAGAAGGAGGAGGGGCGACGACTTTTCATTTGGGGATGTCGTATGCTTGAGACCGCATCGGTGGAAATTTTTAGTAATAACGAATGGTGTTTTAGTAATAGACTTCTTGCTATTTAAAACTTTAGTCTTTCGTTATTTTTTTCAGAGTTGTGTGGAACTTGATGTAATAATGAACAACTACATATACCTATCATTGCACATGCTGGAATATTGAAATATATTCCCTTTTCTAAAAGAATAATCAAGCGGTGGCTTGCTTACTGTTAGAAATTTAGGCAATTTCAGTTGTAACTTAATCTAGAAAAAATATAGACAACATGTTGTGACATTAGATACGTGCACATGTGATCTAAATGTGATGATCATAAAAAGGATACTAATTATCACAAGAAAAATATACCCAGCGACAGAGTTGGATGCACTAGTTGTTCCGCTTTGATGCGGTGTAGAAAAGTTACCATGCCGATCAACAACGAGACGCCTGAAGAAGACGATCACCGATGCCACCAGGAAGGAGAGAATGAAGCGAGTAGTCGTGTCGCTTGCGGACACTCCCAAAAACGTGATTGTCGGCTTCACCCGAGTAGGCGAACTCAAGGACAGCTGCGTTTCGGATGGCTACTCTTCCAGTACTGGTGCGTGCAAGGACTGGAACGGGGAAGCTTGAAATAATGCAGCAGAAGTGTGGAAAAACCAGCCTCATATTTTCAAGCACGTGTCTTACTTTTTATAAGCAACCCATGAAGCTGAACAGGTGCATACGCTAGCCGCAAAGAGCAGCCCAACGGAGGACCGTAACGCCACAGAGCAGAACTCCGGTAACCTTCCTTGTTAACTATTCTCATTTAGGACAAAAACTCCCGTGAGTTACTCCCAGCAGTAAATAGCTGGATCTGGCTCAAGCTACGGTAATACGTACTGGGATAGAACAAATTACGCAAATGCAAATGCTAATGGCAATGGTGATGGCAAAGGCAATGGTGAGAATGGTGGAAGTGGTGGTGGTAAAGGAGCTGGATCTGGGTATGGTGATGCCAATCCCTAATTTATGTTATTGACTAGTGAGTCTAAAGGTGGCCCAACTTTTATTTGTTTCACGTCGTAGTTGTTTCTTCTTTGTGATCGCATCATTATTTAGTCAGTTAGAGACAAAGTAATAATAAAGGGTTCCACTGCTCAAGTCAATATCGAGTACTCTTATGTAATCTTATCCGTTTATCAATGAAATGGTTCTCTTTTATCATTTATATAGTATTCTCTCTCCATGTCCAGAGATCTCTTCGAATATCATAAATAGGTAAATAACCTTATCTGCGTGTACTGTTACACGTTCTGATGTCTACAGCACGCATGCACATCAAGCTAGCGTGTCAAATTTATGCTCTAACTAGTGCTTGAAATGAATAATATCGTCTGAATCCGCCGGCACTCCATGGATGGCCTGCCCGACGATGGGGCCGCCGGCAACCTCGCCCCAGCCGCGGTAGGGGGCCTGGCCACGCCCGGCACTAGCCGGCTTGCTCAGACGGCCGCCGGCCAGTGTGCCCAAGCTGATCGCCGGGCGCCGGCCATCCAAACTGGGGGCAGCGGTCTGCTTGCCTGCCTGCAGCAGACAGCAATCAGCATGCAGCAGGCGAGCGACAGGAACCCAGGCAGCAGCCACAACTGTTGGAACTGACTACCGAGGATTGCCGGACAATCAGTAGGAACACAAAGACACTCGATTTGGTGGGCGGCGCCATGGCCGAGAACGGCCTGTATCTTGGCACTATACTCCTCTCGGCTCAAAGAAAACGGTGGAGTACAGAGGCTATTTAACAGCCAGGGAGCGCACACACACAGCCAAAAACTCCCAGCCCGAGCACCTCGCCGTGATCCGCACGATCCGGCCCTCAACGTCCCGAGCACCACACTCTCGTTCAGGACAACTCGGCTATCTCCCATGCTATCCGTCAAGAGCCCTCTACTGCTAACCTCCTACGACTCAACCAGACAACCACTCGCCTACTCTTCCGGCAAGCCACGCGCTCTGCTCCACACATAGCTGACCACCGACTACTAACTCCACTAACCTGAGCACTTACTCAGCTAATGACCCGGTCAAACGCATGCATTATTCTAACTGCTAAACCCATGCAATGCATGCACTAACTGACTCACGCGACACACACACGCATGAACACATCATGCAACACATGCAGTACCTAGTCAAGATTAGTGCTAACAACAAGCCTGCCTGCCCAGGCAACATCGGGGACTATAGGGCAGTGAAGATTATAGGGCCGCGGAGGTTTATAAGGACAGCTAACACACGCCATGCCTAGACCCATGGCCTTCTCAAGCGCGTGTGGCAGGACTGTTTTCTCTTTCAACTTCACATACAGTGCAGTCAATGCTCATGTACCAACCCATGATATTAATCACTTTTCTAATTCCCTAAATTGCGGGACTTGAAATTTTACTAATTAGTTGATTGATGCTAAAATCAGAAATGCTAATTAAATCCAATAACATCAATCTGCTCAATGAAGGTTTTTGAAAGACATATCTATAGATCTTCAATAAACTTTAACTACTAGCTATAAGAAGTATTTATGGGTGCACAAACATATCACACAGACACAACAAAGTATAAGTTCACTGACAAACTATATCAGACCTGCCAACATCTATTCTATTGTGACATTAGTCAAGCAACTTTGATGCATGCTTCAAGGCTTTAATCGTATATAAGAACTTTTACAACTGAAAATACAAAGCCTAGAAAAGGTAATCAATGTATAAATGCACGCAAGTGCAATAAGTAAACACAAAATATAAATGGTCCACAAATGCAACCTGAGTACAGCACTAATAACCAATATATATGGTCTTGGATATGATATTATTGAAGGAATGATCAATGGAGAATTTATGTGTGAGCCACAATGCAACTCGAAAGAATGCTACTTGTAAACACCTCGACAATGAGCTTTACAGTAGCTTCACAATGCTATTAAATTTGCAAGAAAAATAGTCATAGACCTTTGTTTGTGATTTAGGTGATAAATGACAACATAGCCATGAGGACTATCATGTTTGTCAAGATAAATCTGTTTATAATTTCTAGGTTTGAAAACATTATTTAGAAGACAACTAAATGATTCTTAGGCATCATTTGCAAAGAAGCCCACGGAAAACAATGCAAAACAGCCAAAGCACAGACCCATGTCACTAATTTAGTTAGTGAGCATAACGAATCAACCCTATTAGCAGCACTACATACTGTTCTATGGATGCTCTCTGTATTGCACGATCTATTTGGTACTCAGTCAATAAACACCATATTACTTGGTGCCTATAGGTATGCACAGAAGAAGTGAGGAACAATGTCCGGATCACCGACACTCATTTGGAAAAGCATCGGTGGTGCAATGTATTAATCGGTGCAAGGAGGGCATAGAGAAAGGCTATCTAGACCATTAGAGATCACTTTGACAACAACTATGAGGACAAAGCCATATTATTAGTTGAGGCAATTTTACACCAAATTAGTCGGAGCTAGAAGTGGGGTCATGGAATCATCGATGCAAGGACTAGCTGATGTGGCAGTACCGACTAACTTGGTACTAACCCCATGAGCACCAATTTAGTCAGTACTACTAAGGACTAGAGCTCGTCGCCCTGAGATTGATGAGTGATTGACAAGCGTTACGTGTGATGTGCTCTTGGCTTTTGATGTGTAGGAGTAGGGTGCAACGTGGCAGTCGACGATGTGAGGTGAAGGTTAGGCGAAAAGTTCACGCTGACAGACCATAGTGAAGGATGAGCATGAGTAGGCATGGGCCGCAGAGGTCAAGGGTGAAAAGCTCATGGCAAAGGACCAAGATGGTGAAGGGTGGAACACGAGTAGGTTTGCATGGAGGAACCCGACGATACTGAGTGGAGTCATAAGCTGCTCACATGGTGCACGAACGAGCAAGAGTACATGGTGAAGACGACATCAACCAAGTCAAGCATGAGGATGATGGCATGTTGAGAAGGCGGCTCGTGCGCCATGTGGATGGCATGTTGAGAAGGCGGCTCGTGCACCATGAGAAGACGACATCAAGGCTCGGTAGGATGTCGGACACATGTTGACATTGACGGTTTAACTGATTTGGCCACAAAACCATGGACTTAGCCACACTGTGCATTGGTGTGCAGGAGGTTTTGATCAGTTTGGCCTCAAACCATGGAGTCAGTCACATCGTGCAGCGACATGCCGGAGGGTTTGGTGGTTTGGGCCTAAAAACCATCCATGCAGTGGGTTTCCTGGTTTGGACCCCAAAACCAGGGGCAGACTCGGCACAGCCGAAGGCCGGGCTAGAGGGTACGTGGCGTCATCACGACGCTTGTGTTGAGGCAAAGCAAAGAAATGGCATGTCCATCCGATGAAAAATCCCAAGTAATTTGCTTTGCCCATTCGCGGGTATGTATGGTAGGAAAAATATCTAGGGATAGTTTAGTCTTTGAGCTAGCCCTATAGGTAAGAATTTGGGGCTGAAGTTTTCAGCACCACTTGGACCTCTTCCGTTTCCTTAGTTTTCATTTTTATGTGAGGTTAAGAAAAGCTAAATGATGGGTGATTAAACTTGGAGGTGATTGCCTAGATAGGTTTAGTCCTCAAGTCAAGAAGAGGGTAGGGTGAAGGGTTGTACTTAGCCTCAAAAATTTTGTAAGCACTTTCATTTATGCCAATCTTTCATGGTTGATTCGGGGTTAAGTTTTGTGTTCATCCTATTTTTATGAGATTTGCGTAGGAAGGCTTGTTCTTCGTTTTCCACTGAAATCTTTTGTGATTTTTGAAGGGGAATCATACATAGGTTCTTTGTGACCATATATCTCATGAAATCCCCCTGAGAATTTCATGGATTTGAGTTGAATTAAAAGTTTTTCTGTGTTTTCATGTTCTTGGTGTTTTCCCTTTGATTCTTAATTCCGCAAAATTCAATAAAGTTTAGGTGTGGCCTGATTCCTTCAATTTCTCATGTCTTGTCTCATTTTTGTTTGCGATTGATTCCTAGGGTTGGTAGGTTGCTTTTGCTAAGTGACCTTGGTCTGTTAGAAGAGGGTTTGTGGGTCGAATCTGGGACATATGCCAAATTCTTCATCGAAATAATTTTTATTGGGCTCTCATTCTCACCCCATCAGCCTCCATCTGGTTGCCATTTTGGTCCCATAATTACACAAAATACTGCAATGGCCATGCACTGGCTAGTTTCTATGCTTGGGGCAAAATACTCCAATCCTGATCACTTCAAGTGGTTAGACCATGATAAAGTCATGTGCTTACATATTTGAATAGTTCATCCACCAACGTTATGAAGAGAAGATTAAGTCAAGTAGCACAAGGCTTAAGTTTTCATTAGTGCTTGTTTAGGCCTCTTAGCTTAGTATACTTTAGGTGCTTTGCCTAGAGTTTAGCCAACATTGCACAACTCTTGTTTTTGGTTCTTACATGCACCGATAGTTGGTAATCCAAGGCTTGTAAGCCTCGCGAAAACCTCCAATAATATTTGTGGAGTGGCCACCAGTAATTGTGAGAGGGAGGGTAGGCTCCCAGCACGTTGCTAAAGCACTACCTTATGAAATTGTGAGGAGCCTTCGGTTGGGGCAAGCCAATATGTACTTGTGCGTGGGAAAATATACGGTCATCCACATAGTTACTTGACGGATAGCTTGGTCCTTGCATCAGCATCCCTCATCAGGGGCTCCAAGGAGGACTAGTGGAGTATGAGTCATTACAACAAATATGACTTTTTGTAACATTTCATTTTTTTGTCATGGAAAAATACCCTAGAATAAAATTTATTATATGACAACAATTTTTTTTTTGTCATAAATTTTATGATGATTCATGTATTGTTGCTAATTTACGATGATAATTTTTCATTGCTAAAAACTTGTAAAACCTCACAAAACCTTGTATGCAGACAATGTGGCAGTGATGTAAGCTGACCTGGCAGCACCGTTGTAATCATTTAAATATAATGTGGCGGTATTTTTTTGACGATTTGGTTCATCACAGAATATTTAATGGCCCATCGAGGCCCATAAGATGGATCAATTTTGACCCATATCACATTCCTCATTTTTCCCTTGGCATAAATGAAACAAGCATGATTTTAGAAAAAAAAAGTTGAAAAAGGAACTATCAAATTTGGAATTGTTATGAGTGAGGAATACAACTTATAAATTTTATTTTTGGATTAAAAAGTGAAAGATAACCATAGCACCAGTTCTTTACTATAGAGCCACATAACTAGCCTATCACATGTAAAGGATTTTATTACCTGATAATTTTGTCAGAAATAAACATGTGGTGCAGTGGAACCCCCCCCCCTCCTCTATTGTGAGGTCACTGGTTTGACTCTTGTTTTGCGCACTTCTGCTCCTTTTTCTCGTGTTTGCTCCATCTCACGTGTACTTAAGACACAAATTTTATAACACGAGAGATATCACAGCTTAGACCAAGTATTATAGGGCCAGCAAGGCTGGCAGGGAGGAGAGCCACGTCAGAAAAATCCCTGCTGGCAAAGAGAGAAGAGAGAGAGAGAGAGAGCAGGCTACTCACAAACCATCATCTCAAGCAGGCAGATGGGCGCGCATGCAACTGCCATTGGTTACCCTCCTGCTATGTTGGTTGCTCATTGACTACATGCGTGGTACCGCGCAATGCTGCCGCTGCCGCTACAATAAATAATTTCCATGTTGCAGTTTATTTAGCCCGCTGCCGGCTAGACCATAAACCTTGCTCTAAGTGCTGTGGTAAGTTATGGGCAATAGAATCATGCAGTCTTGGGTTCGACTCCCTGCTCTTGTGCAGGGTGGACTCCTATTTTTCAGAGAGTCCACCATGTAATGGGTGGGCTGGACTAGTAGTCCCGGTTCGAGTCCGCAGAAAAGTGAGGAGTGCTTGAGCTGAACTTATCAGCCATATGGCCCAGCGCTTATATTGGGAAAAATTAATGACAAACTCGCACAAGGCCCATAACTATGCGTACATGATGCAGATTTTCTATCCATGTTCACGTAGATCTTAGCTTCTCCACCTTACAATACTTAAGATTCGTGCAAACCAGCTACATATGTTAAATGTAGCGCAGAGGGGTAGCATAACTCTCATAAAATTGTTGTATCAAACCCCTACAAATAGTTTTTACGGACCAAGGTCAACTGGTTACGTATGTTAAATGTGAGCACAGAGGGGCAGTGGAATCGACCAAATTAGTAAGCTAATTACTTACGAGCATTTCCCTAAACACCTTATGTGCATAGAACAAAACAGCCTCTTAACATTAATACTTCAAACAAGGTTGTCCAAACTGTACATAAGCAACATATTGCAGCAATAGCTCACCGAGATATCAATCCCATAACTGAATCACCAACACATCAAAGAACTCAAGCATGTCTCATATGCCAACCATACATACAACATTCAACATGAGAAATGGCACCAATAGCAAGCAAGATAGTGAGCAATCAACACATATGGCAAGGTAAGTACCGAATCAAGAGAAGACATCAAGATTTATGTGGAAACCCCTAGCTTGCAAGGAAAAACCACGTGCGGAGGCGAGCAACCAATTCACTATGAAGATGAAGGATACAAGAGATGGGAGGCAACAAGGTTGTGGAGGCTCCAAATCCCCACAAAAATCACTCTTCTATTGGTTAATTTGGTAGATCAATGCCTCAACCTCTCCTCTCAAACCCTAGCTCTTTCTCCCCCTCAAAATTCAAGAACAAGCCGCACAGAAAGAATGAGGCTCGGCCTCCCTTTAGGGGCTGAATTGGCAAGTTTCAGAGAGCCCCTTAATATAAAGGTGTATGATATAGAAAAACAACTCCCATTTCAGGCTACTATATGACTCACCACTCTTTTGCACCTTGTATTAGCCAAAATGATGCACAAATGGTGAAATTAGGAGCGGCACATTCTCACAATTCTCCACGTCAGTGATGATTGAACCATAGAGCAAATACATCAAGCTTCTTGATGTCAAATGTCCAATCTTCAAATGTTTCATCTTCAAACAAAATGATCAACAAGCAACAAGCTCACAACCTCCAACACTCCATAAGGAGATATCACAAACTTGACTTGACCAATGATTGAATGTTGACAGTTCTTAGCTATGAATAATTTTCGTCAACAAAAGCATGAATTAATCATTAAAACTATAATAGGGCTTTCATACTAACTATTTCCAAACGTTTTGGTGATTTATGCTATACAGGCCTCTACATGTGAAAATATCAAGAAAAAAAGAAAATAGATGCAGGGAAACGGTCGCCTTACGCTGCACACATTTTAAAGAATTCAAACGACGGGCCTAATAAAGTCAATAGTAGTCGCCGTCAATGAAAAACAGGAGTTGCACATAAGCAACATACTTGAAGCAATATCTCACTAACACATCAATCCCCATAATCAAATCACCCGCATGCCTCATATGCCAACCATACATACACCATTCAACATGAGAAATGACACAAACAACAAGCAAGATAGTGAGCAATCAACACATATGGAAAGATAAATACCAAATCCAGAGAAGACATCAAAATTTACATGAAAACCCTTGCGGGGAAAAACCACTGGCGGCGGCAAGCAAGTAATCCATCACTATGAAGATGAAGGATACAAGACGTTGGGGAGGCTCAAATCACTCTTCTATTGGTGGATTTGGTAGATCAAAGTGTCACCCTCTCCTCTCAAACCCTAGCACTTTCTCCCCCTCAAAATACAATAACAAGCACACAGAGAGAAAGAGGCTCGGGCTCCCTTTAATTAGGGGGATGAATTGATAATTTTCAGAGAGCCTCCTAAAGGTGCAGAATATAGCAAACAACTCCTATTTTAGCCTATTATATGACTCGACACTCTTTTGCACCATGTATTAGCCAAATTAATGCACAAATGGTTAAATTAGGAGCTACACATTCTCACATTGAGTATACCCAAATCAATGGCAATATGTCTCCCAACTATTTTGAGGTTTTCTTCCAGTGTATCCTTTTCTAACGCTCACGTGAGAATTAATGTTGGACCTTATTTCAGAATATCAACCTCATAATATTTTGCCAACTCTTCTCGTCTTAGCTGAAGACCTCGTCAATCAACCTACAACTTGCATGGAATATAAATTGATTAACTTGGCAGAGTTCCAGTCCTACTTGTTTTGAATTTTCATTTTGGTTTCCTAGGCCTGGCTATTTAGCTTGCTTAATTTAGTACGCAGATTCTCGGTTAAGTACCTAACATCTAAATAACATCTATACAAGATGGAAGATGCTACAGTTATATATTAGATCACATATAAGATGCCATGCTGCTAGCTCCTGATCGATTGACCTGATACTATTCCATCATTTGTCGAAGATACCACTACCCAATCAATTAATCATCTAGATCTAACAAACAATTAGTGCTGCATATGCACTGCAAAACTATCTATTACATAACGTTAATCAATCGAGTCGCATATTCCAATCTCCGCAACCAGCGGTGCATCATCTTATTCCAATCTCGCGAGCTTCTTAGTTATTGCTTACTGCGTGTAAATGCAGTTATTGCGTCAGTACATACTAGTAACTGCTGTGTTTCAGTCGTTCAAGTCAATGGCTACAATTTCGAGGTCGCCTCGGTTTATATATTACAATGTCAACTGGTTGCTATAAGGTAAGGTTACTACTGTACATGTACTGTCAGTGTACTGTCAGTGGTGGAACTAGGGAGAAAATCAAGAGGGGCTAAGACAAACATTTGCCAATTGAAAAATTTATAGTTTATACTAACATTTCGTTGTTCACATAAGTATAAACTAGCTAGCCATGACTATAAAGTAATTAGTTATGCAACGACAATAAAAAAAGAGAATAATTCACAAAAGTTATTTTCAGATTATAGTGGCTAGATAACATTTGAAGCTGAATATACCCTTTATGAGCGATTATTTACTATATTAAAATAGTTGAATATGTCGTGACACTCATTATAGTTTCTCTCCTGCTATAGAGTATAAATCAATCAATCTCTTAAAACTCCATCTTCCATTGTAATCCGTAGTCTAGTCTAAACATGTTTCGTTGCAGAAAATACACACTCTGCAGTTGTAGTAGAAACTGGTAAAAGTTCCTTTTTTCCATTGATACAGTGCTATATGTAATTATATTACTTCGCTAGTTAGGCATGATATATAGAACTCAAAGGAGGACTAGTGACTTTTTTTTTTATTCGAGGACCTTGCTCTTAATAAATTGAAGGCATAAATTGCAGAGAAAATGTTTGCGCCTGATGATCTCATCTTATTGCATTGAATGTATAGTTGCGCATGAGCTTGCTCATCTACCTAAAAACTTGGGCCATTGTGATTTATGGCGTGAGCGTTGCCAGTGTGTGTGGAGCATTTGGTTGCTCAAGATTGTAATGATAGTAGTAGTAATTAATGAAGCTCTCTCTCTCTCTTCACTTGCAAAAAAATGTAGGGCGCATCTAACCTGTAAGTGGATTGTATATATATGTAGATGAACTAATTATCCCCAAACTCACCGCTGGTGATCAAGTCAATGGGTTTGAGATCTGCTCCATAAAAATAAAAGGTTTTACTCTGTTCCATAACAAATAAGGTTTCATCTTAATTAAAAATTCGCCACATAGATCTTGGGTATGGAAGATTATCTCCACCCCTACAACCAGTTCACCATCAATGCTATAAATACTACGGAATCCTTGGTTCGACGTCATCCCTTGTTAGGTTTCACCAAGGTCAGAATGGGTAGCAGTAAGCTTATAGCGCTTAGCCTTCTTGTGCTCTTTAGTGTAGGGCTAACCAATGCTGTTAGGGTGGTTAGGTACTCCAGTTCTCAAGGATCAGGTGCAGGAGGGGGCAATGGTGGCGCGCTTGTGAATGGCGGTGGCTCTGGATCTGGAAATGGCTATGGATCTAGTCAGACTAGTGATAGTGGATCACATGCAAGTGCTGGAGGTGGTGGTGGTGGCGGTGGCTGGTCACAGTATGGTGGTTCTGCATTTGGTGGTGGATCTGGCACAGGGTCTAGCTCTACTCTATCTGAACAGGGATCCTCTTATGGCTATGGTGGATCTACAGATGCTGGAGGTAGTGGTGGTGGCGGGGGCGGCGGGCAAGCTTCAGGCAATGAGGGCTCTAGTGGGTATGGTGCAGGTGGTGGCAATGGATCTGGCTCTAGTGAGGCAGGTGGAAACTATGCCAATGCGAATGCTGATGGTAATGGCGGCGGGACGGGCAATACTCAAAATGGTGGGAGCGGTGGTGGTACTGGTAGTGGCTCTGGGTACGGTGATGCAGAGCCTTAGAATTTCTTATATGATTTCAAGCTGGAGCCCACAATATGTGATTTCACTTTATTAGTTCTAGTTTTTTTTTAACTTCTATGATTTTTCTTTTTGATGTATTACCAGACATGAATTACTAATAAAGGGATCCATTATCGGGAAACCCAATAATGATATCTTTGATAGTGTGTGAAGATTAAGTGAGTCATTCAGTGTGCTTGTTCGTTCACATATGGGCCTGGATCTTTCTACTAAAAATAACTAATAGGGTACTTGGGTCTTAATTCGTCAACAAATAACAAGAAAAAATAAACAATACCCGCTTCAGATTATGTTTCTTAGATACATTATTCATTTATTATTCTTCGAGGATCAATATATAGGTGTGTCGACCTTATGTATATGCATATTCCGCTAACATTTGTGGGAGCTGATTTGCTGGATCACGTATGCGTAGTGCATACAAGGGAAGTGATGATCTCGTATACTACTCCATCCGTCCCAAAATACTATTTATTTTAGTTTTTATCGATAACTTTTACTATGTATCTAAACATAAGTATATATATAAGTGCATATCAAAAACTATGTATCTATAAAAGCCAAAAGCTTTTTATAACTATAATAATGATTCATGGAAAAGAAATTATTCAAGGAATTACTACTACGTACCTTGGAACCGTGGAAATGGAGCTGTTACAAACCGACCTCAGAAATCAAGGCAGTTGAAGCAAAACAATCAACAAAAAAACGTGCAGATGTCTTGGGTACGCAATGATGGAGAATGAAGAATTGTTACAAGCTAGTTGACGACCGGAAGACGGGGGCAGCTGCTAAAAACTACTAGAGAGGTGACTGAGAAAGTGACTAGGCCCATGTGTGACTGGGTTTACTTCTGAGTTTTGAGCCCTTGTTCTGGCGTCTGACAGGCCGGCGAGTTCTGAATTGTTAACGGGTCGCTGCGAGTGGGGAGCTTGGGAGGGACCGTGTGGGCTGGGGAATGCGTCTAAGCTACTCCGGCCTTCCGCCCTTGCTGGCAACTACTCCGGCCTTCCCCTCCTCCATCTTGGGCCGTGTCCGGCGAGTATTCCGGCGCCGTGTGTCGCATCGATCTTCATGAATCGATCGATACCGTCGTCATCGTCTCAGAAAAATATATGCAGGCACGGTGAACGGAAACGAGGCCAGGACAACTGGATCCATGATTACGCATTACTCAATGTACATTGAGCCAAGTTAATTGTCTAGCTACCATGGCGTCCATGGGTCGCCTCGCCCGATCAATTGCACTCTCGAATCGATGTTCTATTACTCTAACCTAAGCCACAGAAGCAAATTTGCATCGTATCGCATGCATCGCCGATGGAATCCCGTCGATCAAGACGGCTAGGATCTGTCGCTTGCTTCCTGTTCATGTGTTACTAGCTGTACGAGTGATCTTTTGGGGCCCTGTACGTCGGAGAATCGACTACGAAATCCTAGGTCAACTAGATGCATCATGCATGGTGTTGCATGCAATTTTATTTACCAGTTGGTCTCTTTGTTTTGGTGCAAGAAAACACCTACAAATACAGTGGCTACAGCAGGCTCTGCTGCTTTGCAGTGAATCCAAGGTCATTGCAGGGTGGCAAGAGCGCGAGCATCGAGCCATGGAATAAGTCCGAGTCAACACTGTGCCGCATCATCGTTTAAACAAATGAACTCTACTACGACTCACCTAGCACGACCAGTGGAGGGGTGAGGTGCTTGATTGTTACTATGCCTGATCAACTACACCGACGAAGCTGCTCGTCACCCCAGGCGATGTTCAGCTCTATACTGAAGTTTGGGTCGTCATGGGTAACTTTTTAGCATGCATCATGCATGTAACTTGAAGTATACTGTTGAATGTTTAGTAGGAGTATATCAGTACGTATGTAACTTGAAGCAAACGATATGAACGATGTCCAAAGATTTCAGGCCGGGCTCATGTCCTGTTTGCTTGAAGTATACTGTCTTCTGTCTTCTGTCTTCTCTATGTATCTGGAGTCTGGACTAGCTAAGCCTGAAGTCGAACATAGATGGCGTCTAGTTTCATCATGGAATAAAAAACAATATGACTATGTCGACGGGAATCTCTAGCTCTTACTATAATAGGCTCTGAATTTTGACAGTAACCGAAGCAACAGCTAGCTAGCTAATTAACTCCAGAGACTTCTACAGTGTGCTGTATCAATTAATTGCCACCAGAATTAAATTAACATTTCAAGAGAGAGATCGCATCATGAGAAAAAGATGCTAATGGTTTCGTGATCGACGCGGTCAACAGGCGCTCCCAGATTAGAGAACCCCTGATCGAATCTCACTCACATGGCCACCCATGCATCTTCCTAGTCCCAACCCAACGCGGAAACCCTGAAAGATCGCGTCCTTGGCTCCTTGCACAGCCTTCACCACCACTATAAATACCCATGCAACCTCCTGGCTCACCACCCACCTCGCTTCACTAGCTCACTTCCCCGAGCTCACTGGCAATGGCTACCAGCACCAAGCTCGTGGCCCTTGGCTTCGCTGTCCTCCTGAGCATCGGCTTCTCCGCCGATGCCGCGAGGGTAGTTAAGCTCGGTAGCCACGCCTCCGGTGGAGGCGGTGGCGGCGGTGGGGGAGGCGGTTATGGCGCAAACGGCGCTGGATTTGGCGGTGGCTCCGGCGGTGGCGGTGGTTTTGGCCAGAGCAGCGGGAGCTGGTGGGACCGGTTCGCCTCCAGCATCGCCGGAGGCGGTGGAGGCGGCCAGGGAAGCGGCGGTGGGACCAACGGTGGGGCCGGGTCCGGCCGTGGGTCCGGATACGGTTCAGGCAGCAGCTCTACTGAAGTTGCTGCTGGCCCTACCAGCGGCAACTACGCCAACGCTGACGGTAACGGCGGCGGTGGCGGCATGGGCGGCGGTGCTAACGGCGGTTACGGCCAAGGTAACGGCGGTGGCGTTGGCGGCGGCAAGGGCGAGAGTGGCGTGGTGGCGAATGCACCCTATGGGTCGTTCAATGGCGGCGCCGCTGATGCTAGCGGTGGTGGCTCCGGCGCTGGTGGTGGCAACGGCGGTGGCGCGGCCAATGCTCCTAGCTATGGGACAGGTGGTGGTATTGGTGGAGGTAGGGGAGAGGCTGGCAGTGATGGCTCCAATGGTTATGGTTACGCTCAGGGACTTGGCGGTGGCGCTGGCGGCGGTGGCGGTGGCGGTACCCAGGGCGGCGCTGGCGAAGGCGGTGGCGTTGGTTCTGGATCCGGCAGCGGTGGAATCCACTAAGATCCAAGCTTTGGAGCAAATTTCAGCAGCTGTGGAGCCCAACATATTAGAGTCCGTCCATTTTGGTTTCGTTTCCGTACGTGCAATTGAGTCTTGTGAGTTGTTGGTGGGTTTTCCTTGTTTGTTTCAGGCATTAGTCAGGAATAATGGGCTTCTTGGTTGTAGTTCGAGTTGGTAGTCCAGCATGAAACTGAGATGCAATGGCTATCTACACGACTATATGAACCGTCATCTTTTTGTTGTCCCCTTAGTTTGTAAACTGTTTCTCATCAAATGTCAATGGATGCTACTAGCTTTTGTTTTTTCCGGGCCAAAATTTCACTGGTATTCTTTGGAACCTGTTGCTCCGACCACACACCTTGTTGTAGAGTTGTACTGGTTGGTTCCATGACTCTGATGTATGTGGAAGAAGGATTCCATTAAAAAAAAAACTGTGGAAGAAGGAAAAATGAAAAGACAGAGCCTAAACACTCTGCCCCAAAAGCCCAAAGCACGCTGAAGTTGGGCATACCCCATTACTTTTGGCCTTGCTGGTGTAGTGGCAGGAGCGCATCTGACATCCAAAACCGCGCAAACAGTCACAGCAGAGAGAGCAAGAGCAAGAGCGCATCTGACGCCCCAGGCCCCAGCTCATCCTAATTCCTAAACCCTGAGATGGAGAACACTATCAGCTACAGAATAATCACCAACGTCCCTACGGCTTCCATGCACGCGCTAAGTTCTGCTTCTGAATGGTGATTTCACGAAACACACGCCTTTAATATCACAGAAAAAATGTACAAATATGTTTGTTCCAGATGCAAATTCTTTGTTCCGCAGATCGACAGATGCACCAGCAAAAACGTTTGCACGTCCAGATGCACAAGATTTTTGTTCCTACAATATAAGTTTTATTCCACGTTAAGGTTTTTCTTCTTTCAGTCATTCTTCTCAAACGGGCCGCCAGTGTACAAACTGGATCCACCCTATCCTTCCTTAAGAATGGCATTGAAGAGATATGTTTTTTCTAAGTGATAGATGAAGGATTAGAGTTTTGTCGACCGTGCAGTGTGACCAAACGGCTGTGCTACTGCTTCAAGCTGCCCGGACAGCTAGCAGGTCCGACATGGGCTGCAGCCGGCCAGCAGCATCAACAAACAAAAGGAAGCTTGGGCCCTTTAAAACAAAAGCTTGCACGGCGGCCTTCAGCCTGTAGCAGAAGCAAATGGGCCATACACTACCTCGCGGGCGGGACAATTGGTGGCCGACCTGCGGCCCAACTAGCATGGGCTCTAGTTCCGTTGTCAATTTGTTACGTTACTTACATGGGGCGGGCTTCCTATACAACTTCCAAAAAGAAAAGGAAAAAGTCCTATTGAGGTCCCCCAACTATCCACCAAGTTCGATTTAGGTCCCTAAACTCCAAAACCAGGTAAAACACATCCTTCAACTTGCAAAACTTTTTATATTACATCCCTGAGCGGTTTTGGATAGTGGTTTTGCTACAATAGTAGTGGTTTTGTCATTTCCTTTTACTTATTTATTTCACCAAATCTTTAAAAATTATAGTAAATCATAGAAAAGCTATATAATAAAAAATCTATTTTTTGACCCTTCGGAATATAAAATTTTTATTACAGTTTAAGCGTACAATAGTTAGTCTACCATAAAAATTTCACCATAATTGGAATATAGAAACAACGGCTATAAATTATTCCAATTAATTACTAAAAATCATAATATTATATCACATATATAACTTAGTTATTTTATTTATAGAAAGCATAGATCTAAAGGTGAAACAAAAATTTTGTACTAAAAGATACCATAATATATATTTAACGGGTAGATCTACTCATATGGAGTACGATAAAATTATTTATAATTTTTCTATGGTTTTTAATAATCTTTAAATAATATTTAGCAGAAATAAATAGAAGGAACAAAACAAAACCACGTTACTATAGCGAAACCGCTCTTCTAAACTGCCTAGGGATGTAATATGGACGGTTTTGAAAGTTGAAGGATGTGTTTTACCCGGTTTTGGAGTTTAAGGACCTAAATCGAACTTGGCCATTAGTTGAGGGACCTAAGTAGGACTTTTTCCAAAAGAAAAATAGCGGTATTGCTTCACATAGGACATGATGTCCGACGTCGGAGGAAAATATCAGATGTTGTGGTCCACGCAAACCAACCGAACCCTGTCCCCTTCGGTAACGCTTCCCATCATAAAAGAAATTAGATAACACTCCACGGTCCCCACCCACGCTCCCAACTATTTCTTCTTCTCATCCCCACGCGATCCCTACGCCCATGCTCTCCTTTTTCTGCGTCCGACGGCCACGGTAGCTTCGAGCCGACCTCCTCGACGTCCTGCGGTGGTGCGGCCAGGCGTGGCGGTGCGGACTGCAGCAACCCATGGTCGCACAGTCAGACACGGCAGGCTGGGCACGGTGGTCCAACGTGGCCAGCCCCAGCGTCCTGCAGCGGCGCGGCCGGGTGCGGCACGCCGACACATGAGCCCGTGGCGGCGTGGCCAAACACGACAGGTCAAGCACGGCGGCAGGCAGCCCCAGCAAGGAGGAGATCTAGGTGTTTCAATGTTGTATATCGAGATGTGAGATTGAGGTGTTTCAATGTTGTAGATCGAGTTGTGAGAATGATGTGAGTTGTGAGAATGATGTGTTTCAATGTTGCAGATCGAGGTGTGAGATTGAGGTGTTTCAATGTTGTAGTGATTTTCTTTTGATGTCGCAATATTTTTGGCGAGCTCCTCATGCGCCCCCTCTTCCAGCTTCTCTCCTGCCTCATGCGCGTGCTCCTTCGGCCACGTGTGCTCCCTTCTCGCCATCTCCCTCCTGTTGATATTTTTGCTAGAATGCTGCAACGTTTCATCGGAATGTTACAAGGTTTTCGTGTGAATGTTTCAAGAATCGACATGTTCAATCGATGTTTCAATATTTTCTTTATGTTTCAATGTTGTGGTATTCTGGTGGATAAAATTCTGACGTTTCATATTTTACTCGGGTTGGTGCATTACTCTTGAATGTTTCAATTTGAGATCTTGCGGTAGATAAATCAAGCATGACGCAAGCAACTCAATGCTCTCGCTCGGTCGTCCGGGCGGCAGTAAACAATGTGGACTTTGTTGCAATGTTTCAGTGTTGAAATATTTTCAATATTTGGGATGTTTCAATGTTTCATGATTCACTCACATAGTAATGTTTGAAACTTTTAGCTATGTTGCAGAATGTTACAAAATATAACATATGTTGCATGTTTCACTCAAATGTTGTAATGTTTCAAACTTTCAACACAATGTTGCAAAATTCGATATATGTTGCATGTTTCACTCGAACTGTAATACCGTTCGATACTACGCCCGGACGTCGGACGTCCGGCCACTAGCAGGTCCCAAAAAAATAATTTTAAGTATCTATAAGGCCCAGTTCGACAATGCTCAGAATTATTTACAAATTCACAAAATTATGTACTGTTGTAGGTTAATTGATGCAGTGATATTTCAAAAGAAAAGCACCAGAGCCGGATAGTGGTAACAGTACTCGGAATTCATGTTTGGATGATATTAACTGGGAAGATGAGATTAAATAAGATTGTGAAAACATATTTATGCAATTATATCGGTGATAATACATGAGCAATTGTCTTATTTGTTATGTGGATAAAGAAGAGATTATGAAAGTCACCAATGAAGCAGGTGACCACGCGTTCGCCATTATATGATAATGCAAGATCGAAGATTTTATGAAAAAGATTGAAGGTGATGTATTGTACTTTTTGATTGGGTTATTTTCCCTCACTAAAAATTAAAATTCAGTCATATGCCATTTGTTCAATTTTTTTAGGCCATTGGATCATCAATATTGTTGAAAACTTGAAGTCAATTGTATATTTTGCCTATGCCAACATTATCCACATGGAGGTCGGTGAGAGGGAAGAAGAGCAAGTGAAATGTTGTTTCTACCGCTTCATGAAGGATGGCAGGTGCAAGGAGGAGTTCATCACGCGGAAGAAATGCGTGGAGGAAGCTAATGCTGCTACGGATGGCATCGGCAAGGGGCGAATCTAGGAGGGGGTGTAGGGTGCAAGCCCCCCCCCCCCCGCCACCCACCCACCACCCACCACCACCATGAATCAGTGGAGATTATATGAAGGCTGGACGGGAGAAAAATGAAGAACGCAAATAAGAAATAGAGAGCTAGGAAGAGAGATAAGCTCCGCTCACCCCCTCCTCTCCCCACGTGTGCCGGGGTGGCATGTTGGTTTTTTTCGTTGAGGGATTTTTGAGGATTTGCATTTTTTTCAAGCATCATTTTACCTGTTGTGATTGGCGATTATGTGAGGATCTCTTTCATGAAGATGCGATTCTTTTGGGTGAAAACAAGTTGTACACGTGTTGCCATATGAGTTCTAACCTTTGCGAATTATATAGACATCTCATGCTTGAATATTCTGACGATATGGGCTCTAAATTACTGACCACATTGATCTTTGATCCTTTGTGAATTATTTGATGTTCGATCGAGGTTCTGAAAAGATGAAGTTAATTACATTTTGGTCAGTAGTTTGTGTCTACCTACCTGGCAATCATGCCATCCAATTGTTATACGTAAAAATTTTATGGTTGGTAACTAAACTATTGGATAATTTTCATCTAGTTCTCCAGACTATGAAATTGCATTTTTGGATCCCTGAACTACGGCAATGGGTCATCTAGGCCCAAATTAGGGACACCACATCCTAGAAGCTAGCTAACATGACATGCTAACTATGTAGTGAAGTGGAGGCCTCATATGTTAGGCTCCCTTTCCTCCCTACCTCCTTCCATAAAAAAATACCTACGCAAATAAATTACTTGTTTGTTCATGTGCTTCCATGTAAAATCTTAAGGGATCTTGCCATGGCCGATGGGCGGTCGGAGGCCTCTGCTACATTCAAGTCGGTCAAGACTTCCATAGTGCGGCACACATGAGAGAGAACACACGAAGGCTACACAAGTGGTATCAGCATGGCATATCGCTACATAGTCAGCATGACACGTTAGCTTCTAGGGTGTTGTGTTATTGATTTGGACATAGATGGCCTATTTAGATAGTCTAGGGATCCAAAATGTAATTTCATAGTATGGGGACCTAGAAGACCATTTCGATACTCTAGGGATCCATAGTGATACGCCCAAAGATCAAAGCTGAGATATTATTCGATAACTTTTGAATAAACTAGACGAAGCCACAAAGATGCGCCCAGTAGCTAAAGCCTAGATTACTCGATAAAACAAAAAATCATCAGCAGAACCAAGTCACTTGAACGTGAGACATCCTTGATCACTCTCGAAAGAAGTTGTTGAAAAGAAGGCAAAGCCACGGACAAAAAAGTAAAAGAGATAAAGTAGAGAGTTTTGTTGTTGTGAGTTTGTACTGACTTTACATAATCCTTCAAGGCTCATATTTATACCCTGGAACCTATGACTCCGGGCCAATTAGGACAACTGCATTACTTGAACTAAAAAACTAATTTTCTAAATATAAGACTTAAAAACGAGTCGGACTCTAACAAATCTAGCTTTTCCGGCCATCTGAATCTTCATGGCCACGACGCCATGAACCGACTCTTCCTCCAAATCGTGATAATATTTTTCAACTCTTCATAGGCTTCTTCTTCCCTTCCTAGAACTTCTCAGTCCATATCCGACCCAAATCAGTTATGACACCATCGGTTGAACAACATTAATCCTTCGACTAATGCTCGACCCAGCACCTTCTCTCCTGGTCAAACCATTTTCATTCCTTCTCACGCCGGTCTTGACACGTGTCAAAAAATGATGTCAATACATAGTGTGATGACTTAGATGAGAATCGTCCAATAGTTTAAGGTATGTCCATGAAATTTACTCTTTATATTTGGTCCATCGTTCAAGGACCCTCCAATACTTTGCCCTTATTTATTTCAATTTTGAAAGGTGATGGCTTATATATATTATTGTCCTACTGGGCTATATTCTGGTCACCGCTCTTTAGTACTTGAATACTTTGCCCTTTTTTTATTGGAAAAAATTTATATGGAATTCACTCTGACTTTGTGAAATCAGCTGCAGGAAACTAACATATTTTTTCTTTGCTGTAACACACTAATTTCTTTGCTGCAGGACACTTCCTAGTGCCTTGTGGCTAATGATCTGGTTCGCAGTGTCCCACAGCAATATGGAAAATAAAGAGTGTCCTTTAGCAAAATTTCCCTTTGTTGGAAAAAATTATATGAAATTGGATGAGTATCTGTATTGTGCCTCCTCTGTGAGGCTAAAGAAGGCATCAGTGTTCCTATATCTGATACTAATATATAGGAAAAATTGTACATCTGTTACGTCAGTTTACGTATCAATCAGGCAATTGGTTACACATATTGCCTCAAATAGCATTGCAATTGTAACGGCGACATTCTCCCAAATCCAACAATAATTTACCCATAGTAAGGGCAGAAATACAATGATCATCATCTTGGAATAATTGTAGCCACTGCAAAAATTTGCTCTGAAACATAAAGCATGAGCAACTAAAGTAAACAAAAAAAATCAACATGTTAGAATGATATCCATGTTATTTAGTGTAGTTTTCAGTCCAAACAAATTGAGAGCTACAAATTAGGTCAGTCTCAATAGGAGTATAATATAGCAGTTTTTTATGACATGACATTGTATGTAGCTTTTCTCGGAAGCTCGTGTTCCCAGCGTATGTCCAGGTGGGTATGTTCCCTGCAAAAGCATGGATAACTTTTCTGAAGCTCTTGTTCCCTTTGTTGGAAAAAAATCATATGAAATTGCAATTGTTGCGCTTCTATTCATTCAACATTTTTAACAAGCCAGATTCAACACTTCTTGATAGGAACTTCAAATTTTGACAAAACTTGTTCAGCATATTTAAAATAAATGTTGAAATAGTTTACAAAAAATGGTGACATAAAAGATGATGATTTTTTGTAAATAAAACTGTATCCGTGTATTGGATCTCATATACTCAGTTGATAGAATTAATTGTAATAGTAGCAACGTGGTGCAAGCCGATTTAAAAAAACGGATATCTGGTTCAGGAGGAAAGCTCAATTGAAATTTGAAAACGCAAGCCACGTCTCACTCTATCCTTCCAATCTAAGATGAACACGTGGGCTAATTAGTAGCAATAGGCCGAAGGTAAATGCACTAAGAGGAAAAACACACATTCTTCCCCTTCCAATCAGTACTGGTTGCTTATCAACCGGTACTAAGGACCATTTAGTACCGGTTGGTAAGCACAGTACCCCCAAGACCATTTAGTACTGGCTCGTAATACAACCCGGTACTGAATGCACCACCTAGGGTTACTTTAAAACGATAGCATCCTTCTCTCAACCACAAGTGCTCTATAGGTGGGATGGTTAAGGAAGAATCGCATGATGGGGAGGATGCGAGTTCGAGTCCCACGGACCGCGCACGCGCATTTACGCGTGAAAAATTCACGGGGCCCTGAGAGAGTTCAAATTTTTTTTCCCATTTTTTTGGGCTCAAAATCAATTGGTATCGGTTGGTAACACCAACTAGTACAGATGGACGCTCATCGGTACCGACACTAATGGGTGCCTAGCAACTGGTACTGGGGGGCTTTTTTTTAGTAATGATGGCAGCCCACAACACGTAGTCATCGAGTTGTCCTTAGAGTAGGTCTAATGGTTACGGCAGCAGCCGCTGTAAGCCGTGATCAAGTAGCATACTTTAATAATGGGGCCCATCGGTACCAGCTCCTCCAACCGGTACGGATATGCGTGCCCATCAGTACCGGATTACTAGTACTGGTTGCATAACCGGCACCGATAGGTGCCTAGCAACCGGTACGGGGGGCTTTTTTTAGTAGTTGTGGGGGTCATGGATTAGGGGGACCACTGTCAGGGTGCCTGCGAACGGCGCACTAACAGAGGAAGACCCTGGCAACGTGAGTTACGACCGGTCGTAAGGTTCAGTCTCGCCCGACCTACCAAAGATCCGGGAAGCGTGGGGATATAAGCCTCTGCTTCGTCCGACCTTGGCCCACTCCTGACGACCCGTGGGTTGAAGGGATCGGATGCGTCCGTCTCGCCCGACCCCCGTTCCCTCGGGTCGGAAGCACGGACCCCCTCGAGGGGTCCCGCCCGTTGATAAACACGCACAGTGGAAAAAAAGGGGAAGTCCCGAAGACCCTCCCCAAATCAAATCTGACTTGTGAAGGAGAAGACGTGCAGCTTACGTTTTCTCCCAATCGACACCCAACATCACCTGCCCGCCTGCCAACTACAAAAGCTGATCTGCAGCCCTGCGCAAGGGAAAAAGTAGCTGCATGCGCGCGGCTGCGCTAGCGGCCAAGAAGGAAGCTACCGCGAAGCTGCCGGTGGGAAGGAGAAGGACACGCGGCGATCCAGGAAGGGGTCGCCAAGACGCACTAGGCCGACAGCGGGCAACCGTCGGGGGCATCCGGCCTTCGGGGGTAGATAGGTAAAACAACGTTGTAAAGCTGTCCTCCTCTTGAGCTATAAAAGAGGAGGGCGTCCCTGCGAGAGGGAGGATTCCAATTCCTGGACTCTCGGTCTCTAGAGCACTTAGTCCCCTACATGCACATTTTCACACACAAGGCTTGAACCGGCCTTCGTTGTAATCCGCCGCCAAGAGAGCAATACGATCAGGAGCTCGTTGCACTGGACGTAGGGATCACTCCTGAACCAGTATGAATCCTCTGTCTTGCGTCTCTTGAACCATTCTCCACCGAGACGTGCGTGTTCTGTGATCGACACTCGCCGGCGTGAGGTACCCCGTGTGCCACCCGTCGACAGTTGGCGCGCCAGGTAGGGGCCTACGCACGTCTACGTCTTCATCGACACCCGGTGCGAGATGGCTAGTTTCGGTGACCATCAGCTCAGGTTGGGCATGACCATCCGCTTCGGTAGCCTCGAGTTTCTCGTGAACGAGATGCCGAGCGCTCGCGGCGGCGCGCTCCGCCTCGTCCTCGTCGACAACCCCGGCTGCCCGGCCGCCCGCGCGGGACAAGTCCCCTGTGGTGGCCCGGCAGCGTCCACGGCCGCTTCGAAAGGGGCCGCGACAGCCACGCCGGCTGAGAGCGTCGTCTCTCGGAGCTCCATCGCAGTGTCCAGGGTGGGGCGTGAACGGATCGTGCACCATCTTGGCGGGAGCGACAACCCAACCCAAGCGCTCCACGGGAGGCGTTTGAGTTCGTCCTCGTCACGCGGCTCCAAAAGCCAAGTGACCAAGAAGGTCGACGGGAGCTCGCGAAAAGGTGAGGCGTCAGCCTTTCCTTTTGGGCTAAAGAACGCGTCACAGGTTTTTTCCGACTCGGTGCGACGCCAGGCTTGGAAAGGCCTCGAAAGGGCACATACCAAGGTACGCCTGCTTAGGCACGAAGGCATCTTGGGGCGCTACTCAGCCTCGAGCGCCATGACCGGCCTGAGCGAGCCTAGGCAGGAGAATGATCTGGAAGTGCACATCCCCCCAAGGATGCGCACGCACTGTCCCACGCGGGAGTGCTTCACCGTGGTTCCCCGGACGACGCGACGAACGGGGCGAATAGAGCCGAGATCTGGCTCACACCGGAGCAGATCGTGGCGAAGCAATAGGAGCTGGAGGATATGCTCCTCGCCATCGAAATAGAGCAAGCTCAGCTCGATGCGAACATGGAGCCGTCCACTCGGGCACGGGCCCGAGAGGTGAGCCAGAGGATCGAGACCAACGCCGATGGTTACCCTCTTTTCGACCGGGCGAGCCAGTGCATCGCGGCGGCTACGCTGCTCAGCCGGCAGTTGCCACAGCCGTCCACCCCAGAGGAATGCCGAGTCCAGAACGGGCTGAGGACACTCCTTGAGCGCGCTGCGGTGCGGCAGGCAGCGAGCTCCGGGGGAAGAAGGCGGCAATCCACTGGAAACTCGCGTTCTCCCAGCCCCGTCGACAGGAAGAGGCCGGCCGACGGCTCACGACGGAACGCCCCAAACACGGACGCCGTGAAGGTTCAGGACCGGCTAGGTCCTGATCGGGACGTACGGCACACCATCGAGGCTCGGCGCTGGGACAAGTCGGAGGAGCCGGAAGATCGTGTTCCCCGCATCAGGCACCGTCGGCGCGAGGCGCACGTCGAGACGTAGGAGGAATGGGACTCAAACTCTGACTCCGACTGCCCCAGCCCGGCCGCCTTCTCTCACGAGATTCGTACCGTCACAATGCCCCCGTGGTTCCGTCTCCCCACCAACTTCAGCAAGTACGATGGGGAGACAGACCCTTCGGTCTGGCTGGATGACTTCCGGCTTGCGTGCCGGGTGGGAGGGGCTTTCGATGACAAGGTCATCATACGAAACCTCCCCCTGTACTTGGCAGAGCCAGCCCGCGCATGGCTCGAGCGCTTGCCCAACGGGAAGATCCGAAGCTGGGCAGACCTGAGGAGTATTTTCGTCGGGAACTTCCAGGGCACCTGTGCACGCCCGGGCAAGGTCTGGGACCTCAAAAGGTGCAAGCAGAAGCACGGAGAGACCCTGCGCGATTACATACGCCGGTTCTCTCGACAGTACAACAACCTCCCGGACGCCACTGATGTCGATGCCATCGCTGCGCTGATGGGAGGCACCAAGAGCCGACCCTTGGTCAATAGGATCGGCAGGGAGTGCCCAAAGACGATCAAGGAGGTCCTCGACATGGCCGCTGAGGAAGCGCAGGGAGAGGAAGCCGTGCTGGCGCATTTTCCCAAAGACGGAGGGAAAAAAGAAGCGCGAAGAGACTGCCGACGAGGCAGGACTGTCGGACTATCGTGAGAAGGGGAAGAAGGAAAGGCGGGTCGAGTTCGTCGCTGTCGCAGACCCCAAGCCCTCCCGACCCCAAGGGTGGGTGCCACAAGGTCAGAGACGAGACGACCGACCTTAGGGGCGACGACCCAGCGAGGGCCAGACCCCCGACTACTTCGAGCAATTGCTCGAGGGTCCGTGCCCAAACCACGACCCTTGTTAAGCACAAGTACCGCGAGTGCGGACTCATGAGGAAATTCCTCATGGGTAGGCTAGATAGGGTCAGCCCGACCCCTCAGTCACAAGGTAAGGGGGCGGCGACCGACTCGTTCCCCGAGCCCGACGAGTGCCTCATGATCTTCGGGAGCGGGACGTGTTCGCGGCTCATCCCACCGACCAGGAGTTCATCCGATGGTCTGAGGCCGCGATCACCTTCGACCGATCCGACCACCCAAAGTACATCCCGCATCCAGGGAAGCTCTTTCTGGTCGTGGCCCCGATAATCGTGAGGAAGCGTGTCTCCAAGGTGTTGATGGACGGAGGGAGCGGCCTCAACATCCTGTACGTAAGCACACTGGATGCCTTGGGTGTCCCGAGGTCCCACGTGCGCTCGGAACGGGCTCCATTCTACGGGGTAGTCCCTGGGAAGGAGGCTGTCCTGTTGGGACAGATCACCCTCCCGGTCACCTTCGGAGATCGGGAGAATTTCTGTACCGAGACACTCTGTTTCGAAGTGGTGGACTTCAACGGCTCCTACCATGCTATCCTGGGCAGGCTGTGTTATGCTAAGTTCATGGTCGTCCCAAACTACGTCTACCTCAAGCTCAAGATGCCGGGTCCCAACAGGGTCATTGTGGTGGGAACATCCCCCAAGGTGGCGTACGAATGCGAGAAAGAGAGCTGCGCACTGGCGGCAGCTCTTGTCACGTCTCGTCATCTCGCCAAGGCCAAGGCGGCCGTGGAGGCTTCCAAGGAGCTCGCCGTCTCTCAAGCGGCGGTCGATGCCATGGCGGTCTTAAACTCCGAGGATCGGGAAGCGCACGACGCCAGGGATGACGACGGCCCCGCACGCAAGAGGGCGATGCTCGAGCTGGAGGCCGAGAGGCAGTTCCAGCCGTCGAGCGACACGAAGAAGGTGCTCCTTGATCCCTAGGGCTCCAGGAGCAAGACGGTAATCATCCCCTCCACCCTCACGGAGAAATAGGAAAGCGCGCTCGTCGACTGCCTCCGAGCGAATATCGGCATGTTTGCTTGGGTTCCCGTAGATATGCCAGGAATCCCCCGGGAAGTCGCCGAGCATTCCTTGGACATTCGCAAAGGCGCGAAGCCTGTCCGGTAGCCCACAAGGCGCTGCAACGAGTTCAAGCGGAAGATTATCATCGAAGAAGTAGCCAAGCTGTTAGATGCCGGGTTCATTAGGGAGGTACGCTACCCCGAGTGGTTAGCAAATCCTGTACCCGCCGAGAAAAAGAATGGGAAATGGAGAATGTGTATCGACTACACTAGTCTCAATAAAGCTTGCGAAAAGTTTCCCTATCCCCTCCCTCGCATCGATCAGGTCGTGGATTCTACGGCAGGGTGCGAAGCTCTATGTTTCCTTGACGCCTACTCTGGGTACTACCAGATCGCGCTCAAAGAATCCGACCAATTGGCCACTCCCTTCGTGACCCCTTGCGGTGTATTCTGTTACACCACGATGGCCTTCGGGCTAAAGAACGCTGGTGCAATGTTTCAGCGTTGCATGAACCAGTGCTTACGAGACCTCGTCGGGCGAACCATCGAGGTCTACGTGGATGACATCGTAGTCAAATGCAAGCGAGCTGATGATCTAGTCCAAGACTTGGAAGC
Source organism: Digitaria exilis (assembly GCA_015342445.1). Taxonomy (NCBI): domain Eukaryota; kingdom Viridiplantae; phylum Streptophyta; class Magnoliopsida; order Poales; family Poaceae; genus Digitaria; species Digitaria exilis. Next base: position 2,646,653 of record JACEFO010001669.1, on the reverse strand, counting down.
TACGTTCGATCGCCAGCGGGCGAACCACGTAAAACTCAACCCAAAGAAATGCGTGTTCCGGGTCTCGAAGGGCCTCCTCCTGGGATTCGTTGTCTCCGCCAGGGGTATCGAGGCGAACCCGGAGAAGATTGCAGCCGTCACCAACATGGGGCCGCCAAGGACGTCCAGAAGCTGACAGGTTGCCTCGCCGCGCTAGGGCGGTTCGTAGCGCGCTTGGGTGAGCGGGGGCTTCCTCTCTACTAGCTCTTGAAGAGGGACAGCCGCTTCGAGTGGAGAGCGGAGGCTCAGCGGGCGCTCGACCAGCTCAAGCACATGCTCACCAGGCCACCTGTCCTGGTGCCCCCACGCGAAGGGGAACACCTGCTCCTGTACGTGGCAGCGACCACTCAGGTGGTAAGCGCTGTTCTCGTGGTGGAGCGCGAGGAGGAAGGGCATGCCCTGAAGGTTAAGTACCCGGTCTACTACGTCAGCGAGGTGTTGACCGAGTCGAAGACGCGCTATCTCTACATCCAGAAGATGGTGTACGCCATCCTCATCGCCAAGCGCAAGCTCAGATACTACTTCGACGCCCATCGTATCACCGTCGTCACAGAGCACGCGTTAGGAGAGGTGATCAACAACAGGGAGGCGACGAGGAGAATCGCCAAGTGGTCGCTCGAGCTCATGGGCTACGACATCTCTTACGCGCCAAGGTCAGCAATCAAGTCTCAAGTCCTTGCGGATTTCGTTGCTGAATGGACAGAGACACAGCTCCCTCCGGCCCCGGCTGACCTCGAATACTGGGTCCTTCACTTCGATGGAGCTCAGAATCGAACCGGGTCGAGGGTCGGGGTCGTCTTCATCTCTCCTATGAGGGTGATGATGCGTTACGCCGTACGGCTTCACTTCCCCGCGTCGAACAACATGGCAGAGTACGAAGCTCTGCTCGCCGGGCTGCGGATAGCCAAGGAGCTAGGCATCCACAGGCTGGAGGCTTGCGGCGACTCTTAGCTTGTGGTTGATCAGGTCAATGGCGATGCCAAGTGCTACAATCTGAAGCTGGCGGTCTACAGCGAAGCGGCGCGCAGAGCGCAAGAAAGGTTCAAAGGATTAGGCTTCGTCCACCTCCGGCGGGAGTACAATAAGGCGGCCGATGAGCTAGCCAAGCTCGCATCCTGCCGACAGCCAGTCCCACCAGGCGTGTTCACGGACGACCAGCGCCAGCCGTCAGTGAACTTCAACGATGGAGCACCTTCCTCGGGGCCAGACCCCGAGCAGTCGCTCGGCCTCGAAGGAAGCCCCGACCAAACGAGGGTAGTGGCGGCCATCGTGTCCGACCCTAACAAAGGGCCGGACCTCGACGAAGAGCAGCCTATGGAAGACCCACCTGAGCCAGAGAGGGATTGGCGCACACCCTTCTTAGGCTGGCTCGTTGATGAGGCACTCCCAGCTGGACGAACAGAAGCCAGACGCCTCGTCCGAAGGGCCAAGTCCTACAGGATAATCGAGGGCAACCTGTACCGCCGGGGTCACAACGGTGTTCTTCAGTGTTGTATCCTCAACAAAGAGGGGAGATTGCTGCTGAGGGACATCCATGGTTGGGTGTGCAGCCACCACGCGGCGCCCCGGTCATTGCTAGGGTCGGTCTTCAGGCAAGGATTCTACTGGCCCACAGCCGTCGCAGATGCCGAACGAATCGTGCGAACGTGCGAAGGCTGCCAGTTCTACACCAACAAGATACATTTACCAGCCCAGGCGCTTCAGACCATACTCATAACCTGGCCATTCGCGGTCTGGGGGCTGGACATGGTTGGGCCGCTGCCAAGAGCGCCTGGGGGCTTCACCCACATGTTTATCGCCGTCGACAAGTTCACGAAGTGGACTGAAGCGCGCCCCTTAACGGAGATCACGTCAGAGCAAGCCGTCCGCTTCTTCCGTGACATCCTGTGCCGGTTCGGTGTTCCGAACACCATTATCACCGACAATGGAACTCAGTTCACGGGAAAGAAGTTCACCTGCTTCTGCGACGACTACGGGATCGAGGTGGCATGGGCGGCAGTCGCTCACCCGCGTACAAACGGGAAGGTTGAGCGTGCCAACGGCATGATCCTGCAAGGGCTGAAGCCGCGAATATTCAACCGACTGGTCAAGCGCATTCACAAGCTCGGCGCCAAGTGGGTGGAGGAGCTGTCCTCCGTCCTATGGAGTTTGCGGACGACCCCGACCCGCGGCACGAGTTTCTCCCCGTTCTACATGGTCTACGGGTCTGAGGCAATCCTTCCCACGGATGTAGACTATGGCTCCCCAAGGTTTCAAGCCTTCGATGAGGAAGCCAATGTGACCAACCTTGAGGACGCCGCGGATCAGTTGGAGGAAGCTCGGGAAGTAGCGGTGGCGCACTCGGCCAAGTACCAGCAAGGCTTGAGGCGTTATCACGTGCAACGAGTGCGTGGCCGCGCGTTTCAAGTGGGTGACCTGGTCTTGAGGCTAGCCTAGGATCGCCGCGGCTTCACCAAGCTTTCACCTCCTTGGGAAGGGCCCTACACCGTAGTACGGGTCCTCCGCCCGGGTTCTTATAAGCTGGCAATGCCGGATGGAACCCACATTTCCAATGCCTGGAACATTGAGCAGCTCCGACGCTTCTACCCATGACCACCCACAGAGGGGCACAACGGGTATGAACCCAACCTGCCCGACCCCACGGAGGGGTCGGATTCTCCCTGACAGCATGAGGGGTTCGGCGAGGACCCTCGCAGGGAGAAGGGCCCAAAAGGCCGAAACCGGAGTTGGGCTGGGACCAAGCGCGGTCCAGTTCTTTCCTTTTATGGGAAGACTCCGGTGGCGAATGGTATCCATTCTTAGTACCACATCGTCGGCGGAGGGAGGAGCTGCACAACTTAAAAGCAGTTCGTCCACGGGCGAACCACTCGGCGGTAATGCCCCGGAGGCAGAAGTCGCCGCCCAACCGATGGAGCCCCGTCTCCGGGGGCACTATCGCCGACCGCAAAGCCTCTAAAGCTACAGTAACCGTGAGCCTTTGGCCGTGACGGCGTTCTCATACTAGTCTCAAGATTATGGTGCTGCGTCAACTCCTCGTCGCGTGACAAAAGACCCGACAGGGGGGGACGCGGAAGCCCTCCCCCTGGCCTCCAGCCGGCCAGATAAGTGAACCCTCTACGCTCGTATTTCTTCTAATTTAATTCATTGTCGTTTCTTTTGAGCCTTCTATCTGTTATCCGGCCCTATGATTCTGGGGGACCCCGGCGTTGTTGAAAGGGTAGGCAGGGACATCTGGCGCAACTGCGTTGCGACGGCCTACGCCCCCGCGGCTACGGATCGCACGGTTGCCGAGCCGGACGGCCGACCTTGCCAACGTACCCAAACGAACACAGCCGAGCTAGGGGACCCTTTTTTATATGAATCAGGCCAGGAATGCACAGAAGTATTCCAGCAACGCAGCCCGGACGAAGGAAACTAACTATGTTTTGGACCTACTGGGTCTATCTTTTTGTAGGGGTCAACGGCCGAGCGCTGGGCTGCGCCCAGCCGCGGCGAGGGAGACTTCACGTAGAGGCTTGGAGGCTTGAATATAATTTGGCTAAGGGACCGCTCGGTGTTCAAGATTCCCCAGGAGCGCGAGCCTCGGATCTAAACCCGACAGCCTTGAAATCCTTAAAGATTCAACCTCCCAAAGTCATCTCACAACTGAGTTCAAGGGCTCGGGGGCTCGGTAGAGCCATCGGGTTCACCTTGCCCGCCTCGCACCCAAAGCTCAGGGGCTCGGGGGTTCGGCAGAACCGTCGGGTTTGCCTTGCTGGCCTCACAGCCAAAGTTCAAAGGCTCGAAGGCCCAATCGGTAATCAAGAGTTACCAAGAAACAAAGCTAACCCCGTAAAGGCCATCTCAAGTGGCGCCTCGCAACTAGTTTGCGAAGAAACTGGAAGGCAGACCCCACTCGGGGGCTGGCAGGGGCATAGCCATAAGAAAAACAAACAAAAGCCCACGTGTACGGGGCTAGAAAAGATGACGAAAAAGAAGAAAAGTAAGCTAATTATTACAAATATTCAAAATATAGGAGTCCCGTCGATGCGGAACCCCCTAGAAGTTCGAAGTTTCAGTCCCTCTATGCGAGGGCACAGCAGTAACAGCAAAGATAAAAAGGTATGATTTTAGAGGGCCTGGTCGGGGTCGGCGCCGTCCACCGGGTTGCCCTCCGCGTCGGTCGTAGGCGCCAGGCTGTTGGCGAATTGCTCCACGGGAGCCCTGAGTTCCTCGGCCATGGCGTCCAGGGCCTCCGAGGTGAACTCGTTGGGGAAGCCGGCGGCCATCCTGTCGAAGCGGATCCCGTCGTAGTGGGAGCGCACCAACGTGAAGGCCTCCTGGACGCCGCGCACCAACGACTGCTTGGAGAGGGCTCCGACCCGCACCAGGACAAGGTCGAGCTCCGCTGGGAGACGCGCGGGGTCGCCGCTTAGTGGCACCTCGAGAGCGTCCAGCATCGTGAGGGCCACAGCGCACAGCTCTCCGCAGCACTCCATCGTGAGGGCGGTGGAGATACCCTCGAGCTCCGAGTCCTTCTCCTCCAAGGACTTGTGCGCCATGGACTGGGCGGCCTTTAGGGTCTCGGCCCGCCCGGTGGAGGTCTACGCCTCGGAGCGAAGGTCGGCGACGAGCTGGCTAAGCTCAGCGCAGGCCCCCTCAGCATCCTCCTTGGCGGCCACCGCCTGGTCGCGCTCCGTCTGGGCGTTGGCGCATGCCTGGACCGCTCCAGCTCTCACCTCCCGTAGGGTGTCGAGCTGGGTTTGGAACCCTGGAAGGCCAGCACACGAGATCTTCATCGAGCCAGTTCAGGTATTTGAGGAAAGAGGTGACAAGGAAAGAGGTGACAAGGAAGCGGCTGTGGACGTCGGTGGCGTCGGTGCGGAGGCTGCCCAGCTCGGCGAGCTCCTCCTGGTGCGCCGTGGCCTGGGAGGCCAGCTCGCTCTCCAGCTCCGAGATGCAACGGGCGCTGCCCGCGGCCTCGTCGCGCGCGCTGGCCTCGGTGTCCCTCGACGTGTTGGCGACCCCCCACGCCCGGCGAGCCTGGTTGATCGCCTCCTGCTCGATGCTCCGGGCCCGGGAGAGTGCCAGCAACATCGACTAAAACGATCAACGAACCAAGTTAGGGCCGCGACGAAGTCAGACCTGGAAAGCAATCGTATAACAAAACGAAGACGAGGAGAAGGGGTAGATCGCGTACCCGGCTGGACGGGATCGCCACAGTGCGGAGCGTCAGGGCCACCTGCAGGAGCGTCGTAGGGAAGGTGCCCATCTGCTGAAGGCTCTCCAGCCAGGCGTCGATCTGCACGATGTGCTCGGGATCGACTGCAGGCTCACCTTGGGCAGGCAGGGCGACCCCCTAGTCGCCACCCGACCCCGAAGCTCCCGATGGCGCGGTGGTAGGAGGTGGCGCTAAGACCGACACCAGCATCAGCGCTCATGACGCCGCGAGAGGCCCTGTCTCGGAGCGTGCCTGTGCCTCCGCCTCACCGAAGAGATCCTCCACCGACCATCGGCTTGCCTCCGCGCCCTCTCTAGGGTTCACTGAGAGCGGCTCGGAGGTGATCGGCGTGGCCAGTGGAGCAGAGGGCGCCTCTGCGGGAGCATCCGCCACCACGCCCTCGACGGGCGCCGCAGCAGTCGGAAGGGGCTCCGCGACGCTCGCCGCGGTGCCCGTCCCCGGCTCTCCACTAGTGGCGGCCCCCGCGGGCGCGTCAACATCCATTGCCTCCTCCGCCGACCTCGCGACCTCCCTGGCCACGGGCGATGAGGCCAGCACGTACATGACCCCCGCTCCGGCTGAAGGAGAAGGGGCTGGAAGAGACGGGGGACGACTGCCTGGGCGGACTCCATGCTCCCCAGAGCGGACGAGGAGCCCTCGAGGGCGGGGGGTGGAGCCGAGCCCTCGGCTCTGGCCGGGCTTGGGTCGGCGCGCCAAGCCTCGGCGGCCGCCCTTGGCTTCGAGGAGTCAGGGACGGCCGCGGGCGGGGCGTCTCGACGGAGACGCTTCACCGGGGCCGTGCCAGGACCCGACTCCTGGCCGATCCGGCTGCAAGCACAACGACATTGCCGTAAGACCCTAACGATATGGACAATGAAGGGAAGATACGATAGCAAGGTAATGTAGACGTGCCTACCCGACGTTCCGGGGTGGCGAACCGTCAGCCGCACCGGCTTAGAGGAGGAGGTTGAACGCGCACGCGACGCCCCCGCCGGCGGGACGCCCGGAGGAGGGGAGGGAAGCTCGTCCACATTGATGGGCGTGGACTGCAGCCCGCCGTGCGCCAAGGGGTCCACCACGGTGTAGTCCTCCAGCATAGGGGAAGAACCTCTGGGGTTCTCCTTCCCGTCGCACAAAGAGGCCAGGTCTGACCCGACCTCCTCTCCCTGGCGCTCCTTGCGCTCCCTCTCGCGCCTCCACTCTTCGTGGTTAAGGCGCTTCTTGGTCTCCTCCCTCTTGCGCTTCCGGGCGGCCTTCCCGGCCTCCCGGTTCCTCCGCCGAGCCTCATCGTGGGCGGGAAGCTCCTCCAGTAAGATCCCCCTCGAGGCACGCAGACCCCCAGGGGCCTCGCGGGACTGCAGGTCGGGGACAACATGTTGACTCACGAAAAAGAGAACAGAAAAAGACCAAGACAAAAAACGAGATATGGTGGGCATAAGCGACTTACGAGGTCCACAGCCCCAGGACCCGGGAGCATCGGTGGCTTACTCGGGGTGGGGTTCACCATGGAGGCGGCCCGCTGGGAGTCGACGAGCTCTGCCAGCCGAGCCCGTATCTCGTCCTTCGAAGGGACGACGCACGACACGAGGCTGGCATGTAGTTTCGCCTCGGAGGTCGTGGGGAGCATCTCGAAGAGGCGCAGGGGTCGGGCCATGAGCGGGGCAACGCGGCGCTAGTGGATGGCCTCCGTGATGCCAATGCCGGTGAGGCCGCATGACCGGAGCTTGGCGAGGCAGCCGAGATGCGGCGCCAACTTCTTGCGGTCGGAGGCCTCGGGGCCGTACTGCCAGTGTGCCGGATCCTTGGCCGGCGGCGAGCTTGCGGGGTCGAACGGAGGAAGGGCGGCCTCCGCGTGGTTCTTCAGGTAGAACCAACCCTTGTTCCAATCTTTGTTGGAACCCCGCAGCTCCGAGCGCGGGAACATGTCCACGCGGGACTGCTTCGCCTGCAGCGAGCAGTATCCCCACGGGGTCAGGACGCCGTGCACGCGGACGAGCGCCGCCTTGAAGAAAAGAAGGAAGAGATTGAAATCTGGGTCGATGCCCAGATAGCCCTCGCACAGGGCCACGAAGTTGGCCATCTGCAGGACCCCGTTCGGGGCGAGGGCGTGGAGCTCCACCCCGAAGTGGTAGAGCACCTCGCGGACGAAGCGGTGAGCCAGCATGGCGAAACCACGGATGTGGTATGCCATGAAGCTCACCACGTACCCCACCGGCGGTGACGGGGTCTTGTCGGAGGGGTGTGGCGAGATCCACTCCTCCTGAGCGGTTCGCGGGCAGAGAAGCCCTCGAGATACGAGCGACTCGAGGGCGGACACAGTCGTGGTCGAACGCGCCCATGGACGAAGTTGCGCCGAGGAAGAGGAACCCCTTGTGGCCATCTCGACAGTGGTGGACTTGGACGGAGGTGAGGATTGTAGATTAGATCGACAAAGACGACGAAGGGCGATCGGGAGCAAAGAGAAGAAAGCTGCGATGGAAGGCGAAAAGCGTACCCCGTTACGCCGGAGTCCCCGTATATATAGGGGCGGCAGGGTGGCAGGCGGCCACACCAAGGAGGCGCACGACCGAGCGCTCTCAGCCCTCGGTTCAGATCCAACGGCTTAAGGCGCGCCCGACGTGCGCGCGTGGCACGAGGCGGTGGAATAGGGCATTAACTGCCCTCCACGCCCGCACGCCTTGTCGGGCCCACCACGACCGCGAGGTCGAGTCCGGAGCCTGACTGCCGCGTCGTGTCACACTCGATGGGCGGGTCTGTTCCCGTCGACAGCTGGACAGGCCGCCACGATTCATGGGCCCAGCTGGATCTCCGCGGTCTGCACGTTCTTGGCCCCGCGCTGTAGGACTCGGGTTGACGCTTCGTGAAGAGGGTCGTGACCCCCGTGACGTGTTGGACGCCAGGCATTGCCGTCGAGGCGCTGCCCTGGTCGCGCCCCCGAAATTTCGGAAGTTGCCAAGAGTTTGCGGGAAAATGGAAAGAAAGAAGGGCCTCCCCACGGAATCCAACTCCCCTAAAAGAACGGGCATGACCTCGCACACGAGTCCTTGACTCCTCTGCAAGGTCGGAGGCTACTGTGGGGGTCATGGATTAGGAGGCCCACTGTCAGGGCGCCTGCGAACGGCGCGCTAACGGAGGAAGACCCTGGCAACGTGAGTTACGACCGGTCAGAAGGTTCCGTCTCGCCCGACCTACCTAGGATCCAAGAAGCGTGGGGATATAAGCCTCTGCTTCGTCCGACCTTGGCCCACTCCTGACGACCCGTGGGTTGAAGGGGTCGGACGCGTCCGTCTCGCCCGACCCCCGACCCCTCGGGTCGGAAGGACGGACCCCCTCGAGGGGTCCCGCCCGTTGATAAACACGCACAGTGGAAAAGGGGGGGGTCCCGAAGACCCTCCCCAAATCTCTGACTTGTGAAGGAGAAGACGTGCGGCTTATGCTTTCTCCCGACCGACACCCGACATCACCTGCCCGCCTGCCAACTGCAAAAGCGGATCTGCAGCCATGCGCAAGGGAAAAGGTAGCTGCATGCGCGCGGCTGCGCTAGCGGCCAAGAAGGAAGCTACCGCGAAGCTGCCGGTGGGAAGGAGAAGGACACACGGCGATCCAGGAAGGGGTCGCCAAGACGCACGACAGCGGGCAACCGTCGGGGCATTCGGCCTTCGGGGGTAGATAGGTAAAACAACGTTGTAAATCTGTCCTCCTCTTGAGCTATAAAAGAGGAGGGCGTCCCTGCGAGAGGGAGGATTCCAATTCCTGGACTCTCGATCTCTAGAGCACGTAGTCCCCTACATGCACATTTTCACGCACAAGGCTTCAACCGTCCTTCGTTGTAATCCGCCGCCAAGAGAGCATACGATCAGGAGCTCGTTGCACTGGACGTAGGGATCACTCCCGAACCAGTATAAATCCTCTGTCTTGCGTCTCCTGAACCATTCTCCACCGAGACGTGCGTGTTCTGTGATCGACACTCGCCGGCGTGAGGTATCCCGTGTGCCATCCGCCGACAGTAGTGATGGTAGCGCACGGCACGTAGTCGTCGAGTTCGCCTTAGAGCAAGTTTAATGGTTACGGCAGCGGCCGCTGTAAGCCATGATTACAGCCATGATCAAGTAGCATATTTTAACGATGGGTCCTGCAACGTTTAAGGTAGCATATATTCTTCAGCGAATAAGAAACGCGCGCTGGCCGGTGCGTCTACGCCGGCGTCGAGCGAGCGCGTCGTGGAACGTCCGTGCACGTTCTCTCTCCAGCTCCACGTCGGACTCCGCCACCTTACCGCCTCCCATTAAAACTTGGCTCTTACCGGTTGCTACCGACCGAAATATATGGCAAACCCGTGTGGCCGGGCGCGCCGTGATTGACGAAGTGAATGGACAGCCTGTTTCTCGAGCTCAGTGCTATCCGGTTCCTATAGTTATATTAGCTGTCCCGCTTATTCTCAAAGTCTCCTTCATTTGGCCGTCTGGACATGACGCAGTCAACGACGGCAAGATGGAGTCGAACTCAAGCCGATGGATGTTGTTCGATTCTGTTTTTGTGTGATCGATCAGTTACAGACGTCAGAGTTGCAGATTGTCTAACAGCTGCTTGGGACGAACGCATCTGCATGCTACGACACTGCTTCCTCCCTAAATTTGATCACTCTTATTATTCAAAAGGTTATGTAAAATATTATAATTTTTTGTTTTATTAATAAAAATCCTTCATGAGTGACTTAAATTTAACGATATTCATATAAATTTTAATTTTTAAATAAGATGAGTGGTCAAAAAAACTCAAATGAACTATAGTTTGAAACGGAGGAAATACATATCTTGGTCAGCCATGAACGGAAGAGAATGAGTGGTTCATTTGAAGCTGTAGGTTTCAGTCAAATACTGGTTGAGAATTCTCTGCATCTAAGAACTCATATTCATACTTGCTTCTCCAATTAATGCAAAATACGCAAGAAGCTGAGCAGATCTTAAGTTTACTCGAATATATATACTCGCAAAAAAAAAGGTTTGCTCCACCGATTTTCATATTTTAGTAACATGTCGAACCGATATGATGCACATGATTACTGGTGAAGTGCCGAGGCTAAGAGTAAACTGAAACAGCTCATGAAGTTGCAACTAGGTGGCAACTCTCGCATTCGTGTAGTGCGCTGCACTTGAGATGCCGCCTGCCATGCATGCAAGGTCAAAGCATACACGCCATTATTCACACTTCCCGCGTCGTTATCGTGTTTCAACTCAATTCACATGTAACACAGTCAAGGGCTCAAGGCTAGCTACATACCAGTCGTTTTCTTTACAAGATAAAGTCTGCATTTTTCTAAACTAAACGAGTGAGCAAGTGGCACCTTGGGCTATATAGCTGGGCAAGGCATCCGACTCTATAAATAACCAAGAAGCCTTCACTTCGTACTCACCTCATCCTCCTAGTTCACTAAGCTTGGTAGTTCACAAAGGGCTAGAACCAAGTTCGTGGCATTTAGCTTCATTGTCCTCCTTAGCATCGGACTATCCAATGCTGCAAGGGTTTCTCGATATGTGAGTGCCGGGGGAGGAGGTGGTGGTGGCGGTGGAGGTGGTGGGTCAGGGGATGTCTCGGGATCCGGATCTGGATCGGGATCGGGATCTGGCTCCGGGTATGGCCAGGCAAGTGGTTCTTCCGGTGGAGCATATGCTAGTGGAGGCGGTGGGGGTGGAGGTGGTGGAGGGGGACAAAATGGTGGATCTGGATATGGTTCGGGCTCTGGTTTTGGATATGGTTAGGCTGGTGGGTCTGGTTCTAATGGTGGAGCATATGCTCAGGGAGGTGGCCAAGGTGGAGGTGGAGGGGGTGGGCAAAATGGCGGTGGGTCAGGTTATGGCTCCGGTTCCGGTTCTGGGTACGGTCAGGCAGGTGGGTATGGACCCTACGGTGGAGGGTATGCCCAGGGTGGTGGTCAAGGTGGAGGTGGTGGTGGTGGGCAAAACGGCGGCTCAGGAAGTGGATCCGGTTCTGGCTCTGGATATGGTCAAGTTGATGGATATGATTCGTATGGTGGTGGCAATGCTCAGGTAGGAGGGCAAGGCGGCGGCGACGGTGGTGGGGGTGGACAATATGGTGGTTCTGGACAAGGTTCTGGTTCCGGTTCTGGTTATGGTCAGGCTGGTGGATATGGACCTTATGGTGGTGGATATGCTCAGGCCGGTGGACAAGGTGGTGGCAATGGAGGTGGGCAAAGTGGTCCAGGTGGCAGTGGATATGGGAATGGCTCTGGAAATGGTACTGGGTCTGCCGGTAGTGGTGGTGGATACCCATAAACTTGAATAGCAGAAACGCAATTATGAGGTCAACATGCTTACTAGTAATATTGTTCATGTTTACATGTTATGTGTACTTGCGCAAGGAATAAATTGCCGTCCATGGCTTCTGTAATAAAATACTTGTGTGGTTGTGTATATGTTGATCATCTTCTGTGTTCATTGCTGTCTCTTATGAGGTTGGTTTCCATATGATACGTTGCCCTATTATGAGTGTGGATGTGAATGTTGGTAGTGATTCTATACATTTATGTTTTTTTTTGTGACACATACAAGTGCATTTTTCTATCCAATTGTGCATATTGCTAACTGGTGTTTTTTTTTCATCCCAGCAAGCTAGCTACTGTGTCATGAAAGAGGTGAAGGCAATTAAATTAAAAGATAGTTAAATAAAAAGTACTTCTCATCATGTTAATTTTATAGCGATCAAAATACATGCCTAATTTCCTGCTGGTGGACCTAGTAGCCTTCGCGGGTGTTTAGTTTTCCCAATTTTGCACTATCCATCAAACTTTCATTTCATTGAGAACCGTGTCTTCCTGAGACCCTGACAAAACATACTTCTTAATAAAGTTTGCTATAGTATATTTCTCTGACTTTGCAAAATAGGGCCAGGACACAGCAGCTGCACTGTGCTGTGCTTTGCTTTGCTATATGTATCTGGAGTATGACACGCGGGATGCCCGTACGCCATCGATTACGTGGTGCAGGAATGCAGTGCATGTGCATGCATATCTCTCTCCTTCGAAGCTAAAGGACCTACTGATATAATATATTAATCTCTACCGTGTTGTCTGTTGATGACTTAACAAATATCTACATTATCAATAATCCTGCTTTTCTTTTTCTGCACGGTTAATGTATAAGGTAGGCAGGTCCCATGGTAGCCGCTGCATGCGCTGATGGCCGGATAAACCACACCCATGGCCGCGGCGCCGCAGTATACGTGAGTATGTGACAACTGACAAGTAGTGAGCATGTGTCTACGTGGCAGAATGTGTAGTATAGTATTTTGGACAGCTAGAAACTTTCTCCTCCGTGGCGCCGTGGCGGTGGAGGCTTGGAGCACATTTGTGCCATTTGGAGGCTTGGAGGACATCCGTGGTGCCGTGGCGGTGGTTGCGTGCGTGCATGCATGCGCAGCTGTCCCGCTTATCCTGAAAGTCAACGTTCTTCATTTTGGTCTTGGTCCCGCGCTGTGGCCTCGCCCATGGACTGATATATGTCAGTCGTTTTGAGATCAAGCTGCCACGCTACTATCGCACACACATTGTCAACGACGCCTGGACGACCTCAAGCTGGAGTCAAACTGATGGGTAAGCACAATAATGTGCATCTGAACAGTGGAATTTGACATCGCGTAACGTACGTTGCCTAACAGCTTAAAAATGCATTTGCATGGTATACACCGTAGTATTACTAGTACTTATGTCCGTCAGCAAGATCCCCCGGCAATTAACTTGCTCACTCAGATATATACTAAGCACGGCACAACGAATATACTAATAATCCCGGTTGTAAACATACTTGCCAAAAGGAAAATGTCCTTTCCACCTCCCTGAAGTATGAGCCGAGTTTGCGTTTACTCCTTGACCATAAAACCGGATATTTTAACTCCCTGAATTACAAAAACCAGTCATATATCCTCTCTGACACCAATCCACCCTGGTTTTATCCTACATGGCGCCAAGTCATCCCGGTTTCGTCCTACATGGCGCTATTTCGTCAGGTTGACTTGTCTATCGGCTCACCTAGGTGGCGCGAGACCCACCTGTCGGCCCCTATCTCACGCTCTTTCATGTGCTTCTCTCGCCGTCCCTCTTCCCCGACTCCGCCGCCGCCGAGGACGGCCCCTCGCGTTGCCGCGCTCGCGCCCAAGGACTCATGCGCCGACACGCTCAACCTCTCTAGCCCCTTTCCCGCAGACGCGCTCGCCAAGCTCTCCTCCCTCACCTCCCTGTCCCTTGTCACCGCGCTCCCGACGCTCCGTTTCCTCCCTGTCGCCGGCGCACTCCCCTCCACGTTCGCACCAGAGCTCCTCACCATCGACCTCAGCAAGAACACGTTCTCGGGACGGATGGCGTCGTCGTTGCTCCAACTGGGCTCCGCACGCTCGTGCTCTCCATCCAGAGAGATCGATTCCCCATCCAGGTCGTTGATTTTGAGCATCCATCAAAGAAGAAGTGAGCTATCTGTTGGATCCCAACTGGATTTCAAAAAGAAAAATCATCTGTGGCAGTGCGATCGAGATTTGAAGAGAAATTGGGTTGGCCTTTCACTTTTGATTCATTCAATTTTGGAGCTATTGTGTGCATCGGCGAGGTGGAAAGATGCATCGAGGAGGGAGAGCGTGGCCCGGGCCACGAGGAGGACAAGGAGGTTGCCGAGCACTGCGTTGAGCGCGTCGACCCCGCTCTGGATGGCGAAGCACACGACGGCAACCCCGCTCTGGACAGCGAAGAAGGTGCCAATGGCGCTCAGGTCCATGAGGTAGTCGCAGACCGTGTCGGGGCGGTTGGCCGTGTCGTAGCACGCCTTGTACGCGGCCACGCGCATCCCCGGCGAGCCACAGGTGGTCGTGCCTTCCCCGTGGCCCAAGACGCCGGCACCAGACTCACCTTCACCGGCTCAGGCTCGGCGGCTACCTCCTCCACTTCCCGTGCCTCCCAGCGCCGCCGTCAGGGCCATCACCGCTGGCCTCCGCTCGTCGTCGTGGCCCCGCCTGCACACGTCGTCTCCGGTGGAGGTGAGGTGGGTAACGGGTCCCCCACCCTTTGTTCTCTCTTTTCCCCTCCCCTCCTGGTCATCGTCATGCCCGAGGGCGTCGGCGAGCCCCCACCGACGCGGCGCCGCACCCAGCCTCGCCCTCCTCTGTTTTCCTTCTAGTGAAATGACATGTAGGTTCCGCGCCACATGGTCGCCAGACATACACATCACCATGGTGACATGGCACCACGTAGGCGAAAACCGGGGTGGAATTGGGTCGAGGAGCTAACGTGCTTGGTTTCGATAGCTCGAGGAGGTAAAACATCCGGTTTTATGGTCTAAGGAGCAAGCTTAACCTCGACCTAGTATCCAGAGAGGTGAAATTGACTTTTTCCTTGCCAAAATGCCAGCACATCAGCACGACACGAAGCATGCAATTGCAACTTTGCAAGGCAAGCGGTCAGCGCTGATAGGTTTTCAGAAACCTTTCGTAAAAAGCTAAATTCTGATTGCCATGATGTGCTAGCTCGCTCAGAGCCTTAGACCGACGCTCCGAGTCAGTATTAAAGCAAAGGCCGCAACACGGTTTATTGTATCTGAACGACTGAAGTTCCTGCATTTCCTGGTACTAGCAAATGGCAGCTCTCGCTTTTCCCTGCTGTCGTTATCGAGCTATACACTTGCTAACATGCATGCAAATATGTAATGCTTGGGAATTGGGACGGGGAGTACCACGTACGTGGTATGCCTAGCTACTCGCCGCATTATGAACAAGATCGTCTCTTCACACACGTACAAATTCCAGCCAACCCAGGAAAAAGAGTGACATTGTGAACAGGTCAGACAGATGGATATAATGCGTGCCTGCTCTGTGGACTGTACGCCACAACACCAGTCGGCAGTCGGTAGTCGCCACTCGCCGGCGGTGTGTGTGACGAAGTGTGGCTTCCGACGCCGCCTTCGCCGGGAGAGAGGTCCCCTCGTCAACTAATTCAACAGTCAAATACTGCCTGCTGCCGGGGGAACTCTGCGTCCAACGTGCATGTGAACTCACCCGTATTTTGATTATATATTCCTGTCCGGTTATCAGCTGCCACTGGTAAACTGGAAAACGGAAATATAGGTTTATCGAAACGGACAAACATAAGTTTGATTCGATCTATCTTGTGTCGCAATTCACAGACTGCGGTCTGAGGACCCGAGGTGGTCACCCTGAGGAGTGATTGACAACCCACCCTATGATGATGAGTGATTGACAACCGTCGTGTGTGATGTACTCTTGGCTTTGATGTGCAGGTGTAGGTGCGACGTGGCGGTCGACGGTCCGTGATGAAGGTCAGGCGCGAAAGGTCACGCCGATCAGGGGCAGAGCTGCAGTCATCCACCGGGGTCTGGCGACCCCGATGATTTTTGACAAAATGCCTTTGAATCACTGTAGCTTATGTGAAATGATCCCATTGAAAAAGAGGATTATTATGCGCCGACCCCGGTGCCTAAACTTTTTGGCTTCGCCCGCCGATGGACCGCGGTGAAGGGTGACACGAGTAGGCTTGGGCTGAGGGACCCGAAGATACCGGGCGGGGTCACGGGCGGCTCACATGGTGCACGGACGAGCAAGAGTACATGGTGAAGATAGCGTCGGTCAAGTCAAGAAGGATGGCGATAACGAGCGTCGAGTAGGCTTGCCGTTGCGGCGGAGGCGTGAAAGAGCTCGAAGGCGTCGTGGCACTTGGCGGAGGCCGGATGTTGTAACACGGATTTTCTGGTATTACTAACAGTGAAAAGATTACAATTGTCTTTTTTGGTCTCTCAAAAAAACATCCCTCGTACAGTTACTGTTGACCTGCTATTTATAGGGGTCAACCTCGTATGTTTACAAGACCGTTACTTCCCGCCAAAAATCTTATAAACTATCTTAGCTTTCAAATGACCGTTGCTTCCCGCCAATCTCCGCCTTAGCCTCGCAACCGGAGACGGATTCGTCTTGGCAGTTCCTCGTCTTGTGACCAACCTTGTGCTATTGTCTTCTTCGTCTTGACCTCTTCAGTCCTGCCCGAAACTCTAACCTCTTCGAATTAGATTCGCGCTCGTCATCTTCGTCTTGACCTCTTCAGTCTTGCCTGCGACTCTAACCTCTTCGAATTAGTTTCACACTTGTCTTCTTCGTCTTGACCTCTTCAGTCTCGCCTGCGAAAATAGAAAATATGATTCCAAAGGGGCGTCTCCCCAACAGTAGCCCCTTCGTCCTTGGATTCGAGTTCATTGCTTTTCGACCCTCGAACTCCTGGGACGAAACCCAAAAGGCGTCCCCTTGGAAAAATTTGGCGGTTACTTTGGCGCCCTTTCACCTCCCAAACGGCGCGGTCTTCAAAACTTACCGTGCCTATAAATAGTAGAGGTTACCCCCCTAGGAATTACCTTCGCTTTCATCTCTGACTTCGTGCTACTGTCTTCACTTGGCTCTTATTGTTGCTGCCTGTCGAGATTCTTCAAGTGCTTCGTGATCAAAAGAGGTTAGTTTTGAAAAATCTTTGTCCTCGTTTCTTGTTTTGTTATGTTTTTAATTGTTTTTTGTTATTAGTTTCGGAAATGGCTCGTGTCAAGTCTACTGCGATTCCGACCTCTGATGCGGAGAGAGAGGACAGTCCTCTGGCCTCCAACCTGGAAAGCGAGGATTTGGACGGGGTCGAGGCCAATGTTAATGAGCTAGTTGGGGAATCGGCTCCCAAAACCCTTCATTTCGGTCGGTCCTCTGTTACCGCTAGCATGATTTCGTCCTATGAACAGAATGGATTTTTCCCTGCTGGTGTTGGTCGTGCTCCGGGGCGCGAGACTACCCCTGATCCTCAGTTTGGAGAGGCTGTCGTTTTTACTGAGTTCTTTACTGCTGGTCTTCGATTTCCTTGTGATCCTATGCTACCTCAGATTTTTGACCGATTCAACGTCAAACTTCATCAGCTAACACCGAATTCTTTTGTTCAACTATCGAAATTTTTCTGGGGAGTGAAGACATTTGGTGGTGAGATTGACGTTGATACCTTCGGTTGTTCTCCATCTTCAGAAAAGGTCAATCTTTTTGGAAGAAGGCGGCGAAGAGCATATTGGACAGTTTGGTGTTGCTACTTTTACTTCGCGTCGTCGAAGTGCAGCCCTGAAGATTGCCAAGGTTGACTTCTCCTACGCTCAACGAAACCGTTGGGATGTGAACTGGCCAAAATCCTGGTTTTATGTTAAGGTTGGTTTCGCTGCACCGAATTCTAGTGATGTGCATTATCCTTTTGCTGGCCCCCTTGGTGATATAGAACTGTCTACTGTGATTGATTTCGATAAGAAATCTGAGTCTTTTAAGAAAAACAGCCCCTGCTTTCATCATGCTACCCGACGACTCACGGGCCGTGACGTAGTTGAGGAATTTTTGGCTACCGAAATCTGGCCCTTGGGAACCGACTGGAAACCTTTTAGAATTGAGCAGAGACAGATACCTGGTTTCGATTTACCTACCACCTTTGCTGTTTTTGGACTCACGAAACCTGACGGTGTTAGTGATGTTGACCTTGTTTCAAGTGTTGAATGGGCCACGAGGTCTTTGGTTGGTCCTTTTACTGAAAAGGAGAAGAAATCAATGATCGACTTCTTCAAAAAAACGAGTCGCTTGAATCGCCCGTGGATGGAAATGTGCGTCCAGTACGGGGACAGGGTGAAACCTTCTAAGCCCCAAAAACGTATGAAACCTGCTGGTAATGTTGGATCCGAACAAGCTGGAGTGACTCGAAGGTATAAGAAAACTTCATCGAAAATTTTGGTATCTTCGAGTCAAGATGCTCCTCAAGCGAAAACAAAACAGCTTGAAGCTCATAAGAGAAAGACTGTTGATCTGCAACAGTCTAGTTCTGCGTCGAACAAGAAACCTCGCTTGTCTCGTAAGATGGATCCTTCGCTGTTGGACAGCCCTGTGGCCGAGGCTGAGAAGGAGGAAAAGGCTATCGATGCGGCATGTGGGCTTTTAGAGATTGCTGGCGTTGCAGGCGATGACCTCGGCTCAGCGGGATTCATGAAGGATTTGGCAGGCACTTCTGCTGCTTCAAGAGAAGGTTTGTTTGTTCCTTATATGAAATGCCCTGGTGCTAGAATGAGCCTTGCTGGCTCGATTTCGAGTGTGGTTTCGAAATCTCCAAGAGAATTTGATCCGAACTTTCTTGAGCTCTTAGAGCATAACTTCGGCTTGTATTCTACAGAACCAGCCGTCGAGGAAATGAATATCAAGGAGGATAAAGCAGCCAAAGCCGAACACAAGGTCAGTAATTTTTGTTGTACTGTATTTGATCGCTAAATTTCTTTCATTGTTTACTTACTTTGCTTACTATTTTTAGGTTGAGGTTGTTGATGCCAAGTGTAAAAAGATCCCTGAAGAAACAACTGCGAATCGCCCTCAAAACTTGGCTTCTTCTTCTTTTGTTGAACTTGGTGGGGGTAGTGATGAGATGCTAGGTGAGAAAAAATTCTGGCACCACTTCCTGTTTAGTTTCGTCTTTGATCCTTATATTTTGTCTTCGTTGTTATAGATTTTAAAGCATCATTGGAGAACCTTGATATTGAAGAGCTATCCCGTTTGAACGTCTCCACAGCCCACAAGGTTCGTGCTTATTTCTATCGCTTTATCTCTGTCCCTTCCTTTCTTTATATTTATCTCACATTTTTGTTTTCGATGTATTTTCTTAGGTTAAGCTAATCAATGCGGTCTGTGCCTCAAAGTCTAAAACTGTGGCTGACCGGCTTCGTTTCTTGGAGGGGGAGAAAGAGAGGCTTCGGGAAGTTAACGATAAACTTCGTAAAGATTTGACTAAGATCGAGGACACATGGGACACCACCGATAGAAAATATAAAGCCTTGCAAAAGGACTTTGACCAGAACCTAGTTGTGATCGATAATCTTCGAGAAGCCGTGGTTCGCGAGTCCGATGCTACTAAAGAGGCCAAAGCCTAAGTAACCTCCCTCGAGCTTAGGTTAAAGGAAGCTGAAGAATCTCTAGCCTCTTCCAAGGTTCTTGATGCTGAGAGGGTGAACCAGATCTTTGATTCGTATTCTAACTCGCTCAAGCAATTTGGAGCCACTCCTTATGCTCTTCCAGTGGACTTGACCGTTGATAATTTCTTATCTTGGATTGAAGAGGAATTTTCTGGTCTCGGGGATGTATTTTCAATTGCTGGCGACAACTTTGCTCTTACCTGTACCGATGGCCTCGGCAGATTTCTCGAGAAAGAGGATAAGGAACTGCTTCTTTGGGTTGCCGGTCCCGGATTTCGTTTTTCTGACTTCGGAGATCTGTCCTCATCTTGGTCCAAAGAAGTCAAAACTATGAAACGTCATTTCTTGCATGACTTCTGGAATATCTACGGGCGAGATATGGCTAAGGATTCCTCTTCGAAAGTAAGAAACTTTTCTGTATAACTTTACTTCTTCTTTTTTTTTATTGTTGTCAAAAATGCTAACTCTTTTGCTTCGTTCCTTTACCAGGAAGAAACTGAGGGCACAAATGTTGAAGAAGAAAATGAGGAAGAAGGCGAAGAGGAAGAAGATGATGCCCTGGATTCGTCTCCTGATGATGACGAAGCTAAATCTTCCCAAGAGGAAGGAGAAATCTAGTTGCTAGTAGAAATTAATTTATGTAAAAAACTTATTCCAAGTGATGTTTGTGGATTCGAGAGCGACTTGAACGCTGAAATTGCTCAATATTTTGTTTATATTAGCCTTGTAATTATCTTCGATCTTTATTTCGTTTCGAAGTGCATGCGTTGGACTCGTAGAGATTCTTTTCCATTAAAATTTTTTGTACATTGTTCTCTTTCTATAAGATCATGACATTTAGTTTCGTTTTTGCTATGGAAAACGCTTAAATATTCTTTGGCTTCTTGTTGGGCTCTCGTGCCTGTCGATTCCCTTGTTATCTCGAGGGTGCCTTGAAGCAGATGCGCTCTTCTCTAGGATTCCACTACTTGAGAAGACGTTGCTGCACGAAGTATCTATGGGCCCTGTGCTATTGATGGTCCTTAGCCTGGACAGATCATGCCGTCGAGCGTTCCTGTGACTCCTGCTGCCTCTCATTTCTAGAGAAAGTTTTCTTTTTCATTTGCTTTGCTTTCCCTCTTGCTGAGGCTTGACTTCCCCTTCTCTTTTATAGTGGTCTTTCGACCCATGAGGAGATTATGATTTCACCTAACTTCGCGTCCTTTTGAAAGTACAGTTAGGTGATTCGTTTTAGTCTGTTTGTTGCTTGGTAAAAACTTGTTTTTGAATAAATGCAAATGGAGGCTTCTCTTTTTTGCCTTTGAAAAAGGCGTCCCCTCCCTCGATAGCCCCTTTGCGTTTATTCATCGCTTCTTATTTCGAGCAACGGATCTGAAAGATTACGTTCTCTTGTTTCACTTTCGAAATAGGGCAACTCTGTTGCTTTTTTCGTTTCCCTTATTTGATCTAGACTGCAGGTTTTCTTGCTTGAGATTTTTGCGAGGTTGTGTTTCTAACCTCGACCTCGGGCAATTTTGTTCGAGATCTTTTGGCGAGGTTATATTTCTGACCTCGACCTTGGGCTATTTTGCTCAAGGCCTCTTTTTTGCAAGGTTATATTTCCAACCTCGGCCTCGAGCTATTTTGATCGAGGTCTTTTTTGCGAGGTTATACTTCCAACCTCGGCCTCGGGCTATTTTGCTCGAGGTCTTCTTTTTTTGCGAGGTTATATTTCCAACCTCGGCCTCGGGCTATTTTGCTCGAGGTCTTCTTTTTGCGAGGTTATATTTCGAACCTCGATGTATTTTTTGCTCAAGTGCTTTTAGGGAAATCTCCTTTATTGATTTTTTGGAGAAATTTACATAGGTTCGCCTCGTTAAAAACCTCACCTCCAGTTTCCTGGAGCCCCTTTTGTGAGAAAAAGAGTACGACCTTTTGCGATGAAAGAAAAAGAGAAGAGAGGTGCTTCGCATTTGTGCTTATAGCTCCGCACATTTACGAAGTTGACCTTTACAAAAAGAACTAAAACTTGGAGAAAATTGTACACCTTTGCTTGTTCCGATTCTAGTTATAGTATTTGTGTAGTTGCTCTACGTTCCATGAGTGAGGTAACTCCTCTCCGTTTTCAGTGGAAAGATGATAAGACCCTGGCCTCGAGCTTTTTGTGACAATGTATGGTCCTTCCCATTTTTCCTCGAATTTGGATAATTATGCTTCCTTTTGATTACCAGGTCCCCAACTCTGATCTCTCTTATCTTCGCTTTTGGGTCGCGCCACTTTCGTGTTTGCCTTTGGTATGACTCGAGGTTATGTGAGGCAACGAGCCGATCGACTTCGATTAAGTCTTTTTCCACCATTTCTTTTTCACCTTCCTCGCTACTAAATGTTACTCTTAGAGTTTTGGCCTTGATTTCTTCTAGGACCACCGCTTCGGTTCCGTATAGCAGTCTGAATGGGGTGAACTTGGTAGCTCTGGATTCTGTAGTGTTGTGTGACCATACTGCGATTGGTAAATCGTCAATCCATTTTCCCTTTTTGTGATCGAAGAGCATCTTCCTTATAGTTGAAAAAATGATGCCGTTGGCTCTTTCGACTGCACCGTTTGACTGCGGATGATATACGGATGCGTACTTTACTTTGGTTCCCATTGTTATGCAGAAATCTCTGAATGACTCGCTGTCGAATTGCTTTCCGTTGTCTACTGTTATTTCTTTTGGTACGCCGAATCTGCAGATGATGTTATGCCAGAAGAACTTTTGTACTGTGTGCGAAGTTATTGATGCTAGGGCTTTTGCTTTGATCCACTTCGTGAAATATTCCACAGCGACTACTGCGAATCTGCAGTTTCCTTGAGCTGTTGGGAGAGGCCCTACTAGGTCTATTCCCCATCTTTGCAATGGCCAAGAAGGTGTAATGAGCTGCAACAATGAACATGGAATCTTTTGGTTGCTTGCGTTCTTTTGGCATGCTTCGCATTTCTTTGCTACTTCGTCTGCATCTTTTATCATTGTCGGCCAGAACATTCCCTGCCTGACTGCTTTTGCTGCGAGGGCTCTTGGACCAATGTGTGTTCCGCATATCCCTTCGTGTATACTTCTTAGTATTTCCGTTCCTTGTTCTTTTGCAATGCATTTTAGCCATGGTGCTGATATCCCCTTCTTATATAGCTCACCTTGTATCATCTGATATCCTTTTGCTCTTGCTGGTATTCTTTTAGCCTCACTTGCAGAACAGGGTGTGAAATTGTCTTGTAGGTATGCCATGATTGGTGCTCTCCAATCTTCCCAGCAGATGTGCGCAAGATACTGCTTTCTGATTGAGGGGACGGTTATGACCTCGTAAATAACGTCTTCGGGTAGCTCTTCCTTCTTTGCTGCTTTCTTGGCTAAATCATCAGCTTCGTTGTTGTCGTTTCTGTGGATGTGCTCTACAGTGAATCCTTTGAAGTGTTTCTCCATTTCCCTGACCTCTTCGAGGTAATTGATTAGCTCTGGTTTTCTAGCTTCGCTGTCCTTTTCAATATGATCCCTTGCTATTTTCGAGTCTGTCTTCACAATGAAGCTTTGTTTTCCTAGCGATTTCATTTTTCGTAGCCCAAGTAGGAGTGCTTCATATTCTGCTACATTATTTGTGATTTGGATGTCTTGGTTGTTGAACTCCAATCGTGATGCGAATCTGGTTTTGATTCCACCTGGTGAAACTAGTATTGCAGAGATTGCTGCTCCTTTGCTACAATATGCTCCATCACAGTAGACTGTCCATTGTTTTTCGTCTTCGCCTGGAGTTTCGTGTTTTGAAGAAGTCCAATCTGCTACGAAGTCAGCTAATACTTGAGACTTGATTGCATTTCGTCTCATGAACTCGATGTTGAATCCGGAAAGTTCTGCGGACCATTTGCTGATCCTATTCGAAGCTTCTTTGTTTGCGTATAACTCGGCTAGAGGTTTGTCGGTGACGACTGCCACTTTGTGAGCTTCGAAATAGTGCCTGAGCTTTCTTGATGCTATAAGTAATGCGTATGCAATTTTTTCGAGCTCAGAGTATGACTTCTTGGCTCCAGATAATGCTTCGGAGATGAAGTAGGCTGGCAACTGCTTCAAAATGCCTTCAATTTCGATTTCTTGTACTATTGCAGCACTTACTGCTGACTCGGATACTGCGAGGTAGAGGAGAAGGTCCTTTCCTTGGGCTGGTGGTGATAATTTGATCATTGCCGCAAGGTATTGCTTTAATTCTTTGAATGCTTTCGATTGTTCTTCGCCCCAGTTGAATTTCTGTGCATGTCTGAGAGTTTTGAAGAAAGGGAGGCTTCGCTCGGCCGCTCTTGGTACGAATCTGTTTAGAGCCGCGATCCTGCCTATCAATTGTTGCACTTCCTTAACCGTCTTTGGTTCCTCCATGGATGCCAAGGCCTGTACCTTGTCTGGGTTGGCCTCGATTCCCTTTGAGGTTACTAGGCATCCCAAGACTTTTCCTTTGGTTACTCCAAGACGCATTTTTCTGGATTTAAGCTTAAGTTTGATATTCTTAGATTATTGAAAATCCGCTCTTTTGATGATTTTTACGACGAGGTCATCCACATAAGCTAGCATGTTTCTATCAATTTGCGAGTTGAAGACTTTTTTGGTCATTCTTGAGAAAGTTGATCCTGCGTTTCTCAGCCCCTCTGGCATTCTGACGAAGCAAAAAGTTCCAAAAGGTGTTATGAAGCTCGTCTTCTCCTCATCCTCTTGTTTCATCCAAACTTGGTGATACCCTGAAAAGCAATCTAGTAGAGATAGGATCTCGCTGTTGGCTACGTCGTCAACGATGCTATCAATTCTTGGGAAGGGGAAATCATCTTTTGGGCAATGCTTGTTTAGGGTTGTGAAGTCGATGCACATCCTCCACTTTCCGTTTTTCTTTTTCACCGGGACTGTGTTTGCCAACCATTCTGGGTATTGTACTTCTCTAATGACTTTTGCTTTCAGTAGCCTTTCAACTTCGGATTTTATTCCCTCTACCTTCTCATCCGACATTTTTCTCAGTTTTTGCTTTCTTGGCTTTGTCTTCGGGTTTATGTTGAGGCTGTGCTCGATTAGAGTTCTGCTGACACCCTTTAGATCTGCGGCTGTCCATGCAAAGACATCTTTGTTTTTTCTTAGGAATGCTATCAAATCTTCCTCTTCTTGAGGGGAAAGGTCTGCTCCGATCGTGACCTCTCTACCCTCGGTTCCTGGTTCGAGAGAGACTCGCTTGGTGTCTTGTGCTTGAATAGCTTCTTTTGCTTTTTGCACTTTGGATTGCGGTGGCCTCTTTTTGATCGTTTCTGTTTGAACCTCATCGTTTGGTTGTTTTGTTTCTGTCTGCAAGAAGTTGACGTTTTTCTCGCCTGGGGTGATTCCTTGTTCGATGTCCCTTGCGACTTGCTGGTTTCCGAATACTGTGATTACTCCATTTGATGCTGGAAGTTTTATGCAGAGATACGCCTGTCGTACAATGGCTTCGAATGTGTTGAGGAAGCCTCTTCCGAAGATTGCATTGTAAGGGTAGTACATGTCGACTAAGTCAAAAGTGATTCGTTCCGTTCTGGGATTGCTCAAGTCCCCCATGGTTACCGGTAGCTCGATTTTTCCTAAGGCTCGGATTCTTTTTCCTCCAAAACCAATGAGTGGAGTTTCTGATGGTTGTAACAAGCTTCTGCTGATGTTCATTTGATCGAAAGCGCTTGCGAAGATAATGTCAGCTGAACTGCCATCGTCTATCAATATTTTTGTTAGCTCCCAGCCTGCCACATTTGTTTCGATGACCATGGCATCGGTGTGAGGATAACGTTGGAGCTTGAGGTCCTGCTCGGTGAAGGTTATTAGAATATGCGACCAGTGAGTTTTTATTACTGGGCCATCGGGTAGTATTGCGTGCACTCTTCTGAAGTAGTCTTTTCTTTGTCTTTTGCTTTCGAAGTCAACTGAAGATCCTCCCGCTATAGGCAGAATCATTCCACGGGAGGGAATAGGACCCTTGGCAGGTGTTGAGTTTGACGTTGTGGCTGTTTGCATCATGGTTTCGTCTTTTCTTGCCGCGGTGGATTGAATTGAACTGTGCGGTTGTTGATTTGACACTGACTGGGTTTGGTGCCATGCCAGTCGAGGCTGGTGGTATGTTGAATAGGATTCCGAATTCGTCGGAAGTTGTAGCTGTGGATTTGTCGCGTTGTGAGAGGTGTATTGCCAGGAGTTTGTTTGAACTGTACGACCTTGACTGTTGTTTTGGTTCATTTCTTGCTTCACCCTGATGGTTATGGGACATCTCCCTGTACTGTGATCTGGGTTTTCGCCATGGAATTGGCAAAACCAAGATCGAGGTTGGTTATCTTGTTGGCCTCGTCCTCTTCCGCGGCCTCTGCCTCGTCCACCTCTTCCTCGTATGAATGAGGAGTTGAAATCTTGCTTTGTTGCATTTGATTTGTTGTTGTTTTGCTCGCTCCTGTTTTCTATGTTGAAAACTTGAGCTGGTCGGTTGTAGTTTTGCTTTTCGTATGTGGGTTGCCTGTAGTTTCCATTTGCTTTTCTGAGCATGGCTCTTTCGTTGATTCTTCTTCTGTGATCATCGTCTGATCTGCAGAACTTCTCCATTTCGTCGAATAGTTCATGGAGGTTTCTTGGTTTGTTTTTGACAAACTCTGACGCGCATGGCCCTGGTCCTAATCCGTGAATACATGCGTCGATTGCTATTGAGTCTGGAATGTCGTCCGTTTGAGCCTTCAATTGGATGAAGCGTTTGAAGTATTGGGCCAATGGCTCTTTTTCCTCTTGTTTGCACGCGAAGAGATCTCCCGAAGTCAATAACTGTCTGTTGAATCCTTGGAAGTTCTGAAGCACTTTTGCCTTGAGTTGTTCCCAACTAAATATTGATCCTGGGCTTAGTCTTGTGAACCATGTAAGAGCTGATCCTTCACAGGCTATGATAAATGATTTTGCGAGAACTAGTTCGTTTCCTCCAGCGGAAGCCACAGCAACTTCGTAACTCATCAAGAACTGCCTTGGGTCACAAGTGCCATTGTATTTGGGCAAAGTGATGGGTTTGTACGAGGTTGGCCATGGTGCATTTTGAAGACCTGGAGATAACGGTGAATTCGAGTCATAGCTTATGAAACCCGCGTTGTAGTTTGTCGTTTCGGTGTGGTATTCTCTCTCGGGCTCTTGAATGGTTTCTTTGCTCGCATTGAGCTCGTTTTGGAGTCTTCTGAGCTCATTCTTAGCCTCTGCAATTTTTCGCTCTTTCTCGGTTTCTTTTCGTTGGTTCTCTGCTTCCTTCAATAGATCTTCTTTTTCTTGCTTGAGCCTCTTGATTTCTTGTAGCAGTTGTTCGAGGCTAGCTTCTTCTCGATTTTAGGTATCATTGGTAATGGCTAGCTCCACTAAAACTTGTGGTTCATCGTTTTCTCTTTCGTTTTCGTGAGCTTTTGAGGTCTGCGGATCATCAGACCGTTGTTTTTTCTTTGGTGGCATCGTGAGTTTTGATTTCGATCCTACCCCGCGGACGGCGCCAACTGTTGTAACATGGATTTTCTGGTATTACTAACAGTGAAAAGATTACAATTTTTTTTTTGGTCTCTCAAAAAAAAACATCCCTCGTACAGTTACTGTTGACCTGCTATTTATAGGGGCCAACCTCGTATGTTTACAAGACCGTTACTTCCCGCCAAAAATCTTATAAACTATCTTAGCTTTCAGATGACCGTTGCTTCCCGCCAATCTCCGCCTTAGCCTCGCAACAGGAGACAGATTCGTCTTGGCAGTTCCTCGTCTTGTGACCAGCCTTGTGCTATTGTCTTCTTCGTCTTGACCTCTTCAGTCCTGCCCAAAACTCTAACCTCTTCGAATTAGATTCGCGCTCGTCATCTTCGTCTTGACCTCTTCAGTCTTACTTGCGACTCTAACCTCTTCGAATTAGTTTCACACTTGTCTTCTTCGTCTTGACCTCTTCAGTCTCGCCTGCGAAAATAGAAAATATGATTCCATGGGGCGTCTCCCCAACACCGGACACGCATCGACACCAAGGGTTTGACTGGTTTCGCCTCAAAACCGGGGCTTCGGCAAGTCATGCGGCGACTCGCTGAGGGGTTTCGGAGGGTTTTACATAAAACCACCATGGAGGCAGGTTTGACCGGTTTGGGCCTCAAAACCAAGGCTTCGTCACGACGTGCGGTTTGGCCACGAAACCATCCAGGGGGAGGGTTTTCCGGTTTGGGTCTCAAAACCGAGGGCAAGCTCGGCGCGGTCGGGCGACGTCGGATCGGAGGACGCGTGACACCATCACAAAGCTTGCGTCTAGGGAAAGTGTAGTTGTGCGGGCGCCAAGTCCGTCCGATGTACCCAGGAAAAGTTGGATGATTTTACCGCCGAGGGGTATTTGGATTGTGTGCTTCATAAATGGCATTCTGGTCATTTTTCTGGTGCCTATATATATGTGAAGTGGCTGTTTGGGACAGCCATCTTTTATAGATGTGCTCATTTGTTTTGTGAGAGTGTTTTTTCTAGCTTTGGGGGAGAGAGATGAGAGGCTCTTTTATTTTGAGATTTTAGCCATTCTAACTTTAATTAGTGTAAGAATTGGCTTTTAACCGAACTTTTGAAGTGAATCAAATCATCTCGTGCCTAATCTTTTCATACCGAATTTATCATTTTCGGCCTATTTTCGGAGCTATTTTGGGGATTTTTCGCCCGTGCAATTTGGCTACGAAGTTCGTGAGATTTGTTGGGGGCGTGTGATGCTAGGAACCTTATGAGTAATCTTGATGTGATCCCCTTCGAATCTCTCACGGATTTGGGCTTGAATTTGAGTTTTCTCCAAAGTTATTCTTCATATTAGGGTTTTGAGTTCATCTAAAATTCACAAGATTTATTTGAGCTTTTTTAAATCCAATTTTAGATCTGTGAGCATATTGTAGCGCATCCGTGGCTCAAGTTTTGCTTCAAATCGTCGAGTATTGAAGGAGTAATTTTGGTTTGAGTCCTTGCCGTGCTCTTGTCTGTTCCTCCTCTGTTCGTGCAGGCATCGTCAAACGAGGGGTGGCGTCGGGCGCAGCACGTGCGCTCGCTCGCGTGCTCATCTCAGCTCAGGCACGCGCGGAGGCCCAAGCCCAGCACAGCGCACGCGGTGCTCACGCGGCCCGCGAACCAGGCGACGCGGCCCAGCAGCGCACACATCCCAGGTGGGGCGCTCGCGTGCGACGGGAGACGGGCCTGATCGACAGCAACCTTACTCCGTGCGGCCCAGCAGTCCGGCAACATCCACAAGCAGTGCACGACGGCAGCAGGCCATCTCACGCCCAGCAAGCAGCAGCAACGCGTGCAGTGGTAAGTGCAGGTGAGCCCAACGATTCAATTGTTTATTTTCAAATATGCAAGTGTCGCTTTCATGCTACAGGATGAATGATTAGGCAATTGATATTTGCTAATTGTTTATTCATTTGAGTTTTGCATCGGTTGATTAGTAGTACTGCTCCGTGATCGTTGCATGCTTGTTCTATGTTAGTAGTTAATCCTTGCATGCTTGCCTGCACCGGCCAATCAAATAGTTAATTAGCTTGGTAACTAATTCATTTTGAGCTCCTGTGTTTAATCAATAGCTAATTAGCTTGGTAATTTTGATAGCTCGTCTGGTGCATGTTATTTCCTCAGATAGCACTTAAATTGTTACATAAGTTTGATTAGAGCAAGTGCTTTATCGTTGATAGAGCGGTTCTCATATTGTCTTCTTTGTATCGCTTCCACATTGATCTGAGAACTCGCCTTCCTTTCTGAGAACTCGCCTTCCTTTGAGAAGTCCTAGTCGTTCCTAGGGTGAGCTTGTCACTAGGTGACTCGTGTCATCTTAATGACTAAAAGAGAGGTGTGTTTGGGTGGTAATCGGGACATAGGCCAAGTTCTTTATCGAAAGAATTTTTAAAGGGCTCTCATTCACCCAACTCTGGTCGCCCAGTTCGGTCCCACACGGTCAAAGTCACAAGTTCTCATACTTTGTGTTCTTTAGCAAGTTACAAAATTTCATATTTTGTTTTGTGTTAAACTTTAGTCAGAATATTTAATTTGATAATATTTTAAAAAATACTTCATCCGTCATAAAATAAGAGTAATTGGCTTTCTGCTGCAGCCGCAGCTACAGCATGCTGCAGCGAGCACTTCCACTTATTTGTAATAGGCTTTTTAAATAAAAAAACAATTTAATGTTTCGAGAAAAACTCGAGTGATAAATATTTTGAATGATCCATCTAAAGGTCAACTTAGTATGGATCATATCCATGTGGAAATATCGGACATATTCATGGTATTCGTACTTGTTTTGACCTGTCAAAGTACTATAACTCCACGTCCAACAAAGTCATCAAGCCTACTGACTAGCTACCGAGAGAATGGAATTTGTTACGTGAGTACTGTTCCGTTTCCAGAAAGAGTGTCGTTTCGGGTGTTCGGGCTGTGAATTTGACTAATTTTATAGAAAATACATGCAATATTTAAATAATTTTTATAAAAAAACTAGATCTAAATATCTATCTAATAATGTTTATAGTGTACCATAGTTTTTAATATATTTTTATATATAATTGACCGAAGATTTTTCTCGAGAAGTGAGAAAGACACTTATTTTGGGACGGAGAGTACCTACAAACCTCCAAGTGTGAGGGCTGACAGATCTGTAGAAGTACGCTGACCTGGTCAAGGAGCCCAACATGGATGTTGGCAGGGCTATGGAAGCACGCCGACCTCAAGAACGTCGCCCAGCCCTGAGCATGCAGATTGTAAAGCCGCGGAAACATGCCGACCTGATCAAGGCACCCAACATGGATGTTGGCAGGGCTATGAAAGCACGCCGGGTTGTGTTCAAATTCAGGAGAAATTAATTT
This sequence comes from Digitaria exilis, assembly GCA_015342445.1. NCBI lineage: Eukaryota > Viridiplantae > Streptophyta > Magnoliopsida > Poales > Poaceae > Digitaria > Digitaria exilis. The sequence goes on along the minus strand of JACEFO010001669.1, from coordinate 2,616,523 downwards.
TTCAACAAGTTTTTTCTATTCATCCCACTCACAGAACACGCTTCACAGTGCCCTATTCATCTAGAAAAAGTACTTTTTACTTCCAATCTGAACACAACCCCGACCTCAGGAACAACACCTAGCCCACGACCATAAGGACTGGCAGAGCTGTGGAAGCATACCACCTTGGTCAAGGTGCCCAAAACAGATGCTGGCACGACTATGGAAGCATGTTGACTTGAGGAACGACGCCCAACCCCTGAACGTGAGAGCTGACAGAGCTGTAAAAGCACACCGACTAGGTCAAGGCGCTCAACACGAATGTTGGCAGAGCTATGGAAGCATGTCGACCTCAGAAACAGCACCCATCCCCTGAGCGCAGGGGTTGGCCAAGCTACAAAAATACACTGACATGATGAGAGAAAAGTATTGCTGTCATGCTAACCGTCGCTTAAGCTTTTATATGAGAAGCTTTTTGAGCACATGGAGTGTGCATGATGGAGTCATATATTTGATAGGCGGTGAACAGTCCCGAAATTAGATCTTGTCAAATTTCTCATCATTCTAAACAATGCACGCACCGCATGCAAACTGTACTCGTTACCTTTGAAAATTGAGGTGTTAATCCCTTTTGCATTCAATGTGTTCCGTCGCCGCTTTAAAAGGCGGAGGGCATGTGCCTGCTTAGGGATTCAAAAAAGTTTCCCAAAAAACCACTATTCATCCAGCTTTTCCCTATTCATCCCACTACTTCCACTCACAGAACACTATTCATCTACAGTGTTTTTTGTTGAACAGTGTTTTATCGGGGAATCTTTCCCCAATCTAAACACACCCTTAATATCTCCTTCGCAACAGCTACTTGCTCCGTCCCACCATTGCCACTGTAGCCGTAGCAGCAATGAATCCTAAGCAAGACACCAAGCCCAGATCTGCCCCCACCATGCATAGGGATGGCAGCGGGTCGGGTAAGGTGCGGGTAAGGCATTTAGCCGCCTGACAGCATATCCACGGTTCCAACCTTTGCCCACCCGCGAGCTTGCCCGTGGGTAAAATCTTTTGCCCATGCCCGCACCCGACATTTATCCGCGGGTATCGGGCAACCCACCACCCGCGAGCAGATACCATGGCGCCGCATCTTCCTGCGTTGCTTGCCATCGGCCTTCTGCGCCGCTCTCCGTCGGCCACTGCACAAAATGCTACCCATGCAGATGCAGAGAGAGAGAGAGAGAGAGAGTTTGTGGAGGAGGGAGTCAGGGAGTGTAGCTTTACCTCGTGCAGATGTAAAGAGAGGGTGCGCAGCCCGCCGCCGGCCGCCACGCCCGCGCAGATGCTGGACTAAGAGAGATAGAGAGAGATAGAGATAGATAGATAGAGAGAGAAAGAGAGAGATAAAGTCCATGAGTGAGGGAGCGCGTGAGTCCCGTGACCGGGAGGGTGCTGGCGGCAGATAGGGTGCCTTGGTTTGGTGATTTGGATAAGGCTATGCGGGGCAGGGGTGTTACGGTTTGTGTTTTGAGCTAGGCTGAATGTTAGGATGACCTCTATATTTTGATGGGCCACTATTTCATGCGGGTAACGGGTATATCCGCGGGTGAGTTCTCTTGCCCGTCTTCTGCCCGCGGGCAAGATTGTCTGCCCGTATCCGTGCCCGCTGGTGAGATTGCTCGCCCATATCCATGCCCGTCGGGTCGGTTAACCGTGGATATCCGCATCTGCGGGCAAAATTGTCATCCCTACCATGCATCCATAGTGTCTGCACCGTTTTCCATCACCCCTCTCCCCCAGTAGGCCTCCACGCCTTCCACCACCACAATTAATTAGTTTCGCCAACGTAGCACAACAATGGCATCAAAGGTGGAGCAAAAACTCGGACGTCGCATCTGTCTTCAGGACGGAGGAAGGGGTTGATCAAACGGGTGTTACGGAAGAGCATATCACCGATCCATAGCTGATCTAGAGGCGCTCATGGGTCAAGGGAGAGCTGGCTCCAAGACATGGTGTGCTACGAGGTGCTCGGCCCCAAGGAGTTCATGGAGTGGAAGGCAGCGGGGGACATTCCCTCGGGGGACAAGACGGAGGCTGTCGTGTTTGTCAACTTCTTCGACTGGGGATTTGGGTTACCAACGGGAGATTTCTTCTATGGATTTCTCCACTACTACATGATCTAGGTTACGCATTCTCAATCCCAACTCCATTCTTGCGATCTCAGTCTTCATACATCTCTGTGAGGCATACTTGGGGATTCCGCCTTATTTCATTTATGGAGGCATTTGTATCATCTTCTCCCCATCCCGAGCCGCAAGGACCCCAATGGGATTGGAGGTGCGGGTTTTGCTCTTCGCTCAGAAATCCAGAGCGTGTATTCGAGTTTCTATACGACGGATTCCGTCAAGGGGTGAACTGAGAGGTGGTTGTACATTGAGAACCATGCTCTACCTCTGCCGCTGAGGACCCCCCTGTCCCGACTGCTAGTTATGAGGAGTAGGGGATCTGTTGAAGATGATTGCCGACATGAATCACGGGCCTTGCGGCGACCGTGGTAATGATAAAATCATGGAGAGAAATCTGGCGTTCAATAACTTTTCATGTAAAAAAGAGAGCTGTTGACGATGTGGTGGCAATTTAAAATTTTTTGGAACCTGCTTTTTAGGAACCATGGGATGAAGCTTTTTTCCTTTCTAATATTATTTCACAACATCATAAAATTAGGTTTTGGTATTTATGTTTTAGGCACTGTTGGAGATACTTAAACATGTCTAGAATTAGACCGCTACCAGCACGGGTAGCATCCGCTTCCGCAAGCGCGGCCCTCATCCTCGATGCCATCGCGACACGCTTGTCTAGTGAGGCCGAGGCACTATGCGGTTCGGGGGCAGCGGAGCGGTCTGCTGCTGCCGGAGGCGAATGGGCATGCCACAAGCCAACAGGGTAGTCAGCGGAGAGCGTCGGGTCGGCTTCGGGCCAGAGGAAGGTGTGGCAAGTGGAGGGGCGGCGCGGCAGACGGAGAGCTGGAGGGCAGTGGAGTGTTCACGAGTGTTCAGGTTTAAAGACGCGGGAATTTCAGACTTACCCGAAATTGAACGGAGGACAAATTGAGCTGGAAGAATCCAACGATTCATGGACAAACGGGCGATGTGGACTCGCTACCCGCACGCAAAATCGACCTAGCTTTCAAGATTAGAAGATTTTCTAGGCTGGCTGAGACTCAATTCTCCATGCCCGGGGTCAGCATCCCTTCTTGCCCGTCCAAAGGTCATTTCAACCTTTTTCGTCTGAGCCAAAAAGCCAAATCCATCTCTACCATGGGCCTAAACTCACAATTTTCCATACTCAAATAGATTGCGGCCCATCTTCTTTCAGGGCTCAGCTCACCCTGCTTGTTCCTTTACTATGTCTCCTCGATAGAACTGATCCTTCGTCAATTGCTTGGGTTCTTTGTGGTGGAACCTACCAACCATGATTCAAATTCCAGTGCTCGTATTTTTCTAGATTTATTTTGGGATTTATTGGCGCTATACATTCGGTGGTAGGCGACATCTCCGTCGACAACGAGACGCCTGTTGTGACTTCGTGAATCTGAAGCTCGGCTGGCTTAGTCCTTCGGAGATGTTCATAGGGGTAGATTTTACGTAAGTGTATTCATAGGGGTGAGTGTGCGTACATTTGAGCGTGTACGCTGTGTAATCTAAAAAAACTATGTTCTCCTCGTCGCCACCGTTCCGGCATTCCAGCGGCCATTTATTACGGCGGCAGCGCCAAAGTCGACAACGCCGAGCTCTGTCCATTTTTTGTTTGGCCACTTAGTTCAACAAAGGATGGTCAAAATAATGACTTGGTGGAAGGTTACGGTACAAAGACACTTGCTTGCGATAAGAGGATGCCACACGTACAGTGCGATCACACCAATGAGGTGATTACTCGATTATGATTTTGATTCGTGACTGAATTAACATACAAGCACACAATCAACATACAAGTAGTTTTATAATGTTTGGAAGGTACCAGAAGATAGCACGCGGTACTTTTCTCGCTGATTAATGCTAGCCATTGATTTAGGTATTAATACAAAAAGATATATTTAGCCAGTACCTCCATTTTACTACTATTGGATCTTTAGAAATGAACGGTTCTCCTTTTTCCAAGCATTGTAAAACTCCTCTCAACGTATAATTATAAGCCGCCATCATCATATTTTCTATGGTAACATCACAAACTTAATCAGTCTTTTCAGGAAAAAAAAGGACAAATTTATCGTTCCTCAGTGACCTACTGACCTCACACATCTAAGTTCTTGCAACGTTCTTAATTTAATTGCCGCTCGTAAATAAATGAAGAAGAAAGAAAATGTTTCCGGCCTCAGTGACCTCATATATCTAATTTCTTGCAATGTTCTTGATTTAATTGCTGCTCGCAAACAAAAAGAAAAGGAGCCATAAACGCAACGAATTTGTATTGGAAGAATGAAGAAAAATGTGTTTACTACGTTTACACATACATTGTGTTTATGTGATCATATTGAGTTATTGACTACAATTTTGGTCCTTGTAGTGTAAGATATATTAGAGATTGTCCATTCGGTGAGTAAAACATTAGAAGGCGTCACCTTGGACACTCCGTTAACAATATATGGAGAGAAACAATAATAGAGTATTACAATTGGTTTTGTGTACTCATTTCCTTATTATTTGTAATCTCTAAAATTATATGCTGAAAGTAGTCTAAAAACTTGGATGTGTAATCACAGATGCTAAAGACCTTTCTTTATTAACAGAAAAGCAACTTAGCTGTCGCTCTATTATAATTTTACATAAATGTACAGCATGCAACACACGGATAGAAGATCGAATATACTTACCATTTAACAAATGGATCGTTTCAAATTTGAAGATTGTGTTACCACGTGAATGGAAGCCTCAACCTTGTGGCCGACACCTGCTGGTTTGTGAGATTATACGATCATGGTGAGATGGTGATTGGTGCTACTGTACCGGTATATTTTCACTGTGACCGCACAGTAGTAATTCAGATGGTGAATGTTTTTTTTATTGTGTACTCATTTCCTTATTATTTAAAATAAATAAAATTTTATGCTGAAGTAGTCTAAAAACTTGGATATGCGATATCACAGATGTTAGAGACTTTTCTTTATCTTTGACAAAAAAAAAAGCAACTTAGTTGTCGCTCTATTATAATTTTACATAAATGTACAGCATGCAACACGCGGATAGAAGATCGATTAAGATCGATTATACTTTTCCATTTAACAAATGGATCGCTTCAAATTAGAAGATTGTGTTATCACTTATCACGTGATTGGAAGCATCAACCTTGTGGCCTACACCTGCTCGTTTGTGAGATTCTACGGTCATGGTGAGATGGTAATTGGTGCTACTGTACCGGTATATTTTCACTTTGACCGCATAGTAGTGTTAGAATATTTGGCCTATTATTCTATTTATTCTAAAGGATTATAGCCTACTTTTAATGTTATAGTTATTATGGTTAAAACCATATTGGTAGTAGAAAAGAATCTCAACCGACTTAAAGGGTCAACCTTTGGTGCACCCCTTTGAAGCCGGTAAGGAGAGATTGGCGAGCCACACGCGCGCGCGCTCGCTCGCCGAGCAAGGGCGTGGGCGTGGGCGTGGCGTGCCGAGCCTGAGCCGGGGTCTCTCTTTTGCTGGTTATGGCAATTGAAGACGCGGTATTTGGAAGGGCTGGCTATGGCAATCAATGATACCACAATTTAGCCTTCCCGATTCTCTCCCCATCCAGATTCATCCTCTCGTCTCCCCCCGAGGGCTATATAAGCAGAGTCATCCTCTCCGTTGAGATTTAGATCTGAGACACTACTCTTCCTCCTTCCTCTGCTGCAACTCTGCCTCCCCATCGCCGGCGCTGCTCGCACATCACCGGCGAGAGCAGGTGCCTCCGACACCGTTGCCTCTTCGAGATCCTCCTCGGGATACCGGGGCAATCAGGTTTCTGGGGAGCGTCTTCACGCGACTGCTCGCCCAGAACCGCTGCGTCTTCACCGGCGTACGATTCACCGTCCTAGACACTCCGCCGCCATCGAACGACTACACCGCGTCGCGTCTCCTTCCTGTACGACTCCGGCGCACGGACTGCACTGCGTCAACGGATCTCCCTGCATCGAATTTGTACGACTACTTCGAGCAAGGCCAGTCGAGGAACACCATGAGTTCGGATGGTATTCCTCCAGCTGGTAACGGCGCAACCGATGCCTCCGGTAAAGGTCTCGCTCCAGGGTACATTTCGATGTCTGAACTGCTATCCTTTATTTTATTTGTGTTCTTATTTAAATCTATGTTAAATTTGAACACGTGCACATGGATTGTTTCACTCACTATAGTCATGCAAATATTTGTGAATTTAATTATAACCTTTGGAATTAAAATATGGCCTATTGCTGGTAATTATCCAACAAGTAGTAATTAAAATAGTTTTTACAGTCAACCAATCCAGAAAAAAACGTGCTGAATAACCTGAACTTGAGCTTTTCCTAGAAACTTTTTATCCAAAGTTTAGTTATAAATCTGTCTTTATTTGTGAGTATTCTAGGGGTGGGCCCATTCAAATTACTAGAAAATCAAATAATCCTGATAAACTGATATGAAAAATGAAAATTACCAATGAAAAAAACCCAAAAATCATTTCCCTAACGCTGAGCCGACACGGATAGCTTGACATAGATGAATACATTATCCGTGTGAACTTTTCGTGTAAATAGGATATGCAACCATGAAGGCATGAACCTTAAACTTATCCTGTGGCTTCATTTTCAAGTTTTTCTTTAGAACTGAGTCTCAACCGCCTGTCAGTTCACGAGCCTTTTAGGATTTCGCAGAGCAAAGGTCTGATTGATAGACAATCTTAGTACAATTAATGAAGATGAACACCTAAGTGTAGAATTACCATCGAAGTGAATCAAGGTCTTGTGCCAAAGTCGTCGGTCCCGTATATAGAACTTAAAAGAAATTAGATGACGAGGCTCACGAACGAAATCTTCCGAAATCTCTCATTAATTGCACAAAATCAGCATCAAGGATACTATGTAGGTGAAAAATAATACTGCAACTCTGCAATCTGTAAACCGTCCATGCATGATGCATGCATGCATTCCTTTCAAGATCCAGTACTGTTCACATAACCGTCCAGCTTTGCATTCTTCTCACTATCCACTGCTCCACAGGTACGTAGCTAGCTCGCTTAGGCCATCGCCATGGATACCAGTAAGCTCTTCGCGGTTGGCCTTATCGTCCTGTTAGGATTAAGCATTAGACTAACCTATGCTATTAGGGTGGTAAACCATGCCACTGCTGATGGCCAAGGTGGTGGAGGTGGTGGAGCTAGTGGGACCGGAACCAGCTATGGTTCTGGCTCTGGTTTCGGCTTCGGCGATGCCGAGGCCTACGATGGTAATGCCGAGTCTCCGACCAGCAGCCATTCTTATGGCAGTGGATCCGGTCAAGGCGATGGTGTTTGGAAAGGCCACGACCAGTACGCGTCCGGCTACGGAGCTGGGGGTGCATCTGGTGCTGGCCATGGTGACTCAGGTAACTCAAACACCAATGGTGCTGCAAATGCTAATGGAAATGGTAGCGGTGGTGGCTCCGGCGGAAGCTACGGAAATGGTAGCGGATCTGGTGGTGGCAGCGGAACCGGGGAAGGTGAAGGCGATAACTATGGAGCCTATGGCTCGAGCTATGCGAACAGTGGTGGCTCTGGAGGCGGAAGCGGAGGTGGTCATGATGGTGGGTTCGGCAGTGGCTCCGGTGTTGGATCAGGGAACAGCAGTGGTGCTGTTTCTGGCTACGACGATGGTAGCCGCAATGGTTCGACACCTTAAAATTTATTTGGTTGAAATTATTTCACCACGTGATGGTGCATATGTGTAACCACCTGGTCGTTAATAACTTGCTAAGCATTGCATTATGATTATCATTATGTGCTAATAGAAAAATTTTGAGCTTTGTTTGAGTGCATTTGCCTATTTATTTGAACTTTTGAATAAAGTGAAAATACATGCTTTGTGAAGAAACTTTAGTTTTCTCTATATAACCTATGATAGGACATAGCTTGATAAAATAGTACTTTTCAAAACTAGAATTTACATAATTTTTCTAGGATTTTTGGAAACCATCTTGAAGCCCAACATCTGAGCCAAAGTTCCAAAAATAGCAGTCCGGGAAGAATTTTCATTTCAAAACTGCTATAGCTATTATTCCAGATATAGGCAAAATGGATCGCATTTGATTTATAACATCCACTAAAAAAATATCGTGATTTTGGAGGTCTACAAGTTCACTTTTGGATTTTGAAGTAATGGAAGAAGTTTCTTCACAGAACCAACATGTTACGTGATTTCTGTGGCGGACTGTTCGCCCCTCCCTCGCGGACAGTCCGTGAGTTGGGTTTGCTTGCGTGTCGTGCGCAGCGAGTCGCTATGCCACGCACCCTCACGAACCCCACTCAACCCCCACGTTCACCCAGGCACCCAGCGCCCCTCCCCTCGACCTGCCTCTTCCCATGTACAGAGAAACCCCTTCCTTCCCTCTCTTCTTCCCCAACCAAGCCATGGTGGAGAGAACCCAAATCCCTAACAAAATCCACCTCCCTTCGCCGGAGTTCGCCGGAGCACGGCCGGAGTAGGACGTCGACGCGCTTCTCCACCACATGGACCACCTCTTCCTCGTCGGAGACCATGGGGAGGGCCATCCCCAATCTTCTTCTTCCCCTTCCCCAAGCACCTCAAGGATGAACTCGTCCCGATCTACTCCACACCGCTCTACACCAACCTGCGGCCCTCGCCGGAGTTGTGCTCTTCGTCGGTGAGCCACCCTCGCCTCTTTCCCCTCCCTCTCTTACCCTCAATCAAGCACACAAGGCCATCCATGGAGTCTTCACCATTGATGACCTAGAGCTCGAAACACCTCATGCATGTCAAATCCCTCACTTGGAATGATTTCCTAATGTCTTTAGGAACCCATATGTACAAACTGCACTCAAATCCGTGGTCGGAGCAGCCGCCGGCGACCTCGCCGGTGAGGCTCCACCGTTCGGCGGACTGTCCGCTCGCCACGGGCGGACTGTCCGCGGGTCGGGGGTCCAAACACAGAGCCTCTGCATAAAAATGCGACTTCGGGATTTTGTACGGCGGACCGTCCGCCCATTTGCCCCGGACTGTCCGCAGTTCATCCCCCAACCCCCACATAGAACCGGGTTGGTTCTGGAACTCTTCCTGCACTTTTCCGGCGGACCGTCCTCCCCAAATTGGCGGACCGTCCACCGTTATAATCTGCACAGCCCAGTGAGGCCTTTTGTTTTGTTTCATAGAGATGCTGCATCTTGTAAAATTCATATAAAATCAAATATAGCTCGGAAAATTGTGAAATTTTTTTGTTGGTTTCATAATAAGGTCAAGCAGCTATTAAAATTATGTTTGACCCAAAATAGCTATTTTATTTTCCAGATTAATTAAAAGAGTGTTTAGCTTGTTAATTGTATAATTAATTCTCTGTTCCTTCAAAAATTACGAAACCAATTTTTCTAGATTCCTTATGTTATGTGTTAACCATTAGACATGTTTTTTTTTTGTATATATCATTTCTATATTGATATAGTTCACTATATGCTTGTTTAAACCTAGTTAACTAGTTATAGACACTATTAATACATGTGTGCTTCTAAAATTGTTAATCCATTTTGGTTAGCTTTTCTCGACCTTATAGAACCAAATAAAATTGATAACAATCATAACATACTTATATGTTTGACTCTTGCTTATATTTGTGACATGCTAGTTTGATGTTAATCCTTTTGACAACTAAAAATAGCTCACCTAGCTTAATTTCATTCTCTTGCTACAACTTGTCATGACTTATGGTGTGCACATGTATGAATAATTATTTGGCATTTGACCTCATATATGCTTGTGTGCCATATCTTCAATCTATATTTATTTGTATAATGACCTTGAACCTTGCTAGCCCTATTCCTCTCATGAGTCATTGCATCTTATATTTATTAATAATTCATGACCATCATTTCTAATTCATGCATCTCTACATTTTCATAGAGCATGACGTTACGGAGTGTTGCGATTGTGGAGCACCAGATCTTAGGCAGGCACCCCTTTCAACTATTTTCAGAATGTTAATTTGCTTATTTGATTGTGCATGAACCTTCCTAATGTAGTTCATGTTTAATGAGTAGAATAGAACCTAATAGGCATAAGCCTTAGAGTTAGACCAACTTCTAGCTAAGTATGCTTGTTGAATTATACGAATTTAATTGCTTAGCCATGCTTAGCCGTTAGAAGTCGAGAGGTGACAAGGGCATCACCACTCGCGAGATATAGGGGTTTGTCTAATTATACTTGGATAGTTGGAAAGTTCTAAAGATGATCAACCATGAATATGAGACGATATTTGAGCAAGTAATGTAGGGCCATGTTGAGAGTGGAACTCAAATGGTTAGGCTTGCTTGAATTGGTTAAGGACCGATGCGTATCGCTTTGGAATTTGAGCACTCCTCGTACAAACCACATGCTTAGGATGGGATGGGCAAGCCAAGTGCCATAAGCCGGACCTTGCTATGGGACGGTTTGACATAGGTTGTGATAAGGGGTAGATGGCATGCGTCCGTTACCCCTATACATCTCCGGCCGCCTTCTCATCGCCGGGTATTGCTATGGGACGGTTTGACATGGGTTGTGATAAGGGGTAGATGGCATGCGTCCGTTAACACTTATCCTTGGCGCTCAGATATGGTCGTTGGTCTTGCGCCTCATGTGGGAAAAGTTGTACACCCCTGCAGGGTTTTGATCTATTGCAATAGCCACGCTCTTGGTTATGGCACGCTCATTTGACTTTGACTTTACGTAGAGTTTCGGAAAGGGCTTATGGAAGATTGAGCTCATGGTTGATGATACATGATCACTTTACTTATGTAATTATATTGGTGTATGATTTAGAGATTATATATGCTATGTCTTTTGCTTATTCACTTATTAAATTCCGCTTGCAATTTTGTACTTGGATAATAAAACTTGATTAATCCCTTGCATCCACCAAATGTATATGTTTGGGATAAGTCCTGCTAGTACGTAATATACTAACGGTGCTACCGTTAAGTTGTTTTGCAGGTTGTTTTCTTAGGAGTGATGTCCACGTTCATCCCGCCGGAACCGGCAAGGTGGATGAATGGTGGTAGTCCCTCAAGTTTAGGCAAGTGTGTCCATTGGGCAAGGACATCATTTTTCTTCCTAAACTTCTCAAATCTTTCCGCTGCGTTACATCTATTGGTCTAAGAAAAATAGGGTAGCCACATAAACCTAGGCTATATTCTAGTTAAATAATAATATCACTTTAGGTGATTAAATCTCCCATGTGCTAGTTGAATTAGGTTATAGTTTTAAATTGAGGAATTTTTTAAGGTGATCAAGACTTGTAATCCAAACCTTTAAAAATTGTTCTCCCACCCTTGTGATGATATTCATGATGTAAAAATGGTATGCGGGTTGATCCTGGGCATTGCTCGAGGCGTATACCGGGGAATACCAGGATTATCTTGGTCAAGGTAATTTGGGCGGTCCTTACAATATGCGCACGTTCCATGTGTAACGTCAAGCAAATGTTTCTCAGAATAAGCCCTGGCGTGGCCTTTTGTTAGTCATCACTGAATAGTTATGAGATGGAGTAATAATGTAGTGCTTCTTGCAACTGATTACATAACACGTGTGGGTTGCGATCTCTCAGATGGTCTTGTAATCTTGCTAAATTTTATTTTGATCACAAGTAACTTAAATAAATTTGCTTGATAATGTACACTTCCTCTGTCCAAAGATAAGTACACTTTTATGATTTTAGAACACTACCATAGTACCATGACAACCCATGATGCCAATTTAATGTGTTGTTCGTTGGAAATGTAAGAAAATCAGTATGCATGCATCTTGAAAATGAAAAAAAAATAAAGCAATTAAAGGAGCATGCACGCCTTAGAGAGGAAAAAAACAAGGCATTTAAATGTCACTACTACAAATAGAATTTTAGGAGACATTGCATTTTAATTTTCAGAGGCGGACATAAAAAAACGTCCACCTCTGTTAATCGTTGGCATTAACGGAGGCGAACAATTTTTATTTAAGGAGACGTTTAGATTTAACTGCCTCGGGAAATCAATTAACTGAGACAGACATTTTAAAGCATCCGTCTCGGAAAATCATCTATTTTTGGAGGCGGTCCTCTTAAGGCATCCGCCTCCAAAAATCGATTTTCAGAGGCAGACGATTATAAGTCTTCCTCCTAAAAGGCCCAGAGCCCGATAAGCCTATCTCATATATAACCAATACCACTGGACACTCAAACCCTAACTCCCCTATTCTCCTCCTTCCTCTCTCCTCACGGTGGCGGCGTCTCCCCCTTCTCTCCTGCTCACGGCCTCCTCTCCCCTGCTTGCGATGGCGCCCTCCTCCTTCTCCACCACGACCTCACGGCAGCGGCGGCATCCTCCTCCCTCTCTCCTCCAACGTGTGTGGCCTCTCCTGTGCGACATCTACGTGGCGGCACAGGTGGAGCGGCGCACGGACGCCGGCACGAGGAGAGAGGTTGTGTGGCGCTGAGGTGTGGAGGGGGCACACCTAAGCGGATCTGGCGAGCGACGGATGGTGTGGAGACGACAACGAACTGCTGCTAGATCCAGCGAGCAGCAGGTGGCAGGCGGCAGCGGCGACGTGTGGCCGGATCTAGCTAGGAGCAGGCAGCAGCGGCAGCAAGGAGCAACCGGATCTAGCGAGGAGCAGCCAGATCCGGCGAGGACCGGGCGGCGGTGGCGAGGAGCTGCCAGATCCGGCCGCGATGCTCTTGATGGGCTCGACATGCCTGTGATGGGCTCGGCGAGCCTGTCTAGGGTTTTTTATTTTTTTATTTTTTTATTTGGATTAATAGAGGTGGACATACAGCTGCCTCTGTTAATGTTTGATTAACAGAAGCCCCATGTCGGAGGCGGAAGCGAAAATCACCTCCGAAAATGCTTTTTGATCGCGTCCAAAAATCTATTCTGTAGTAGTGTGTGCATGCAATTAACTTTAGTTTGCTAAAAATGTATTATCTTTGAGACATGTTTCAAATGATAAAAATGCACTTATTTTGGGACAGAGAGAGTATACAAGTATTTATGTTGTCACTCCTTGTTCCTAAATTCGACCTACATCAAAATGTAATTATTGTGCATGAATATCTAAGAAGTTGTTAAAACTATGATAATAATGGTTTGGATTATATTGTATTTGAGGTAATTTTGGCATCTTACAAAATGCTGTGCGCAATAATGAAAATTGTTAGAGTGTTCCCTAACTCACGTATACACCTGTATGCTAGTTGTATACCCTTGCTCCCATAGTTTGGAACCTTATGCTCTCCTGTGTGCTCATAGACCATGCTATAATTTATACTGCATGTGTTTACAATACCATGCATGACTTGGAGATCTTTGCTACGACATCGGTTGAATGGCCATTTGCCATGGTGGCTCCAGCTATGATATCATCCCCAATGATGGTTGGAGTGTATTGTTGACATTGCAAGCATGGTGCTTGGATTGCTTAACATCAATGGGTATGCTTGTATCCCATTGATAGATCGCGGTGTAAGCCCAAGGTGGTGACAACCTTGTTGGTTCTTTGTAACCGTTTGGATACATCATAGAATTTCATAAATGAGTAGCAACTTCACTAGTCGTTACCAGTGCGGGATGATATCTCCCCGTTATGTGCCTGAGTGCATAGCCTTGAATTTTCATGCAGTGTGTATATATATCATGTTAATATAGTTTTGTGCAGTATATAGGAAGTACATATGAACTTAGAGCTAACTCTTAATCAGTTTTTTCCTAGTCTTATTTATCATGAGATGAATCAGTATATGCCAGATAAAAAAATAAACTGTGCGCGCCGACACCTCCTCCTTTAGTATTGAAGGTTAGCAATGCAAGTATGCAACCCACAGACGGACGCTTATAATGTTTATAAGCGAGCATAAATCGTCATTTGTATTGGCTGTAGAATGGTGGCGGTTTATAAAACCATCAGCACAAATATTTTTTAGCAGTGTTGATGCATCGTTGACTCGTTGTGATCAAGGTCAGTACTCAGAGTAGTCCTCGTGTCTCAGTCTGGTTCAGTATGCCCGGCTCACATGAAAACCTTTAGCACTTCTACAAGTGTTGACGACCAAAAGTGGCTTGAAGCCGATCCGGCTGGGACAGCCGGTCTAGACCGCCTGTACGCGCGGTTAGACCGGCTGGCCCTGTAGCCGGTCTGCCAATTGTGCCAGGCGGTCTAACCGCCTGCCACAGGCGGTCTGACCGCCTGTCCCCGAGTCCGAGTAGAATCAGGTTTTTACACGTTTTTAGATCTGTACAAAGACTTTCTTGCGGGGCAAGACCTCCTCACCCTATAAATATAAAGGGTCGTGGCCGATTGAGGATACCTACCCAATCGTACAAATCATTGTTCTACTTTTTATCTCTAAACCTTAGCTTTTCCAACCCCTTTGCTTACCTTCTTCGTCTCTGCGACGTTTTAGAACGTTCTAAGTGGCCTTGCCGACCTTAGAACAACCCTAGGTTCGCAGCCTCCGATGGGGTCCCTCCCGAGGATGTGATCGTAGGCTTTCGCGGCGCCTCTGGTACAGGCGGTCTGACCGGCCCCTACGGGCAGTCTGACCGGCTGTCGTCAGGAGCTCCGGCGAGGAGAATTCAACGACCGCGCGATCTAGCAGCTTTTTGTGTGTTGACCAAAAGTGCGTCAACATATTTTGGCGACTCCGCTGGGGACAGAAATCTGGTTTTTGAAGACCGATCTACTATCCCTAGCACAATGGGCTTCGACGTTGGAGAAGACAACATTGTGACGGCCTCGCTTGAAGATCTTTCTCCCGAAGATCATGAGAAGTTCATAGCGCTCCAGAAGCACATCGAGGCGGAGTTCTTGAAGACGTTTCGGAAAGGTCGTGAAGAACGATCGGCGAAAAGTGTTCGAGACTTCGTAATGCCGTCTTTTAAGATGAGTAAGGGGCAAATTGAGGTAATTGAAAATGTAAGCACTTCTACACCTCAACCCCCTGCATCTACTACTTCGGCTCCAACTCTTCCGGATCGTGATTTATTAGTCATGCGATTATTGGAACGAATGGAAAAGTTGGACGGTAAATCTATAGATACTCGCGAATTGCCTGAGCACAATATTTTCTATGGCATGCCACCAAATTACTTTACTGGACAGACCCCACCACCACCCAATATGTCCAGACCGAACACGGTCAATGCAATTGGGTCGGTAGTGGTCGAGTCTGCAGCCGGTCAGACCGCCACAGGCAGTCAGACCGTGGCTACGGGCGGTCAGACCGTGTGTTCTGGTGGCCAGCCGAACTTGACCAATGCTATGGTATTCGTGCCGGAGCAACCTTTGCCGCTGTCTACTGTTCCAAACTCGGTCTCTGCTGGCCGTGCTGGTCCAGTAGCTACAGTGGGTGCTACTTATTCCACGACTATGCATACTGCAAATTCGGGTGGTATTCCCGATGATGTTTTTAATGCACATAGAGATATACAGAATAGGCAATCACCTCATTTGAATTATATGAATTCTATGCAACCTTCGGCTCAACACCCCCAATGGGCCGAATTTACTAGATTCAGGGATGAATTGTCTGATGTGATGAGAAACAAATTAGGTGTTGATTTTGGTAATACTAGGGTATATCAAAAACCTTATCATTCTAGCTTTGATACTGTTTCTTTCCCCAATGGCTGGCGCTCGCCTGATTTGTAAAGTTTAGTGGAGAGGATGAGCGCACCACTTGGGAACATATCATCCAGTATGTAGCTCAACTAGGGGAGATTGGGAACTATGAAGCATTTAGAGTACGTTTGTTCTCATTGTCACTTACTGGTACTGCTTTTGCTTGGTTTTCTTCATTATCCCCTGGTTCTATTGTGAGTTGGAATCAATTAGAGCGTAAATTTCATGATCATTTTTATAGTGGTAATCATGAGATGAAATTGGCGGATTTAGCATCGGTTAGACAGGGTCGGGATGAAACTGTTTCTCAATATATGAGAAGGTTTAAAGGCATTAAAAACCGTTTCTTTAATTTGTCTATTTCTGAGGTCGATCTTGCTGGCTTATGCTTTAGAAGTTTAAAATCCTCTATTAGAGAAAAGATTGACAATTGTGATTATTATTCGGTCGCACAAGTACATATTAGAGCTGAAGTAGCTGAAGACCGAATGAATAAAGAAAAAGAAAGTTTTAAGACACGTCGGTCCAATGTTCATTTAGTTGATTATGAATCCGATGATTCGACCGACGAAGATAATGATGTTTATTTTGCAGAATTTGTGTGGCCTGCTAATAAGAAAACTGTGTCTTGCTCATCTCTTAAGCCGATTCATAAGAATCGGCAAGAAGACATAAAGTTTACTTTTGATGTATCCAAATGTGATCGTATATTTGATGAATTGTATAAATTTGGTTACATCAAGATTTCTCATGTTATACCACCTACGGAAGAATTGAGGAAGCGTGCTTATTGTAAGTTTCATAATTCTTTTTTGCATGCTACTAATGATTGTAATGTCTTACGTCGGCAGGTTCAATCGGCTATTAATGAGAGCCGTTTGAAGTTTCATGAGATGCAAGTTGATGAGACTCCTTTTCCGGTAAACACCATGGAGTTGCAGCAACCCAAGGTTTTGGTTCGGCCGCATCAAGCCGAATCTACTAAAGGGAAGAACGTGGTGATCGGAGAGGAGAGGTCGTCTTCGAAAGAGTCGGTTAGAGAAGTGACTTTTGAGAAGACGCCTGATGGCAAAGAGTCATTCAAGGTTACTGTGAGATCCTCTGGACAAGGGGGGCAAGGATCGGTCACTACTCCTGGACCGCAGGCGCCCGGGGCTGGTCTTCTACAGGCGGTCAGACCGGCTGCGCCAGGCGGTCAGACCGCCTGTCCCCATGGACGCCCGAAGATGCTGATCCCGAAGCATCGAGAAGTTGGTACTTGGAAGATGAACGTGGCAAAGGAGAAGGGTGTTCAGAAGACTAAAGTCACGTTTGACATGCTTTATTACAAGTACACCAAACAAAAGGCCGTTCCAAGCGATCGGCCGTTAAAAAAAAAGAATGAGATCACCGATTCAGAATGAGAGGGTTCCTTCGCTTCCTCGTATGAGGTTGGATCCGGTGTGGGATGAAAATGGAGTGATGTTGGTGCCATATCATTCAAACGTGCGGCCTTCATTTCATCCTCTGGCTGGGAAGGTCCAAGGAGACGTGTGCAGGACAGGATCATTTATCCTAGGAGAGATCGATTGGCTTTTCGTCAATCTGGTCAAGAGCGGACACAGGCGGTTAGACCGCCTGTAACAAGCGGTCAGACCGCCCGTCAGGGTCAGCTGCCAAGAGTTCCTCCGAGGCAGGTTTATCGACCTAAGAAAAAGGAGGAGGTGCAAAGCTTGGATGTGGACTCAGGGAGAACTACTGAGTTCGACATTATTCAAGTTGGGACCATGGATGTTCCCATTGAAAAAAGTCTGGCTATGAAGCCGACTTCCAGTGAGAAGGTGGTGGAAGATCAGGGGGCTAGTACTAGCAAGGCTCAACAGTACTTTCTTCCAAGGTGGTGTCCTGAAGGGTTAACTCGTACGCAGAAGAGGAAGCTTCAGAGACTCCGTTTTCGGGAAAGACAAGAGCAAGAGTTGGAGAAGCAGAGAGATGAGGTCTTCAACCAAGTCAAGCCTATGATTCCACTGAAGGAGTGGAAGCCGAAGGAAGACCCACAGGCGGTCAAACCGGCTGCACAGGCGGTCCAAACCGCCTGTCACTTAGGACCGGCGGCCCAGGCGGTCAGACCGGGTGACGTAGAAGTGCCCGGTGTTTCTTCTTCTAGTTCTCCGGCTCGTGATGGCAAGTCAGCATCGGTTCCCACTGCTGAGGATAATGAAGAGCTTGTTGATTACAGTTCTTCTCCGGAGCGCATGAATGTTGATGTGAATGTGCTTCATATGTCTATGAATGGGGACATGCTTTCGGAGGAGGAGGTGGCCCATCTTAATTTTGGTCCTAAGGAAGCTATATTCCAGAAGCCTAAATCTGAACACAATCATTTGAAGGCTTTATATTTGAAAGGATATATCAATGGGAAGCCAATCTCGCGGATGTTGGTTGATGGAGGGGCTATTGTGAACTTGATGCCTTATTCTTTATACAAGAAGCTTGGTGGTTCAGATTCGGAGCTAATCAAGACCAACATGACTATTAGCGGGATTGGAGGAGGAGAACCTATTGGTGCCAAGGGGGTGATCTCTATGGAGCTTACTATTGGGAGCAAGACCTTGGCTACTGCTTTCTTTGTCGCTGAGACTCAAGGTAACTTTAGTTTAATCTTGGGTCGTGATTGGATTCACGCAAACCAATGCATTCCTTCTACTTTGCATCAATGTTTGATTCAATGGGTGGATGATGATGTAGAAGTAGTGCATGGTGATACTTCTGCTTGTGTTGCTTTAGCTGATAGCTCTTTGGTTGGCATTCATGATGATGTTAGATGTTTGTCAGGCTTAGATATTTCTGAGTTTGAGTTTATCAGCTGCACCAAGAATGGCTTTGTTCCTGCTGTCATAAAGCCGATACACAATCGGTTGAATCATCTCGTATGACTTAATGGATAGTCGAGAATGGTTGCAGCAGAGACTTGATCACTATCGGGCGCATCAGAACGATATGTGTGAAGCCATTGAAGATTTTGATGATATAAGCAAATTAGGATGTGGTTTTACGTCGGCCGATCCTCTTGAGGAGGTAGATATTGGTGATGGTTCTATACTCAGGCCGACGTTTGTAAATAAAAATTTTAATTCTGTCTTTAAATCTGAATTAATAAAATTATTAAAGGAGTATGTCGATTGCTTTGCTTGGAATTATCATGAAATGCCTGGTTTAAGCCGAGAGCTTGTTGAGCATCGGTTGCCTATTAAGTCTGGTTTTAGGCCTTACAAACAACCAACTAGGCGTTTTAATCCTAAAATTTATGACCGAGTTAAAGAGGAGATAAATCGGTTATTAGAAGCAAAGTTTATTAGACCTTGTCGATATGCTGAATGGATTTCTAATATTGTACCCGTGGAAAAGAAAGGAACGGGTAAGATTAGAGTGTGTGTTGATTTTAGAAATCTTAATCGTGCTACTCCTAAAGATGAATATCCTATGCCAATAGCCGATATGCTTATCGATGCTGCATCTGGACATAGAATGATTAGTTTTCTTGATGGTAATGCTGATTATAATCAAATATTCATGGCCGAAGAGGATATATCCAAAACGGCTTTTGTATGTCCAGGTTTTGTTGGTTTGTTTGAGTGGATTGTTATGACTTTTGGTTTGATGAATGTCGGTGCTACTTATCAAAGGGCGATGAATTTGACCTTCCATGATTTGCTTGGTATTATCTTGGAAGTTTATATTGATGATATTGTTGTGAAATCGGCTGGAAGTGTTTCTCATTTGGCCGATTTGAGACTTGCATTTGAAAGAATGCGTCGGTATGGTTTGAAGATGAATCCACTCAAATGTGCTTTTGGTGTGTCGGCCGGGAAGTTTTTGGGTTTTATAGTTCATGAGCATGGCATAGAAATTGATCCAAAGAAGGCCGACACTATTGGCAAGTGGCAGGCGCCTAGTTCTAAGAAAGAATTGTAGAAATTCTTGGGCAAGGTGAATTACTTGAGAAGATTTATTTGCAATTTGTCGGGGAAGATGAATGCTTTTACTCCTTTGCTTCGGTTGAAAGATGATGCTGAATTTACTTGGGGGGCAAAACAGCAAGAGGCGTTTGAAGAGATCAAGCATTATTTATCTTCGCCTCCGGTTCTTCGGGCGCCAAGGAGAGGGGTTCCTTTTAAATTATATATTGCGGCCGAAGAAAGTGTTATTGGGGCTGTTTTGATACAAGAGACCGAAAGGAAGGAATATATTATTTCATATGCAAATAGGAGATTATTGGACACTGAAACAAGGTATACTTTTAATGAAAAGTTATGCTTGTCATTATATAATGCTTGTACAAAGTTGAGGCATTATTTATTGTTAAATACTTGCATAGTTGCTAGTCAAGGCGACATAATTAAATACATGTTGCATAGACCTATATTAAGTGGTAGAATCGGCAAATGGGCTTATGCTTTAATTGAATATGATTTAGTCTTTGAGCCATTGAAATCTATGAAAGGACAAATTATTGCTGATTTTATTGTTGAACATAAGATTAGTGAGCATCTTGATTTAGATGTCGGTTATATTACTTTTACTCCATGAAAATTGCATTTTGATGGATCAGTTTGTAAAAGTGGTTGTGGAGTTGGTGTTATTCTTATTTCACCAAACGGTGTTGTTTTTGAGGCTCTTAACCGATTAGATCATAAGTGCACTAATCAAACCGAATATAAATCTTTATTATTCGGGTTGGAGATGTTATGTGACATGGGAGTAAAACATGTAGAAGCATATGGTGATTCTCTTTTGGTAGTTCAGCAAGTATCTAAAGTTTGTCGATGCTTAGATGGGTTTTTGAATGCTTATCTTGATAAGTGTTTAGATATTATATCTTGCTTTGATGAATTTGTCATTTATCATGTACCAAGAGAAGAGAATCCTAGGGCTAATGCGTTGGCACAGCAAGCATCAGGCTATAATGTTCAGAAAAGAAATTTTCATGAAAAGAGGCCGATGTTTCGTGAAGCCGATGTTTCTGCTCTAGAACAGGCGGTTCGACCGCCTGTTACAGCCGGTCTGACCGGCATGGCCGGTCTAACCGCCAGTACGGGCGGTCTGACCGCCTGCAACTCTGAAAACACCGATTCGGCTGTTAATGATTTCAAATCTATTGTGGCTGATGCTGGTGATTGGAGAGAGCCTCTGGTGAAGTATCTGCAGGATACTAGCAGGTCAGTGGATCGAAAATTCCGACGATGGGCTTTCAAGTTTACTTTGATTGATGGTGAACTATATCGTCGGACCATGGATGGATTACTTTTGAAATGTTTAGATCCTGGTCAAGCTAGATTGGCTATAGCAGAGGTTCATGAAGGAATTTGTGGTACACATCAATCGGCTCGAATGATGAAGTGGCTTCTTAGACGGGCTTGTTTTTATTGGCCTACGATGATAGCCGATTGTTTTCGTTACTACAAAGGATGTGAAGAGTGTCAGAAGTTCGGGGATATCAAGATTGCACCTGCTGCATTGATGCATCCAATTATTAAGCCATGGCTTTTTAGAGGGTGGGGTCTAGATTTTGTTGGTAAGATTCATCCTCCTTCATCCAAAGGTCATTGTTTTGTGATTGTGGCTACTGATTATTTTACCAAGTGGACTGAAGCAATTCCCCTCAAGAACATGACACATAGAGAGGTGATTGAGTTTATTACTGAGCATATTATTCATAGATTTGGGATTCCTCAAACTTTGATGACAGATCAAGGAACATCGTTTATTTCTAAGGAGGTACGTGAGTTTGTTGGATCTTATGGTATTAAATTGCTCAATTCATCTCCGTATTATGCTCAAGCCAATGGTCAAGCCGAGTCTAGCAACAAGGTTTTGATCAAGCTCGTAAAGAAGAAGATTGAAGATCATCCTAAGCGGTGGCACAAGGTATTATCTGAAGCATTATGGGCACATCGTATTTCTAGACATGGTGCTACTAAGGTTACTCCATTTGAGCTTGTCTATGGTCAAGAGGCCGTTTTGCCCGTTGAGGTAAATCTGGCTGCTTATAGGTTGGCTAAGCAGAATGATCTTGATGCTAGTACGTATTATGCTTTGATGATGGATAATATTGATGACGTGACCGATAAGCGTTTGGAGGCCTTAGAGGAGATTGAAAAGGATAAAAGGAGAGTGGCTCGAGCATATAACAAGAAGGTAAAACTTAAATCCTTTCAAGTTGGTGATTTGGTTTGGAAGACTATTTTGCCTATAGGAACAAAGAGCAACAAATTTGGTAAATGGTCACCGAATTGGGAAAGACCATATCGTGTTGTGAAGGTTTGTTCTGGGAATTCCTATGTAGTGGAGACTTTACAAGGATTTCAGTTGCCAAGGGCGCTTAATGGGAAGTATTTGAAGAAATATCATCCAAGTGTTTGGCAACATGCTTGAAAGGATATGGCCGATATGTGATATCGCCCTTAGAGAAAAAATGGTCGACAATAGAGGGTCGCTCTTAGTCTGATTAAATGTTTTATGGTAAACAAAGTTTTACCAAAAAACATAGGGGCATATGTTACGACCAAAAGTGGCTTGAAGCCGATCAGGCTGGGACAGCCGGTCTAGACCGTCTGTACGCGCGGTTAGACCGGCTGGCCCTGTAGCCGGTCTGGCAATTGTGCTAGGCGGTCTAACCGCCTGTCACAGGCGGTCTGACCGCCTGTCCCCGAGTCCGAGTAGAATCAGGTTTTTACACGTTTTTAGATCTGTACAAGGACTTTCTTGCGGGGTAAGACCTCCTCACTCTATAAATATAAAGGGCCGTGGCCGATTGAGGATACCTACCCAATCGTACAAATCATTGTTCTACTTTTTATCTCTAAACCCTAGCTTTTGCAACCCCTTTGCTTACCTTCTTCGTCTCCGCGACATTTTAGGACGTTCTAAGTGGCCTTGCCGACCTTAGAACAACCCTAGGTTCGCAGCCTCCGACGGGGTCCCTCCCGAGGTTGTGATCGTAGGCTTTCGCGGCGCCTCTGGTACAGGCGGTCTGACCGGCCCCTACAGGCGGTCTGACCGGCTGTCGTCAGGAGCCCGGCGAGGAGAATTCGACGACCGCGCGATCTAGCGCTTTTCGTGTGTTGACCAAAAGTGCGTCAACAACAAGCAACCTGGAAAAAGGTTCCATGGACGAAGTATCATTGACCTAGCTTCCACCTGGAATGCCAAGAGGGACATAACTAATTGCCTGATGCTCACCATGGAACCAACAGTGCAACGTAACGTACGGATCATTATCGTGAAGTCAACAACTGTAATATTATATATATAGCTTGGATATAGCAATGTAATTACCGCTGTCATACGATATATTATAATTTAAATACATGTCATGCACCACGAGCAGCTGCAGCTTCACGCCTTCACCTGACAAATGGATTCCTTCAAATTTGGGCGATCGTGTTACCACTTACCACGTGATGACTTGGATAGAAGCATCAACGGTTGTGGCCGACACTTCCTGGTTTTTGAGTTTTAATTTTTACGAAATCAAGACTGAGTCTAACGTGCTAGTATATTTTCGCTGACATATATAGTGCGGTTTCTACAGTAACGAATCACAGCCGATTGAGGAGGAAAGCAGAGTTATCTGGATATTAACACGCATTCCCCAATTTTTTTTATTGAATTTTAGTTTATCTACTCTGTCATGGGTAGGTAGCATCTAGCATTCTACAGGCAGGGCGTGTAAATAAAACGCACTCTTCACATGGATGATGTATCACCCTGAAATAAACCAATCCTGTGCATGAATATTCGCTTTGCAGATCAAGTCGACAGATAGATAACCCTCGCGTACGACCATAATAAAGATGAATATAACTTATAAGAGTAATAAAACCATCGAAGTGATCAGGCCACTTAGCAAGTAGTTCACCCTCTTGCTACGTGTCCAAACCCACGAGCGAAATGTTCTGAAATGTCTAATTAATTAATTGCGTGAGGTCAACATATAGGATACAGTACAATAAATAAATAATAACTGATAGAGCAATTTGTAAACCGGCGCATTCATGAATGGATGGCTTCCACGATCTAGTCATAGTGTCACACTATAAATAACCACACTAACCTCTGCGCTTAGCATTCATCTCACTCTCAGATTGTTAGCTAACCTAGCTCAGCATGGCTACCAGTAAGCTCTTCACGGCTGGCCTTGTCCTCCTGATAAACATTGGACTAACCAATGCAATTAGGGTGGTAAACCATGCCAGTGCTGATGGCCAAGGCGGTGGGGGTGGTGGAGCCAGCGGGACCGGAACCAGCTATGGTTCTGGCTCTGGTTTCGGCTTCGGCGATGCCGAGGCCTATGATGGCAGCGCCCAAGCTCCAAACAGCAGACACGCGTATGGTAGTGGGTCCGGTGAAGGAGACGGAGTTTGGGAAGGCCATGACCAGTATGCGTCTGGCTATGGAGCTGGTGGCGCATCCGGTGCAGGCCATGGTGACTCAGGTAGCTCAAGCACCGATGGGGCCGCAAACGCAAATGGAAATGGAGGAGGAGGTGGCTCTGGTGGAAGCTACGGTAATGGTCGCGGATCTGGTGGTGGCAAGGGAATTGGGGAAGGTGAGGGCCATAACTATGGCAACTATGGCTCGAGCTATGCGAACAGTGGTGGCAATGGAGGCGGAAGCGGAGGTGGTCATGATGGTGGGTTTGGCGGTGGTTCCGGTGGTGGATCAGGGAACAGTGGTGGTGCTGTTTCCGGTTACGATGATGGTAGCCGCAACGGTTCAACGCCATAAAATTCATTTGGTTGAAATAATTAATATCTCAAGGATGTTGGAACGATGCATACATGCTCGTTCCATGTAGTGTTAACCTCAATGTTTTTCTGAATAAGCCATGTGGCGTTTGTTAGTCGTCACTGATTAGGTCTGAATTGTAATAAAGATGTTGTAGTGCTTCTTCTTGTAACTGATGTGTATGCGGCACATGTATCAGTGCCATCGGCAGATGATCATGTGAAATGTTGCTTTGATCAAGACGTATCTTATTATATAATTTGTTTGACAATATGCAAGTATTAATGGTATTGCTCTATTATGGTTTTTCATCCCTGTTCCTGATTCTACCTGTGCTAACTATGGTGCATGCTCGTCCAATTGGCGTTCCATGTACTGTCAAGTTCCCTGAAAGCGGTAGCATTAACCTTGAGTAAAGTCGACCATAGAACTCTTGCCTCAGTTTGGTTTTGGCCATCAAACTCCAAAACCGGGTATCTTTGGCCCTCCAACTATCCAAACCGATCAGATTTAACTATTGGGCTGTTTTGATGAGTGATTTTAAATTTTTTATTTACAATTTAGTCCTTAGATTTTAAAATAATTATTACTTTTTGCTCGTACCTCCGATTTAGGTGATTTTTACGGTCACGTGTTCCTAACGGTGAGCTTTATCTTTTAAAATGACATTTATACTATTTTATCACTATTTTTTATATTATTCTTATGTTGTTATGTAGAAACAACAATACAAGAAAATAAAATAAACAATTATAAAATAATATGATCAACATTTTAAAAAATAAAGCTCATTGTTATGCATGCCTGACTACAAGAATCACTTAAATCAAAGATACGAGAGAAAAAATAGGAACCATTTTAAGATATATGGACTAAATAATAATAGTATCATTTTTAGTCTTAGGATCTTAAAATTATTGCTGTTTTTTTCTCGAATTTCCGACTAAAGTGGTTCCTATGGTCATGCATTCGTAACGATGAGCTTTATCTTTATAATGTTGATTATATTATTTTATAATTGTTTGTTTTACTTTTCTAGTTTTCTTATATTATTGTTTTTGCACAACAACATAAGAAAAACATAACAAATAGTGATAAAATAGTATAAAAACTATTTTAAAAGATAAATCTCACTGTTAGGAATACGTGATCGCAAGAATAACCTAAATCAGAGGTACGAGCAAAAAGTAATAATCATTTTAAGATTTAAGGACTAAATTGTAAATTAGAAAATATAAAACCACTCATCAAAACAGCCCGATCGCCAAATTTAAACGGTTTTGATAGTTGGATGGCCAAAGATACCTGGTTTTGGAGTTCGATGGCCAAAACCAAACTGAGGCAAGAGTTGAGTGGCCAAAAATGGACTTTACTCTTAATTGTTTGGTTACCACTGATTAGTTCTAAATTTCTAGTGCCTCTTGCAACAGATCTTCAATATATTTATCAAGGCAAATGATGATTTGACAAATCTGAAGTGTAAATAAATTTAGTTGAAAATATTGAGACGATGTTATTAATCTTGTCACTCCAAATAAATTTTATACCATTTGCAAAACACTAATTATTTGTGGATTTTATTAGTATTGTGACAAGATGCATGCTTGCAATTGATGTCTATAAATGCATGTTTGGTTGTAATATTCTAATAAAAGAATGATGCTACATTTATCAAGGAATAATTTCCCTTGATAATAATAACAGTGCAAGCATTCATGGTAGTATTATTTGACTGTAATATGGTTTTCCTTGACAATAATGAGCTCGTTTGGTTTGGCACAGATCAAAGTAGAGCCGCTACGTAGGATAAAATAAAATAGTTCAAAATTTGTTGAGAATAAAATGAAAACAGTGTTTTATCAATACCATCAAATGTTTATCAGGACAGCAGGTTTATGAATTTATGAAGCTAGAGATGGCTAGTTTTTTAAATTTGTTTTCAAACGTAAGTTTCAAAACTTTTTGGAAACAAATATGAGATGAAACGGGCCCTTAACATCGTTTTGGACTCAGCCAAGATCATCTTTTACAAACAAATAAAAGTGGTTCACGTAACATTTAATGACAAAAATGGTTAATTTATTTTAACTTGTTTTGATGAATGTAAACACGAAAGGCAACATAATTATTTGATCTACCTTCTTCCTTCATTTGTATAAATCTGAAATAATAAAAAAATGTGATAAGAGGGAGTAAATATTGTAACCATGCAAAAAAAAAAAGAGTCAGAGAGAGAGAGAGATACCGGAATCGACTTTTTTGCCTAGTGCACGGACACTCGGCAAAAGCTAAAAAAACCCTCGGCAAAGGCTTTGCCGACTACAACACTCGGCAACATTTGGACGGCGAAGACATGTTTGTTGAGTGCCTTTCGTCGGGCACTTTGCCAAGTGCGGCTTTGGCACACGGAAAAATAAAAGCGACGGTGGATGATGGTGACGGGGAGTTTGCTGAGTGTCGCGTTGCAGCACTCAGCAAAGCCGAAAAAGAAAATATTTTAAAATTGCTATAGCTCTAAGTTGATTTAATGGCACATAATCCTAAAAATGAAATAAGTGCACTAACTATACTAAACAGCTTGACAAATTCATCAGGTTCTAAATACAATATTGGTATAGACGAAAAAGTTGTAGGCGAGTTAGGCAAAGAAAAAAAATTGTTTGTCGAGTGCCGTCTGCAACACTTGGCAAAACGTATGTTTGCTGAGTGCTGTAAACCAGCACACTAGGCAAACGAACATTTACCGAGTGCGAAAATTTGACTCTCAGTAAAACTGTGAGTCCAGCCCTTGGCCGCAGCGGCCGTGCTGACGTGTCAAGTTCTTTGGTTCTTTGCCAAGTGTCATACTCGGGGCACTTAGCAAAGATTTAACGGATGGCGGGTAGTTGGACGGAATGGTGACGTGTCTTATTTTGTCTTAGTGCCTGACATCTGACACTCGGCAAATAAATGTTTTCCTACTACCTGACACCTGACACTCAACAGACTAAATGTTTGCCGAGTGCCTGACTCCTAACACTCGGCGAACCAGTTATGCTACACAAAAGAAAAAGAAAAGAAACTGGAAATAAGGGTAGTTGCTAGCTAGTTAGAGGGTACAGATTTTATATTATTGAGGAAAAGAAATCGTACAAGGAAGCTTCCAGTATGCAATATATGCACAATGGATGTGTAAAGGTATGGCTTGCTGTCGGCGGATCTCACATGCATACATAATTAACCACGCGAATCACAGGTTTGCATGAGAAATAATAAGTTAGCTCTTTCAAGGATCGCAAGAAGCATCAGAGAGACGTGGCCGGTGCGGATCTCGTCGCCCCGGAAAGAGACCGAGGTAAACCATATGCATGCGTGCTCGGTAGACTACTCGTACGTTGCACGAGATTCTCTTCGAGATGTGCTCTTCAATCTCAGCTAAGCAAAAGATCAAGAACGTGAGCCTTGCCTGTCCGTGCTGATCAAACCCGAAAGAAACAATTAACCGACAGTATGACCTCGATCGATGGATGCATTCTAGTGTCAACACAGCTAGCTCGATCGGGATCCACATCGCTGCTGACATACGATGATCTCTGATATCTGCACGACCGTACCCCAATAATCACAATAACAATTTCTTATGCGATGCTGACAAAGCGTGGCAGTGATCGAGCATCTATCTGGGAGAGACAAAAGTGGATCATGCTGAGTGAAATCTTCAAATGATAAGTACCATTACCGTATCTGTATGTGTACCACACTACCGCACGTGAAGATGCATAAAACTGGCTCGCCGATGGCCGAGCTTTCTAGAGGTACCTGCTTGTCCTTGTCTGCTCGCGCGCACGCACGCATGGCTCATGCATATGCGTAGGTCAATCGCAAAGCTTAGTTCACAAGCATAGTATTCGCATCGATCACACGTTGTAACTGTAAAAAAAAATATATCACTCCCGTACTGAAAAACAAGATATCTACACATGAATATATAATTCACGCAGATCAGATACATACTTAGCTAGGTCAATTGATCATCAAACAAAATTTCTATTGTGCCGTGCATCTGCACATTTTGTACTTCATTTTAACTTGGCAATATGGTAAACTTTATTATGGTGAAACATGCTGAACCCGGTTTGAGTCCTCGACATGGTATGGATGCTCATGATTTTTTATATTTAATAGAGTTAATGTTTCAGTGATAGGGGCTTACATGCCCATCGATTTATTGTCCTAATCAATCTACATATATCTGTTCTTATGATTTAATTACACCTAATCATGTTCACATTAGCAAGCATCACGAAGTCATCTACAGTTTAAACCATACCACTCAGGGAGAGAACGTAAGTGAAGCAAGGTTTCAATATCATGTAGTGGCGATGTTGATGTAAAGATTGCACGGTGATCTTTACACTATGACACACAAAGACATGGGAGATTTGCTTTACTCTGGTGCATGTCCTACATCTCGAGGTTTGTGACATGTCAATCAATTTGACCTAAAATTGAGACAAGGGGTAAAAATATATTATTGAAGTTCAGAACACATCGGCTACTATTCCAAATTGTTCTGACGTAATATCAACCAAAAAACGGCATAAAAACAAACCATCATATAAGTTTCAGTATTATAAATATACTAAAATTTGAATATAAAGACGGATCATCGGATAAGATAACCGATTCAAAAGATGAACATAAATGATTATGCTCTTTGTCATAAATAAAATCATCTAACAAATAAAACTGACATTAACATCACTATCAAATGATCAGACATAACCGAGACAACCTTCATAGCAGGGTAATAAATTAAGTTTAACAAGCCGATGGATATATATGACAAAAAGCAATTTCAACAAAGTTCATTGACTTCACTAAGATCAAAATCTAACAAACCAATATAAAATTTCTGTATCAAATTTTATTTCTGATATAATTACATTGATTAATGGGAGACAATTGTTTCCTCCAAAAATTAATGGGAGACAATTGTTTTCTTAAAAAATTAATGGGATACAATTGTTTTCTTAAAAAACTAATGAGAGACAATGATATATTTCTTTTTGAGATTGATTAATCTCCAAACAAGATGGTATAATTTTAAATTCTACTAAAACTAGCATGGAATCAAATGATGCAGTCTTACAAGATTTAATAGAAATTGATAACTAACAAATAAAATAGATTCAAACAAAAGTGATACGCCGTAAGTTGAAATCTACAATATTTTATAAATAGCTTCACTTAGAGCAAGCCAGAGATCAAAGTGATGCAGCCCTATTTAATCGAAGAACTCACCAGAAAAAACCATGTTACGACTGCACTTAAGGTTTGGGAATTAGCCGAGAAAAGATTGTATTGATTGTGTGTGTGTCATGTTACAAGACCAAA
Source organism: Digitaria exilis (assembly GCA_015342445.1). NCBI lineage: Eukaryota > Viridiplantae > Streptophyta > Magnoliopsida > Poales > Poaceae > Digitaria > Digitaria exilis. Next base: position 2,586,570 of record JACEFO010001669.1, on the reverse strand, counting down.
AATGTATATTTGTACCCTGAAGTAAAGGTCCTAGGCGAATATGACTAGAGACATATCTTGACAAAAAAAAATTAATTACTATATTAACAAGGTTCATAAATGAGTCAGACGGTAAAGCCATGTCAATTCATCAGCTTTAATTCTTATCGGCTTCAAGCTTCCTTGCCTACACCCTTCTTCAGTCAAACTCGGTACAGCTCATCATCATCATCATCGACCATTGTCTTCTTCGCAATCTTTTTGAATTATTTGCAAAAATGTGGTGTTAACAGGCAAATACATAAGTAACTAAAGTATATGGGGTACATGGCAACTTAATGTTGTACTTACTTCAGCTCATTATGCTACCACCTAGATATTGTAGTACACAAGCAGATTGATTAATTGGCCAATTACTCCACTGATCGGCATTGATATGATATAACGTGGTACACTGACAATAATATAATCCACAGTAGTAGTTGTGCACATGAAACTAGCAGCACGGAGTTCTAGCTACCATTGTTATTTAAAAAAGATCAACGGCAATTCACGCCACCAATTTTCTATTACCATAATTAAGTATTTGTTTGGGCTCAACCACTATATAAATCCCATCGCGCCAACTAATCAGCATTCAGCTCATCTTCCATACCAAAATCAATCAAAATGGCAAGCAATAAGCTGTTAGGTATTGGCTTTGTCATGCTCTTGGGCATCGGTTTGTCCAAAGCAAGGGAGTTCACATGGGAGCGCCCAATTACCAGCGCCAATAGTCAGGGAGGGGGAGGAGGGGCAGGGGGAGGGTCCTCAAATGGCTATGGTTCTGGATCCGGTTCTGGTTACGGATCATCCGGCGATAGTAATGCTCCAGGTGGCCTCTATGGTACTGGTGATTCAATGGCAAGGGGTGAAGGTGGTGGTGGTGGTGGTGGTGGTGATAATGGAGGCCATGGCGCTGGTTCTGGATCTGCTTCAGGATAACGCAGCACTGTTGGCTTCTATGGTGGTGGAGCTTCAGGTGCTGGGGGTAGTGGCGGTGGCGGTGGGGAAGGGGGAGGTCCCCAGAATGGCAATGGTTCTGGTTCAGGATCAGGAAGAGGCATAGCCTCAAGTAATGTTTATGGTCAGAATGGTGGAAGCTCAGTGAATGGTGGGGGAGGTGGTGGTGGCTCAGCTGGAGGTAGTGATGGTGGTTATGGCACTGGCTATGGAGGTGCGTCTGGCTCTGGCGAGGGCGGTCATCACTAAGAAAAATATATATTACATTATGCATTAAATCTGCCATGATCTTGATGTCCTTACAATAGTTCACTTGGAGGAGGTGTCACAACATGTGTCAATGAAACTTCAATGAAGCCTTCAGCTTTGTTGGTTGTGTCATGGTTAAGTGAGGGGAATAAAATTAAACCTTTCCTTAATTATGTATGAAAAGATCTTTGGTTTTCACCCTCATCATGAATAATAATCATAATTCTTATTTGTCATATTGTACTCACGGCATTTATTGCTCATTCACGTCACTCCAATTCAAGTGTTCTCTCTCTCTCCCTCTTCACGTGACTCCAATTCAAGTGTCTCTCTCCCACAGTCCAAGGCCCACTTTTGACGTAGACCCGGGCGCATGGATCATTCCATGTCGTTCCAGCCAAGTAAAGACGACAGGATGACTCAAGACTCTGGTCAACAAATGTCAAGACATCTCAAAGATCTTGGAGATTAGTCTCCTTGTACCCAACTAGTCTTAGATCAAAGCGACTTGTAAACCCTTGGTCGTCGGATTATATAAGGTGGCCTAGGATGAACCCTTTAGATCATCTCACCCTCGTTAGGTTTTAGACCGTAGCCTACATCACCCGTGCTTGTACACTCATCCATAGCAATACATACAACACCACCGATACAAGACGTAGGGTATTATGCTCTGGGGGGCCAAACCTATATAAACTCTGCGTCTCCGTGTCACCATCGTGCTCTTGGTTCCACAATCCCCCGCCTAAAATCTACCGCTCGGGCTATCCCCATGCGGACTGCCAGAGCAAAACTCCGACAGTTGGTATGCCATGCAGGGGGCATCCTGGGATCTTTTGCGAGACCGATGGCATTACAACCTGGTGTGATCTTCCCCGCCAGCATGAAGAGCTACCCCCATTGACATCTCCTTCTAGGGGTACCCCAACTGCACCTCCAGCAGCAACCCCACCTGCCCGGCCTCTAGGTCGGCAACCCCAGGTACAAACCCATCTCGTACCACTAACGCATCTACCACACATGCCAATGAATCTGCTAGCACCAACTAGGGTCTGCGCCCATCCTACCCTCATAAAACCATCATGTCAGATGACCTGATCGCCGACCTCGACAAGATCGCGGACCATCTACCCAACTCCATCAAGATATCGGAATCTGTTATGCTTGCAAGCAAATCGATTATGTTCCCCTCCATGCTTCCTTCCATATCCGATGTGGAGGAACACCTATGTTGCCCTAGTTTCCGGACTGTGGCGAATGGCAAACACCTAAGAAAACTCTCCGACCTCGTCAGATGCATGACCAGGGGTCCAGACCCTTTCACCGCCAGTTGCTCGTCATTTGTCCCCATGAGCCGACACTTGACAGCCGAAGCTGGGGGACAATGCGGCCTGAGCAACCTACACAGAGAACATCGGCGCCAAAATGAACAGGAAGAACTTGATCAAATTGCTACCACCGCAGGCGGCGTTTGATTCACACTCCAAGTGCTTGTGGAGCTTCTCCACAACACCATCACCACAACATCGACCCCCGCTACCTCGACAAGGACTTCCTGCAAATCGACGGTGGCAACGTCTTCAGTTCCCTGATGGCTATCATTGGTGCCATATTCACCAACCTCGAAGTGGTCCCAATGTATAAAAAAATCTGTCGAGCTCTAGCATGACTCCACGTTGTTCAAGGGCAACTCCCAGCTCCAAGCCAAACTCGCACTCGATCTTCTGTTGGTCGGCGCAGTTCATGGACTCCTAGCCAAGCTCCATCCAGGCGCGAGAATGACGTCATTGGAGAGGCTCCCCTCTCGTTGCTTCTTCAGTAGTCAATATCCACGACCAGTTACGGGAAGACGACCATTGCCCCCTGTTGGCGCTCCTTTGTGACACCCTTTTACCCTTGTTTATTCTTAATAATGGCATGAATTTGATATCTAAACTAATGATCATACTCAATAACCAAGCCATTCCCGCATATGTATGTGTTTTCTTAGATTAATGTGGTTAGTCGCTTAGATTTTATATCTTTTCTTGAAACCAATGACATGAGCCATCCTATGATAGCATAGAAAACCAAAAACCAAAAACCTAAAAACAAATACCCAACCTAAATTTTGGTGACCGTCTTTTCCATGATGGCCGGACTAAGTTGAGATGAGAAAACACATGTAGAACCGAGAGTTGTTCATAATGTGTAAAAATATTCTTTGATGCACGCTAGGTTCACAGAGACATCTAAAAATATTTTATGATGTTGTTCTCGTAAGAATATAATTTTTATAAGCCTCATTGATTTAGTTTTGTTTCAAAACAATAAAATTCCCTCTCTTTTAGCCAAAACATAGAACCTAAACCCATGAACCAAGACGCTACTTAGGGATGTTCACTATCAATTAATGAAACTGAGCGGTACTGGTGTAACCAAAATCGAAGGTAGTAGGAAATATTTTGACTCATATTTGCTATGATGCCAAAATCCCCTCATATTTGAGATGAAGACTTATTTAATTCTAAAGTTTTGAGATTAGAGGAGGGTTTAGCATCTAACCATGATTTGAGAAGGGTTATGAGCTTGATAATCACTAATGGCAAAAAACAAGATGCAAGTGCACTCCACCTACCACCACATGCAAAAGAATCCAAGGGAGGATACAACCATGCATGGGGAGGACACTCAAATTTCATAAAAGAGCACCATGTGAAGATGACAAAGCACAAGGACATGGGTTTGACACAAAGGTGACAAAATTGATTGAAGAAAAGAGCAAGTGGTGAAGATGACAAGAAAAGGAGTGGTTCATGGTATTTGGTCGGTGCAAAAGGACCAAGTTGCTGCTGGAAAAGAGAAGGAATAATGCAGAGGAAGCATTAGAGCAAGGGGAGCCCGAGGAGAGCCAGGAAGATCCCAGGCCGGCCGGCCCAGGGCTCCACTAGCTGGCCTGGCCTCTTCTTAAGGCGCCTCAACGTCCCCTTTCTCTGGTAAGTGCCTCGCATCATTACTTGTTCATATTCTTCTCAGTTCATCCCTCAAGAACACGTCTAGAGTCTAGAAAAATTCGTGATCTAAAATCCACTCGAAAAATCCCGAGAAAATCACCACAAATCATAGTTTACTCTCCTCTTCCATACTCTTGTTCTCTCACTGGCAAGAAACCCCTGGTGTGTTGGTTTGTGTGTGCAGCAAGAATGATCAAGAAAGGCATCAACTTCATCACCAGAAGAAGGAGGTCTCGTTCATCGACATCGGATGTGTCATTGGAAGGTTCGTCACGTAGGCATTCGGTGCCCCCACCACGGAGCATGGAGGAGGATTTCCCCAAGCCAACGAATTGCATATTACTCCTCTGTGGTAAGAGAGACCCAAGAAGCTCATCCATGAGGTTCTCTGAACCATGTGGGTGTGGCGGTACACCACTTCTTCCTCCACGACGTTCGACGTGTTGAACCGCTCCACCGCCATACATCCCAAAAATTTTAGAATATGGGTTCACCATTATGTCCAAGGAAGAAGAAGAAAGGCTCGAGAACTTGAAGAGAACATTGAGGCCAAACTATGACTTTGATGATGACACATTAAGGGTGTTGGGTTTCTATAATGATAATTACCAAATGTTGGAAAATATTGTGTGGAGAATGTTTCTGATGGTATTAAGTTCATGTTTATGAGGAAGTTGCCTTGGAGATGTTGATGACCATGAAGGTAACAAAACAGATGATACAAGGGGAAGAAAAATATTGCCTTGAATTTTGGTTGAAATACGAAGACAAATTCATCACTTATGAAGGTGTGGGAAATTTGTTGGGATTCAAGATGGAGGCCTTGGAGAAGGTTGAAATTGAAGAAAGTGATGAGCTTGACAAGTTTTGGAGCAAGATTGCTACACATGAGAATAGTCAGAGGAAGAATATTAGCAATGTGAAACTTAGAGTATTCCATTCTTCGATGAGCAAATATACAATTTCTGCTATTTTATTCTGATGTTTTATGTTCACAAAGTGTTACTACAAAAATGTCAAGTGTTACAAGAGCTAAAAAATGTGTTACAAAGGAGGTTTTTGTAACACTTGATAAGCATTCCACTTGATGACTAATTGTGTTTCAAAGAAGTAACACAATTTTTATGTATAAACAACATAATTTTCGTGTTCCAATAGATCACACCATAGTAACATTGAACTTAGCAACACTAATAAGATGTGTTACTAGATGGCTTTGTAACTAGATGGCATTGTAACACTTTTATGGACCTATGGTAACATAACTTGGTGTTACAATATCCACGTTATGTACTAGTGAAAAGGATACTTGGGAGGATGAGAGGGACCAAAGTCAGATATGGAGTTAAATTGGATGTATGCCGCACTAGTGAAAAAGCAAGCTATTGATCCAACTTTCAAGATGATTGGTAGGTGGTGTTGTGAAGCAACATCCGGGGGCGGGGAGATTGGCTCGGGATGTTATCTCACCATGATTGCTTTAGCCACTAATGACTCCATTGTGACAAATCCTAGATTTTATATGAGAGTAGTGGAATTTGGCAAAGAGGCAATGAAGCAAGGCCACTACATTGGGGGAGATAAGAATATAGGATTCAAGATTGCAAACACCAATATTTCACTCGCTGAAGAAGATAGGATTCAAAATTGTTCATGGCCGGAAGGGAGGATTGAAGAGATTAAAATATTAAAGTGTCGGCAAAGAAAAATAAAAGAGGCAAGCATGTGGAAGAAGTCTCGGTGCCAAGTTAGAAAAGAAGTCTATCTCTGGCAAGTGAAGATTATTTGAGAAAGGAGTTCAAAAATACAACAAGTGGGCAATGATCTTTGGGAGGATGGAAACCATGGGAAGATGTCCAAGCTCAAGCATGTAGGAGTGGGGCGCCGACGCATTCACTGGTGTTTCGGCCACCACCTCCACCGTCGTCATATGGTATTTATGGATACCCACCTCCACCTTACCACGGAGCTATCCCAACCCATCCTTTGGGGCGCAATTTGTTCGTTACCCACAACCAGAGCGAAGTAAAAGAACGATTAGTGCCTATGTCGAGAGGAATTTTGAGGACATCAATGCCATACGTCGACACATGGAAAGACTTGAAGATGGAACCACGGGAATCGCTTAACAAATGGGGCTCCTGGGTTTCACAACGCCGGTAAACTTTCATGTAGTTTCATCTCAAGTCTACTATGAACAAGGATATAACGCAAGACCCAACGAAGCGGAGTGATCGACCGTCATGAGGAATAAAATTTGCGCGCACGTGTGGTTTTAATTTTCTCTTTTATTTATTTTCAGCATGTGTGTTAGTGTATATGTTGTGTTTTCCTTGCCATGATAAATAAATGCATCACCTATGCTTTCATGAAATGATTCATAGTGATGATTGATAGTTTGTGCCATGTTAAAATATGATGATCATCGCCACTTTGTTTATTTTCTTACGCTTGATATTTGCACAATTAAACTAATTTGATAGAATTAATTGTAATAATAGCAACATGGTGCAAATGGAATTAAAAATGGATAGCTGGTTCAGAAGGAAACCTCGATTGAAATTTGAAAATGCAAAATGCAAGCCACGTCTCACTCTATCCTTCCAATCTAAGATAAACACGTGGGCTAGTTAGTTCCTGTTAGAATATTTGGGCTTGGCCCATTATTTATTCCAGTTAAGAATTAAAGCCTACCGATAAAATATTAATAGATATTATGTTTAATCCCATATTGATAGTTGAGGAGAATCTCAACCAACTTATAAGGTGGACCTGGGGTACACCGCTTGTGAAGTTGGTAAGAGGAGATTGGTATGCCACACGCAGACGCGCTCGCTCGCCTCATCAGGCCAGGCCGAAGCCATGGCATGCCCGTGCCCGTGCTTGCAGGAGGAAAGGTTCACCGTTGAAAGGTAATGGAGTAATTAAATGATTTCTTATGGCATTTGATTGTTTCCATTCAAGAACCTTCCATCTGGTGTGGCATGCCTGTGCCTGTGTGCTGGCGCTCTGGGAGGAATGGTTTTGCATCGTTGGAAGGTAATGGAGCAATTAAATGATTCCTTATGGCGTTTGATTGTTTCCATTCAAGAGCCTTCCATCTAGAGTCCCTGTTCAGGTGCATCCCCCTTCTCCTCTCGCGGCTATATAAGCCGGGCTTCCCCTCCTCTACCCGTACCAGATCTACATCCACCTCTATTCTCTCTCGCATTCCCATTGCCGGCGCTGCGCGCACAGATCCGGCGAGAGAGGTGCCTCCGATCCGGTTGCCTCCATCGAGATCCTGCTCGGGATACCGGGGGCATTCATGTTTCTGGGGAGCATCTCTGCGACTGCTCGCCCAGAACTGCAACGTCTTCACTGGTGTGCCGTTCACCCCTGCAATACATCTTTGGTTCACGGGATTGCACTGCATCACCGTCTTCCTGCATCAACTTGTACGACTACGTCAAGCAGGTCAACCTTGCAGTAGCATGCCTACTCCTCCAGTTGATAACGGCGCAACCGATGCCTCCGGCAAAGATCCCATCTCGGGGTATATTTCGATGTCCGAACTGTTATCCTTATTTTTATGTGTGTTCTTATTTAAATCTGTGTTAAATTTAAACACATGCACTTGGCTGTCTCACTCATAATAGTCATGTAAATATTGTGAATTTTATTATAATCTTTAGAATTAAAATGAGGCCTAAACCACGTAATTATCCAACAGTTCATGGCATCACCCGTGTTTCTGTCGGCCTAGCTTTCCACCAAAGATGTTGATGGCTGCACAGATCTCAAACACTACAAGTTCCTTGTGGAAAATAGTAAATAGCCGAAATGTACCTATGCATGCACAGAGCAAAAGGCCGAAGGTAAATGGTAGCCCACAGCACGTAGTCGTCGAGTTCGCCTTAGGGCTTCTCCAATAGCTGGCTATTTGACTAGCTATTTGCTTTTTTTAATCAATGAACAGTTGTTATACAGTGCTCACTAGCTCTTGCTTCCTAGCTAGCTCGCACACTTTCCGATACAGATCTCTCTCACGAGCTCTCCTCCCAAGCACCTGCACCTCCTCTCTCTCTTCCAAATAGCTGGTACAAATAGATAGACCATTGAAGACGCCCTTACCGGCTGCTGCCGACCGAAATATATGGCAAACCCGTGTGGCCGGGCACGCCGTGATTGACGAAGTGAATGGACAGCCTGTTTCTCGAGCTCAGTGCTTTCCAGTTCCTAGCTATCGTATATGCAGTTGTAGCGTATATGCATGTGCAGCTCAATAATAGTTGTCTCGCCTATGTTGTGTTCAGATTTAGAAAAAAGTACTTCTCCAACAAGATTTTCCTATTATCCCACTTACAGAACACGCTTTTCAGTGCACTATTCATCTAGAAAAAGTGCTTTTTACTTTCAATATGAACACAGCGTTATTCTCAAAGTCTCCCTTCACTTGGCCGTCTGGACATGACGCAGTCAACGACGCCAAGATGGAGTCGAACTCAAGCCGATGGATGTTCGATTCTGTTTTTGTGTGATCGATCATATACAAAAGTCAGAGTCGCGGATTGCCTAACAGCTGCTTGGGACAAACGCATTTGCATGCTAGTACTAGCTGCTAGGACACTACTTGCTCTGTTTTTAAATTATGGTTCGTTTGATTTTTTTATCCTAAATTTAATCACTTCTCTTATTTGAAAAAATTGTGCAAAATATCATATATTTTGCTATGGTTTAATTTGTTAATAAAGGTTTTCATAAATAACTTAAATTTAGCTATATTTGTATAAATTTTAATTGTTAAAAATAAAATGAGTAGTCAAATTTATGGCCGAACAAACTATAATTGTTAAACCAATGAAGTAGTACGTATCTTGGCCAGCCATGGACGGAAGAGAATGAGTGGTTCATTTGTAACTGTAGGTTTTGAGTCAAATACTGGCCGAGAATTTCTGCATCTAAGAACTCATTTTCATACTTGCTCCATTTAATGCAAACTATGCAATAGCTGAGCAGATTTCAAGTTTACTCGATTATATATACTCGCAAAAAAAAAAGGTTTACTCGACTATGTAGTCGACCCGATTTTCATTTTTTAGTAACAAGTCGAGCCGACATGATGCACATAATTACGGGTGAAGTGCCGCGGCTAAGTATAAACTGAAACAGCTCATGAAAGATTAACTGGTCGTTCATAAAACCTCATTTTTATCCATCAACGAAAAGAACTACCTAAGGTGGCAACGTGCGCACACTGTATATATTGTATCCAAACCAGCGTGGCACGGTACACAGACAAGTTGCAACTAGGTGGCAACTCTCGCATTCGTGTAGTGCGCTACACTTGAGTGCCGCCTGCCATGCATGCAACGTCAAAGCATACACTACATTCACACTTCCCGTGTCGTTATCGTCTCAACTCAATTCACATGTAACATAGTCAAGGGCTCAAGGCTAGCTACATACTGAGGAAAAAAAGTGCTCGATCTGATCATCCTAAAAGTCATGCTGTACCTACCAGTCGTATTCTTTACAAGATGAAGTCTGCATTTTTCTAAAATAAACGAGTGAGCAAGTGGCACCTTGGGCTATAGCTGGGCAAGGAATTCGACACTATAAATAACAAAGAAGCCTTCACTTCATACTCGCCTCATCCTCCAAGTTCACTAAGCTCGGTATTTCACAAATGGCTAGAACCAAGTTCGTGGCATTTAGCTTCATTGTCCTCCTTAGCATTGGACTATCCAATGCTGCAAGGGTTTCTCGATATGTGAGTGCTGGGGGAGGAGGTGGTGGTGGCGGTGGAGGTGGTGGGTCAGGGAATGGTTCGGGATCGGGATCTGGCTCCGGGTATGGCCAGGCAAGTGGTTCTTCTGGTGGAGCATATGCTAGTGGAGGCGGTGGGGGTGGAGGTGGTGGAGGGGGACAAAATGGTGGATCTGGATATGGTTCGGGCTCTGGTTCTGGATATGGTCAGGCTGGTGGGTATGGTTCTAATGGTGGAGCATATGCTCAGGGAGGTGGCCAAGGTGGAGGTGGAGGGGGTGGGCAAAATGGTGGGTCGGGTTATGGCTCTGGTTCCGGTTCTGGGTACGGTCAGGCGGGTGGGTATGGGCCCTATGGTGGAGGGTATGCCCAGGGTGGTGGTCAAGGTGGAGGAGGTGGTGGTGGACAAAATGGCGGCTCGGGAAGTGGGTCCGGTTCTGGCTCTGGATATGGTCAAGTTGGCGGATATGGTTCGTATGGTGGTGGTAATGCTCAGGCAGGAGGGCAAGGCGGTGGCGGCGGTGGTGGCGGTGGACAATATGGTGGTTCTGGACAAGGTTCTGGTTCTGGTTCTGGTTATGGTCAAGCTGGTGGATATGGACCTTATGGTGGTGGATATGCTCAGGCCAGCGGACAAGGTGGTGGCAATGGAGGCGGGCAAAGTGGTCCAGGTGGCAGTGGATATGGGAACGGCTCTGGAAATGGTTCTGGGTCTGCCAGTAGTGGTGATGGATACCCATAAACTTGAATAGCGGAAATGCAATTATGGGGTCAACATGCTTACTAGTAATATTGTTCATGTTTACATTTTATGTGTACTTGCGTAAGGAATAAATTGCCGTCCATGGCTTCTGTAATAAAACACTTGTGTGGTTCTGTAATAAATCTTCTTCTGTGCTCATGGCTGTCTCTTACGAGTGCAGATATGATTGTTGGTAGTAATTTTGTACATTTATGTTTTTTCTACGCATACTAGTGCTACTTTCTATCTAATTGTGCATATTGTTAACTGGTGTTTTTTTTTCATCCGACAATATATAGAAATAGCTAGCAAGCTAGCTACTGTGTCATGAAAGATGTGAAGGCAATTAAATTAAAAGATATAGTTGAATACACAATATTTATCATCATGTTAATTTTATAGCGATCAAAATACACGCTGATGGGCCTATTGGCCTTCAGTGTGATTTTGCAAAATAGAGGGCCAGCACGCAGCAGCTCTGTGCACTGTGCTGCGCTATATAGTATTTGTCTGGAGTATGACACGCAGGATGTCCGTACACCATCGATTACGTGGTGCAGTAAGGACATGGCAAACGGGTCGATTTGAGATGCCGATTTGAGTGCTGACTGGGTTCGGTTACCGTGTGGAAGAGAGAAAGAGGGAAAAGTAAATCGCTCGCCGCTTTGCTCGTCTCCATGTAGCAGGCGCGTGGGCATTTTCTATCGCTAGTGATTGGCCTTTGGTTGCAGCAGCAATAACTATGGGGTTACGTGTGTCAGGAAAGAGAAGGGGTTGTGATTAAAAAACAAACTTACACTCTGGTTCCCGCATATGATCGGTGGCATCTTACTTTACTATTCCTAATCAGAGGCTCTAGATGATGTCACATAGGATCCTAGGTGGACACTCTAAAAACATAGAGAAATCCTAGAAATTCTCTAAAAAGAACAAAACATCCACATAAGATCCTACGTGGACACTAATATATTTTATTTAATAATTATCTATTACAACTAATAAATATGAAGTGGCCCCTATGTACATATCCAAACTACTCCTAAATCTGAATCTAGATTATATATTATAAAAAGAATTTTGCTAAGGTACTCCTAAATAACTATAAAAGAAAAATCTAAAGACATATAACCTCCTATTATGTAATAGCGAAACTATCTTTTTATTAGATCTAACTTGGTTGGGTTAGTTTTAACTATCATTTTTCTTTTTTGTCTCATGTATTTACACGGATCTTTTGGGGAAAAAAAGCTTGACATGGTCTCACGGCAGGCTAACATGGATGGTTGATCTAATAATGGATCGATTAGTCTTTGATATTTGATGTATATAATTGACGGCCACATATGTGTACGTGAAATACAAAGGCTGTGCATCAACAGACTTCCTTGACATACGTGAGATTGGATCAGTTAACAGCTAATAAAGAAGGAGTATCGACTAACAGAACTGACAAACAAGGAACGGGCGAATTACGTGGAGATCAGCATGGCGAGATTAATGGGATTTTACTTTTCCCCTAAATATTTTTATTTATTCAAATGTTATCTATTCTAAAAATCAACGCTTGCGACTATTACCACCTAAAAAGTAACTGGTGTACTCTAGCATTGCCCTTATAAAAAAAATCTTAAGATTGTTGGCGTTTGTTATCCATGACTTTTACCGCCAACATTTCTCCAAATTTCATAATCATATGGTCAAAATCATGTGAAAATCATTTACTATAACCAAGTTCCACGAGTTTTGGTGGTTTGCGATCTTCTGCAGGTCTATGCTCATATTATGCAAGAATCAACACAAAATGGAGCAAATGCAAGCATGGTGAAGCATGGACATAATATGGCATCATTACAAACATTGTGAAATGCCCAATTTGACAGCACCATGTTAAAGTGCTCTCCGAGATGATCAAAATGGACATTTGGATCACCCAATTCGGAGACCGGACGGAAAAATTATGCCTCCGAGAAGATCACCGGCGCGATCGTCACCGCCGGCCGGCCAGACTTTGGCCGGCCGGCCAGGACTTGGCCAGCCGGCCTGGCAACTCCACCAAATGGCCTCCACTTCACATATGTGCCTTAGGGACTCACCAATGGACCCCCAACACGTTCATACAAGTCTATGGTGAAGATTAAGGCCGAAAGGCCTTAGATACCCCTCCAACGGGCCTCCGACGTTGCCACTCGGTGTTGGCCCAACCCAAACAAGGTGAAACCTACACCAACATGCAAGGAAACACACCTAGAGGCAGTACCAACCATTGGATAGAAATGGAGGGAAGGATGTGCATATCACATGGATCAAAGGGCCCACCTTTAGGACTTAACCGACCTATTTTGGATAACCGTCATTGAGAGGAGATCTGGATCGTCCACGAGAAGGCGGTGCGCGAACGGGCGACATCCCTAGCCGAACGGCCGGCCACCGAGGCGGTTTCCAACCATCTTTGAGTGGCGGTTACTCCAAGTCGGTTGCCTTATCCTTTCACCTGCAACCGACCATTTGAGGCTATAAAAGGAGCCTTCCACCTCCACTTTCAACACACCATCCAAGGAGAGAAGAAGAGATTCAAGATGTAGTTCCTCTACTATATTTGGAGAATAGGGAGAGTGTGAGGTGAGAGCTTGGGTCTGAGTCAAGCTAGGAGGAGAGGAGCCGGGTTCCCTTGGTCCTTCTCCAACTTTGTATCCACCTCGGAGGAATAAAGCTTCTTTGAGTAAGTTCCTCGTCTTTCTTCAGTGTCTCGCTAGTACTTCTCTTTACTTTCAGTAATTTGTTATTTACTTCCTTTGATCTGCGGGATCCCTTGTCTGCGTGGATATTGACCTGTCCATTTGGGGTTTCTTCTTGCCTGAGGCTAAGGCAGAAGTCAGTAGTTTGATAGCTTAGGTGTGGTACCTGCGCTTGATAGTTACCTCGGGTGTGTTCCACCCCACGGAAAGAGAGTGGTAGGCGGCAAGTGGTGACAGCCTTGTCCATCCTTTGTGCGACCACAACGTTCGGGTGTTTTCATAGCAGTAGTAGCAGGTTGCCGTTTGGTCCCACTTCTACCCCGTCTGGACCCTTCTAGCCGCCGATGTAGATCAAGTTAGTGAGTAGCAAGTTATCTGGGTAATTAGTTGGCTATCTGAAGTTAGGCCCTCTACCCACGTACCTTTTCTCCCCTGGTGGGTCCGGTTGAATAGTTCTAGGCTTAGTCGCGTCTACCGTTCCTTGGATTCAATATCCCAGGTATCACTCCCCTGGTGAAAGGCTACATCGGTCTCTGTGCGCTTGCGGAGTTATTCTCGTATAGGCTAAGGAGTGCCAACAAAGATCCACCAATATAAAATTCTAAATTACTATTTCTATCATTATTAACATTGTTGCGTCATATTCATGTATGAGAGAAGGCATAAGAATAAATTTTTATATTGTTCACATAGCTCAAACAATAAAAAACACATATGAAGGTGTGATGTTGTGTGAAAAATTTGTGACTAAGTAAGGGATTTGCCACTGTCTCTAAAATAACTGTGACACATCCATTTAATTAGATCAAAATGGACATGATTATATATTAACTCTTAGCATGGAATAGATTAATTTTTATTTATACGCTTTCAAGTTTAAAAATAAAAAAGTATGAAAATATCTTCCTAGATCCAATTAAAAAGGAGATATGGTTACTTTTCTTATTTTTTTTCTTTCTTTATCTCCCAACCATGTTCTCTACTAATGATTCTTCATCTTTATTTTTGTCTATGTACCTTAACGTATTTTTGTCTCACGACCTGAATGTGACATGTCCGTTGCCTGAATGTTTTTTCTCAGCTAATGCTTTATTTTTTTCACTCAACGTAAATGTGACATGCCTAACATAGCTTGAATGTACACTAGAAAAAAATATAGCCCGAATGTTTTTTCTCTATATGAACTCTACGTGCAGTGTACATGACATGGCCATTTATTGTCATCCAAAATCTAAACATTTTTATTATCTAAGTGATCGACATGACTACCTTTTATGTATAATACGAACTTGATTGTGGATGACAAGAAATGTGGAAATAAAAAATCAAAACCTTTGGAAGATCGTGGCGGGAGTTGGAGTAATTGTTGTGCATGCATGTATGTGGCCGACCGTAGTTAAGGAGGCTGTTAATAAGTGCTTCATAGTTTCTAATTGATTTTTCTATATATATATTGAAGGGTGTATATTTAATTAAAATCCTACCTCCTTAAAGGTAAAGAGGCGTGCCGTAGCAAGCCCCCCTAAATCTGAATCTAGAATATATATTATAAAAAAACCTAAGATGCACCAATATAAAAATCTAAATTACTATTTCAATCATTATTAATATTGTTGTGTCATATTCATATATGAGAGAAGACATAAGTATAAATTTTTGTATTGTTCACATATCTCAAATAATAAAAAACATGGAGATGTGATACTATGTGAAACAAATTGCGATTATTGTATCTTTAGGTTATTGAGTTTAAGATATTTAACAAATGAAAGATAGAGTGCGATAGATAATTATAATTATTAGCTATAAATTTTAATTTTTATATTAATTGTAATTAGTCCGTGCGGTAGCACGGGTTGATAGGCTAGCGTATATAACTAGAAGTTAGCTATTTGCACTGGAGACGTCCTAATGCACTGCATGTGCATGCATATCTTTCTACTTCGAAGCTGAAGGACCTGCTGAAATAATCTATTAATATCTACTGTTGTCTGTTGATGACTTAACACAAATCTACATCAATAATCCTTCTTTTTCTTCTTCCGCACGGTTACTGTATAGTGTAGCCGCGGGTCGCGCCAGCGCACAGCACATCTCTAGCCAGATGAACAAATCCATGGCCGCGGCGCCGCAGTATATGTGAGAATGTGACAAGTAGTGAGCATGTGTCCACGTGCGATCGACCAGCATGGCAGCATGTGTTTAGTATTTGTACAGCTACAAAGTTATGCCTCACGTATGCTGTGTGTTCAGATGGAGTAGCGAAAAAAATACATCTTTTTCTGAGATGCGTGTGATGTGAGGGAGATAAATAGGAAAGGTAAAAAAGAAATTTTTAGAGATGCATGTTATATGAGGAGGATAAATAGTAAGTACAACCACAGTCCGCCGTCGCGTCGAACTTTGTGCCATTTTGGAGCACATCCATGGCGGTGGTTGCGTACATACATGCATGCTCAGCTGTCCCGCTTATCCCGAAAGTCAACGTTCTTCATTTTGGTCTTGGTCGATCCCGCGCTGTGGCCTCGCCCATGGACTGATATATGTCAGTCGCGCACACATTGTTAACGACGCCTGGACGACCTCAAGCTGGAGTCAAACTGATGGATAAGCACAATAATGTGCATCTGAACAGTGGAATTTGACGTCGCGTAACGTACGTTGCCTAACAGCTTACAAAATGCATTTGCATGGTATACTGCCTAGTATATATTACTAGTACTTATGTCCGTCAACGAGATCCCCCGGAATTAACTTGCTCACTCAGATACTATACTAAGCACGGCACAACGAATATACTAATAATCCCGGCCGTAAACATACTTGCCAAAATGCCAGCACATCAGCACGACACGAAGTGCTCATGCAGGTAACAACAGAAGCAAGCAATTGCCAGGCAAGCACTCAGCTTATAGGTTTTCAGAAACCGAGAATATTAACTGTCCCCTTCGTAAAAAGCTAAATTCTGACTGGCATGATGTGGTACCTAGCTAAATTCCGAGTCAGTATTATAGCAAAGGCCGCAACACGGTTTATTGTATCTGAACGAATGAAGTTCCTGCATTTCCTGGTACTAGCAAGTGGCATCTCTCGCTTTCCCCTGCTGTCGTTATCGAGCTATACACTTGCTAACATGCATGTAAATATGTAATGCTTGGGAGTTGGGACGGGGAGTACTACGTACGTGGCATGCCTAGCTACTCGCCGCATTATAACAAGATCGTCTGTTCACACACACGTATAAATTCTAGCCAATCCAGGAAAAAAGAGTGACATTGTGCACAGGTCAAACTGATGGACTGATGGGTATAATGCGTGTGCCTGCAATGTGGATTGTACGCCACAACACCAGCCGGCAGTGTCAGTGTGTGACGAAGTGTCGCTTCTCACGCCACCTTCACGCCCGGAGAGAGGTCCCCTCGTCAACTATTTCATCAGTCAAATACTGCCTGCCGCCGCCGGGGGAACACTGCGTCCAACGTGCATGTGAACTCACCCGTAGTTTGATGAAATATAGGTTTATTGGAACGGACAAATATAACTTTGATTCGATCTATCGTGTGTTGTAATTCACAAACTGCAGTCAAATTTACAAGTCCTCACACTTTGAGTTCTTTGGCAAGTTACCAATTTCGGATTTTGTTTGGTGCTGACTTTTGGTCAGGATAATTGACAATCTTATAAAAAATTATATAAGTATTATTTATTTTGTTTGTGATTTACCTTATCACCAAAAGTGTATTAATCATGACTTATGTTTTCACGTATATGTAACATACCTTTTAAACAAAACAAATAGTCAAATGTTGCGAGAAAAACTAATTGTGATAAATATTTTGAATGATCAGTATCTAAAGGTCAACTTAGTCTGGATCATATCCGTGTCAAAATACCCGGACATCCGTGTTATCGTACTTTTTGACCTAGCAAAAATTCCACGTACAACAAAGTCATCAAGTCTATAAGTCAGACTTGCGCTTACCCTGTCCTTTTCTTTTACAGGATTTAATGTGCTGCATTTCTTTTCTCATAAATTAGTGGTCTTATGAACTCACAAATGTCACTTTCCACTGCAACTTTGCATGCCCTCTACAACCACAACCAGCACTATAAATACGCCTGCACCCTGCAACCGTCACTGATTATCCGATCTTTAAGATCGAAAGTTCAGTAACTCGAAATGGCTAGAAAAACATTCACTGCTCTTTTAGCTTAGTTGTCGTGCTATGATTGAAATCAAACGGAGTGCCCAAGTAGGAGAGAGGTGGTACTGCACTACTGAGTACCAATCTGCACCAATTTATAAGTTGTTGAAATCAAACCGTTTTACAAGTTGTTGGACCAATTCGCACCAATTTGCTAAGTTATTGCACTAACATAAACATTTTATAAATTGTTGGACCAATCTGCACCCATCTATGAAGTTGTTATACTAAACTAAGCATTTTAAAACTTGTTGTACTAATCTGCACCTAAGGACAAGTTGTTGTATGGTGGGTGCAATTTACTCAAAAAGAAATAATGGTATTGCATTGACAAGGGATCTTTTCCTCGTGTTGAATATGTGGCCCATTAACCTAAGTATTAAGCCTGTGAGGCCCATAATGTTTTGTTGGGACCTCTAGCTTTCTTTCGCCCCGGCAACGGGTAGAGCAAATAGAAGAAGGCAAATCGATAATGGCCGTAGCGGACAATTGGAAGGTGCTGGACCTGGGAACTAGAGCTCCAAGGGGATTAAATTAAGGCATTTCAGCTCCAGATTTAGATACATAAGCTCCCAAACCATCCACTATTGGACCTCTGCCCCTTAGCTATTGCAGCTCCGGGCCCTTTGACTTTGGGGAGGGGTGTTGACTTTTTATCATTTGCAAGATAAAAACAAATCACTATTCTTAGTTTTTATAAAATAAAATACTTATAATGTATTTTGGGCTACGTAAGTACAATTATCATTCCGAAGTAAATCGTTTTGAAAACCAAACATGCATAAATCAATTCTTCTGCATTTTTATTCCATGGAGATTTACAAATCTAGTTCAAAATTAAATATTTAAATACTAACACGAATCTTTAGATCCGTTCCAATATCAATACACCACCAAATTCAAATTCATTCTGTACATTCCTACATCAATCATCTACATGGGCACAGACTCAACTCCACGGCCAGAGCCCATCAGATCAACCCTTCTTTGCCTGCCCTGCCACCGTCCACCACGCGGCACTTCGGCCCTTTTCCTCTGAACAGAAGCCGTCTGAAACCGAGCCTTTTTTCCGTTCAAACCAAAGCCATTCGGAACGCACATCACCGTGGATGATATTTACGCGCCTAAGCTCCCTCCCTCTCTCTTCCATTATCAAACGGTGGGTCGTGGCCTATCTTCCATTATCAAATGGCGTTTTTTTTAAGTAAAGTACATCACCGGTCCCTAAACTTGTACCGATGTGTCATCCCGGTCCCTAAACTCGTAAATCGACCATGTAGGTCCTCAAACTTGTTTAGCTGTGTCATCTCGGTCCCTAAACTTACAAACTACTCGTTTAGGTCCTCAAACTTGTTCACTTATGTCATTCCGGTCCTTAAACTTAATTTCTACTATCATATGTTTATAGAGTTTGAAACTTTAAATTTAAAATTAAATTTTTAGGATAAAAATGACGTTAAACGAAAAAAAATTTAACTACAAAGTTGTAGATTGTGTCGTGAGCTACAATTTTGGTATAAATTTTGTCTTCATTTGAGTTCATATGAAAAAGTTACAAATAATTTATTGATATAAAGTTTTTATATCGTCATATTTTGACTCATATTAGACTAAAAACTAAGTTTAAGGACCGGGATGACATAAGTGAAAAAGTTTGAGGACATAAACGGGTGGTCTACAAGTTTAGGGACCGGGATGACACAACTGAACAAGTTTGAGAACCTAAACGATCGATTTGCGAGTTTAGGGACCGGGACGACACATCAGTACAAGTTTAGGGACCGGTGATGTACTTTACTCTTTTTTTAGGAAACATGAGGGTAGGCCCCTACTGATTATATATTTAAAATAAAATTAGGATTTCGTTACAACAAAATTATGAAACAAAGAAGAAAACAAAGAAAATCAAAACAGTTACATCATAGCCTCTATCCATGAAGACATAAGCTGGGGATGATCCTTTTTTGCTCTAAGCAGAAGTAGAACAAAATCTTTTTGAAAGTGGGTCTTACACCCTTGTAGAGACGGTTGAACACCACTGAAAATTGCATCATTACACACCATCCAAATTGCCCAGGCCATCAGGATGATAACATCCATGTAAAAGGGCACATTGGGTTGACTTTTGAACCCAGAGACCATCTGCATAGGGTCAACAAAATTCCCAATGTGTAGGTTTAGTAGTTGCCAACAGCATTGAACAAAAGCACAATCAAAGAAGAGGTGATCTCTGCTCTCCTCAATGGATGAGGAACAAAGGACACAATTATAATCATTCAAATCCATGTTGCGCCTACGCAGCAACCCTCTTGTACTCAGTCTATCTTTGAGCAATAGCCAGAAAGAAAACCTTATGCTTATTCTGAACCGAAGATTTCCAAATCCAGGAGTAAACTGGATGAACATTTCTTGATCCACTTAAATGTTTATATGCCTTAGAGGATGAATAAATCAGAGAACCCCAGATATACCCCCATATGTCACAGTCTTCTGAATTGGCCGTGTTCTCAAGCATATTTAATAACTCAATTAATTGCAAGTGTGCCACTTCTGATAATGGGAGATGAAAATGCTGAACAAGAGTGTCCATCTGCTTTATCCGCTGAACAGATACCATCTTGTGCTTGGCAAAAGAGTATAACTCAGGGTAAGAATGACACGGGACCTGTCCAGCCCATAGGTCATTCCATACCAGACATGATTTACCATCCTCCATTGAGGATATTGCTGCCATACCTTTGTATTTATCAAGAAGCTTTAAGATATCCCTCCACCAGAAAGACCCCTTCTTAATATGACTAGGCAGCTTCCCATTTTTATAATGTTTCTCCCACACCAAGTGAACCCAAGGTATATCTGCCCGATTAAAGAACTTATGGAGTGACTTTAATAACAAGGCTTCATTTTGTGTCTTAAGATTCAAAACTCCCAGGCCACCTTCTGAATTTGGCACACATACGATTTCCCATGCTGCTTTAGGTGGGTTCTTTGCATTAACATCACCACCCCTCCATAATCTATGCCTTCTATACTTATCGACTTGTTTAATCACTGTGTTGGACATGAGGAATGTACAGAGATAGAACATAGGCAGAGCAGTAAAAACTGAATTGGTCATCTCCAGCTTACCTGCCTGATTGAGGTATACCGATGTGCTTGTTAACCTTCTCTCACACTTAGTGACCATTGGCAAAAAATCCTCCACCGTTGCCTTAGTCAACCCCAATGGCAATCCCAAATATGTGAAGGGAAGTGTGCCCACCATACACCCAAAAGTTTGAGAAAGCAACATACACCGTTCCTCAGACATGTTAATAGGGACCATCATGGACTTTGAATAATTCAGTTGCAGCCCAGTGGACATAGCTAAAGTCTTCAGGATAGACTTAAGATGAAGTAATTGCTGCTCACACCCTTCCATGATGATAAGCGTATCATCAGCATACTGAAGGATAGGAAAATCCTGGCTATAAGATAAGGGGATTGGCAGATTCAACAAGCCTGATGCTCGAGCATCATTTATAACACTCTGCAAAAGATCTGCCCCCAAGACAAATAGTAATGGCGACAGAGGATCGCCTTGGCGTACCCCTCTTCTACAATGAAATGTCTTTCTTGACACCCCATTCAACAACACCAATGCAGTGCCTGATGAGAAAACCAGTTGCATCCAGGACATCCATCTAGCTCCAAAACCTTTACTGTTCATTATAGTCAACATGGCCTCATGCTCGATTTTATCAAACGCCTTTTCAAAGTCCAGTTTCAGAATAAGAATTTCTTTTTTTGAAGTATGACACAAATGTAAATACTCAAAAGCCCAGGCCAGGCAATCTTGTCTTGTGAGTCTTTATGAATCCATACTGGTTCTTATGAACAAGATCAGTGATCACCCTCTGCAATCTATTAGCCAGCAACTTGGTTATAATTTTAACCGATATATTGAGGCGGGATATTGGTCTAAAATGTGAGGGTTGAGTTGGACTGTCAATCTTTGGTATAAGAGCTATATAAGAACCATTTATACTCTGAAGGCAGACATCGCCCCTATAAAATGCATGACACAGCTTATAAAAATCTTTTTTAATAATAGGCCAACACTTTTTAATAAAATCAGTATTGAAGCCATCTGGACCCGGAGATTTATCTGAAGGTAATGCTGCCACTACATTATCAATTTCCTCAATGGTGAATGGCTCGTCCACTGATGATAGATCTACTGGTTGGAGTTTGTTCCAGGACATGGTTCCAAGAAACGAGTAAATGTGAAGCCCATTTTCTTGTGTGTAGCCGATGGGCCGCTGTCGATTTGCCTCTCTAGCTGATTGGAGTTATTTTGTGCCTAGTCGATTGCTTCTTCTAAATCCGCTAAGTCATGTTTGATTGGCCGGTTTCTTGTGTTCTATCGATCGGTGTTCTTTTGGGAATCTTGAGTTATCATTTTGTAAAGGCTCTGTAACAGGATGATGTATTCGAACCTATTTCTTTTATATAGTTTTTCGCTTTGTTGAACAATTGTGATGTAATAACTTATAATTAGAGTCTAATGTTTTTTGTAAATTATCCATGTGCACACTTGTGATGCAACAAAATGAGATGAGATGTATGTATCTGAATACTCACCATCGTGTGAGGTTACAAACGGTTCATGAAATGGTGGCCTTCATCGAGACGTGATACCTGAGTGTCTTTGATTGATTTTGTTGAAGCATCATATCTTAGCCAATTGAGTATTTCTACTCGTGCTAATTCGTGTTTCAGTCAAGTTAATTAAGGTGGTTCGCCACACCCGGTCAGGTTCGGTCGTGGGACTCATTTCTTGACTGATGCTTTGGTCATAGGCATGATTCGTGTCGGAAGATTCGACACTGCGATCCATGGCTCGGTTGTGGGCAGGCTCAGAAGCATGTTTCTAGTGACAATGTTGGCTGGGCCATAGTGCTTTATAAAAAGTGGGCCCAATGGGGACTGAGTCTATGGACCCATCACAGATTATAAAAGACAAACTTTATAACAAAATTATAGGTCTCGATAAGATCTGAAAGTGCATTTGGCCCCCTATGTGGGTTTTGGTGTTGATGACATAAGCAATTAAGGAGCTAATGAGATTATTTGAGATGTTGAAAGATTTAGAGCAACAAGAGATATATTTTGGAGAAAGGAAGTCCCTCTTTGAAAAGGATGGAAGGTGATATGCTTTATTGAAGATCTTTTAACGTTTTCTATTTTGAAATTGAGTATAGGAAAATCCGTACTATTAAGAGGGATGTGGAGAATTACTTGGAGATGCTCAAAATTGCTTAGTAGAGATGCTAACAACCTATGAGAGACACAAAGGCTAACACACTTCACTTATCCTGAAAATCAGCCTTCTGTCGGAAGTTCCTAAGACCTTTGGAAGTTCTGACAGGCACCTTCGGAATTTTGGAAATACTTCCGCCAGGGTCGCTCAGCCCTTTCCCAACTTGAATTAATTTATTCTTCGGAACTTCCTAAGCTCATCGGAAATTCCGACAGACACTTAGACAGCACATAACGGCTAGTTTTTGGATGAGCGGGTATAAATACCCCCTCACCCCTCCTTCACTTGGTGCTGACCTCATTCGAACCGCACACTTGCTCAAGCTCTCTCCCCTCTTCCCAAACCCTCTCTTGAGCCATTCCTTCATCCTCTTTGAGCTAGGGCTTGGGATAAAGCAAGATTGAGTTGAGAGCCTTGAGATTTGAGTTGGGGAAAGCAAACCTTTGGTCTCTTGAGCACTTGAAGCATCTCCGGTGATTGATTCGCGTTCATTACTCTTGGAGCTTGCTCCTAGACGGTTTAGCGTCACCCGTGGAGTGCTCAACGGATTGTGAGCTCCCCGGGAAGTTTGTATTACCCATTCCTTCGTGGAAAATCTAGTGAGTGACTCAAACTTCCTTTGTGGTTGATTTGAGGGAGGAAAAGGTTAGTTGACAACCTTTCTCTTTGTGAGATCCTCAACGGAGACGTAGCTTCCTTAGTGGGAGTGAACTTCGGGAACAAATACTTGTCTCTTGTCCATTTACTTATTTGTTCTTGTTGTTCATACATGTTCATCTAGGTCTAGACCTTTACGTGACCCGATCTATCTCTACAAGTTGTTCCGCTTGATAAGATCATATTGTATCATCTCCTGGCATCATTGCGCAACTTTTGATTCATACAGAATTTCTGATTTCGCTTTTAGTTTTTGAATTTCGTGAAGAACACACCCGTTATCGGAACTTCCGGCGAGCTTCGGAAGTTCCGTTCCTTCGGAACTTCCTAAGAGCTTCGGAAGTTCCGAAGAAATTTACCGCTGCTAAGTATTTTTCAGGAAATTTGAAGAAACGCCTATTCACCCCCCCCTCTAGGCATCACAACGGTCCTTTCAATTGGTACCAGAGCCGAGGTCTCTTGATTGAGGCTTAACCGCCGAAGAGAAGATGTCAAGAAGTGGGGAAGACCCCGAGGTTGATGCGGGCATTGGACAAGATGGAGACATGGGGGCTGAGACTCTTCCTCATCCCCGTGCTCACTCAAGCCGTCCACCTTCTATCAAGAATGTGGAAAGTGACTCGAACTCTAGTGAAGATGAAAATGAAGATGAAGCAACCAAAGAAATGAGGAGGAAATTGAGCAAGAAGTATGAGAAGAAGTATCAAAAGATAGCTCAAAGCCCAAATCAAGCAAGAAAGGGACAAACATCCTTTCTTTGGCTACCACGAGATGCCTCACACTTACACTTCCTCTTCTCAATATCCTCCTCAAACATTTCATTCCATAAATTTGGGAAAACCACCTCACTTTGATGGGTCGGACTATCTTAAATGGGCTTATGATATGCAATTACACCTTTACGGGCTTCACCATTCTATTTGGAAAGTTGTGGTTGTAGGTATTACTCCGGCAAAGGATGGAATTCCAACTCCCGAGCAAGCTCAAGACTACTACCGCAATGCTCAAGCCGCAACGGTGATCACTAGCTCTCTTTGCTCCATGGAGTTTAATAGAGTTAGAAATGTCACTAGTGCCAAGGTGATTTGGGATACATTGATGGTTGCTCACCAAGGAACAAATGAAGGTAAAGAAGGAAAGATTGATTTGTTGCAAGGAGAGATTGAACGGTTTGTCATCAAGAAAGATGAAAATGTGCAACAAATGTATGATAGGCTAATGATCCTCATAGCCGACATTAGAGCACTTGGAAGTAGACATTGGGATGATCTCAAGGTTGCAAAGAAGTTACTTCGAGCCTTCACTCCTAGAAATTCTATGCTTGCAACTTTGATAAGGGAGAACCGCAAATTCAAGATTATGACTCCAATTGAAGTGCTAGACAAGATTATTCAACAAGAATTGGTTGACAAGGATGTGGCAAATCAACTTAGCCGTCAAGAAGGAGGAAGCATAGCTCTCAATGCCACATCAAGCAAAACTCATGAATCAACCAACAAGGCAAGCAAGGGCAAAGAAAAGGAGCCAATCACCAAGGCTCTCAAGTCCAAGGCAGAAGAATCAAGTGATGAAGAATCCACCGATGAAGAAATGGCTCTTGTCATGAGGAATTTCAAGAGGTTCATGAAGAAGAAGTATTACAAGAAGGATGGTGATGACAAGAAGAGGTTATCACAAAGAAGATGCTATGAAGGCAAGGAAACGGGTCATTATATTGCGGTTTGTCCCAAAATGAAGAATAAGGAAAAGGATGAGAAGAAGTACAAAGAGAAGGGCAAAGAATACAAGAAGAAATTTAAAGGTCATGCTCATGTTGGTCAAGAGTGGGAATCAAGTGATGAAATTTTCGACAAAGAATGCATGGCAACTCTAGCCATGCCCAAGAACACAAGGAAGCTCTTCAAGGATGAATCCGACGATGAAGACAACATTCCATTTTGCTTTATGGCAAAGGAACTAAGGTACAAGAATCTTTCATCTCTCCATCTCTATCTTCCTCTACCACAAATAGTGCAAAAACTGATTTAGAAAGGGAAGAAGAAGAATCAATTGCTTTTATGATCAATGAATTTGGACAAAAAGGTTTTAAATAAATTAAAAAGCTTATGAAGAGATTGGCAAAAAAGGAAGAAACTCTTGAGAGGCAAGAAGATATGCTCTACCTTGAGAAGGAGAGAAACCTTGCCTCACAAGAGGCTCTTGCTAAGGAAAAGGCAAAGGTTGAGAAATTGACTATTGATTTATCTCTAGCCAAAGACTCACATGAGAGGATGTCAAAGGACCATACTTTGGCAAATGAATCTCTAGCTACCATGAGAGCTAACCATAGTGCACTTCAAGAGAGCTTCTCATGCTTGATGGTCAAATTCAATGACCCTGAAGTGAACTATAATGCTCTTTGGGAAAGCACCAATGCTAGTTCTAAGGCAACCCAAAACTCTAATCCCTCCACAAGTGAAGGTTGCTCAAGATGTTATAATATTGATGTTAAGTCTTGTGATGCTAACCTTGTTAAGCTAAGAAAGTCGGTTGAAGAAAAGGATGCTCAACTCAAGAGCTTGAACATGTTAGTGTCACATCTTCGTGAGGGAAATGAGAAATCAATGTCAAACATACAACCCAAGGCCGGTAAGCACCCAAAACAAACGGGTGGCCTTGGATATCATACGGGATCAAAGATGAGTGCTAGAAAAGTGTTTAAAGGTAAGGAAGTCATTGGGTTCACCAAGGGTGGTAATCTTGGTGACTTGATGGACATTGCACATGGTGTAACCACTATTCCCTCACAAGTCAAGAAAAAGAGTAAAGCACCCATCAAGAACAAGAAGATTGCTCATGAGCCATCACCAAGCTACACTTGTGACTATATGGTTTCTATGGATCATGAGGGTAAAATTATTGTGAAATATGTTGGAGCCTACACTAAGAGAAACATTCTTAGAAGTGTATGGGTTCCAAAAATGTATCCATCTAATCTCCAAGGACCCAAATCACTTTGGGTACCTAAAATGCAAGCTTAACTTGTTTTATAGGCCTACTCCTCCGGTGGCACCGCATGGTTGCTTGATAGTGGATGTTCAAATCATATGACCGGGGAGAAGGACTTATTTGCATCGCTAGAGCTTCATGACACACCAAAAGAAACAATTGTGTATGGAGACAATAGCAAAGGTGATGTAATTGGTTTGGGAGAAATTGCTATATCTCATGACAATTCAATTTCAAATGTTTATCTTGTTGAATCTTTGGGATACAACTTGTTGTCAGTTTCACAACTTTGTGAGAAAGGCTACAATTGTCTCTTTACTAATGAAGGTGTGATCGTCTTTAGAAGGGAGGATTCCTCTATTGCTTTTACGGGTCGTTTGAAGGGGAAGCTCTATCTCGTGGATTTCACCCAAGAGAAAGTGGAACCTAAGACTTGTTTAGTGGCAAAATCTAACTTGGGTTGACTTTGCCACCGCCGACTAGCCCATGTTGGGATGAGGAACTTGGCCAAACTTCAAAAAGGCAAGCATATCCTTGGACTAACCAATGTTGTCTTTGAGAAAGACAGGTTATGTAGCGCATGTCAAGCCGGCAAGCAAGTTGGTGCTCCACACCCCGCCAAGAATGTCTTGACATCATCAAGACCATTGAAGCTTCTACACATGGATTTGTTTGGACCCATTGCCTACCTAAGCATCGGTGGTAATAAATATGGTCTAGTTATTGTTGATGTTTTTTCCCGCTTCACTTGGGTGTTCTTTGTGCAAGATAAGAGTGAAGTACAAGGGATCGTCAAGAAATTCATTAGAAGAGCTCAAAATGAATATGAGTTGAAGATCAAGAACATTAGAAGTGACAATGGTACGGAGTTCAAGAATACAAGCGTTGAAGAATTTCTTGATGAAGAAGGGATCAAGCATGAGTTTTCCGCTCATACACCCCACAACAAAATGGCATTGTGGAGAAGAAAAATAGAACATTGATAGAAGCCGCAAGAACCATGCTTGATGAATACAAGACTCCGGATATCTTTTGGGCTGAAGCTATCAACACCACTTGCCATGCCATCAACCGCCTCTACCTTCATAAGTATCTTGGCAAGACACCCTATGAGATCATTACCGGTAACAAACCCAAGGTGCATTACTTTAGAGTTTTTGGATGCAAGTGTTTCATACTTAACAAGAAGGCCAAAAGCTCAAAGTTTGTACCAAAGGTTGATGAAGGCATTCTACTTGGTTATGGTACTAATGAGCATGCCTATCGTGTTTTCAACAAAACCACTGGTTGTGTTGAGATCACGGTAGATGTGACTTTTGATGAAACTAATGGCTCTCAAGTGGAGCAAGTTGATAAAAACCTTATAGATGATGAAGAGCCTTCAAGTCAAGCAATCATGAGGATGGGCCTAGGAGAAGTGAGACCTCAAGAAGCTCAACCTCAAGATCCGGATGATGAAGACCACAATGAATCATCATCATCAACAAGAGTTGAACCACCAAGCTCTCATCAAACCCAAAATCAAGGTCAAGATCATGGTGACGATCAAGATCATGGCAATGATCAAGGGGGAGATCAAGGTGAAGAAGCTCAAGGCAACGCACATCAAGATGAAGATGATGATGGACCTATTCAACCTCAATCTCAAGTGACACACCCAAGAGTACACCAAAGCATTCAACGGGATCATCCCGTTGATAACATTCTTGGGAGTATTCAAAGAGGGGTAACTACTCGTTCACGCTTAGCTACCTTTTGTGGATGTTACTCATTTGTCTCCTCTTTGGAACCTCTTAAGGTAGATGAAGCACTTGAGGATCCGGATTGCATGATTGCTATGCAAGAGGAGTTAAACAACTTCACAAGAAATGAGGTATGGAAATTGGTGGAAAGACCCAAGCAAAATGTGATTGGAACCAAGTGGGTCTTCCGCAACAAGCAAGATGAAAATGGAGTTGTGACAAGAAACAAGGCGAGGTTAGTTGCAAAAGGTTTCACCCAAATTGAAGGTTTGGATTTCGGTGAAACGTATGCACCCGTAGCTAGGCTTGAGTCAATTCGAATTCTTTTAGCCTATGCTACTCACCATGATTTCAAGCTTTATCAAATGGATGTGAAAAGTGCATTCCTAAATGCCCCCCTATTCGAAGAGGTGTATGTTGAATAACCACCGGGCTTTGAAGGTCCCAAGTTTCCTAATCATGTGTACAAGCTCCAAAAGGCGCTCTATGGGCTCAAGCAAGCTCTTGGAGCACGGTATGAATGCCTTAAGGATTTTCTTCTAAAGAACGACTTTGTAATGGGCAAAGTCGATTCTACTCTCTTCACACGAAAAGTTGATAAGGATATCTTTGTTTGTCAAATTTATGTTGATGATATTATATTTGGCTCAACTGATCAAAAGTTTTGTGATGAATTTAGTAGGATCATGACCAAGAGGCTCGAGATGTCCATGATGGGTGAATTGAAGTTCTTCCTTGGGTTCCAAATCAAGCAAATGAAGGAAGGGACTTTCATTAGTCAAACCAAGTACATAAGTGACATGCTCAAGAAATTTGGAATGACCAATGCCAAGTCCATCAAGACTCCAATGCCAACAAATGGACATCTTGATCTAAATGAAGAAGGCAAACCCGTGGATCAAAAGGTATACCGCTCCATGATTGGCTCATTGCTTTACCTTTGTGCATCTAGGCCCGATATTATGCTTAGTGTGTGCATGTGTACAAGATTTCAAGCCAATCCTAAGGAATGTCATCTTATGGCTGTTAAGACAATTCTAAGATATTTGGTACACACTCCTAACCTTGGCTTATGGTATCCCAAGGGCTCTAATTCAATTTACTTGGCTATTCCGATTCGGATTATGCAGGTTGCAAAGTAGATAGAAAGAGTATGTTGGGGACTTGCCAATTCCTTGGTCGGTCCTTGGTGTCATGGAGCTCTAAGAAACAAATTTGGGTTGCTTTATCCACCGCGGAAGCGGAGTATGTTGCTGCGGGTGCTTGTTGTGCCCAACTTTTATGGATGAAGCAAACCTTGAGGGACTATGGTTGTGAGTTTAATAAGGTTCCACTCTTGTGTGACAATGAGAGTGTCATCAAGTTAGCAAACAACCCGGTTCAACACTACCGAACAAAGCACATAGATGTGAGACATCATTTCTTAAGGGATCATGAGGCTAAGGGAGATATTACTTTACGTTCCGTAAGTTCCGAGAGGCAACTTGCCGATATCTTCCCTAAGCCTCTAGATGAGCAAAGGTTTTGTGCTTTGAGGAATGAACTAAATATCTTGGATTCTCGTAACTTGGCTTGACTTGTTGGACACAAAATTGAATGTTGCCTAGATAGGAAAAACCTTGGAATTTATGCTTGTTGTGTTGTTTTCAAAATATTGGTTTTTGATCCTTGATCATAACTTGGGCATGGTGATCATTGTTTTGTAATGATTGTTTGTGGCTGATCACTATGTTTCAAGGTGTCTTATATGTCTACAAGCTATCATCTTATACCATATCTATCTTGCTCAAAATCTATATCTATCTTGGTCAAGAAAGACCTCCTTTTTCGGAAGATTGGACATACTTCCGCCAGGACCGTTCAGGAGATTTAATTCGCAGAAAATATTCCTGGTGGAATTTCCGAGGAGCGTCGCGACTTCCGAAGAGAGGACCGGAAGTAAGAGGATTGTTCCGCCCGGCCTGGTTAGGAGATTTTAATTCAGAAAAAATATTCCTTTCGGAACTTTCGAAAGACGTCGGAACTTCCGAAAAGTCCATAATGCCTATAAATACCCGTCGGGCTGAACTCAAACCCTAGCCATCTCTCATTCTCTCAACGTCTCTCTCTCCTCACACCGCCAGCCACCAAACAGCCCCTCTCAATCCGTGAGGGGCACTCCAAAATCGACCGTGGGAACTTCAAATCGAAGGTTGGATTGGATTCTCCACTCCTTGGATACTCCGATTCAACTTTCTTCTCCTTCCTTTTGCGCGGGAAAATCTCAAGGTAAACCATTCAAATTTCCCGCAACCCGATCTCTCAATGTAGAAGGAGTTTGAGGATTTCCTTTTGGATATGAGTTGCTACAACATGCTAGAGTATTCCTTGATGATCTTACAAAGTTTGGACGGTGGAAACTAGAATTTCATGATTCATGTTCTTTGCTCTTTCAAACTTTAAAAAGTTCATGGCCCGATCTCCCAATGTAGTAGGACTTAATGGATATCCTTCTAGATTTATGTTCCTGCTACATATACCAATCAACGCCTATGATCTTGTGAACTTTGGTGGGAGGAAACTTGAGATTCAAGAATCACTTGGATGAACACGGGCTCTGTCGGAAGTTCCGACAGGCGCCTGTTTCGTCCAGGAATTCTTCAAACTTCTATCTTCTTCGATCCATTCTAATGTTCATTGTAATTCTTGACAGATGGCTCGTGGTAAGAAGAAAGTGGCCACTCCAGAGATTGAATCCCCTCCTTCCGCTCACTCGGAATCAACGGAGGATGATGTCCCCATTGCCCAAAGAAAGCCAAAGAGAAAGTTACCGCAGCATGGTGAGGGGACTTCCAGGGGTAGAGGAAAGACAAACCCCTGTGGTCGTGGAAGAGGAACAACCACTCAACCACAGGCCACTTTCCAAGAGAATATTGGAGATCCCACCGACAATCTAAGGTACCCTGAGAATCAAACTATGCGTATGCGTAAGTTGTGAGGTACACTAATCATGGGGATTTGGCACCTAGAATCATTGAATATAACAAGGGCAAGCATAAGGTTTATAACTTGAGATATGATGATCTCCGTCAATATTTCAAGGAATTGAATGGAGACTATAGGTTTTGGCTTATCTTTCATGCGGATTGGTATGAAACCATCATCCTACCCAAAACCAATCCCATCACTGCGATGAAGTCCATCGATTTCAGCTATCTACTTGCACATGACATAGAAGTGATAGAAGAGGTCAATCGTGTTTGTCAGTTTGAGCATGATCTAGTGGGCATTATGTCTTTCAACTGTGATTACAACACTGAAATGGTGGCTCAGTTTTATGCATCTCTTTATGTTGATAGAGCTCAAAGGACTTTTGTATTCACTGTGGAAGGCAAGTTCTTTTCGGTATCATATGGTCAGTTTGCTCAGATTCTTGGGTTCAGTGAGACTGATTTGCAGAAGGAAAAGCTACATGATGAAAATGTTTTGGCTGACAATGAGATTGAGTTCATGTATGACAGTGCTTATGGAGAGATTGAGCTTGGAACTACTAAAGGGATGAAACCCTATTACAAGAAGTTCAATCAACTCTGTAGGTATACTATTTGTCCCAAAGGAGGAGATGCGGACAATATATCTAGTATGTCCAGGAATGTGCTTGCAAGGTTCGCTCCGGGTGGTAGGCCCTTCAATGTGTTTGACTTTATTTGGGAGGAGATCATTGCTTGCTCAGCCTCTGCCAGGAAAGGATGTCATTATGGCCCCTATATTTTCAGCATGATTTGTGAGGTCACTAGACTTAAAATATGCACAGATGAAGACCATCCTATCTACAAGCCAAAGAAAGGTCAAATTAAAAGGCTCTCGTCCTAAGAAGAAGGGTTTGTTCAACTTCATCACTCAAAGGCTCAAGGCTTGCTTTGCTATTGGGAAGTACAATGCGGATGAGATGCGTGCTCATCGCATTCAAACGGATAAAGCACGCCACTCACTTGAGAAGAGGCAAAAAGACATCATGGACAAGCTCAACATGGATCACTCTCCGGTTCACTCTCCCTTGACCTTTTCATCTCCTAAGTTCTCTACTCCTTGGGATGGTTCTGATTTCAAGGAAGGAACATCCTCTCATGCACCATATGAAAATGAGGACCTTGGTGGTGGGAAGCACATGTGGATGAACCCAATATGACATGGCCATGGGAGAAAGAAGAACAAGGCAATAAATAAGATGAAGGGGATGAGGACGAGGGAGATGATGATGAGGATGATGACGACGACGATGACGATGATGATGGTGGCTATGGTGGTACCTTTGGTGACTATGGGGGATATGTGGAAGGCCAAGATAGGTGGGCTCCTCCGGATTATGATGGTTGGTGATCCTTTTTGGCGCTTGATGCCAAAGGGGGAGAATAAGAAGCATGGAGCAAGGGGAAGTTTGTGATGGATTTGAAGACTTGTTGGGAAATTTCAAATTTCTTGTGATCTCAATCCATCTTGTATCTCTTTATCTATCTAGTTTGAACTCTATATTCTTGTGCTTGTGGACATGTAAGACTTTAATTGTGTTATGTGTGGTGTGTGCCAAGAGAGAACTTTAAATTTGTGGAACTATGTTGCTATGTTAGTGTGATGTGAGACTTTATTTGCTCATGGTAATCATTGTGATGTAATGTTATTTCCACTCTTGTTGATTGTGAATTATCTTGTCATATGCATCACAATTAATATATGCTTCACACTTTGCACCCCACAAATGCAATGATATAGGGGGGGCTCTCTTTCAAAATGTGCAAATGGCCTGTGAGGCCATCATGATCTTAATACAAAGCATGCACATATTGAGGGGGAGTTCAACTATATAATTGGATTCAAAATGATCTATGAGCTTTATTATGAACCTTAATTGTGTTGTCATCAATCACCAAAAACTGGGAGATTGAAAGTGCATTTGGCCCCCTATGTGGGTTTTGGTGTTGATGACATAAGCAATTAAGGAGCTAATGAGATTATTTGAGATGTTGAAAGATTTAGAGCTACAAGAGATATATAAGTAAGTCCCTCTTTGAAAAGGATGGAAGGTGATATGCTTTGTTGAAGATCTTTTATCGTTTTCTATTTTGAAATTGAGTATAGGAAAATCCGTACTATTAAGAGGGATGTGGAGAATTACTTGGAGATGCTCAAAAGTGCTTAGTAGAGATGCTAACAACCTATGAGAGACACAAAGGCTAACACACTTTCCCAACTTGAATTAATTTATTCTTCGGAACTTCCTAATCTCATCGGAAGTTCCGACAGACACTTAGACAGCACATAACGGCTAGTTTTTGGATGAGCGGGTATAAATACCCCCTCACCCCTCCTTCACTTGGTGCTGACCTCATTCGAACTGCACACTTGCTCAACCTCTCTCCCCTCTTCCCAAGCCCTCTCTTGAGCCATTCCTTCATCCTCTTTGAGCTAGGGCTTGGGATAAAGCAAGATTGAGTTGAGAGCCTTGAGATTTGAGTTGGGAAAAGCAAACCTTTGGTCACTTGAGCACTTGAAGCATCTCCGGTGATTGATTCGCGTTCATTACTCTTGGAGCTTGCTCCTAGACGGTTTGGCGTCGCCCGTGGAGTGCTCAACGGATTGTGAGCTCCCCGGAAAGTTTGTATTACCCATTCCTTCGTGGAAAATCTAGTGAGTGACTCAAACTTCCTTTGTGGTTGATTTGAGGGAGGAAAAGGTTAGTTGACAACCTTGCTCTTTGTGAGCTCCTGAACGGAGACGTAGCTTCCTTAGTTTGAGTGAACTTTGGGAACAAATACTTATCTTTTGTCCATTTACTTACTTGTTCTTGTTGTTCATACATATTCATCTAGGTCTAGACCTTTACGTGACCCGATCTATCTCTACAAGTTGTTCCGCTTGATAAGATCATATTGTATCATCTCCTGGCATCATTGCGCAACTTTTGATTCATACAGAATTTCTGATTTCGCTTTAGTTTTTGAATTTCGTGAAGAACACACCCGTTATCGGAAGTTCCGGCGAGCTTCGGAAGTTCCGTTCCTTTGGAACTTCCTAAGAGCTTCGGAAGTTCCGAAGAAATTTACCGCTGCTAAGTATTTTTCAGGAAATTTGAAGAAACGCCTATTCACCCCCCCTCTAGGCATCACAACGGCTTCAAGATCTATGACTTTGTAGTTAATATTTTTTATTTAAGATTACTTAGATACAAAAATATTTAAAATACAGTCTTGTAACAATCAAACGACTTTAAAATATAAACAAAATCAACATCAAAATTATAGTACTTTTCAGGATTTACAACTTTGTAGTTGACAACTTTTTATTCGAAATCATTTTAATTTCCAAATATTTCATATAAAGTTTAGAAAAAGTTAAAACATTAGTATCGGTAAACTACTCATACTAGCACATCAACTCATGCTACTGCACCGGCTAATTAAAAATAGTTAATAATTATACATCTATATGAGGCTCTCTTTGATCTATATTAAATATTCTAATAATACTCTAATATATATAGATATTATCATATATTCGTATTGGATTTAGTTACTAACATTTGTTTTCCATTTTGCGTCACATTATTTGATATGTAGTTAATTGGATCCTTTATTTTAGCTATGTAAACATGGAAATTGTTATTTTAATCTCTCCCCTCAAACATGAATGCACGATGGCACATATTATCGGCATTATTTTTATGTAATAATAACATAAATAATATATTAAAAACTATAGAAATAGTAATTTACAATTTTATTTTTGTACATTTTAAGATTTTGTTATGCTTCTATAATTTAGACCATGATTTAGTGGTTATTTAACTTTTAATAATAACATATTTGGTATTATTTTTAGGGAGTTATTTGAAG
Organism: Digitaria exilis; assembly: GCA_015342445.1. Lineage (NCBI taxonomy): Eukaryota > Viridiplantae > Streptophyta > Magnoliopsida > Poales > Poaceae > Digitaria > Digitaria exilis. The sequence goes on along the minus strand of JACEFO010001669.1, from coordinate 2,551,359 downwards.
TTATTTTTACGATGACATAGCTGAATAATTTACATCAAAATTAGGGGTTTACTCAGATCACGCGGTTACCGTGACTCGTTAGTTGTTACTTAAGGGATCGTCATGAACCTAAGCAATTGACCGACTTCACTAGCAATTTGGTTCACTTTACACGTATACATGTCTGAGTCATCCATCGTAGAGACACAAAACTCAATGTACTTTCCACCTTGTGTAAGTATAACACGAAGCGCCATTTGAAGGGAAATGAAACAATAAGCAAAAAGTAAACGGTAGAAAAAGGTGCAGATGATTAAAGACCAAGCAAGCAGCTAGTCTCATTCCAAGTTGAGCCTGTGCTTCTAAAACAAATCAGTCCAAGTCTCCATGAAGCCCATGAAGGGATCTTAAGCATCTTCAAAAAGTAAAAGCATCGCCAACAAATCAAGGTTTAAGATGTTTCAACCATGGATGGCCTCTGATCCAGTACTATAAATAACCATCCAACCTCCCAATCCCATCAGCATTCATCTCATACTTCCCTCATCTCCATACACCTAGATAATAGCTAGATTAGCTCGATATGGCTACAGATAAGCTCTTAGCTGTTGGCCTTGTTGTCTTGCTAAGCATTGGACTAACCAGTGCTACTAGGGTGGTAAACCACGCAACTGCTGATGGGCAAGGCAGCGGCGGGGGTGGCGGTGGCGGTACCGGAAACGCCTATGGCTCCGGCTATGGCTCTGGATCTGGCTATGGCTCTAGCAATTCCTATGATAGCACTTCTCCTGGTCCTATCAGTATCTCCTCCTCTGCTAGTGGAGCTGGTGAGGGTTCTGGCAGTGGCGGTTGGCAAGGTTATGATCAATATGCGTCAGGCTATGGGGCAGGGGGTGCGTCTGGCTCAGGCCATGGTGACTCAGGTGATTTTTACAGTAATGGGGCTTCAAATGCAAATGGAAATGGGGGTGGTGGTGGTTATGGAGGAAGTGTAGGCAATGGTCAGGGGGGTGGTGTTGGCTCAGGGGATGGGGAAGGTTCAGGCTACAACAATGGACCATATGGTTCAAGCAACGCAAATAGTGGTGGACAAGGAGGTGGAAAGGGCGGTGGTCACGATGGTGGATTTGGTCGTGGTTTTGGTGGCGGATCAGGAAGCAGTCAGGGCTCTCAATGGGACTACTACAACAATGGCAATGTTAGCGAAGCACCACAGCCGGCCAGCAGTGTCAGTGACAGTGAACCACCACAGCCGCCCAGTGATGGCAGTGTCAGTGCACCACCACAGGCTTACTAAAATGTATTTCTTTGGAATAATGTCAGCCTTGTTGACACATTTAGCCATTTCATTTCCATCTTGTTTAAGCTATATATATTTCTCTACGAATAAACCAAGTCATCTGTTAGTTACAATTAGTTCTAGCTTGTACTAATTGATGATGTGGATACGATGCATGCTAGCCACTGATGTTTTAAAGCATGTTTTAGTTGTAATTCATTAATGGACGGATATGAATGCTTTTCTTTGATGAAGAAATAATGAAATCTGATTTCTTTAATCGTCAAAGTAAATCATCAGTTTTTATTGTTTCACGCATGGTTTGCCTTGTTCTGATCTTTGTGGAAGACTCGTGTACTATTATTATATGCAACACTAGAAATACCCAAAACTTTGTTTCGAGAAGAAAAACAACCAGAATCTAGTTGGGAATATATTTAACTTTTTGTAACATTTCAGGTACATCAAAGGTAATTTCGGCTCAACCAAAATTGTGTGCCAATATAACTATTCCTGTTTAGAATATGTATACATACATATATATATATATATATATATATATATATATATATATATATATATATATATATATATATATATATATATATATATATATATATATATGTTATCGTAATGCTTGGATCTACCAGAGGATCGAATAGCTAATAAGTAAAAGCAATGGACATTATATATCCAAAATGTTAAATGTTTGTTGGCATCAATTATTCTAATAATTTAAAAACACGATGGGAAATCTTGAAGATGAAATTGAGGTGAATGAATGCATAAACCTTTTTAATCATCTATATTTACAGTAGTTATTAGGCACCTGCTGCCAAGGGGGACACCATCTTTCATTACTAAAAAAGTAAAAAGAATCGACCAGGCCTCATGCTTTGATATTATTGGAAGCAAAAACAGCTGTATCTCACCGAGTTAATTAGTTTAGGCACCAACATAATTACAAGCAAGATCAACACATTGTATAATATTTGGACACTGGCAAGAGTATGATTAGGGTAGTCAGTAGCACACTGTCGACCAAAGAACCAAGACCACTCCTTGCTACAGTGTAGTCAATCCTCAGCTCTTGTTCCCGTCGGGAAGCAACCGTGCGCCTCTAGCTATCTAACAGGATCGGAGACGTATCGCGCCTGATGCGGGTCTTCGATTCCACCGGTGCGGCTGACAGCTGCTCCCTCTGTCTCTAAATAACTGTCTTTCTCGTTTGCCGAGAAACAACTACGGCCAATTATGTATAAAAATATAAAAAAATTTATGGTACAATATAAATATCATTAGATAGATATTTAGATCTAGTTTTTTATAAAAAAAATATTTGGAGACTTAAATGTTGTACGTATTTTCTACAAATTAAGTCAAACTTGCAGCACGCACACCAACGGCGACACTTAAAAAGGGACGGAGGGAGTAGTAGCTTAGTTGATGCGACGGGATAAAATTGTACCCACCTCTAACTGCAGATGTCAACGCACACGGCCACCGGATCAAGCATTGCTTGCGTGCGTGATAGCTACCGAATCTGTTCCGTATGATGTCAGCGAGCCCTTCCATTTGCAGACGGCTGGATATATAAACGTGACCGTACGTAACGTAAGTGAACCCTGCATACGGTCATTTGTGGAGTGTCCTCTTTGACATTTCTTGCAAACGCATACAAACTTCATCTGAAATCTTCAAAAAAAAAAAACAGCAGAACACTACCTGGGCCTGACTATGTTCGCAGAGATGATAATAGAGGCTGCAGGGCCCAATAGCAGAGGTCCACGAACCAGCTGCAGTGCTGCTGCCACCTTGCTTGGATATGTACTTTGAGCCCACCAGTACAGTGTCTGTGTCACGCCCGGAGAGCAGGAGAGGGGGCTGGCCGGCTGGCCCCGCCAAATCCACCTCCCATCAATTCGCTCAAAAAAAATAAACAATTCACTTGTCACGGCCAAGAAAAGGAGTACCGTATCTACCGAGCACACGGTGCCGTGCCGTGCGTTCCATGCAGACGTACGTACGTGACCAGATCACCGGACAGTGAGACAGACATGCAACAGCAGCAGCAGCACCACGACGGTCCCGCGCTGTTGCTAGCCAGCTACGTATACGACCTGCCTTGACGTGACTGGCACCACCGGCCTGCCGCTCCGACCGGACCCGACCCGAGACCTAACGCCCGCACTCAGCCCGGCCATGCGCGCGCGTCCACGGGCGGGCCGCTACCACATCGCCTCGGCTCGCTAGCCTCTCCTCCTAACTCCCTCGGCACCACACATATATGCAAGGGCGTAGCCAGCGCGACACTGGCTGGCACGCACCCTATCTACTAGCGGTGGGCGCGGGTGCGTCCAAGAGCTAGGTGCCCAAAACGGAAGGCGCACGCACGCAGGCTGCAGACATGAGACATGTCGCTGTTGTATCGTTTTGTCTTTGCTTGCTGCGTGGCATGTGTCACTGGCCGGCCGGGTGCGGTCAGTGAGCGGAGTGTACAGGAGTGTAGTGTTGGTTTATCAGTTGGGCTTCACCTTTCGCTCGTGGGCCTGCAGGATCGATCGTCTCCATTCATCATCCATTCATCATCCCTCTGCTTCTTGTTGGTGTGTCTAATTAATTCTTTTCTGAAAAAAAATAAATCAGAGCGGGTGCCATGATATATGCATGTGTGCGCGAGCGATCATGTCTTTTGTGACTACCCCGACCCGATAAAGCAGTGATGGGACTAATTCAGCATATGAATTGGCAGCACTAACTGTTGGATATATTATTTCTTCAACTCTGCAGCTAGCTTGTTCTGGCATGTTCTCGTGACCTTAATGTACACTAGTGTCGATAAGCGCACGTAGACTTTAATATTATTAAAAGAAAAACGACTTGTTTTATCTTATGGGCACAGAAGGATCGGTACCGCCTGCAGCTGTTACGCACAGTGACCTTCAAGATCTACAGGTCGGACTTTTAACCCCTACGTACGTACAGTATACTATACTGTGGTGTGGTGCTTCTCTATCACAACGTACTCATCTCACAGTGCAGTAGCCTTTTCGATTTTTCTCCCCTACTCTTGCCAGTTGCTACCGTTCTCGACGTATGTTGACCGCCGCGCGTGTCGTCGATCATCGTCCTTGGCGGCGAACGAAGCGTCCCATCTGATGACCGCCACTTCTCACTTCTTTGGATCACTGCATGTATAAACTAGCGCGTCAGTGGCTTGCAAGGAGAGATCAACAAATGAAACGAACGTACGTACTGATGAGTCGATCGATCTGATCAATTTTTAGCTAGCGGATATGCAGATTCCTCAAATCGACCAGTTTGAACTTCTGCAGTTAATTTGAAATTAAACACCCGACACGAATCTTGGAGCAGCGTTTCAAATACACACGTCGTCCACTTGCAATGAGAAACAAGCTAAGCAACAAGTGTGCTCCTAACAGCGGGACACGTGTTAGTTTGCTCCGGGTCTTGACACATGCCTAGCTATGAAAAAGGCAGAGAGAACAGAAAAGAAAAGTCCATCTTCCCCCTCACAGTGTAGTACGTATGAGAGACTCACCGGAGAGCAACGAGAGAGGTAGCAAGCCAGACAGCCAGCACTTTGACTCCCGGTGAGTGGTGCATTATCTTGATTATATTGACATCGATCTGTTGCAATCATGGCCAACTGAATCCACGAAAAAGTTGAGCAATGGTAATCGTCGCGTGTGACTTTTCACCAACTCCTCTCTCGCTCGATCTCTTTTATCATCACGCGTGAAAGATGTGCCCAATGCAAGGGCCAAGGATTAACCTAAGGATATAATTTACCTTTTTCATTGTAGGACGTAGTGTAAAATCACGTAGGCATATATATACACTTGCATTTTATAAAGATCGAAACAACCATGAGATACACATGAGCGTGCGTGTCGATCAGTTCTGTGCTAGCTCCGTCATCTATCCTTTCCTTTGTCAGCTTGGCCTCTCGAAGGCTCTGATCACTGCATATGGAATGGAATACTGTACTGTTGTTCTCCAGAGTCATGTTAGGTTGGTAGTTGGCACAGCACATGCACTCAGCGATCGACTCCAGCCGCTCTATCGAGAAGAACGCGATTGACTTGAGCAGATAGCGTCCAATTTGCTGGTCTCGATGGACGGCCTTCATGTGCTCGCGGCGACAAGGAATAGCCGCAGGGCGAGGACCGTGCCCCCCAGTCGGCACAAACGAACAAGTCATGTGTCCTCAAAGTAACTTTGGCTAAGATTCAAATTTGTCCTAGCCTTCGAAAATCAAAAGGTTACTTTGCAAAAGTCTAGTGAGCCTTGCTTCGGTACTCAAAAATACCGTGGGCAGTTCATTTAAAAAGATCTAAATGGTTAGAACGAAATATTACCTCCTAAGAGGTAATAGGATAAATATTTATTTGTATATTTTATATTTAAAAAATGGAAATGTGTGCCTTGTCGGACATGAAACCGCAATCTCTCCGGCCTCCGTCGTGACATTGCAGATATCTTTTACTTCTTCCGTCCCAAATTGTAAGTCGTTTGACTTTTTTGACCTCAACTTTGACCACTAGTCTTATTCAAAAAGTTTTGCAAAATATCATATCTTTTGTTATGGCTAGCTTTAGTAATAAAAGAATTTCGAGACTGACTTAAATTTGACTATATTTGCACAAATTTTTTGAATAGACGAGTGACCAAAGTTGGGGTAAAAAAAGTCAAACGACTTACAATTTGAGACGGAGGGAGTAGTTAATCCAAAATCTGAACGTTTTTATCTATGCTGAAACGTGGCATGTCTGTTTTTTTTATCCATAATACCAACGTTCATGGTAATTGGTTCGATTTTTCTTTCTTCCTCGCTTACACCTTAGATCTAATAGGACCTTATATTGACACTTGGCATTTTTATCCTAACATGATATGTGTGAATCATAATATTATTACTTTTCCTAACGTGATATGTAGGTGAACTGTAACATAACAAGGGTGAGTTGTAATATTTTTACTTATCGTGACTAATGGACGTTTGTAAGGTGCAACAAAAACAATTCATAGAGACTAAAATATTCCATTAAACTTGTTTGAAACATTAGTAATATCCGTATATATCTGCATAGGGAAGCAGATCAGCGAACACATCTTGGAGGAACAACGCAGGTGCATCGCGCCTGTTCCTCTCTGGTGTGCTTTTTTTTTCTATTTTTCTGACCAGTTTTTAATTATCTACAGGTATATTAAAAATCGAGGTCTCTGATTTATTTAAACTCTTACCTCCTAGCTAGGAGGTAATAGGCCAGAGTATGGTAGCAAGGCCCAAGTCTAGTACTGTAGCACTAGCACTGATCAAGAGGAGCGAGCATGGTTTTCCTTATGCCAGATCGCAATGCAGCCAACTACGTGACAGTGATGGATCCACAATTAACCGTGATCAGAAATGTTGGGGAACTTGGATAATCTTCGCATGTATCATCTTTCACCGTGTGTATGATCTTCCAATAATTTCCATTGTCCCCATAATTCTTTTAGCTAATGGCGACTTAGCTATATTCATGATGAATGGACTTCAACTATCAGATATAGATGATGAATCAACGTGGGACCACAGAACACGATTAGCACAACGTATGTATGTACCAAATCGCTGAATAATTACATGGATCACACGCAGTAAAGCGAACAATGTATATATGTTAACTAATCCATGCCTAACTCGATCGAGCTGCCAACACAGATCGAATCGATCACCGATGGCGTAACAAAAAAAAAATAAAAAAAAAATCCAAGTCACGCTCAAGAAAATGACCTCAGATGACCATGAAGTATGGACAGAATGCAATATCAAACCGAATAATCCTATCTCTCACAAAAAGCGAGATAAAGAGAAGAAAGAGCTCAGCAGGTAACATCACCGCACCGCTCTCTCTCAAGTGTCAACAAAGTGGCAAGCACTACTGGCCTCCCTTGGTCCTCGTTTCACACGCATACTGTGCGTCCAAGAGTCCAAACTCTACGTGCGCGCCTTTGGTTGTTTTAAACCATGCAAAGACAACGCTGGGTTTGCCGGGCCACGCACGGTTGCACCCTATAAATACCCGTGCTGGCTTCACTTCACTCACCACACAGCCAGCCACACTTGCACTGAGGTAGCTAGAGATAGCTATCAGCCAAGATGGCGACCAAGCATCTGGCTCTTGCCATCCTCGTCCTCCTTAGCGTAGGCATGGTGGCCACTGCTGCTGGACCACGCAAGCTGGGTTATGGTCCAGGAGGAGGAGGCGGTGGCGGTGGTAGCGGAGGAGGTGGAGGTGGTGGCTATGGGGGATCAGGCTATGGGTCCGGATCAGGGTACGGTGAGGGTGGTGGCAGTGGGGGTGCTGCTGGTGGCTATGGACATGGTGGTGGTGGCGGAGGCGGTGGTGGTGAGGGCGGTGGTGCTGGCGGCTCTGGGTATGGGTCTGGCCAAGGCTCTGGCTATGGGGCCGGCATTGGTGGTGCTGGTGGGTATGGAAGTGGTGGAGGCGGAGGAGGAGGTGGTGGCCAAGGTGGTGGTTCAGGCTATGGCCATGGAGGTGGTGAGGGTTATGGCTCTGGGTCTGGTTACGGAGGTGGTGCTACCGGCGGTGGCGGTGGTGGTGGGCATGGTGGGGGTGGTGGCGGTGGCCAAGGTGGGTCTGGATATGGCTCTGGCTCTGGATACGGCTCGGGAGAAGGGTATGGACAGGGCGGAGCTCATGGAGGAGGATATGGCAGCGGCGGTGGTGGTGGCGGCGGTGGCGGCCAAGGTGGTGGCGGCTCTGGCTATGGCTCTGGCTCTGGCTATGGCTCTGGTGGTGGCAGTGGCAATGGACACTACTAAGCTCAGTTTCAAAGCCAACTCCATAGTATGTAGTTACAAATGTGTCATTGGTGATGAGATTGTCTCACTGTTTACAGAACAGCCTATTTGAGTGTGTAACACTAAAAGCATGTTTGACACAATGACACTACATATAATGCTGCACCTAGCTTGCCGCTTTATGCAATTGGCAATGCCTAAGGAGTAAATAAAACAGCCTCTTGGCTTGCAATTATACTATGAAAACTTATCTTTTCCCGAGTTAAATACAATATGTGATTTTGCTTTTGAGTCAGATGCTAAACGTGACTTACAATAGTATTCTGATGATGCGCTTAAGAAGACTAGAAGAGCTTCTACCGGTCTCCAGGTGTGCAATGATGTTTTTTTTTTCTCAGGAGCGTAGGATTCCGATTTTGACATCCTACTAATAGTGCAGTTATGTTGCTCTTTATGGAGAAACCATAGGAACGTACAAGGCTGCTGCTGATCAGAAGATTGATTTTGGCAAATATTAATGGTAATAACAGTTGGTATTACCTAGCTTTATAGCTGTTGACTACCCTGAAAGTTTTGTACAGTAGTTGAGTAACAAGGGAATCAGAGCAGAGAGCAGAGAACCAGTGCAAGGTGAGCTCCACCATAAGCTTCCGGGTTCTTGATTTCGCTAGCTAGCTCTCATTTGTGCCACGTGGTTGGCTCATGTTAATCCTGGGTTGATGTACTAATCAAACTAATTTTAAGGATAACGGCAACGAACAACCTCTGGGCCCTGGCACTTCGTTTGTTTGATACCATCGTTGTGGTGTGTACTATTTGCATGCTACTATGTGCCAGAACTCTCACGAAGCCTTCCATTCCATTACAAGACTGAAATCTGTTCCTGTCCCTGAAGGTCATAATGATACAACTGAAATTCAGTCAGGTTTTGACAAAGCAACTGATATTAATAATTGTTTCTATGTAGAGAAATTCATCGTCCACATTTTTTTTTATCTCCGTTTCTCTACAAGCAGGAATTATGTTTGAGTGCTCTGCTCGATCCTGTGCTTTGATCTCTCTCGAAGTCTTCCAGAGTCTCAATTCTGCGGCATGTTAAAGATGCTCTTTATCCGCTTGTTTTGCTCCCAATGTGCTTACACAGCAGAAACTACACGAACATGGATTTCCATGGAAAGATTACTATCAAATTCGTTCACATTCGATTCCTTTCTCATTGGGCATCTATCGTCAGTCGGTTGCTCTGTGCTAGTGTAGACAGAATTCAAATTTGCGCCCCCATGAATGTGGCTGTGATTCTCATCTATTACTGCGAGCTTCGCCTTTTCTAGAGCAAAGATAACTAGTGAAATGAGTGCATGGTGATATACAGACGATGTGAACATGTTTGTTGTAAAGCTTCATCGATGCATCAATTATTCGGTTGCCAAAAAAAAGCGAGTAAAAAAAAGGTATAATACATAAAAAAAAAGGTATAAAGAAAACCAATCCAACGCAGGCAACATCACACACCGCCGGCCGCTAACGTCAAGAAAGGCAACCGGGACGGTGGCAACTACACTCACTGGTCCTCATTTCACACCCAACGCGTCCAAATAAACTCCATCATCCTTCGTACGCTGTGTGCCTGTGTCCTTCAGCTTCTGGACGAGTCTATTTGGCGAGCCATGCACGCATAAGAAGCAGCCTATATACAAATAGTTAAATGCCCCACCATTTGCTCACTCTCAATACACAGCTGCTGAAGGGTCGTTGCGTTGCGATTCATATTCCGTTCCTTTTTCATTGGGCATCTATCATCTCGCGCGTGTGTATTATGGCTTTTACCGTGTGTATTTAGCATTTACCGTGTGTATTAAGGCATTTTAAGCACACGGCAGATGGCAACGCGATGGTCACAACAATGAACCCGTCAACGCTAGGCAGATCGCAGCTATAGTACCTAGCGGCTCGATGTCTGGATCAGCTAATGAGAAACACGTTCAATCCGATGGTTCGCTCGCAAGACACGATTCAAACTTCAGAAATCTTGGTCCAGACTCCAGAGGCCCATCGGGGGGATGTTACCACTGTGCTGCCTGCAAAGGGCTCGCATCCTCCTCCACAGCCCAGCGTGCCCGCGGGCCGCTCTTCCATCCTACCGCTCGGGCCGTGGCCGCGCGAACACACCAAAGTTGTAGACTGGAAGGTCCGTTACTCTCTCTCTGCTACATCGACAGCTTGCTTGGTAGAGCAAACATGTGGTCAATGCTAAAGGGAGGTGTGAATCACAAACAATTTTCACAATTCTTAAAATATTTTTTTCTCAAAAAAATCTCCAAAAAGAATTGGTACAGTTACACTTAAAAATGAGATGTCACAAACTGTTAGGAGGCCATCATTCTCGGGCTTCCTACTAGTTGCCACTAATTCTCCGATATTATTATTGAGATAATCAGATATTATAGCTGAAGGTTCCTGAATTGCCACTGATTGTGGCAAGTAATAACATTATCATTTTGAACCATCAGTGATAATCCTATGCAGAATGAGCTGAAGTTTCATAGTAAAATAAATGGATCACTTCCCGAAAAACATGGAAAAATGGAGGCACTTTTGTGGCGAGATTCGTGCTGAGATTGATAGAATGTTGGTCTGTGAATTAAGATACAGTATTGTTTAATTCATCAGCGCCCGTCTAGCTCAGTCGGTAGAGCGCAAGGCTCTAAAACCTTGTGGTCGTGGGTTCGAGCCCCACGGTGGGCGGTTACATTTTTATCTGAGCAAACTGTTTTTGCATAGGGAGAAGTTTCACGCAAGCGCAGTTGTTATTTTTTTTTTATCTGAGCATTTCCCAAACTTTATGTAACCACCTTGCACAAACTTTTTTTTTCATAGGAGGAAGTTCCAAACAAAAGACACCATTTCTCCAGCATCTTACCTGAACTAGACCGAAAGTTGTCTGCCTTAGATCAGGGGTGCCGAGCACTTTCGTGCCATGACTACTACAACCTTTGCCCATTATTTGCCTTAGCAGATGGGCGATACGATGCCATCGCGCTTCGTTTGCGCGAACATACACACAAACATAAAACAGTTACAACGTCACAAAAGAAACCTATCAGTACATCTCAGGTACATTTCCCATCTGCACTGCTGTTTCCTTCGTACCTCTTCAGGTACTTAATTCACTTGTTTCCAGCGTTCTTGCTGGCTACTGCTAGAGAGCTAGATCCCTTGAGCTGGTTTCAGTAACTGGCGACGATGAGCAGGCCGATCGCGGTGACGATGATCGTCGACGGCACCCCGAAGCGGAGGTGGCTCCAGAAGGTGAGGTTGTAACCGAAGAACTGAGCACGCCGCGCCTGCTCGCACACGATCAGGTTCGCGGCTGAGCCCAGGAGAGTCAGGTTGCCGGCCACCGTGCTGACCCAGGCTAGAATGAGCCAGGCTTTCTTCTCTGAAGCAGGGGAAATGGCAGCTGCTGATGCTGCCACTCTTGAGCCGAGCAGCAGGACTGAAAGAAAAGTTCAGAGCAGCTCAGATGTTAAAATAGAATCTAAATTTCTGTGTGCAACAAAACTAGTTCTGCACGACTGTGTGCAACCAAAATTGCCATGTTATTTCAAGGTTCAGTTTAAGTTCATTGACGGTCGATGGGATTAGTAGGTTACTGTCAGCTGATTCTGAAGAAATGAGCTATATAAACATGAATATAATGATAGCATTAAAGATTTGCATCAAGTAGTACTGTAAGTTCTCTGCATCGTATGAACATTGGGTCCACTGCCACTACTATGATGGTAGTCAGTAGTTCAGTACTCAGTACAGTAGTGAAGTTAAGCTGCGTGTCAAGACTGAGTAATACCTGTTGGAACATTTGAGGCCACGTTTGAAAGGACGAGAATCACAACTGCGAGAAGCGCAGTGCCCTTGGCGCTGTCGATTCTCGAATGCGGTTCGACCAGCTCCCAGAGCGCATTGGGAATGCCAGTCCTGTTGAAGCCGTCGACAGTTATGAACATCCCACAGAAGAAGATCAACAGCGAGTACGACACCTGAATACAAATCATCATCAGCACCATGCTTTAGAGAAGAAGAAGAAGAAGAATTTTTTTTTTCAAAGTAGGAAATCAATGCCGATATATATATAGTTGAGGAGCGAGGCCGCATATACCTTCTCGAGGCAAGCTTGTGCGTCAGTGAAATCAAGTGCGAGGAGGACGAGAGCAGCAGTGATGGCGGACCATGACATGTTGAGCCCCATGAGCAGCGCGACGAGCATGCCAAGCGTCGTGAGGTACACGGCGCTCTTCCACACGAGCACCTTCCACCTCTTCTCCTTCACCTCGCCACCACCACCATCCTTTCCCTTCTCGCCGGCGTCGCCATTGGCGTCGGTCTCCGGCGCGTCCTCGATGATCACGCTCCGCTGGTGGCTGGTGGTCCTGGTGATCTTCCTCGGCCCCACTCCGTCACCATCGCGCCTGTCTCCGACCACGGTGGACACCTCCACCATCTCCTGCGACATGCTGGACGCCCGCATCGACCTGATGGCCACCTGGATGTCCCCCTCCGAGTTGTAGCTCCGGCTCCTCATGCTCAGCGTGTCGGCCCTGTTCAAGCTCTCAGTCCGGCGAATGGGCTCGCTGATGCAGTCGGCGTCGACGCCATTAATAGACGAGGCGTGCGACATCCTCGCCGGCGTGAAGCGGTGCGAGGTGACCTCATCATCGGCGACCACGACCTCGGATCCCCCCGCCCCGGCGGCGCCGCCCCTTTCCTGGTCTTTCTCCGGCACGGAGAGATACTTCCAGAAGTAGCAGAGCAAGATGCATGTGTTGGCGATGATACCGACGATCATGGCCGGGAAGACACCGATGAGGAACTGCCCGAACGTGATGCCACTCTGCACGGCGATGACGAGGTTCTGCGGGTTGCCGATGGGCGTCGCGGCGGAGCCGATGTTGGAGCTGGAGGCGAGCGCGAGGAGGAACGGCTGCGGCGGGAGGTTGTTCTGCCGCGCGAGCTTGAGGATGAACTCGGTGAGGACGACGCAGCAGGTGTCGTTGGTGAAGAGCGCGCTGGCGACGGCGGAGACGAGGCAGACGCGGAAGAGGAGGTCCTTGCTCCCCCGGCTGCGCCACGCCAGCGCGCTGCCGAGGTACTTGAACATGTCGGCGCGCTCGAGGAAGATGCTGACCACCATGGTGCCGAAGAGGAGGCCCAGGATGGGGAGGTCGATGGCCTTGTAGGCGTCCTCGGGGGACATGACGCGGAACAGCACCATGAGCATGGCGCCCAGGAGGGAACCCGCCGTGCGGCCCACCGGCATGAAAGGGACGGAGGGGAACACGGCTAGCACCCAGAAGATGCCGAACGCGATGCATCCTAGCACCACCTTATCCGTGCTCGCCAGCGCCATGATGCCGATCGATCGAGCCCCTGCGTGCTTGCCTGCGACGACGACGAACAATGCCGCTGCCTCGCGTGATCCGTGCGCGTGCGCGGTCCGGGACGATGACGAGGGGACGGGCTTGTTCTTCCTGGCGCTGTCTAGATCCTGCAAAACCGGAGCACACACAGAGAGAAAGCAGCGTCAGCAGCAGCTAATCGACACACGGCCACAACCGCTTCGAGAATGTACTGAGTGAACGACCAAACGGAACTATGTCAGCTAGCTAGCCGCAGATATTTGACCCGCGCGATCGGGAGTATCTTTCGGCCACCGCGACCGGTCCGGCACTCGAACCAATGGCAACTAACGGTCACGTTCACGTACGTCTGCTAGACAAGACACTTCTGGCCAGGCCTGCTACCAACAACCGGCACCTCGCCGCGAGCCGTGAGCATGCAGGCGTTCAATGCAACCAGAGAGAAGCAGATCCCCCACTCGATCCACCCGGCCAGCCCGTGCGCGTCCAAAAATAGGCCACGGACCCACCGTCCCCGTGCAAACTATGAAAAATTAAAGCATCGGGGTCGGGATCCTTCGCGCCCGCCGCCGCACCGCTCGGTGAGAAGGGAAAGGGAACTCCGATCCCTCTTGGGATTCAGCTGCTCACCTCTCGCGGCCGCCGTCTCCGCGCGGTTTTACACGAGCGGCGGCGGCGGCGGGCATCCGGCAGATGGGCTGCGGGCGCGGTGAGGGGGCGCCGAGATATTACTACTACGCGTGGTATGTCGTCGTCAGCGTGGCCGCTGGGTGGAGCTGGTGATGAACTGTTTTTTTTTTTTATCGAGAAACTGGTGATGAACTGGTGATCGATGGATGTTGATCTCCCTCCAGGTTGGGGCGCGGGACGGGTATTTATGGCTGCCCCGGCACTATCGCTACGGGCTGCGGCTGCGGCGGGCCTAGGATGGAAATGGGCCGGGTCGATCCATTGGGTTGTTGGCCCGACCCACAAAACCAAGGGCAATGGGCCATATAGGTCGGTCTCAAAATTGAAATGGGTCAAAAGGGCCAAAACCTACCGACCCAAAGCTCTCTACAGTATCTCTATGCTATTGAGCTATTCCATCTACGACAACGATGCCACAAAGTTGTCGTCGGGTGCTGAAGTTCACTACGCCTTGCTCCACTATGCACTGTTTGCTTTTGGTTCTCTGTCTCGTGCTGCCATTCACCAGAGCACCGGCCTTCCCGTGCGGTAGTCTTCAGTTCTATGTTTGCACACACATCAGGGAAGCATGAGCTGTCTTCTTCCAATCCAAGCAGGAGCAGCTACTCAGTCAGTCCGGCCCTGCTCCGTCGTGAGCTGCTAGCCTGCTACCGACGCGGCACTAGCAGAATAGTCGTCCTTGCATGGGAAAAAAAGAAATGGTGGGACAGATATGCTTGCAGCTCTCAAGAGAAAAAGGACTAGCCGGGCTCACCATAGGCAGCTGAGATTTGTGTTCTTGAAACAGCTACGTGAGGTGCCAAACAAAACCGTCCCGACTCACAGAAAACGTTCGGTCGTCGGTTTCGTGAACAAAAAAACTACCAATTTGATAACTTTTTACTTGTAAATTATAAAAATAATTATAGAAATGTAGTCTAAGTATTAGGTTGGGTCGACCCATATTACCCATTGGGCCACTAGGGCCACATCTAAAGCTATATTGGGTCGATCCGTGGCCCTCTAAAATTGACCTTGGGGCCGTAGGGGCCAGGGCCAAGGCCAGGTCCGGGCCGACCCATTCCCATCCCTAGGCGGGCCATGTCCGCGAGATAGATAGAGACTTGGACACGGTTGGGCTTGGTCTGCTTCTGTGGTTGGGCCCGGCCTAGTTTCGTGTCAACAGGTGATCAGATCAAAACCCAGAAATTCCTGTGATGAGGTCTCTCTACTACAGTACGACTTTGCATAATAAAGGGCTTTGATGAGGGACATTGTTTTTTTTCAGATTCTTTTTCTGATGTTTCTCTTAATTATTAATAGCCTAACAAGGATGTGCTAGAGAGCGATTGCAAAGAAAAAATTGCTAAAGGGAGGGGGTTCTATTTTCCTAAATCTCTCGTTGAGTGAGACATTACTACTTGTAATACTACCGTAACCATCCTGGTCTAGCTTGGTTAACAATTTGAGCGTTTTACCTTATATATACTCTATTGTGGATGAACTTTATGGTTTCGAGAGTATCGACAAAGAAGAGGATTGCATAAATCCAAACTCCAGACTCAGTGTTAGTGGCATCATCTTTAGTTTGCAAATACCTTGTGTCTCCAACCCTGGAGAGTACCGAAACCTTCCCCGATTAATCATATGTTATTCATGACTTTGTTTCTATCGATTCATCATGAACCCTTTGTTTCAAAAAAAAAAAACGTTTCACAAAACAAATCCATCATGACCCTTGGTTCTTGTGATCCAACCAACGCTCTGACCTAGTTGGTTAGAATCTTGAAATCGTATACCCAAATTTAATGTCTATGAAAAAAAGGATCACACCATAAAAAGTATTTCTTTTTAAATTGCCGATATCTTTTGTCGTATATCCCAAGTAGTGTAGGCTTCGACATAACACTATGCTACTCATTTCATATATGACCTTAATCATAATGTTACCAATTCATCATGAACCGGTAGTTATTGTGTGCTCCAACTCATCACACTTCAACTCACTCAACCTGGACAGGACCAGATCCAGCTATTTTGTCATGTGCTCAGCTAGTGTGTGTACTGTTAAGGAAGCACCCATGCATGGATATTCCAAGTGTGCCTCGCAACTATCTCGTGCTTTTGGTGGCCTCAAGTACGCACACACATACGGAATAAAGGAGGTGGTCACGACAAGATTGTCTCTGGTGTGCCTAGCTAGAAGGCTCAAGTGACAAAAGGATAATGGACTCACTCGGTGGCAGGAGGGTTCAGCAATCACAATGTTGGTCTAACTAAGTCTTTCAAGTAAATTATACTGAAGAGGCAACATGAGGCTATCATTTATCATTACAATGTTGAGATTTAGAGTTTATTATCCGACCATATTAATCATATTTATTTTCTATAAACACCAAGAGAAAAACGGATTATATCACATCTTAAACTACCCATTGCAGTGCCTGCTTGCTTAGTTTGTACCTTGATGATCCAGATATATATAATGCTGCTATGCATAGCATCAAGTTATTTGGATGTGTAGTGCCTTTCTCTGTGGAGTCAACAATGCAGGAGTATTCAAAAAGTTTCACGGGCAGAATGATACTCCTCTCTTTTCATTTTGAAACTTCACACATTTAAAATTCTGGATACTACTTTATTAATAGTAAAAGGGTGCGTGCGTGCGTGGTAAAAAATAGTATAAACACGAATCCATTTCTGTTTAAATAAATTGTATATGCAACATTTTCCTCTAGGATGATAACACTGTAAATCAAGTTAAAACCAGAATAATTCTGGAACAGAGGAGACTTGTTTTCTTGGAAGAAATCCTAGAAGGTATCAGACGGTACAATTATCTAAATTTCCTAAAGGATATAAATTTAAAGTAACATTTGTACTGTAAGTGTATTAATTGCAACATAGAATAATGAGATAATGTTGGCCCAGTTACTTATTCCCTACGCAGGGTGATGCCTATTGGTTATTGCAGTTGACAAAGAAGAAATATCCTACAAAAGTGCTGGTGCGGGTACGATTGACTTGTACAGCTTGCTAAAATCCTGCCCCTCGTCATTGCAAGATCGTTTCGTGCTGAACAGGATATTTGTTATGGCCACTACGGCACTACCGGGAGAGATCCGTGCAATGATATAAGGCAAAGGGAAAAGTTGTTGCAGCTGCGATAGTTTGTCCACAGTTTCCAGTGAAAAACATTCGATGGACCAATCATCACTTGCTTGATCCAGTTCTGCAGGCCGAAGGTATGGTGTGCGTGTGCTGGTGTTGTTGCTCAAGTGCTAGCGCTCCCCCTAACAAGACGGAAGAACAGAGTGTTTGTGGCAACCAGGTAGATCGCCAATACCAATAGCATGCAAAAACTGCAAAGGATAAGAATATGTAGGACGGCACTTTTTTGGATATAACAGGAGGGGTGAGAGGGCCACTTCGTTTGTGGTGATCTTTTGGTTCCAACGCACTTGGGTAAAAAAAGAACACGTGTGACATCTGCGAGTTTATTCAAGCTGGCGATGATACCAAGCTATGATCGACTTTCAAGGTTTGTTGGAAGAAAAGATAAACTTTACAGGTCCATTTTGGGCAAAATGCAAATGTGTAGCCAATTGCTACACTTCGCCCTTTTACCATTGATGGACTAAAGGTTAAGTGTGGTATTTTCATCCTTGTATGCTCTGTCCGGAACATAAACCTCGTTTTCGTAGCATAACATTCAGTTCTTGTTCTAAAATCCTAGTGATTCCTATTTTTTTTATAAGATTCAAGCATGGCCGAAAAGCCCCGATTCTACTGCGTCACATTATAAGAACTCAGCATTGCTGCTCCTTAAAAGAGCATTGGACGAAAGGTCAAAGTACGACGGTGTACTTGTACCTAGCTTCCATACAAATATATATACGTGCTTTTCTAGCCTTAATACCGGAACCCATCAGCAAAATTAAATCGATCAATGCAAGAGGGACATTTCTCTGTGTTCTGCCCAACGGGAAACACACCAACAACCATGCATACTGGTGCATGGCGTGCGACGACGTGCACCGCACCGTCCCCTATCTTTCCACCAGTACGGGCCTGCTGCTCCCAAGTCAAGGCCTGCATCGAACGATGGCCGCAACCAATTCTCCGCCGCTTGATATTTCATATTTCCTCCGAATGTTGCCTTCAAATCTCCATCGACGAAATCGTGCGGCCGGGACGAGTGAGCCTGCAGTCCGTACGAGGCCGACGACATATATAGAAAATCACATGGGGGTCTCTTCTCACGGAAAGTCCAAGCAGGCGAGGGGTGAAACTGGACTTTGGAGTACACAGGATCCAGGTCGATGCCGATGCGCGGCGCATGTGACTGGCGATCCGATCCGGTTCGTACCTGCGCTCGTCGCTGTTGCCGCGAGCGCACGATGCGGGCCGGGGCACCAGCGGCAGCGCCGGCCGCGCCGCTAGTTTAGCCGCCGTTGCATGGCCATCCCCACAAACCTAATGCTTATGCATCGTTGATTTAATACGGAGACGGACACTTACATTAACCATTAACATAGGCGAATGCTCGGCCGCCGGGCCAGCGACTTTGTCCGTCTCTACGGCTCATTTTGCAGTGCCATCTAAAATGTTTTTTTATAGTGTGGTTGAGATTACTTCAAGAGGGAGTGAAAAGAGAAAACCCTAACCCTCACTTCTCCTAGGTCTTATCGTCACTTTGTAGGGCTGGATATCAAGCCAGCTCGATTCATTATAGCTCGGCTCGTTAACGTATTGGCTCGGCTCGGCTCGTTATACTAACGAGCCAGTAGGCCAGCTCGGCTCGGCTCGTTAGCGAGCTCGAATTAGCTTGTTTGGCTCGCGAGCAAATATACAGAGACAATATGAAAATATATCATCATAGAGTATGGCTCGTTTGGCTCGTTATGAACTCATTTTGAACCTAGGGCTAAGGATCGTAGCAATAACCATGACATTGTTCTTCTCTTTCCAATATTTATCAAATTTGTCTAACATTGTAGCACCCATTTTTTTTCAAATATGGGTTATTGGAATATTTTGCCTTTAACAATGTACCCTTTTAAATTTACTGGCATGATAATTAACTGGCTCGTGAGCAGCTCGCGAGCTGGCTCGAGCCGCCTCATTATAAAACGAGCTGGCTTGTTATAAAACGAGTTGAGCTCGAGCCGAGCCATTAACGAGCGAGTCAAGCGAGCTAGCGAGTTACGAGCTTTTTGTCCAGCCCTATCACTTTGAGAGTGTGAGAGAGCAACACAACCAAGCAAGGAGAGGAAGAAAAAAAGAAGAAGCAAATTTATCCAGATTTGGTGGCTCCAGGCATGTCTGCCTCAAGCTTGTGATTAGAGGTTTAAACGTGTATTTACGTAAAATTTGATGAGCTACTTTGATCTGATCAGGTGGTTTGAGGTTTGGTTCAGCAGAGCACCATATTTGGGAGTTGATTTGTCAGTTCGGGTAACTGCGGTTTTAGTACGGAGTAATTTCGGTACATGATTAGTTTAGGTGGTAAAATAGTGTCTTGTTGAGCTGAAACTTTGTTGGGGACTCATGGAACTACATTCCTACAAAAAGTTGTGCACAGCGGGCCTATAGTTTGTGAGATATGAACTAATTTCCGAAGGAGACAAAATCTGTGACTTCTATGGTTGACAATTGTCATACCTCTTGTTAGATGGTTGTGGTTGTCATAGTTGTTGTCAAGTTTGCATCATGATGAATGTGTTGATGCTAATGTAATCCTCTAGAGGTTCTAGATAAAGCTCCTTATAATCATTTGTTCATTATAGTAAAAGTTTGGAGTCAACCATTTGGTCATGTGATTTTTTACTTCTCACCACGTAAATTGCTATATCTTTGACCAAGCTATTATTCTGCTTCATATTTGTTAGGAGACCTCAAAGTTCATCATGAGGGATTAGTTGATACATAGTCGTTGTGATTTATCCTCCCCCCACCCGTGCGGGTCCCTAGCCGGAGGGACGCATGGGCAGGTAGTGGGAGAGGAACTCAAAGTGAAGCCGTGCGTCCTCACAGTCGTCACCACGGCCGGCCGGCTACTAGCTTGGCTCCGGGGGGCCTTTTCGGCTGCGCACTCATCGGAGGGTGATGGATGGGGGTGCATGCACGTACGGACGGTTAGCGGTTAACACCGGCCGGACTAAGCAGCTGTCAAGCTGAACTGACCGGCAGGGCTTTTTACAATCGTTCGTTTAAACTTTTGCCGATCCGTGCACATGATCTAAAAAGTCCTTTGAATTGCGCTTCGCACAAGTCATATATCTAGAATAGATACTTGCAAAACGTCATTAGGTTTGACTAATAATGGTGTCTAAAAATTCACATGGATTGAGATCACTAGTTTATCAAGAACAAATATTTTTGTATTATTATACTAACATATTTCTACATTTTGTTCCGTTCGAAAACAATATGGTAAAACATAAGCAGCTGTGCCGTCAAGTATTTTGTTTCGTTCAGAGATAAGTAGAAACTTGTGCTCCTCTTTCTAATCATGCATATATATATGTTCTATCACTCCAACTCCAACCGTCCAACGTGAACTAGTAAAACTGGATGAACTAGTTATAAATCACAGTTGATAAAAATGAATCTCCCCTCTCAGTGGCGGAGCCACCAGTATGGCGAGCCATGGCGGCCGCCAACCTGCCTGCCGACGAACTCCTCGGCCCCGCGCTAGTTTCCTGCGGCTGCGCCATGCCTGGTCGCTTGGAGGTCTCGGGTTTCGGGGTTTGTCTGTCTCAAGTAGGAAGAAGAATAGAAGACGTTTAGAGTTGCTTTTGGGCCTTTAAGCAATAGGCCTGTCAGCCCATCAGTGAGTCACCGCGCAAGCCTACAGGCTACAGCCCAACACTCCTAACACAACAGATCGGTTCACTACGAATACGAACCGTCAAAACTCAAAACCAATCTACGCTCTTGATGGACGGAGGCACCGTCGCCGCCCATTGCCTCTCGGCTGCAACCGCGGCTCCATGTTGGCCGCTTCGCCCACGCCAGAGGCCAGGCGTGATAGCGGTGGACGACGAGTCCTCCCG
This sequence comes from Digitaria exilis, assembly GCA_015342445.1. Taxonomy (NCBI): domain Eukaryota; kingdom Viridiplantae; phylum Streptophyta; class Magnoliopsida; order Poales; family Poaceae; genus Digitaria; species Digitaria exilis. Next base: position 2,530,128 of record JACEFO010001669.1, on the reverse strand, counting down.
TGATGGCGCTGGAGCTGCCGCTAGTCATTTGGGAGTATGAACATTGAACATATTACTTCATAGGAGGCAATATGTTCCTAGACTTTCTTTCTATTGTCATTTAGGAGTACTTTAGTAAAACCTAAAAAAAACTAAAAGGTGAGAATTGGATATGGTAAATTTATGCGTAATCTACCCATAATTTTTTTTGCGTATTCGATGATTATATATATGCATTTATTGAATTAGGATCTTTGATCAAATTATATTTTTTTCTAATAAATATATGAGCTCTTTTACAATGATTGGCAAGTACCAGCTGGTACTACCAGGTACTTACAGATACTTTAAGTACTTTTTCTGGTACTTACCGGTACTTTAACTAGAATTTTGAAAAATTAAATAAATAATAATAAGGGTATATTAGTACTTTCATATGCCCTGATTAGAATATACCCTCCCACAACCTATCACGATAATTTTTTTCCGGCCGCCTCCACCCCCACATCAGCGGAAAAGACATCTATACCCTTTATTTTTAATTTAAAAATAAAATAAAATAATTAGCTAGGCCTATTTATCTGGTACTTGGTCCTACAATTTTGGTATTTTTTGGTACTTTTGGATGGGTACTTTTAGGTACTAGATATTTTTTTCCACCGTTGGATTCTATATTCTGGTAGTACCATGGTACTTGCCAATCATTGTAAAAGAGTTCAACAAATATAAGTAGCAGTTGTAGGTTCGCCATAGGTAAATTTTACTCGTGGCTCCGCCACTGTCCCCTCTACGACTTTACATCCGAACAATCCCCTCGTACGTACAGTAGTACTCCCGCTGAGAAAGACGGCACGCGTTCTACAGTGCGTGACAGTTGATCACCAGTCTGTGCTCGACAAATCTCACGCCCGGTATCATACGCATGATTCGCCACGTACGGTTGGGCGACAGCAAAATTATGACGCAGCTGTACGACCACTACTTGAAACCCGAAAAAACCGCCAGGAATTGATTTGGTCCAACCAGGAGGACCTAGCTAGCTAGAGCTAGTGCTAATCCAAACACACCGACGACGTTTCTGCATCATGCTACGCCGCGACTGACTCTCACTGATGTGCTTGTGCGAGAAAACAAACCAACGTACAGTAGACAGAAAGAGGAGGAATCCAGTGGAGAACTCACATTGCTCTTGCAGCTAGGTGTCCATGGACGCCATGCCGGCCACCACACCCCTCTCGCGCCTGCCGCCGCGTGGAGATCGAAGTCAGCAGGGAAGAAGATAGATCAGCTACTTGCATGCATCCATGTGCGTGCGTCGACCAGAGAAGCTGTAAAAGCTGCAGATAGAAGAAGCACGCACGCACTGCGCAGAGCCTGCAGAGTATCTTCTCGATGCCAATATGCTAATCGGCTGCTTGATCGCCTTGTCTGTACTGGAGCTAGCTAGCTTAGCTTCGACGTGGCGCTCTCGATGTGATCCCCTCTCTGCCGCTTGGATATGGCGGCCGCGCGGGGGGCGTATAAATAAGCGGCCGAGAGGAGCCGCGCGTGATGGATGAGCTGTGAGGCTTTGGAAGGTCTCTCTTGATTTCCGCTTGTACTTTTCCATGCGTGTGTGTGTGATTAAGCTCTGCTTTTGACATGCTTGGTGCCAGCGGCGCAGCGGTTCGTTGTCTGACAACGAAACATTTTGTTTGGGAGAGAAAATCGGTCTCGGCTAGATCGAGAAGCGGCATGCCTGTTCTGTTGCCCTTGCCGCAACGCAGCCGAATAAGTTGGGTGTGGGACCTTTGAGTCTTTGATTAGTTACTCTGACGATTTACTATTGTTTCACATCATAATTTGTCTCAGAAGCAACCACATCTGTTAGGAACCCATCACTATAGGTTTTCCATATAACTGCATGCCAGTAATTGTCCAACATTATTGTTGAGATAGTCAAACATGATATGATAGCTAAAGATTCCTGAGCAGCCAGTGATAATGCTATCATTTGAACCATTTGTGATAATCTTATGAAGAACGAGCTGACGTTTCAGAGCGAAACAAAAAGATTCATTCATTGAAACAGATGTAAAAAATGGAGGCATCTGTATGCTAGCACTTCAAGATTCGTGCTCATACCAGCAAAATGGTCTTCCACGCTTCCGGTCTTCCCCTTAGGGCTTAGGGCAAAGCTTATTTGGACAGTCAAGTGATGGCATAAAGTTTATTTGGAATGGAGCGAGGGGAGTAACGCTGTCTGGAAAAATTACAGGTTCGTTGCATGTCTTATAAAATGAATTTGGTATACAGTCAGCAAAACCGATAAAGCATGGATAATCGGTGCTGCCTGTTAGACATCAGAAAAACAGTCCACGAACAGCGAGGACGAGTGTGATCTTAGCTTGACCCTAGTGGGTAAAGATTGCATTGTACTCCTGGCAAGGAGTGGGTGAGATGGATCAATGGCCCATTTTTGTAAATGAGATGGTGAACACATACCAACACTAATTATGACAGTTGCCTAGGTCAAGGCAAGGCCCCTAAAACTGTCAAACTTAATAAAGAGATTGAGTTGTTATCTTCGTCGTTGAAACAGCTGGGGTTCCTGTTCCATTCAAGCAAAATGTGATGTGATCTGAAAACTTGCTGTTAGCATTTAGTCTAGGTTGCAGTACGTCCTCAGTCCTTCCCTAGCTGGCAAGGGTTCATCATACTCCTGGAACGGAGGAAAATAAATTCAGGAATTATGCAAAATAATTACGTGTGATAGTTCAATACAACCCGATTGTAGATTAAAGAGATTAGACTTTCCAAATACTGTTCTAGATTCAAAAAGAAAACTTTGTTCCTATCCTCTAAGCGAATGAAAAATCAAAGTTAATGAACATAATGGTGTATAAGTAATAATTATGCAACAAACATACATTTCTATTCTTTAACACAATCAACCAAAGGGCTCCTTGCATTCTAAATTTTCTAAAACATACCGTAAGTAGCCTTTTTTTTAGACTACCTACTATAAGTAGCTATGAACTCCAGTACATGTCATTTTATTTACTTAATACATGCATATTCCTGTAACATGATCTGAACTAGTCAACACAATTTCCATGAAAGATACATAGCTCGACATAATAAGACCATCCTTTTGGCAACCTAGCCTTACAAAATCTACCTAGCTATTTACCATGTAACTATCACTAGCTAGGTAAGAAATAGTGGTGACCAGTTTTTCAAACTTCTGATACTAAACACAAAAACAAAAAGGTTAAGACAACTGCAATGTCCCGTTGCTGTCCTCACTGAAGCCATCGTGTGTTTTCTTGGTGTTTTCTTCTTGCACGTGATCTTCTTGGTCCAGATGCAATATTCCCCTGCATCTAAAAAAACACAGAGAACCAGCTGGGGCAAAGAAAACGAAATTATCTGCAGAGCCCATTGTTAACTTGACAGGTGTACTACCTATGCCTCATCAGAATGAAAGAAACGATCAAGGTTGTTTGATAAAAAAAACTTTAAATGCCTATGAGACCATGAGGCAAATATGCATCTCCCAAACCTTATCTTCTTTTTGTTCAAAAAAAACGAAGGAATTAAAAAATACCTCTTTGAGTACAATGTCTAAGACGATGATGAGGATGATGGTTGATCTTCAATACTCGAATACATGTTAGTTGTTCTAAATTAGCTTTCAGAAGCTCTGTTCAATGGTCGCCAAGCAAAGCAACCCCCTCTGATCAATGCAGGATTGCCAGGCTGATAGACAGTAGCCAAAAAATTGGGCACTCAATTGGGCTGGCTAATCCATTATTGCTTATAGGGACAGCAATTATGGACACCCACACGTCCTACTTCACTCTTGTCCAGGCGTTATGCACTGAGAATAATGTATTCACTGAGCATATCTTCCTTGGTGAAAATGAAGTGCAATATTGTGGGAGTTGTTTGAACTGAAAGAACAACAACACAAGGTCAGAAGGAGGAGATTTCGGTCACTCATATGTCACTGTTTGTTCTATACAGTGAGAGAAAACGATCGATCAGCCATGTCGTTTTTTGTCACAGTTGTCTCATGCGCTCGTCTCTTTTGATGTTTGTTGACCTTGCTCTACACTTGTCATGTAAAGGTAGAGATGTCTTGATCATAACTCTATGGGCTTCTATAAAAACATGAAAATGAAAAAAAATGCTGGGACACCATTTAGCTATGCTACATGATGATACGTCATATGACATAGGCAGATTAAGCATAATAAGATGTTCTCGTTGTATCTTGAGAAAGGCGGATAACTAAGATCTCCAAATTATAGAGTACTGAATTGATGGCTCTTGAATCATGATGATTCTAATATTCTATGGTACTGTTGTCCTCTATGTTGCTCATGGACTTTGTAATGGAAATGTTTATTTGTTTGCAGTATGAGTATGACACATTTTTTATTGAATCATTTGGAAATTGAATTGATTCGTGTTAAAAGGAGAAGCTATCTTGCTTGATATGATTGTATAATTGACGAAATTCTCTAGTCAGGATATATCTATCTGGAGTGGGGCTTGCTACAGTACTCCTTTTACCTCTTAGGAGGTAAGAGTTTAAGTGAATCTGGACCATTCAATTTTATGAGAAAAGAAAATTAAAAGTAAATAAAAATAAATTACTAGACGTGCCTATGTGCATGCGGCCATGCAGGTGTACGTGACCGTTACATGTTTCCCCGCGTCAAATAGAAAATAAAGGTTGTTATTGCGCACATTAAAACTATTTTGGTTCACATCTGGGAAACACTTAAAATCTAAATGTACAATCTGACAACTCTTCCAAGTGTTTTAAATTCTATAAAATAAAATCCAACTATGTTTCATACTCCTTGCCAGGAATGAAATTATGAAATATGGGGAAAAAATCATGTTTATTGAATTAAAACATACAGATCTGCATGGTGGCATGCACAGTAACTGCCCAGGCACAGCCAGTAGTTTATTTCATTTACTTTTAACTTGCTTCTCGACCTGCGGGGGTAAGACCACCCCCGAAGCGTTTCATTACTAGAAGAAGACCTTCTCACATAGGCCGAGAAACCCCCGAACCCCTCTCTGTCCCTTACACGAGGGCCACACGTTCCCTGTGAGAGTCGGGCCGGCGCTTAGCACCGTTACCTACGACTGGGCTAGGCCTTAACCCGTGCTTTGGGATTACGGAGAGGCGAGGGATTTTTTAATTCAGGCCATAATTCGTCCCCACTGGGAATCGAACCTGGGACCTAGGAGGTGCAGCCGGAGCTCCTAACCACTAGGCTAGAAGTTTGCTTCTCTCTCTACTAAAATTGAAGGGTCTAGATTCACTGAAACTCTTATCTCGTAGAAGGTAAAAGGAGTACAGTAGCAAAGCCCATCTGGAGTGCATAAGGCAAATGTCTTTTTAGAGCACAGCCAACACCTCCAATTTCTCTCATGATTATCCTCTTCCTTTTGAATGATGGGGGTTCTTTGGACCATATATAGTTGTCATTCAACAAAACATCATATATAACAGTTGCTATTTGGGTATTTGCTAACCTGGTCAATTTAAAGACATTTAAATATGACCCAAGTGTACCAAATAATGTCAAGTTCCTATTTCATAATTCATATCAGTAGTTCAGGTCAAACAGACAATGAACATTTCATTTCCTGTGGTACCTTTTAAAGGATTGCCCCTCAATCTAAAACTTATTGTATTAGTTAAGTTTTGTTGTAAATGTATATATTGAAATGAACAATATCTTGCGATGAAACGGAAAATATTTAAACAGTACCTTTAACCCATTATTCAATTATTCAAGCTATAACTTGAGTACCTTTAAACCACTATTGATCAAGTTCTGAGCCTAGTAGAACTGTTGAAATGCTCCGTCAACAAACAGTTCTGTTCTTTGGTGTAGCACTAAAAATGATTATCCACACTACAAATTCACTGCTTTAAACATCACAAGTAGTACGAGCATAGGAGTACTACATGTCAACAAAAAAGATGAGAGAAAAATAAGGCATCAACAGAATCTTTGAACCGAGAGGGTTTCCAAATACTAGCTAGTTGACGACGTGTGGTTTCCTTGGAAGTAACATATATACCCTTTGACAATAAAAGGTAAGAACTTTTAAATGGAAATGCTTAGCGAAGAAACAAAAAATGTCAGGACTGAAAGAGTCGGAAGCTGCTGGGCTCAGCTTTTCTTTCCCTGCCACTAGGTCATGCTAACAGCTATACCGAAGTTCCAATTCCACTCCAGCCAGTTACCGAACCCTCTCCGAACAGGTGCCGACCGTGTGGCTCCCGCCGGCTGCACCACCAGTCACCGTTACACGTTCTGGTCACCGTACGTACCCCCGGGCCAAATCCTCCACGTCGACCACACCGAGCGAGCTCCCATCCCTTCCCGTCCCGGCCGTGTCCCCAGCGTCCATTTCTCGGACCCCGACAGGGAACTAAGGCCACAGATCGCCATCTCGATCGGTCACGTACGCCGCGCGCCGTAGCCAAGCACCATCGATCTCCTTCCCCTTGTTCTCTTCGGCGAAAGGCTCGTGACACGCCGCCATGTCTGCTCGCTCGCGCTTCCATCTCGCTCTCGCACACGGCCGCACAGGACACGGCGGGACGTGTCGTCGGGGTCATGGGTTTGTCCAAGCTCCGGCGTCCGGATCGATGGGCGCCGGGAATTTCCGATCCGCTACTGGCGACAGGGGGTCGCGTGGCACGGATGCAGCGAGGCCCCGGAAAAAGGCAAGTGTATGTGACCGTGCGGGACACTCTCTGGGATAGCGAGGCGTCGTGACAGATCACGATCGGAAAGGGCGTGTCATGACAGGTAGCGTTATGTTTTTTTTCTTACTCGTTCGGTTCTATCGGATTCAATCAGGGCCGGAAATGAAAATATAACAATAAATTTATGATAGGTACAATAAGAGACCGGGATTCATTCCGGGTCAAAAGCTAATTTGCACACAATAGTGACACCAAAAGACAAGGAAACAATCCACTAGTCAAGAAGTGGGGAATTATTCCGGGTCTCTTGATGTATCCATCACGAATAAATTAGTTTATGACCTAGAATAAATCCCGGTCTCTAGATGTACCTATTATAAATTTTTTGTTATATTTTTTATTTTCAGCCCGGATTGAATCCGATGGAACCGAACAAGCCAGCAAGTATATATCGAAGGGAGCTGTTAGGTGCCATGTACACGGACGGGGAAGTGTCGTAGGCCCGTAGCTAAAAGGGGTTTAGGGGTGGCCCGTCGGATCGCGTGGGATAGCATGGTCGTCTCGTCTGAGCTAGAGAACATTGATTTGATAGCATGGTCGCAAAAGTGTCCCAGAGCAAATAGAGGGCCATTCTGAACGTGGGAGATTGTATTAAAGTGGGATTAATTTTGAAGGGATTCGAAATATATATCCTCGTGGGGACGCGACGCACGCATGCATGACGCCGCACCTTGCGTAATTCATGGCACAATCGTACGTCTTGCACTCCCTTGGACCACCGGCCGTGGGGCATCTTTTATGGACGCTGTACTTCAAATGGTTGGTACGACGGTACTCCAGTACACATGGAAACCTTTTTATTTTCAACGGCCAGTGCCTTTTGTTGCTATACATAGCCTTCGTCAAAACTGTAAGCCGGCACTCAGGAGCATGCAGGCGTCACGCCTGCAACGATTGTCTATCCAGATTCCAAGGCCATACGGTGCGAGCATATCGCGTCACTGCATGCAGGCGACCAAAGTCGTCTCGCTCCCGCATCGTTGCTCCCAGTCCCAGTGAGTCCCAGCCACCACCAGCAGAGCAGCAGCGCGCGGTTTCACCTCGGCAGTCGGTCGTGCGCGCGCGCACGGCTAGCTCCGCGCTGAGCACACCACACCAACTCGATCCCGCGCCGGCCGTCCCCCGTGTCTCCATTGCCTCCTCCGTGTGCTCCGTGGCCAGCCAGAGGATTCATCACGGTCTTGATCGTCCACGCCACCCAAGAACCAAAACCAAGCCAAACCAAACCACATCTTCGGCTACCCCCGCTGCCGCGTCGTATATGGTCACGGCCGGCCCTATCGGTGGACAGCGGCGGCGACAACCGACGGTGATCGGGCGACGGAACGGCACGGCGGTGTGCCGTCGGGGTCTGGGGGTTTGTCCTTCGTCTGTACCCGCGCGTCTGGACGCGGCCGCCGGCGAATTCCTTCCTTCCTTCCGCGGGGGGAAGGCACCTGTGCAGGGCGACGAGCTGAGCAGAGAGCCCGTGTGGCGACGCATGCGCTTGGCTTTTTTGCTTGACATGTACTCGGGACAGGGAGGTGTCGTAACGTCAAGTGGTTTTCGGTGTGGGCCGTCGGGCCGCGGGTTCTGATGTGAGAACGTTGTTCATGGCGCGCGCGAGTGTCACACAGGGCCAGCCGTTTGGAACGATTTCTCCGATCCCGTGGACCTAGCTGGGAATGTCACTACGTAACAGTAGGGTGTTCTTGTTGGAATGTCTGTGTCGTTATAAAGAGAAAAGAGCCGCACGATTCGCGTCGAACTTTATCAAGTATGTTGGCCCATAAGAAAGAAAAAAGAAAATGACCTCTGTACGTTAAGTATATCGCTGTCATGCATGTTTGTTGTAGAGAGATGCTACTAGCTGAATGGTTTTATCAGTATAAATGTGGACCAATTAAATTATAAAGATAATACTAGTCCTTTTTTTAATATACTACTCCCTACACACACAACGAGCGTTGGAATAAATTTTCAGATGCAGACAGTGTCAGATTAGATGGCAACACATTCTCTGCTGCAACATCAGTAAACGTAGCTGTTGTGTAGACGACTATCTATACCTCACAAGTCGACCATATCCACCGCAGAATCCACCATGTTTTCTGTCGATACAGATCAACAACTTAACTCCTGGTCAGGAACGAGCCTAGAGCGAAACCTTTCCTCGGCGTCACTGTCTGCCAGCATATTCCACGGTACAAAATTCACCAGGGAACGCTCGCTCAGATGATCTCATCAGCCATCACTCACAGCAACAACAAGGCTCGAGCGTTCAGGAAGCAACGACGACCATGCACGTTTTTTCTCCGACGGCGAGCTGAGAGCGGTGTGGAGACCACAGATCGGTCGTCGTCGGAGACGGGGACGTACCGAACGGACCCAGGTGCCGTCGCTGGCCACCTCGTTTTCGGAACAAGACAGGGTTGTCACCGCCTGCCTGCCTGCCTGCCTGCCTGGTGAGACTGTGCAAGCAAGTGAGCAACGCCGCTGACCGCGCGTGGCGCAGAAAATTACGGCACCGAGCGGCGCCGGAGTTGGTGAAGACGACCCTTTCGGCGGGGACGCGATGCAACGGGCCGCGGAGGAAAGACTGTCGCGGAATCGCTTCAGCGCTGTTTGTCTCTGTGAATGCAGCTTCAGTTCCAACTTTCCAAGCTGCTGACTACTGCGACACGGGCCTAGTACTGACTGTGAATGAGAAAGAAATTTTGAGTTGTGTATTATAGAGTGAGAAACAAAGGCAGGAGGAGCTCTGTCTGTAGTCGGGTACTAACATTTTTACCTTGCAAATTCTTGGCAAATTCTCAGGACAATCATCACAATAAGCTCCCCGCCTCTCAACTGCTTGAGGTTTCATATGAGAATTTGTTAAGATTTTCTTACAAAAAGAACCGCTTTGTGTACCACTTTTCCCAACTGGGTATGATGTAAGTTTGGATAGGACCGCACGGGGATGGAAGCAAAATGGAAACATTGCACCTGATGAGACATCTTGTGGCGGATCAATTCTGAACCAATGGTGCATGACGAGACGCAAGGGAATGGACATGGCATCTCGTGCCACGACAAATCAGCCTGCCCCATGATTCGACACCAGTCCTGATACGGTAATGCTACAACACACACGTCCGACGCCCGGTAAAATATTAGACGCACGGTTCTCCCCACGTCCCTACTACCATTCTCTATAGCACTACCATTTGGAGATGCTACAGTAGCTTACCTTCAACCCTTGATGTTGCATTGGTTTACTTAAGGCCATGTTCAGATTCCAACTATTCACTATTCATTCCAACTTTTCACTATTCATTCCAACTTTTCACTATTCCTCCGCCACAAAACACGTTTCCCAGCGAATGCTACAGTGTTTTTCTTATGCTACAGTGTTTTTTCCTACCATCTAAACACACCCTAAGATGTTTTAGTAACCGATCTTTATGTTGCAGTGATATACTTGAGATGTTTCGGTGATCAATATATAATGTTGCACTGGTTTGCTCGAGATGTTTATTGTTCCATCCATATTGGATATGGAATTTTACGACTATTGTAACAAATATTTCAGAGGATGATCTCTGATGTTGCATGCATGCATAAGTTGTGTATTATAGAGTGAGAAACAAAGGCAGGAGGAGCTCTGTCTGTAGTCGGGTACTAACATTTTTACCTTGCAAATTATTGGCAAATTCTCACGACTTAATCATCACAATAGCTTCCCGCCTCTCAACTGCTTGAGATTTCATATGAAATTTGTTAAGATTTTCTTACAAAAAGAATCGCTTTGTGTACTACTTTTCCCAACTGGGTATGATGTAAGTTTGGATGGGACCGCAGGAGGGAAATGGAAGCAAAATGGAAACATTGCACGCGATGAGACATCTTGTGGCGGATCAATTCTGAACCAACGGTGCATGACGAGACGCAAGGGAATGGACATGGCACCCCGTGCCAAGACCAATCAGCCCGCCCCATGATCCGGCACCGGTCATGATATCTCCACCCGGAAATAAAAGCTTCTCTGTTTGGTCTTCCCAGTTCCCACAACTCTCAACTGTTGAAATCGAAATGGCACAACAGCCCACAACTATCGTCAGGTATCTCTACATGTGGGAAAGAAACCGAAACAGCCGCAGGTTCTGGTTCCGCAGTGCATCTGAAAGGAACAGGAGTTTGCCCAAGAACAGTATGTGTGCCCTTCCTTTAAACCTGAAGACTTTAGATCATATTATTGTTATAGCCTTACAGGCTACTCAGTCATTCTTGGAGGATAGGGCCGGAGAATATGAGTACCACAGTTCACATCTTGTAGAGGATAAGTGAGAAGTGAGCAAAAACAGCTGCTCCAGTGGCTGCCCAAGCCCAACCCTGTATCATAAGTTATAAAAAAAATTGTTGTATCATAAAAATAATAATGCCAGTGACGATTTGCATGATTATTTCAGAAGAATAACAACAAATCCTATCTGTAATTTTTCCTCATTGCCAGCAATCTCTGTTGAATTGTCTAACACTGCCTAGAGATCAGATGCAGTGCCAACACGTTGAAAAACTGATAAATTGAATGGATACAACAAACCAATAATGAGGTACGCACTGAATGGTTTCCTTGAAGCAAAATTTCTGGATAGAAAAGATCCAGCTCAAATAATGTTACAACATTCTCGGGGTGTCAAAATCCATACGATCTTAACTTGTTCTTCCAAAAGGTGCACTGAAGCCATAATTATCAAAAGGACTGCTGTCAGGGCCAGCTCCTCCCTCCGTCATTCCGAAACCTGCAGTTGAAGTGGAAGCCCACGGTGCCGGCGTCATGGTTTCAGAACCGACGACAGTCACCACATTTTGTGGTGTGTTTGCACCAGATCGCCTGTTTGTGGAACTGCTAGATCCTATCGTGGGCATTGACTGCTGATTCTTCTGTGGGGATTTGGGACGAAGGCTCTCGATTTCTGGAGTTGTCACCACCAGATGTGGAGCATCAGGAGGCGGGTTACGACCTCCACCTCCCTGCCATACTTTTCCATCTCTGTCTGCGAAGTTCTTGATGTATGACTGCAAGGGTGCAAGTTCTTAGCAGCGAGTCATGGAGTAAATGTTCGTAAAGCTCAAAATTCAACTGAGTTCAGACCATACCTCTTTATGAAAGTTCGATGTGGACAAACTTTTACCAAGAGTAAGCCAACCTGGACGAATGTTATGGTCCTCACCAAACAGTTCAAGACGCCTCCTTCCAAGAGCAAAATGCTCAATTATCCTATACATGTCTTCAGGCTTTTTTGTTGAACCTGTATGATAGACAAATATTACCAAGCTAGTGACGGTTTACCAATTTGCATGCCATCAATAATACCGTAAAAGTGAAGGGAGTCAGGCAGTCAGCAATAAATTGCGAGAAGTATCACATTACTGCAGATAACTGTTATGGATGCTTTTGTGGGCAAGCACTATGTGCGGAAGAGGTTCAAGAAGCAGAAACCGCAGGCTTCTCCTGCGGCTGAGTAGCAGGGTTTATCCCTTAATTATCTCTAGGTAGTTAGGATCGGCATTGTTATAAGCCGATGGGTTGGTTTAGATTGGTTCAAGCAGAAGTAATCCCAAAAGATCAGAGCCTCCAAGGGAGGACGATCAGGGTTACCGAGCTTCTCAGTTTGTTTAGATTCATCTGTTCTTGTTAGGATTTGTGCTACTTCGATTAATAAAACCCAACCCCTATCAATAACAGTAGCAAATAAGTAGAACATATACATAAGATTGGATTCTTTCTATTAACAATAAGATTAACCACGCGAACAAGATCAATTAGGGACGGATAAGGCCATGTATTGCTGAGGAAAACCTTACACATGTTACAGGGTTATCAAAAATCATTCTAGAACATTCAAAGGAAAAAAAAAACACAAAGCTGCTTGCTCAGGCTAATAAATTGTATCAGGTAACCTGACTAGATGTGGCAAGTCACAAACTTGATGCCTATGCAGAACAATAGTGAAAGATAGTTCACAGCATAACAAAACAAAAATGAGAATCCTAACATGAAAAAGAGCATGCAAAATATGACATGTGAAGAGACAAAATTGTTTGTAAGGCATTAGAGGTGGCATCTGACGAAAGATTTGTCTGAGGCAAGAATTCTAAAGACATTGACTGTGCTGCAGCTCATTAGTTGGCACTTGGTAGTTAGCAAAGGGTGAGCATGAAGCAATGAAGAATGATATTTGTGTCTTATAAACGTATATTAAGAATCAAATACCATCAGTAGGTTCCTCAGCTATTATCATGTCAGTGTCAATGTTTGCATGGATGATTTGCCCATCAGTGCTGCGCCGTACAGTTCCTTTTATGCCCATTAAGCAATGCTCCTGAATAAGAGAAGAACACATGTTTAAGAAGAAAGTTAGCTACATAGGAGTTTATTAAGCCATCAGACATAGAAAATAGCAAACCTTCGAACGCTGGAACAAAGTATTAGAATCATGGCGCAGACCTGGTGTTGCATTTTTTTTGTTGGTTTTTACCCAACATACATCCTCACACCTACGGAATCCCCACTGCATGAACAAATATCGCAGCACTATGCATATCAATACCATTATTCACTAATTAAGCCAAAGTTTTCTTTCTTACATGGTTGTTTTAAAAGTAATTCAATGAGACACCCCTTCATCTTTATTAGGTAAATAGGGCACAATCCAACAAAAATTGAAAGGGGTAGTGCACAGACAAGAACTCGCTATAGTAGAATATGGAGTACAACTCATTGTGAGCAGTAGTGCAGCATGTTTCCGAGTGACGAAATTATTAATGTAATATTATTTGAATAGTAATCCGATGGAACACCCATTAGTTATGAATTAAATAGGGCACCTTTTGTAAACAAGGTATGGGTCTTGGACCAAAACAAGAAATAGTTACAATAATGATGTGAGTAAAGCATAATGGACATGGAAAGAGTGTTCCAGAGCAAAATATAGGAGTCTGTGTTATGTGGGGCCTCACGTATGGCCGCCGTAGGCGCCAACAAGGAGGAGCTGCTGAGTCCAAAGGTTAAGGGATTGGTTAGTTAGAGATATTTTCCATTTAGTTGGTTTGTTAGAGATAGAGATCAGTTTGTTTGCATGATAAGTTGAGTTAGGAGATTGTTAGTTCCGGCAATATATAAGCCGTGGTTTGGGAGAGAAGGGGTAAGCTTAGATTGGATTGTAATTGCCCCGTGTTCCTGCCTCCACTGCGCGGTGTAGAGTCGCCATTGCTCCACCGCGCCATCGAGGTCCAGGGCCATGTCTGGCTACTACCTTTGAATACAATCTTCGTCGTGTTCCTTCCACAAATACTTCCTCCTCCAATTCCAACGCCCATAACAGTCTGGATCTGGTCTTCTAGAAGTCAAAATTAATGCTACTTGCCCCAAATAACAGGTCAAGTGTGATAAATAAATAACACTAGACAAGACTTTCAAAGAATTTTCGTGCCCTGACCAAGCAGTTTGAAGACGAGCTCCACCTTTGGTGCATGGCTAGTGCCCGGGGTCTGAACGCTCTTGGTCGAGGGGTAGCCTAGACTTGGTTCTAGCAGGGTGTGTAGGTCTGGTCTTTCCTTTGTGGAGTTTTCTTAGAATTACACCATCTATGTATTCCAGCCCCTCACAGCTCGGTCCGGAGTGAGGCGGCTTAATTTGTATGGGACCGGTTTCCCTCTCTATTAATACAATGATACGCAGCTCTCCTGCGTATTTGAGAAAAAAAGGCTTCCGAAGAACTTCAGTCTGATTTTTTGTACCCTCAACAGAATTTTAGAGAAATCCAGTAATTAGTAAAACATACACAATTTACAGAAAGTCATAAATAACATTTTTTGAAGATACCAAGTTATATAAAGAGCGAGCTAGCCCACCTTCTTCAAACATTGTCTGCCCTGCTCAAGACCAACACCATCACCAACCCAAAGGAAGATAAATGAAGGCGTATCAGCAATGGCCTGTTGAATTAAATAACCGATTATCACATGGCAACTCCACAAGAAACGGACAAGCTCCCAAAGAAATAGAAACTCTGCAATACTCACTAAAAAGAAAATTATGCAATAATTCAAGATAGAGAATAACCTCAATTTTTAAATTCATAATCTCCTCAGCAGTCCAATACTCAATATGATCTGTGATACCTGGAGCACGATGAACATATTCCTCCCACGGAGGATCCACAAGGATAACATCAAATTTTGTGCCAAAAAAATCTGGGGAAAGCACATGTTCCTTGAGGTCACACTTGTAGTACATCGGTGCCGAAGCTGAATTAGCAACTATTTCATCTTTCCTCTGTATGAGTTCTCTTAGCTTAGGATAATCCTCCACTACACTAGTAAGCTCTAGCTCCCTAATGAAATTCTGAGGTCGCAAGCCAGTGTCAACAAAGTTCTGTGAGTAATCATTCTGTTCGCCCCTTGATGGAGCTTTCCGAGAAGGTCCACTATTCCTATGTGGTGTCCAGCCTCCAGGTCGTTTATCATGCAGCATTTCATGACTTAGTGTAGCCATTGGTTTGAAACCTGGTACTGGAGCACCTGTCGGACCTCCTCTTCCTGAGGTTGTTTGATCTAATTCAATAGTATGGTTTGGGTCAGCTCCCGCAGTAGGAGACAACCCAGGTCCAGCTGCTAGAGGAGGCATGAGAAGATTGGGTGGAACAGCAAGCATATTCACATCCATACCCCTTGCTCCAGCCCAAACAAGAGGCCCTGGAAAAGGTGGCATGAAAATACCAGGTCCAAGAGGACTTGGAGAATGGGACATGTTTGGGCCCATTGGTTGCATTGGACCTGGTGGCAGACCAAGAGGTCCAAATGGTGGAGGCGGCATCATGGGCACCGGACCTCCAATTCTCTGAAGGTCCCTTCCATTTGGCCTCCCTCTTACACCTCTAGGAAGTCTACCTCCTTTTGATCCTTGCTGAGGAATTGGAGAAGCCAAACTGTTGCTACCACTTTGACCTGG
This sequence comes from Digitaria exilis, assembly GCA_015342445.1. Taxonomy (NCBI): domain Eukaryota; kingdom Viridiplantae; phylum Streptophyta; class Magnoliopsida; order Poales; family Poaceae; genus Digitaria; species Digitaria exilis. The sequence continues at coordinate 2,514,382 of JACEFO010001669.1, read as the reverse complement.
TACCGGTGTATCCGACGTCAATGATTCTCTCAATCCTGCTCTCGCAGTTGGGGAATCAACAGGACCTTTACCTGTATCCTGATTTGTATTTTCAAAATCATCATAGTATTTTTCTTTTAAATCCTCTTCACTTCTATAATTCCTTTTGTCCTCTTCAGCAGGATCATTTGCTCCAGCTGCTAAATCCTGATGTGCAGGCATACTTGTTCTTCTCCCAGAAACAGAGCTCTCCCTTCCAAAATCAAGATTCCTGTTAGGCCTTATTTCTATAGAATCAGAACTATCGTATCGATTTCCATATGAAGAAGGGTCTTTGTTGCTCTCATATCTACCCCTAGAATCTATCCTGTATGAGGATCGGCCCTGGAAACTTCCACCATCTAAAATTTCATAGCCATGACTCCATTCTGCAGTAGTGCCATAGTCATTTGTGCCTTTAGGATCTTCCCTTTTGACGACTTCTCATGTTCTCATGTCTATCCTTGTAACCATCAGATGGTCTCTCACTTTTCTCTTCAGGGCTTCGCCTTGGAACCTTGGACAACCGTGAATCCCTTCTTACATTGTAGTCATCCTCGTTGTCGCTGTAAGCCTGGCCTGAGCCTGAGCCTGAAACAAACTTCCTTCTGGACTCATTCCTACAGGTAGAAGATCCTCGCCTAGCATCATCTGGATCCTCAATTCCATTTGCATAGCCATGCTTCATAGTCATGCCTGACTGGCTCTTTCTAACGTCAGCATCCTCTCTCTCAACCTCTTCCTTCCAACTGCACATGGCATCAATCTTGTCCTCAACATCTCCCTTGCTTTGACTCCTGCTAGATTCAGACCCTTCCATTGCAGAGATGTTCTACAGTATATAGGCTTCCAGACTAGAAACTTATCTGTATTTATCCATGTCGGTCAAATTAGATGTACTGAGCATCTCATACCACAGAACGGAAGCTGAAATTCGACCTGGAAAATTTAAAAAATTACGAAGTTACATCAAGGTATCACCTAACGACATAAGTGGCCAGAGAGCTGATATGTAACACAACTCAGATTCTCAATAACCGCTCAGCAGATCATCACCTCAAAATTGAAGCCGCAGAAGTGCGTGAACTACTGGTTTTGCTAGTTCTGAGCAAGAATAAGCAAAAAGCCAGCGCTCCACCAATCCAAGCATCTCCCAATGACTTAAGTATCCAGATAGCTGATGAGGGAAACAAATCAAATTCTCAATCACCGCCAGTGCACTGCTTTCAGAGCATCAAGCATCAACAGCAGACCATCAAGTCAAAATTGAAGCGCAGGAAGAGCGTGAACTGCTGGTTTTCTCTAGCTCTGAGCAAGACTAAAGCAAAAAGGCAGCGCTCCACCAATCCAAAATCGAGTTGACTGAGGGGGAGTGCCGCCGTACCTTCGAGGCGCTGCAGCCGCGGTGCCCTCGCCCTACGGTCCACAGGTGGAGCCGTTGCTCCAGCTAAATTAGGGGCCCGAGCGCACTGCCTCCTCGGGCGCTCCAGCCGGCAGTAGAACCCTGAAGCTTCCTGCGGTTCACGCGCGGTGAAATGGGCCCGCCCCGCCGGGGAGATGTTGGGCAGGGGCAAGGAAGGAGGCACGGGGCGCAGGGGAGGCGTAGTAGCGTGATGCGAGGACGCCGGAGGGCGCGAGGGTTGCGCGTGCGCCGTGCCGTGCGGGCGAGCGGCGGCGCGACGCTGTGCGATTGCGTCCGGGTCCGGCGGCTTCGCCAGCGAGAGAGACCGTGAGCGAAGGAGAAGGCCACTGAAACCGTCGACGGCCAACTGCTGGGCTTCCGTGCGAAGGCTTTGTAGACATGCCAACCTATGGGCTATATGGGCTTTGAATTGTGGTGGTGTGCGGTGAATTTGCGTCGTGTGCATATCTTTTCGCTCCTTTTCCTCCACGGGGCCGCACCCGCACAGCGCGAGAACGAAAATTATCAAAAAAACTAACGTAATGGAATCCAGTTGGATCCAGGGTTCAAAAATTCGCGGTAACCGGTCCGGTTACCGCGGTTACCGGTCGAACCGCCCCGGACCGGTAGCGGTTCGGGGCGGTTTGAAACAGGTTGAATTCAAAAATTTCAAATTTGAATTTAAAAATTTGAAAAATCGGATAAAAATTCTTAAAAATACTTGGATCACGTCCAGTAGTTCGAAAAAAAAGTACTTCTGGAATCAAACTAAACGCAGCATCAGTACCGTTCATAGTCCTTTTGGGCGGGCTGGGTACCGTAGATTTGACGGGCCGCATTTGGGGTCCCACCGGAATACAGCCCTATAGCCGGCGGGGACGAGACCCTACTCGCACACCGCTCGCTCGGCCTTATCCCCATCCGCACACTGCCAGCCGCCCTCATCCACACGCCGCATCTCCCGCCGCCAGTCTCCCGCGTCCCCGCCGCCGCCGCCGCAGGCCTCCCCCCAGCTTGCGACCCCTAGGCTCCCCCACGACGTCAACGTTCCGGACCCTCCGGATCCGCACCTCTTCATCGCTCCGCGTGTCGGCTCGGGGCAATGGGCGACGGGTCGTGGGATTCGTGGTTGAGGTCCTGCTACGTGACCCCTGGCGGTGGAATGTCCGGCGGCGCTTACCCGTGACCCGAGTGTGGGCTTCCCGCTGCCTCCTACCCGTCACCCGCCCCTCCACCTGCCGGCTCGTACTGGCCTACCCGCTAGGCATCAGTGGGGTTCCCAGCGACTCCTACCCGGCACCTGCCGGCGTCTACCCGCCAGGCGCCGCGTTTGGACCCTCCGGCAGCACACGGTGTCCCCCCCTTCGGCTCCTCGGCAAGGGCAAGCCTTGCTCCACTTCCACCCCGCAGTCCGCCGACCCTTTCGCGGCTGGATCTGAACGTCGACGTAGTGGATCCATGCCGCTTGCACCAGCAGGCCTACGATGACTTGCTGGTGGGAGAGCTTCCGCCAAGATCTGCAAGGAATGCGGCTTTGGGCGCCACCTTTAAAGGCAAGGGAGGAAGACGGCTTGGACACGGCTCGAGGGGCAGTGCTCCTGGGCCTGCACTGCCGCTTGGTACCCTTGACCAGTGTTCACCCTACCAAACCGGACGGCCGAACCGCCGCCCGGCGGTAGCGGTAAACCGGTCCGGTTGGACCGGTTACCGGTGGAAACCGAACAAATTCGAATTTTGAATTCAAATTCGGTTTGACCGGTTAGCCGGTCGGTTTGACCGGTTTTTTTCTTTTTCTTTTTTGATTTAACTTGTATTTGCCAAAAAATATGTCAAATGAGCAAATATTTGAAAACTTTTTACACCAATAGATTACACACACCTTGAAGTATTTTTAGGAATTTTTACGACATTTTTCTAAATTTAAATTTGAAAATTTTGAATTTCCACCGGTTCAAACCGCCCCGAACCCCTACCGGTCCGGGGCGGTTTGGTCGGGAACCGGTCAAACCGGACCGGTTCCCGACGGTAAGGTGAACCCTGCCCTTGACCACAGCGGTGCGACTAGCGGTTTGGCCCCCACGAGGAGGAGGAGCAACGCCTCAGCGAAACGGATGGCGAACGACCCGCCAATAGTGTCGACCGGCGCCGAGCCTCGCATTACCCGCGGCCGTGTAACGGCTGCCCGTGGCGTCGCTCCTACTGCTGCAGATGGACATGGCGCAGGTGAAGACGATAAGGAAGATGACGCATATGAGGTAAACAACCCCACATACGATTTTCCCTTCTGTGCAATGCACGCATGAGATGTTGTGATTGTCAATTTGTCGTCGCTTGCCTATGTCGTAGCATCGTCTCTTTAGAGCAACTTGGAGCGATGAGCACACAGAACTTTTTTACCAACTATGGACGGATCAAATCAACGACGGTCACTGCCCACGGAGTAGAATGAAGAGTGTAGGTTGGAAAAACGTGGTAGACCGCTTCTCCATAATGACACGGCGACCGATCAACAAAAAGGCCTTGGAGAACAGGCGGGATAACCTCAAGAAAATTCATATTGCACATAGAGTCCTAAGCCGTCGCAGTGGTGCTCGTCGTAGGGGTCGCGGTGGTTTCACCGCCACCGAAGATGTGTGGAACAAATTGTCCAAGGTAATTATGCAATGCTTTCATGGCCCATTCTCATTTCAGTTTATACTTTTGCTTGCTAACATGTTCCATTCCATGGTCTGCAGGGCTGCCCTAAGGTCATGCGTCTGGAGACGGAGCGGCCACCCTGGTTGACATGGCTGGATCTTATGTTCAGAGACATTACCATCGATCCTGCAACCATGGTGGGCACAACTGACGAAGTAGAAGACGAAGATCAGGAGGTGGACGAAGAGGAACATCAAGACGAAGAGGACGAGGAAGACGATGGGGGAAGACGAAGAGGAGGACCGGGGCAATACAGAAGAAATCATCCAGCCAACACCAACAATGCGGACGCCCAACTACAATAGTGGCCGCGAGAGGGGTAGCAGTGGAGGAACCAACACGAGTGACAGTGGTGGTTCCAAGCGCTCCAAGGCTCCTGTTCTTGGATGTTGGAGCAGCTTGCAACATGGGCTAGATGAGCACACCTCGGCTGTCAAGGAAGGCTTCCAAAGCATTATACAGAAACAGAATGTAGAGGACAGAGAGATAGAAGACTGCTTAAATTTGGTGAAGCAGCGTGGGGTCTCATCTCATGCTCCAGAGTACTACATGCTCATGAAATTATTCAAGGACGGATACTTTCGTTGCTGCTCTTGGGATATGAAAATGAGGCTGCTAGAAAGGATTGGATCGACAATATAGATAATTTGTTGTAGAATGGTTTCACTGTTGGGTACCATGTGCCTTTGAATAATTGCACTGTGCTTTCATTGTTGAGCTATGAACCCCCCCCCCCCATTGTAATGTTTAATTTGTAGTTTGAAACATTGAGTTTGTATTATTGAGTGAACCACTATGGAATGATTGTTTTCCTGCAGTTTGAATAATTTTGGTGTTGTTCCTTGCTGTTTTTGGTGTTGTTGCTTGCTGTTTTTTGTGTGCTAAACACTATAAACTTTGCATGGATGGTTCAACTGCATTCAATTTCAATTTTATGCCTTCTTACTAATTTCTTTGTACATCATGTGGCAGGGATCCAATACAGCGGAGAATCAAGGATCCTTTGCAATGGCACAAGGAGATGGCATGGACCTGGACGACGGTTGTTCGGAGTTGTTGGAGCAAATCAGGGATCCTGATGATCGACAGCTATGTGCTGTGCTCCTGGCTGACATCGAAGGTATCCGTAGGGTCATGGAAATGGCTTCCGTTCTAGCTCATCATGAAGACCTATACTTGCATAGATCAGCATATAAGGCTCCACGGATAGAGTATGGTATACAAATCGTAAATAAGAACGCAACTGATTGAGAACGTTGCTACATTATGTTAGAATGAGGCCACCTTTGTTTGAGCTGTTGCACAAACTCCTGGTTGACTCTTATGGACTGAAATCCACTAGGAAAATGTCATCTAGGGAGACGTTAGGAGTGACACTATGGATGTTGGGGGCACCGCAAGGGGTTAGGACTGTGGACTATATCTTCTCTAGGTCAAATGGCACGGTTAGCACAAAATTCAATGAAGTGATTGCATGTCTTTTTAAACTTGCCAAAGATAATGTGTGTCCTAAAGACCCAAGCTTTAGTACGGTTCACCTTGTGTTGGCCAACCATGGGTATGGGCAGTGCTTTAGAAATGCTATAGGGGCTCTAGACGGGACTCATGTGAAAGTGTGTGTACCTGTACAGAAGTGGGCAAGTATGTTAATAGGAAGAGTGAGAAGAGTCAGAATGTGTTGGGCATTGTTGACTTCGACCATAGGTTTACTTTTGTTGCTGCTGGTATTCCTGGTTCAGCATATGATGCAAGAGTGTTGAATGAAGCATGACAAAAGTATGGAGAGAATTTTCCACATCCACCCCCAGGTATGAATGATAATGCATGCATACTGTAATAAGAAGGGTTTTGTTTGGTGGCATGACATGATCTTTGCCTTCGTGTGCATGGAAATATTATCTTTGTGATGTGGGATACACAAACAAGACAAGTTATCTGGCCCCGTATAGGGGCGTCAAATATAATCAAGAAGACAAAAAAAAGAAGTTTTCAACCAAGCCCATTCTAGCTTGAGGTCATTGGTGGAGTGCACATTTGGCATGTGGAAAGAGAAGTGGATGATTTTGAAAGGTGTCCCTAGTTATCCCGATGCCACACAAGCTCATATATATTTGCATGTGTTGCACTTCACAATTTTCTCATCGACGATGGGGATGAGGAAAGGGAGACTGGGGAGGATGCAGAGGAAGGCGAAGAGGTAAGTGGCCATGCATCCGAAGAGGAAGATGGTAATATGAATGCCTTGCGTGATGAAATTGCTAATGAGTGCTTTAGTCTGGGGTACCATAATAGGCGACATGATTGGTAATGTCTGATGACTGATGTTGTTGTGTGGTGGACGTTGTTCTATTGGTAGACGTGTGTCGTCTCCTGATCTTTGATGTTTGTTGCCAGTTGTTTCGATTGTGTGATGTGTGGTTACATGTGTGTAGTAATGGATATCTCCCGTGTGTAATGGACAGACATGTGAGTTTGCGAGGTGTGTTTCAAAATTCTTATGATCCGAAATAAGTTTGTGTTAGCATTGTTGGTGAAGAGGAAAAAGTGGTACACAAATAACTTATTTGCTGAACACATGTAAAAAAAACAACTTGTAAGTTTGGAATCTAAACACCGAACACTTATTGCTACTATTCATAAAAAAGTACTTATTTCCTGAAACTAAACACAACAATCTCGAAAGGAAAAGTCGACGTCGATCTACAACAGTATCAGTGCAAATAAAGAACTTGCATCCAGTGAAAAAAATTCTATTAATAGATTCATCTCGCAAATTGGATTCTATCTCTGGAACTAGTTTTGTAATTAGACTATGTTTAATACTCCTAATTTATCAAACAACAATGTAAAATGAGCTTTTAACCCTAGTATTTAGTGGTGAAATGGTATGATATTATTCATCCACCCATTTGACCGAAAGACTTCATGCCCTGGTACTATTTGTATTATCTGGTCGATCAATACTCGTCACTATTTGACATATGCCCTGTTTGGATTATTGGGGTAAATATTTGCTTCAAGGCAAATATTTTGCCCCTCCCATTTACCCTAAATAAATTTTTCCCTTTAGGGTGTTTGGATTGAGGGTAAATTTACGGCATATATTCTTATCGGGGACGTTGTCTGCTCGCTCGCTGTCGCTCACTCCTGCATGCTCGCTGCATGCACGGCTGCATGCATGCACTCGCTCTTGCCTGCATGGTCGCAGCATGCGCTCGGTCTCGCCTGCATGCTGCCATGCACATCTGTATCAATGCGCTCGGTCTCGCCTGCATGGTCACCTGCATGCGCTCGCTCTCGCTTGCATGCTGCCATGCATGGCTGCTGCATGCGAACAGCTCCTGATGCTCGCTGCTATGCATAACCGAACAACAAATTTTGACCATACAATTGTACTCACATACACACATGCACTTATTTAACAGTCCAGTGATCACAATCATACACATACCACCATTTATGGAACAACGCATAAGCTATCTGAGCACGGAAAGCATTCATGTTCATATCTTTAGGGACGTGTTCTTCTTCTTGGGTATTTGGTGCATGAGGGTACTTTGTACCACTGTATGGTGAAAGATAACACGGACGGTTTGGATAGCCCGCATCAACACAATAAAATTTTCCTACAGATTTGTAGACAAATTGTGAAACAACCGACATCATGCATTAGAGTGATACTGATCTATGAGAGAATAAGTATATTACCTAAAGGTGGATGGGGAAACTTCTCAGCATATCTTATAGTTGCATCGTTGAACACTGTCATATCATGCACAGATCCAGGCCATCCCGCAAGAGCAAATGTAAATCTCAAGTCAAAATCACAGACAGCAAGCACATTCTGTGATGTCTTTTTGTGTCTACACATATGTGCAACCACTTTACTTTTTGCCACCACAACCTCCACATGAGTCCCATCAATTACTCATATACAGTTATTTAAGTGTGGCCAAAACTGTGAATTCTCTAGTATTGGGTGAACCGTTGAGAATTGAGGGTCCTTTGGTCTTATGATATCTTCACCTAACTTGAGAACACTAGTTAGAACTCAGCCAAAATTGCGGCAAACTGTCTCCAAGGATCTCACAAAATGATTCTTAGCCTGCCTAGTTGATTGGGGTGCACCAACAACCCATAAAAACATAGCTAAAGCCTCGACTGAACTCATTTTTGTATTTGACTTCAATCCAGATGATTCCACCAACAAATTATGTAGCCTATTAAAAACCGGTCTGGACACCCTAAACATTTCATAACAATCATCTTCATTGGCTAGTGTCCTCTCCACCCATTGCATTCCAATTTCATGAGCTACCCACTTTGGTTTTTTGACATAGTACGTTTGATAGTACGTACCAAAGACAACCATGGTCTGCATGATGAATTTATGGTCCCTCTTGAGATTGTTCCGGGCCATCTTCACAGTTTCATCTTCAATTGATGATTTCCTTTCATCGTCACTTGAGTCTCCACCGTCACTTAGATACTCATCATTCTCATATGGCGGCTCATCTTCATGTCCATTGTCACTTGCATACACATCATTCTCATACGGCGGCTCATCTTCATGTCCATCGTCACTTGAGTCATCATCCTAAATACAAAAATTAACACCAAAGTCAGCATGTAACTATTGGCAAAAAAAAATACAACTATGTCAACTTGTATTAGGATATCACAGCTATGCACACAAAAAATGAGAAAGACAAAGGCAGAATTACACAATAAACATTTCAGACCATAGGTTCAGACCATAAACAATTTAGACCATAGGTTCAGACCATAACTTAAATATTTCACATCACACACATAATCATTTCAGACCATAGGTTCGAACAATAACTTAAATAGTTCGCATCACATATAAATATTTCCTAGTACATATTTTCATCCTTGCACCATCTTTGCAAGAAATTGAGCCTGCCTATGACAGTGGGTATGGTTAGGAAGTTGTTGATGGTGCTTAGCCACGTCAATTATGTACCACAAGCGCATAGGTCGGTTATAGATTTTCCCTTAGAGTTTCCCCCAAGGTTATCAATCCGTGGAACAAGAAGATCGCTACTCTTATCTAAGCACTAACTAAGTTGATTATTAATCTTTTTGGGTTTTGGTTGGTGTATGAATAAATCTAATCTACTATGTTTAATCTTAATAAATCTAGGGTTAAGAATGTGAGGTTAGGTTAGCGAGAGCACAAGATATAGAGAACGTTTGACCCTAGGGTGTTAGGATCACTAGGATATGTAATTGCCGAATTAACACACCAATTCTAATCTATCCAATTCCGAAAGCCGATGTCGTTTCCCCCACACTCGTCACACAGCACTAGGGGTAGAGGCACATCAAACCTAGGGAATCGAGATCTATGTACAAGATAGATTGAATTCATAAAGGATGTCAACAATTACAAACCAAGGTCACTTTACAACCCCATGGACAAACAAGGCCTTCACCCCATAAATCTAGTCTTGACGATGGAGTTCATGGTGTAGAAGTCCTCGGCGAAGAACTTCGCCGTCCTCCAATCTTGCCATGGCCGTCGGCTTCCTCCGGATGTGTGTTTCGTCGATACGGCGGTTCGCTGGTGGGAATTAGCATCGGGTTTCTATAAGACATAAGCTTTAAATAGTCCAAGAGAACCCTAGCTCGAAGGGGAGGCCGAACCGCCACGAAAATGGGCTGGGCCGGCCGGCCTGGGCCTTTCCTGGGCCGTCTCGGCCTCCTCTTTCGCGTGCGGACTCCTCTCTAAATTGGTAACTTATGTCCTTCACATATGTGGGCCTTTTGATGTCGTTTTCTTCGGGATATGATTGGATCTTTGATTTGTCTACTGGATTTCCTCCGATCCCAAAGTCATCTGAGTGTGTTTTTCAAGCTTTTGCCCGTGCACATCCTTGGTGGTCGGTCACGATCTCGGTCTTCATCCCAATGTGCTCATTTATAACTCAAAAACTGCATAAACCAACATCTTCTAAAAACGTGTGCATATGCGACAACGGGGTTATTTCACATGCCAAGTGGTGGGTTAGTGTATGAATTCGTCCAAAAACGCCACCTGAATGGCACTAGAAAGGTGTAGTAAAGGAGCGCCAACAGAAGTATCGGCTATTGAATTTTGATTTGAAAATCTCGAAAGTCGCATATGCTTCAACACTGTCATGTGCGACACAATCCCAAGCTAACTGTTGGCACTTCTCAATTTCTGCATCCGACTTCATCTCAGCTTGCAACTTGGAGTCCTTATGCTCTTGTATAGTTTGATGGTTTGTACTGGCTGACTGGCTATAAGTAGTGGCAATCTTGTTCAACACTTTGACAATTTGGTTTTCCCCCCGACTTTTGCTCTGCCTGTGCTTCTAGTACTTCCAGCTGATCTCTTACTCTTGCACGCACTAGTACTCATAGGGCTGTGAACAAGTTCCTCTTGCTCCTCCATGCTTCTTCTTCTTCTTGCTGCCCCCTTTCTTCATAAAAATCATGGCCTCGCACATAGCTGTTGGATCCATCAACAACTTCTTTATGGAATATTGCCACCATGTAATCCAAGAACGGTGGATCCCCCTTCTTCAATTTCTTCAACCATGGTTTGTGCTGCAAGATAAATTAAGTGAGTTATTGTTCTTGTAAAAGTGGAGAAAATAGTAGCAAATTTAGGGTAGAAGTACCTCTGTATGCTCCCGCGCAGAAGGTTTGAGTCTGCATCAATGCTACCATCGGGCTTCCTTCCCAATCCAGTATGTGTTTGCAACATGTTGCAGAAAGTGTACAACCTCCTAAGTTGGTCGATTCTAGTTTTTATCTGCGTTCTATCATGTAGTAGTCCAATAGCTCTCTTAAATTTATGTATAATGCTATTGTATCCATTGGTGTTCATGTTCCCATCACTATAATTTCCTGCTTCTACTTGTTCAAGACATAATTGTAACAGGATGCTAGTATTGCGATCAGACCAATTTATCTTCTGAGTGTTTGTTTATAATATAAAAGAAAGAAACAAAGTATTGTATTCATAGTCAAAACCTAATTCATCAAAGCCTACAACATTCACAATAAGAAACTTTTTTAATTGCATTAGAAATGCTTACCGAGTTCACTCGAGAGCTGCCTAGATCTCTGACTTCATTTTCATCTTCTTCTTCGTCTTCTTCAAGGTTGTAGAAGTCACCTCTTGCCAATCCTTTACCACGACCACCACGGCGGGAGGCCAGGCCACGGGCTGAGTACACAGAGTTGCCACCACCACGTCCACGACCACCACTTGCATCTGGCTGCACCCGATGGATCAGTGGCACGGCCACCACCGGCTGCCCCCGGCCCCCACGACAACGCTCCATGCCTGCCACCACCGCTGCCCCTTTGGTTCAACCCGTCACGCCCTGAGTGCGTCAAGGAGCCGCGTCCGCCACAACCTGAGTAGGCAGAGGCGCCACGCCTGCCACAGCTACCGCGAACAGGATTCCGGATGGGAGGGATTCCGCGGTGCCAACAGGGAACATGCCGTCTTGGAATGTAGGACTAATACGCGCTGATGTGAGAGAATTAGGGTGCCTGGGAGTTGAGATCGAGGGACTCCATGGCCCCATGGGGGTCCTGCACGCCGCTAATCCAATCCAGAGAGAAGAGGTTGAAGCCGCGGGAGGAGGTGCCACCCGCCGGAGAAAACAATGGCGCCAACCTGTCGTCGTCGGTGCCCTCACGCTCCATCTTAGGAGATGGCGGTGGATCTGCGGTGGCGTTGGGAGATGGCGTTGGTGGAGAGGAAGCTCCTCTTGCCAGTCGAAGACGATGTTGGGATCTCGAGGTCGACGAGGGTGACGGCGGAGCTGGTAATGGCGGCGGCGCGATCTTCCACGGCGGCCTCGGTGGAGCAGGGATAGGGCGGCGGTGGAGCAGGGATAGGGCAGTGGCAGATGGGATAGGGAGGCGGCACGGCGTGAACCGGCCGGCGGCGGCGTGAGGTTCCACAGTGGCCTCGGCGGAGTAGGGAGAGGACGGCGCGCCATTGGGATTGGGCGGCGGTGGATGGGAGAGGAGGTGGTGTTGGGAGGCGGCGCGCGGCGCGGATGGGCCGGTGGCGGCGTGAAGTCGCGTGGGAGGACATGTCGCGTGGGAGGGGGTGGGGGAGAGAGATAAGGTTGTGGGACCCACCACTAATTTGCCCCATATTTGCATCTATTTGGAGGTAAATGAAATTGAGGGGGTAAATATTTACCCCCCAACATATTTGCCCCATGGTGTTTGGTAGCTTTAGGGGTAAATTGGAGCAAATTTGCCCCATTTACCCCATTTGCCCTCCAATCCAAATAGAGCCATAATCGAAGTTGTATATATAAAGATATGTAATGTGTGTTAATATCATGTACATGTTACACTGTCCTTATATAAGTCTAAATTCAGAAAAAAAAACTGTAGTCATATCCATTTATATCAGCCCATGGTTATAAAAAAGAAAAAAAATCCAAATAGACCCTCATGAGTCGGCGCCTCCATAATCCTCCTCCCCCTCACGCAGGCAGCACAATTCCATATCAAAAAAGACGCTGGCAGGACAGATTGATGTAAAGAAACGAGGAAGAAGGCGTGATTAGGGAATGGATCGAGATTAGCCACCATGCTATGCCGTCAGCTGGAAGCCATTTGCGTGATCGATTGCGTCCCTAATCCTTCTCTCCTCCCACCCACCTCCCCCGTTTTCTCACCCTTTGTTTGGCTTTGTCCCTTTCCTGTTTCCTTCCCGCATCTCTGTCTCGCACGCTCACTCGCCTCGTCACCAACAGAAGGGCCACAACCCCCGCCTCCCTCTCACCCAGACACCCACGGCTTGGCGGCCGCAATAACAATGCCACCATCAACATCAATATTGTTTTCTCATCTTTCTTCACTCTGTTAGTAAGAACAACCATCTGGGCATCCTTTTCTGCTATCATTCTTCTTAATTGAGCTTCTTCTTCTCCTCGAACAGCCATATGCTCCAGTCGACCTCTTGCCTCTGAAATCGACTCTTGTAGTCCGGCATTCACATTGGTAAGACGCCTAACTTCATCCCTCAAATCAATCAACAATGTCCTCAGAAAAGGGGTGGTGGGGCTGTCAAACCACGACCAATAATCGCAGCCCCCATACTGCAAAAAATCGCAACCCTAATCAAAAAGCCGATCTAGAAACAAATGAACACCAAAATAAATAAAAAAAACTAACCCGACGCTTAGCGCATGTGTGGTACCTTCTCCCAGGGTTGGGGTTGCTCCATGAAATCCATCTAGCTGCCTTTTCCCCGCACTTGCACAAGATGGGCGGATCATAGTCCAATGCTCTGTACGGAACCGGGGACCAAGAAATCCCCTCACCTCTACTGCCGCGATTCGACGATGAGCTTGCCCAGGATGAGCTCCCACCCCTCGCGCTTGCCATCTCCTCCCTTGCCTCGCTTGGAAGATGCAGCGGCAATGGCTTCCCGTGGTGGATTTGACGAGGGAGAGGGAGGGCGCCGACAGAGAGAGAAAGACCGAGAGAAAGGGCGAGGGAGATGCAGATGCGGAGGAGATGAGGTGAGGGAGGCCCTTTTCTAATCGCTCTTTTGACTGGGATTGGGACCTCCAGCGTGGACGCCAACGTGGCCGCCAACATGGACGAAAACTAGGCTCAGATGGGCTAGGGGGTATTCTGTCCGGTATAAGAAGTTCGGGGGTGTTATTTACATGGTTTCATACATCGGAGTTGTGTTCTAGACTTTTCTCGAAGTTCAGGGGTAAATCTGTACTTTTTCCTAAAATAAACCGTGTGCAGTGCGGGGAGGGCGTACGGCGACGCGGACGCACCGTCTCAAGGCTGCGTGCAATCCTTTTCTCCCTCTTATCCCAAAGGCAAGAGCCGCGTCTCCGGAGTCCAAAGGGCGAGGAGGAAGAGAGAAGGGAGCACTGCTGTTCTGGTTCCGTTCCGCTTTCCAAGATGTCGTCGCCGAGCAAGCGCCGGGAGATGGACCTCATGAAGCTGTGAGGATCTTGGACCTCTCAGTTCGTCTTTCGATTTCCCCTTATTGGTTTCTGTCTGCTTGTTTTTGTGATCTGGCCTTTTCTTGGGTGCCCGTTCTTGGTTTCTTGGTGCCGCAGGATGATGAGCGACTACAAGGTGGAGATGGTGAACGACGGGATGCAGGAATTCTTCGTCGAATTCAAGGGGCCGACCGAAAGTACGAACCCCCTCCCTCGCAAATCCGTTCTCTCCTCTCCCTGCCTCCTGGGCTGGTGATCCACGTTTGTGCTCTGATCTAGATGCAATTGGGGCTAGCCAGTATGGCAGTACGAGAAAAGAAAAACTGCTAATTTCCCCTGTAACCTGTTGACCGCTTAGGCCACTACCCTAGGATGATTTCGCTTTATGCTACGTGGCTTGGTAGATTTCTCAGTTGTTCAGTTGACCTGTAGCACAGTGATTTTGGTGGTATGCTTTTCAGATAGGGGAACTAATGAGTTGTTGTGCTCGATTTGGTAGGTATCTATCAAGGCGGTGTCTGGAAGGTTAGGGTAGAATTGCCTGATGCTTACCCTTACAAATCCCCGTCTATCGGCTTCATCAACAAGATTTATCACCCGAATGTTGATGAAATGTTAGTACTATGGTGTTGAGCTACTTTCTTCATTACAATCGGAACTTGTGGGATTAGCACTTACTGAGCTTGCTATTATTTGCTTTAAAACTGCAGGTCTGGTTCTGTCTGTTTGGATGTCATAAACCAGACATGGAGCCCAATGTTTGGTGAGATAGCCCCTTCTATTTCAGTGTCATTATGAGCACATCCTATTATAGCAGCTATAACTTGAGCTTTTTTCCACATTTTTCTTTTGCAGATCTAGTTAATGTTTTCGAGGTATTCCTCCCCCAACTTTTACTGTATCCGAATCCTTCTGATCCATTAAATGGGGAGGCTGCAGCATTGATGATGCGTGACCGTCCTGCTTATGAACAGAAAGTGAAAGGTATCAGTTCAGCAAAATCCCTGATTGTTCTGGTTACATATAGTTCTAATATTATTGTTTGATTGCAACATCATCACCAGGCCTGTCTGTTCATTATGTTCTACTACAGATTCACCCTTTTTGTCATATGCATTGCAACTTGAAACATTTAGAGTGTAACCCACACTAGGATGTTCTCATGCAACTCGGCTCTTTTTTTATCCAAAATCAACTTGAAAAGTTCTGATTGGTTTCCCCTAATGCTGCCTGCGCACATTAGTTAACTGCAAACTTTGTTCTGAAACCTAACATGTTCAAGTTACACTACAACACAAACAAAGACTAGTAATTTCACTAGCACTTCAACTGTCTTCCAAGTGATCCAAAACTTAACATTGCCGAGCATACTGCTAAGAGGACATTATAGTAAGAGCAACTTAGTTTGAGAATGAGTAAATTACAATACCGGACCTTAAACTTGTCGTGCCGTGTCACCCCGGTCCACAAACTATTAATGTGTGTCGTTCCGGTCCTTAATCTCTCTTTGGGTCTCATTGCTCATCCAAACGGGTTTCAACCCATGCTTACACACCGATGTGGCATGTTGAAGGCTGGCTGACATGTGGACCACACCGGTATTGCTCTTCTCTTCTCCCTGTATCCACATCTCTCCTCTCTCTCTCTCTCTCTCTCTCTCTGCTCCCGCTGGCCACCTCGCCACGGTGGCGTGGGTGGTCCGACACAGAAGCTGCACGCGCGGGGTGGCGTGGCCCGGCGCGGTTGACCTCTCCGTCGAAGCCACGGCCTCCTCTCCCACCTCAGCGCGGCAGCGGAGGCAGCACGGGCGGGCTACGCAGAGCATGCTACAGCAGTGTGCACCTCACCGTCGTTCGCAGCGCAGGCCCCGTGGCGAACGCGAGGGAGAGGCGGACGGCCGCTCGCACGCGTAGCAGGTGGGAGAGAAGGAACATGACAGAGGGCGGCGGATGAGCAAGCGGACGGCGAGCGTGTGGAAGTGGCGGAGCATGGGCGAGGAGGCGACGGCGGCGAGCAGCAGTGCGGTGTGCAGCAACAAGGACGAGGAGGTGGGATGAGCAGGAGTGGCAGGTCGGCCGGCAAGCGTGGGGGCGGTTGCTCGTGGTCCTATGTCTCTCCGTCTCTGCAATCTGCATACGCCTCTTCTGCAGTTCTACTCCGCGAGCTCCGACCAGGAGATGCATACGTTAACGAAGAATGCCGAAGCAGGAAAATCAAGGAAGGTCGGGAAGAAGGTGAAGTTGACATAATCAGTGCCACGTCGATACGTACAACCCTCATTTGGATGAAAATGAGACCCAAACAGAGATTAGGGACTAGGACCACACACTTTAATAGTTTAAGGACCGGGATGATATAGCACAACAAGTTTGAGGTCCGGTCACGCACTTTACTCTTTGAGAATACATAAGAACACAAATAATTACTTGACTTGAACAGAAAACATAAGAGGGCATGCATTGCACATTTGCACTGTCTGTGGAATTGCAACTTCAAACTTGCTACTAAAAATGTCCCCCTATGCACATCTCTAGCATCTTATCACCGTATTATTTCTCCGCTAAATCCTAGTCAAATTTCTTGGATCTCAATTCTTGTCGAACCCAGTCTCCAATGTACCTCTCAATATTTATTCTGGCATTGATGTGGTTTAACCAAAGTGAGTAGGTATCAGCACGCTTGCAGCTACCATGGCAGCCAGTGAGCTCATGGAACTCCTATGCAGTTCTACCACTCTGCCGCAGATAGGCTCTTCCTCTTATTGTGATGCATGTTTCCTCCTGTACCATACTCTTTTCATGAACCCAAACTAGAGTAGTGGACTTGTCGTTCAGAAGGTGGTAGTTCTGCAATTTTTTTGTCTAAGGGGCAAGACCTGGATGACAGATACCCATTGGTCTAGATGATTCTAATGTTAAAGAGAGAGATCTATTGATCTAAGTGCAAACGAATACGATTTCTAGCAAGAAGAGATTGGTCACAACACTTCTTGTCCCGCTGCGAGGGAATGAAGACACAATATTGCTCATTTCCCGTGATAGTTTGTGACGGGATATCAAGATGGCAATGAGCTGTCTTCATCTCATCAGACTTGCAAATTAACCAATCCTTTAATGCAGATGAAACCTGGTAAAACTTTGTAATACATGGCAAATTAACCTGGTTCTGGTTTGACTGAGTGGCTCTGCTTTTACTTGGCATGCAATGATAGCGATAATGAAGATAGAAAATTGACCTTTTTTTTTAGATAGGGTGTTCTGCCTGTTCCTATTTGATATCCCATAGATACTTGTGAAGTTCATATGATAAATAAAAGACATCACACTCTGATTACTTTCTTAGACCAGTTGATAAAGTATATCTTCTTGGTTGGATGTTCTAATACATTTTGAAACTGTGAAACGAAGGCTGTGCTATCCTAACTGATGACAAACCTATGGGACATGATTTATTCTGTTGCTGCCAGTTCCATGACACTAATAAGTGCTGTTCAATAGACACCTGCTAAGATAAATACTGATCTCGAAATTGCTCACATGCTTAAGTGGACAATTTATTTTTATATCCCTGACGTCAGCCCTTTCTCATCTGCTGGTAACTACTGCATTAGTGGACACAATTTATTTTTATATCCCTGACGTTAGCCCTTTCCCATCTCAAAATGTTCATCTGTATGTTGACACTTGACAGACTTCTAGTGACACAGTTGTTTGGTGCTATCAGCTAGGGTTTCTTTATGCCCAATGGCACCAATGCACCATTCTCCTGATAAAGCATATTTCTCTTTTGCTTTTCATATGACATATCTTGGAGCACTACTTTGTTCATCATTGGACAACTAGGCTTATTGCCCCATTGACCTTGCATTGCTAACTTGCTCTCCCATGTTTCTACAGAATACTGTGAAAAGTATGCCAAACCAGAGGACGCTGGCATAACACCGGAAGACAATTCCAGCGATGAAGAGCTTAGCGAGGAGGAAGATGACTCCGGGGACGAAGCTATACTTGGCAATCCTGATCCTTAGCCTGAGCTGGTCTCCCTGCTCATGAATACAATGTTCATTGCAGAAATTGCAATTGTGAAGAAACTGAAAAACTAAAAAAAATCTGGCTGTCATGTAAATAAGTGTACCTTGTATGTTATGAAATGTTATTTCCTCCAGTTGCCCTGTTGAAATTGCAGTAGCTCTTACATTGTCCCACTTGTCACGCTTCGTTTCAGTGAATGTTTGTTGTAGCTTACATTGTCACACTATGGTTGTAGCTTCGTCCATTGGATGTTTGTTGTGGGCTTGACGGATGCCGAGGGTAGTCTCAACCCATAGTGTCCATAGTGTCATGTCATCAAGATACCATCTATGAAAACTAAACCTTCATCCCATGGTTTCCTAATGTGGGCCCGTGATTAATTATCTCCCCTCTTCCTTCGATCATGCCCAACTCAAAAGCAGCAATGTAGGGGCCTCAGCCTGGCTGGGCAGACGACGGCGGCCAGCTCGACCGATGGCGTGCAGGCAAGGATGCAAGCAAGCTAGTCGGGGAGTCTCGTGGACGCCGGTGGTGGGCTTCACGCCGGGGCGGTGGCAGGGTCATGTGCAGGCTGCATCGTTGACCAACGGAGTGCGGCGGGCGGCGGTGGCCATCTCACCCTCAATCGGCGGCGACGGCATCTGCGCAGAAGACCTCGAGGCCGCTGCTGAAAACAGCATCGAGCTTTTTAAATCTTAATCTCGCCTTCACTGAACCTAAAACAAATCTTCTAGATCAAGTACATACTTCTCAAAACCACGCAGGTGCTACTGGATTGAACTCCCCCCAATTATTCAATCGAATGCGCATGGCGTGCACTAGAACAACAGAAGCTAAAACGCAGGAGCAGAGCAGGCGCGCGAGATATAAGAAGTGCTGAAACCTGTCCGCGCCGACCAGAGTCTGGACTTGCGTCACCTGCGAACGCGGCACAAGCGCGCTGTCGGCGGCGAGGTTACGGCAACCTCAGCTACAAGCCTACAAGCAAGCCGCGGCAGCCCGGCGCGGCAGAGGTGAACGCTCCGCCATGACTTCATTGCAGGCCCCCTTTCCAGCAGCGGGTCCCACGAAACGAGGCGGAAGAAGCGGTCGCTACTCTCTCGTGCCTTTCCGTCTTGGTTTGCGTGTCAACACGATGTCTTCCATGAGACACCGTTTTATCTTTTTCCTTCTCTCCTCGTTAGGCCACCCCAACCCTCGTACTAAGACGGTGTCCATAGAATTAATTACAGTGTCACATAGGATGACACATAGGATTTTTAGATGATGTGTCATGTATTAAATAAGAGAGAGAGGAGAGAGGAGAAAAAATTAGGTCTTGCATAAGATCCAATGTCTATGCAAAAACCCATGCACTAGACACTATTAGACCAATCTCAATGGAGAGTTTCATGGACATTAAATACACTGCCACATCAGTAGTTTTGCTGACATGGCAGGGTAATTAAGAGGGAGAGTTTCATGGGATGTGAGGGGAGTTTTATCACCATAAAACCCCTCTGGCACAGTTAGCTAGTTTCCAGTCTAGGTAACTGTGTCCATGAAATCCCCACTGAGACTGACCTTAATATTAGCATTAGGAGAGACTAGTGTCCTGTCTACATAGTTTGTGGGAAAGTAAGATGATTGGTCAACAGAATGCGTAGAAAAAAGTGAATGGAGTGGCTAATTAATTGTTTAGACTCTTGGTAGATGTGATGCATTGAACATTATAGTTTTTTGAGTAGTGTCCATAGGACATGACATACATAGACACCATTTGGATTAGGGATAACCTTAACTCTGCTACGACCTCAGCTTTTTGCCTACATGCACCGTATTTAATGCTATCAAAATCAGCGGAGGTGGAGTGTTGGTCCTGCCCTGATTGATTGCTTGCTTGACCAACTAACCGTTGTTTGATTTAGCATTTTTTCTGTGCAC
This sequence comes from Digitaria exilis, assembly GCA_015342445.1. Taxonomy (NCBI): domain Eukaryota; kingdom Viridiplantae; phylum Streptophyta; class Magnoliopsida; order Poales; family Poaceae; genus Digitaria; species Digitaria exilis. The sequence goes on along the minus strand of JACEFO010001669.1, from coordinate 2,494,313 downwards.
GCTAGTTTTTTATTTGATTTAGCATTTTTTCTGTGCACGCTAGTTTTTTATTTGCAGCGATACTATTGTAAATCGACGTTGAATTTTCTTTATGAGATTCTGTTCACACTTGCGGTTCCGTGTCAGATGGGACTGGACGACTGGTCCAACATGATTCCATCTCTTTACATTTAAACAAGTTGAGTTAAAACTTTTATATGTCCATCCAATATTATCTCTACAACATTCTACAACATAGACGAACTATTCTAATCCTACTTAGACTTGTGCACTCAGAAAATTAACAACATCAAAACTAATGATCCAGATTAACTCTGATCACTCCTCACTCAAATATACTGGCTATTATTATTCGGATCTCAACTGCGGAAGACCCAGCCCCCGTGTCGCCCCTCCCGCATGGGCGGCTTGGGCGGCGGCTCCAAACCCTAGCTGCCGCCACCCCTCACCCCCTCTTCTCTTCCTCGCCGTCACCGGAAGGAGCTCCGGAGGTCCGTGCATCTCCCTAGGAGGGCGGCGGCGGGGGATCTCCGGGCGGCGTTCACGGGATCTGACAGGGGATCTCGGCGGCGAGCAGCACTCCTGGCGCTCGGTTGGCCGTGTGGCGGCGGCGCGTGGTGGTGACGGCGGCGTGCCTGGCGAGCAGGGGCCTGTGCGGCCTGGGCGCTCGTCGACACGAGGTGCAGCTGGTGATGGTGCTGCGGGGCGGTTCCTGCACGATGTTGCCGGAGTGGCCGGGCGTCTGCGGCCCGTGTGGCGGCCGGCGGCGGCGCGCTTGGTGGTGGCTGCGTGCTGGCGTGGCCCCGTGTGCAAGGTGAGGTGGTTCGTTGTGGCCTGCGGCGGCGCCAGGTTGGGGTGGCGGCAGAGGGGTTGGGTTCCCGGCATCTTGGTGATCTGGTGCTCTGGTGGATGGCTGCCTGACTGAACCTCGGCGTCCCCTTCTCTTCTCCACGCCGAAGATGTAGGTACAGGTTCGGTATCGCAGCGGTGGTGGTGCTGGGGTGGCTTGGGTATAGCAATGGCACTGAGGTGGTGCTGTGAGCTGTGCTGGGCAAACCTTCTAGTGCTTGCGGAGGTGTCAAGGAGAGAAGCTATTGTGTGTTGTGCCAGCGACTCGTTTTTCTGCTGCGGCACAGCACGGGTTGTGGGCATGCAGAAAGCTCGGCTTGGGCTCTAGGCGAAAGCCTTTGCCGGTGGAGACGACGATGACGGTCTCGGAAGTCGTTCTCCCCGTTGGGGGCGTCATTGTGGAGCTGCCATGCTTGTTGTCGCAGGTGCCGCTTGGTGTCTCAGGGTGAAAACCCAGTCCAACTATGGACGAGCAACGGTGACGCCTTTGGCATCACACCCTCGTTGGAGGCGTTGCTTCTTGAGACCTGGCTACACATACGACTTGGTGTTGCCGGTGGTGAGGGAAGATAGCCTTGGGTTGTGGCTCGGGGGTGGGCGACAGGTGGTGGATACCTGTGTGCGGAAGGCAGTGCCTACGTTGGCGGCGAGATGCAGAGGGCCCATGGGCGCTGGATGTCTTGAGCTGGTGCACAAGGTGTGGCGATGTTCTTAGAGCGATTTCAGATATCTGAGTCTTTGGCAGAGGAGTGTGAGGTGGAGGGTGAGGCGAGGCCCCCACAGAGTGGCCAGGATCAGTGTTTTTCTTTGGTGCTTCAATGGGAGTCCTTTGCTAAAGCAACGCTGGAGCTGGAAGATCGACGATCATGTGTGCGGCTTGAGGGTGATAGTCCCATGACGGAGTAGGCCTGGTAGCTGCTCGGGCTTGCAGTGGGCTGTGGCTTTTGCCATGGCACATCGTTGGTGACGACGGCGCATGTTCTGACAGTTTGCTTTTGGCTCCTTTCCCAGGTGGTGTAGTGTTGTGTGTGAGTTTTGTTTGTGGTGTTGGTTCTCGCTTCGGCGCGCTATGTATGAATGCTTCTCCTTAGAGCAGTGCTCCTGCTATCATTTAAAAAAATATTTGGATCTCCTCACATCCTCCTCCCGTCTCCCACGCCCGCACGGTTCGCAAAATCACGCGTACGTCGCCCGCCCTTGGTGGCTTGATCCCCTCCGCAACCGTCGCCAGATGCCGCACGACCTCATAGCCGCCGCCTTTATCGCAGCTACGCCACACCGTACCCACTCATCGCCGTCGCTTCATCGCCGAGACGACGGCCGTTGTCCTCCGCCCACAAGCACCGCCGCCCCGAAGATGATGTGTTCAGTGCGGGGGGGGGGGGGGGGGGGGGCTATGTGAGCCCCTCAAAAGGATGGATCAGATCAGATTTACTTTGAGATTCATGATATGAAGACACGTGGATTGGATTAGCTGCTCCGCGTTACTTTCGCACCTAATCTGTTTTGGATTAGCCGGTTTTAGTTCACACGGAAAGTTACTATGTAGGGGTGCGGTCGTCTCCCCGCAGACGACCGGGGGCTCCCCCGCGCTGCCGTCCGAGGCCCTCGCAGCCCCTCCCCCTCCTCCTCGCCGTCGCTTGCCCGGCGGCCGGTGAGGCGTCGGAGCTTCGAAGGAGCCATGGTTGGCTCGGCAGGGGGCAGATCCGGCATCCTCCCCACTAGATCTTGCCTCCCTCTCGCGCCGCCGCCTGCCTCCTCACCCTTGCCTCCTGCGCCGAGGCCGACGTCCTCCTAGCCCGTGGTTTGGCTTAGCCCTGTGCCTTTCCTCCTCCATCGGACAGTGGTGGCTCCTCCATCGGACAACGGTGGCCAAGAAGAAGCCAGACGACGGCAGCCCCGGCGGGCGGTGGCGTTGTTGTTGTTGCAGTTCACCTGCCGATGACCTTCAATGTCGCCAGTCCTCTGGTCAGTCGGCCAACTCTCTTGCCCCCTTCCCATTCTATCTCTCTGTCCCTCCGCGATTTTCCCATCTTGAATTGATTTGATTGTTCAGAAGGTTTGGAAGATGGAAATTACTTCTGCTCTGCCAGTTTCACCGTCAGTCCTTCATCCATCCCAGCTTGCAGGTGATTTCTCATGGAAAAAGTCTATATCACCTTGAACCTATGGAGGTTGGACTACATAGCCCCAACTTATGAAACGGTCTAATCACCCCCTAAACTTCTCAAAACTGATTAAATTACCCACTAAAGCAGTTTTAAAAAATTATAGTAAATCACAGAAAAATCATAAAATAGAAAATCCAATTGTGTTGGACTCTAAATGAGTAGATATACACATTGAACATGTAATATGGTATGCTTTAGTATATTTTTTTTACTATAGCTTTACATATATGCTTTTCTCCATAGTTATAAAAAACTGTATTAAAGCATACCATATTATATATTCAGTGTGTATATCTACTCGTTTGGAGTCCAACATAATTTGATTTTCTATTTTATGATATTTTTATGATTTACTATGATTTTTCAAAATTAGTGTAGGGGGTAATTTGATCGGTTTTGAGAAGTTTAGGGGGTGATATAGACCGTTTCATAGGTTGGGGGTTATGTAGTCCAACCTCCATAGGTGGAGGGGTGATAACTTTTTTCATTTCTCATTCCACGCCCATTGACCATTACCTTTCTACCACTGTCCCTATGAAGCTGTGATCCTGTTACGTGTTGGCCCTCCTCTTAACCATTGTATCATCTGCAATTTCTCAACTGCATGCTTGATTAATTAATACGAGATGGTGTGGTTAAATAGCAGATTTTTAGGCATGATCTCTAAATAAACAGGACCAAAATAGACGTCTACAGACACTTTATTGTTCTGACTTCTGATTCTCCAATAGATGCATCGTTACACTGATTTTTTTTGTTCTGTATCAGTATCACTAGTAAACTGCCGGATAATTTTCTATAGTACGACGGATATGTTTTGGAACTAGCAATTTGAGGGCTATGCAAACAAGAAGGCTTCTGATCCTTAGTATACGGCTGTATTGCCTTCTATTGAATTTGGACCGCTTAAGCTCTTTAAGAACACCTATCGCTATCCTACCAATACATATTGTGCTGCTGGAACTTGTGAAGTTCAGCTATCTATTTTCTTATCTGTAGCTTGTGTTGGTCATATTCTTTTCCCGGCTTCCCGCAAACAGTATGATATAGGAATCATTATTGGAAGAGAATCAATGAGGCACATTATTATGTTTTATAGTTAGAATTGGGTATAGGCAAGCATTTGGTTTCCCTCCTGACTTTACTTCTGTGGTCATAGCAATAAGAAATATGGATACTTTGGTTACCAACTGAAACAGTATAAATACACAATTAGATTTGCTAATTTATTTGCAATCCAAAGATGCAGGTGCATCGCCTTCAGTATTTTTTGACTTTCGTACCTCAGGCAGAATTAAAATTGGATTCAGCCATGTGTGCTTCAATTGGCTCTATGTTTAGTTAATCTGAAATCGTTTTTTTAAGCGAAATTGATCTTAAATATTGGCCAAACGGTCGAACCATGTGTACCTGATTTAGGAGACAGCATGATAAAAAAAAACTCAATTGTTCTATGGCTCAGGTTAACACAATCTGCCCTGCTTCATGCTATTCATAGTTAAGAAACGCTAGGCTCTTCAAGTATCTATAGATGCATGATTGAATATATTCTATATGCCTCTAAAAATACTTGCTTCTGTGCCTACTTTTGGATATAAACATAGATCTAGAATTTATTAATTCCCAGTCTCCTTCTCAAAAGAGCATTTGGTTTTTCAGCTCAAAGAAAGTATTTCTCTAATGGCACAGGGTTGATGGGTTCTTCCTAGATTCATTTCTACTCCAATCATTTCTATGCTATTGATAATATATAGTATCTCCCAATTACTTGAACTTTGCATAGAAGATCGTGTTGGATGGAGTACTACATTTATTCCCCTACCCTGTTTTTGTTCTAATTGCATTGTTAATCCATTCCACAACTAGATTCATGGAGGTAATAGACTCATAATACAATAATTGGGTATTCTTTTCACCAAATGGAACACTAGCTTTTGCCAATTTGTTTGTAGCCCAAAGATGCAAAGTGTTGATGCATGTTAATTTTAATATTTTCATCTAATAAATACGAATTTAAATTGGTTCAACATGTGTACTGGCACATTGTTATGACTTATATAATTTTTAGAAGACAGATGGTGGATATATATAATTTTTCGCCTGCCCTTTGATTTAACACATACACATTTGTGAAATAATTGGTTCTTCGTATATTGTAGCTTATGATGAACATATATACTTCGAAAAATAGACGCACACATATACAATTATTGAATAGGCCTTTCATGCTGTGCCGTAAGCATAGCCTCTCCGACACCCCAGGTTATTTTGGAACCAATGTGCAAGGAGATCTGAGTGTGCTTCTCTGCCCCTAATTTCATCAAGGTATGCTCAGTTCAATCTCAAAAGTTATATCTCTGATTCTGTAATTTACACCTTACAATTTTGGTTGCCCCATTATCGAACAGATTCTTCCCAAGATTCAAATCGAAGTCTTCAACTCTTGATGCTACATTTCCTTTCGGTAGCGCACTACTACTGCAGTATTCGGTTGTTCCTGTTCTCTTTTCTGGACTTCGATTTCCATGATGAAGATCCTTCAAATCACTGCTATGATATAAAATGAAATTGGTATTTTCCTTCATGTGTATCTAGCATAACATCCATGTACTGCTATTTTGTTTCTCTAAACGTTGCGAGGGGTTATAAATTTTCTGATGCTCCCCCTTTTTTATGATCTGTGGATTAGTTTGGACCTACATTCCATTTGCTCAATAGATTCCAACAGTTATTTTTCTTTATGGTCATTGAGGAACTCAAACAAGTTACTTCTACTATTGTTTCAAGAAACGTATCTGAATCCTAAATATTCTTAACTACCACTTTTATGCTCTTTTCAGATACAGGTAGCAGCACTATGCCTCCAACAAGATTTACTTTACAGTGTGAAGGTGTGACTGAGTTTCTTAGATTTACTTTACATAGTTCGGTTGTGTATCTGTTTCTCGAGCAATTGTTGTCGCAGTTTTTTTCCTTAATCAATCTCACCTTTCTGTGTGTAATATATGGTTTTCTATAGGAATTGTTGTTCAACGTAAGATTGATAATGCATCTTTGCATGAAACAAGAGCTGACAGCAGTTCCTATGTTTTACTGGCGTGGCGTTAGCGCGCTCACCCTCCGAGTCAAGCTTATATGGGAAAGATTTAGTGACTTGTTATGCTTGCAAGTTCACATCAAATAACCTTTTCCTTGCAAGTTCACTTAATGTGCATTGCATATATATAACATCACATCTGAAAGCAATGAATTGTGTAGAATATTATATTAGATTGATTGGCAGATAGGTCTACACATCTCTAACTAATCATCATGGGATGATCACACGTGGCAAATTAGGTTTCTGCCAGCCTGTGCTCTTTGAAACCGTGTGGTTGTATTTTGCCTCGGAGCTATCGTGCTAACAAAATCAATGTAAGCTGTTGTCTCAGTGAGAGAGTTAAACGATATGATAGAGTATAAAGGCTACACTGAGAGAGAATATAAAGGCTACACTGAGAGAGTTAAATGATATGATATTTCAATGTAAGGTGCTCTCTATTATTTTCTACTTCCCTTGGGCCACACGTATAAATTTAGTATACATTCTTATATACAATTGTCATAGTGCATAATATTGTCATTTAAAATTTTGGTTCACCATGTTGCAACAGGGGAAGATCGAATGGATGAAATGTGGAACTTGAGTCACCAATATATGTTGGGGATACATATAGTTCTGACAGCTCGGTTGACTACAATGATTATGAAACTGCTGGTATGGTTTACTAAATTTCGTCTTATTTCCTTGTATGCAAATTACATTTCATCGTATTTGTTTGTAATATTTTTGCCTCACAATGACTGCATGTGTTGCAGACTCCGATCCTATTAGAAATATGGACGTTAAGGTTACATTTAACTACTCCAGTGCAGAGGTTCCCAACTGGCGGTCATGGGCCATTGTTGTCATATCATTATGTTTGTCGCGTGCATGCTGTGCTTATGCCAAGTGCCTCCGTATTGCCTTTACGAGTGCAGCATATTTATGTAAATTAATCCAGAAACACAGCTGGTTACTTGACTCTGTAAGGATGCTATGCACGTCGTAGACACTCCTCTATATTTTTAGGATGTCCTTGCTTTGGAAGGTTATGTATGACTATCTACATCGGTTGAGGTACACCAGTTCAGTTTTCTATTGATACTTATTTCTGTTGAAATTGTGTGGTACTTTCCCTGTGCATTTCGTATACCAATTCCTGCCATGGTCACACCCTTATGTCTTGTTGCACGCGTTTCCTAATTGTATGCCTCACCAATTGATGTTTACTTGAGTTACTTTCCTTCTCGATGCAGTTTTCTTGCGCTCGTGCCTACATTTACGTGCATGTACGAGGTCCTTGCTTACACAAGCGACTACTGCTTTCTTACGAATTTTAAATATTAATATGTCTCATATGCCCAAATGAACTGAAGCGTACGGTTTAGGTTATATAAATTACGAATACAGCGATTTTGTTATTTCCTTTCTCAGAATCCTAGAAGATCTACATCTGCAACGACGGTGATCTGTTCATCTTCTTAGAGAGCCTGCATTTTTGCAATTCTTGCCAAGATTAGCAAGTGATCGTTGTTTCTTTTTTTTTGGGTGGTGGTGGTTGGGGGGGGGGGGGTCCTTCCTCATCTGGCCAATCCGAAATTTCCTTTTGTATGAGGAGGCTTCCCTATGTGTTTCTGTCCTTTTGCAATTCATTAAGTTTGCTGACAAATAAGTTCATTGAAGCAGCTTTTTGCATTATTTTTTTTTTGAACTGAAACCGTGGGGTATTAACAGTTACTAGACTGTTGAACTCTATCATAACTTGCTGTGCTTTGAGTATGCAATGCCTACATGTGACTTTGTATCCTTTAGAACATACCATCTACACCACCTATGCCTCGTGTCTGATGTTGATGTTTTCATAGCTTTTGCCATGGCAGCTCGCTGGTCTGCACAAATTTTTTAACATTAGTCTGTATGGAATGTCAACCATAACTCTTTTGTCATGCATTTTATTGAATCTATATGAATACCAAAATAAATGGTCATATATGGTTATATATGATTTTTTATTATGTTGCCAATGTCTCAACAACTGAAATTTCTAACCAACCTTATAATATGAAATGCATTATCTGTATATTGTGTTCCATGCTTATTACCTGTTAACATTGTCACAGGTGCTTTTCCATCCATTATTTTCACAAATGTCTTGAAAGCCCACTCGAACTTAGCTGTTTTTTCTGTTGTCAATAGCACACTACCGAACATGATGGATTGGAAGTGGTTGTTGATTCCAACAAATAGAGCAAATGGAAGGTTGTATAGGTTTATTCTATATGTCGTGTCAAAGGTTATTGCATCACCAAACTTTGAGTAGTATCTGTTTTTTCCAGAGCACCAAAACATTGATTTCAGTGTCCCTTTTTTATCTATTTGGAATCTCACTTCCAACCCAGGATCATTGCACTTCATGTTGTTCAGGAAACCCATTGTCTTGGCAAGGTTGTTTATGATGTTTTGATGTGATAATTTTGTGCACACTGCTCTCACTAACTGCTTTCTTATGCAGCTATCCGTTACTTCTACAATATTGCAAATCTTTCCAATGCTTACATTGTTCTCTCGAAGTTTTGCTATCAAGTGTTTTGTCAGAGGGTCAACTTGACCATATGATTCTCATTGCTTGTTCTCACCGTATGCTTCTGTCAGGTTGTTGTTGTGCTTGTCATCGACCTTGGCAATGTACCAAGAATGATCGCTTCTACGTAGCAGCCTGATCTTTGCCTCGCATCCTGTTCTTGACGAAGCACTGTTTCGGTTGGGTGGATGTCCCTGAATAAGTCAATTATTCAGCAACTTGGTTATTTTCATATTTATGCACATAACAAACTTTATAGGGATAAAATATGCACCAACTTGTTCATTTTCATATTTATGTAGAAGGTTCGATGTTCTAACTCAATTGCGAGGCAATTAAAGCAGGATTTGTACGATCATTCATATGTGCTTTCTATGAACTAACTAAATTGCTGCATTTTCCTACTTCATTCATATGCATAACATTTGAATACCTGAGAGACCTGACAACATCTTGTCTTGTCTTGTATTTCTCTCCATTCTTTCATCCTCGATATAGCCTAACTCCAAATCTCATATCCCAAGAATACAGGTTGTAGAAATCCTTTGCCTCTTCCACACTGTTAAATGTGGTACCCTCCTAGGGGTAGAATATCGGTTTGCCTAGTCTTGATCGTGCTGTTTCAATGGCCTTTGAAATTGTTGTTTCCTCATTTGGTGCTATACGATAATCCGGACCAGTCCTTGCTTTCTTTCTGAAATTTCATATAGTTCTTCAGTTTCAACTTTAAGTAACGTTAGTGTTTGCATAGGTGTCATGTGTATTGTAGCGGTAAGCCATATAAATTACCATTTTGTATGTCTTGGTCGTTTTTTCCAGACAATGTCATGGTGCTTCTATGTTTGCGTTGTGCAGGCATGCATAAGAGTGTTGTGACTCTGACAGAACTGAATTTTGGTGGTATATATAATCATAATATATTTATTGTTCTACGATCTTCTCAATTACAAGACATGGATTCATTACTTATGCACGGTAGAACTAATGTTGACCCTTGACGGCTAAAGTTCCATGCTCCGTTGTAACATAACGTCTCCCAAGGCCGCACCACCCAGCCCTTCCGTGGGGGCGCATGCGTACACATAGCACCCTGCTTATATTTTTGTCCTCGTTTCGTGAAAAAGGGTCAACCCGAACCCGAAGGTGCTATGGCTGGGGGATAAAAGCTTATAAGTTGGCTCCACCCTCTCTAAACTAGCAAGGTGGTACTAAACATGCGCACACCAAGTTCATGGGCCACTATAGGCCATATCAACTTGGGCCAGGTGTCACATCCGTGTAGTTAAATGGACATACAAGCGCATTTCAAAATTCAGATGCACAGCGTGACAAGTGCAGATTGGGTCGTACTTACCCTCTTCGCCTGCTCACCAATTCTTTGGCGTTCCCCATTAAACTTCTGTCAGAGTGCGATACGAGGTCGTTTCTTGCATCCACAAGGATGGGACGATGTGCTCTGTTCTTCAATTGCTGAGGGTTCTGTTTCGTCAGTGCCACTCGGCGGTTGCATTGCAGGTGCAAATGTTCCTCTGTTGGCACATATCTCGATCTAATTGTTGGCACATATCTCGAGATGATCGGCGCCGTTCTTTCTTGGGCTCGTATAGCCCTGATTCAGGGTGCGTTTAGTTAAAAAAAAAAACACTATTCATCCAACTTTTCTCTATTCATCTCATCCCTTCCACTCATAGAACACTATTCATCTACAGTGTATTTTTGGTGAATATTGTATTTTCGGAGAATTTTTCCCCAGTCTAAACACAATGCTCGAATCCGCATTGACCGCTCGCCGACCCGCCGCCCCAGATGCAAAGCCTCGCGAGTCCGTGGTAAGGCCGCCGCACGCCGCCGCAGCACAGCGACAGCACCAGCGACGAGCGCGTCGGCGCCAGTTACGGGAAGTCATGGTTCGATCGGTCTTCCTCTCCCAGTCTCCCACGTCCGCGGGCCTTCCTCACACAGTCTCCGCATCCTTCGCCGCAGATTACTTCCGTCCAACCCAGTGCCCACGATCTGATTGCTTGTCGACATCGACGCGACCTCCGTCATCGCTGCCGTCGCCGCTGCTCACCGTGGCCGTGGTCACCGCTGCTCGCCCTGGCCCCGTCCTCCGCCGTCGTCGCGTCGCCTAATGCGCCCACCCTTGCGGCGCCGTCACCGTCCGACCCACATCAGGTATGGACGTAAACACATATCGCGATCTCTCCCTCTCTCTTCCTCCTATATCGCGATCCGGTTTGATAACTGATGTCTCCTTGAACGATTTGGCTTTGTACAACTGGACCTATAGGGTGCAGGCAAACCGGCGCCATGGCCGACGTCTGGAGCACCCGTGCGTGTGGCAGTATTATTTTTAGACCCCTTATATGATGTAGTACTACATTTTTAGAGCAGAAGTGGCTACTGTTGTAGCAGTTCTAATTACCTCACTACTTTATCTGATAATACTTGTTAGTAGCCACTCTGAGATTTTCTTCTCACAGTTGATAATCAAGACTTGCTTACTTGATAACTCACTCGACCATTCCACTTTGCTCGCAGGTTAGGATTGTTTGGCAGGTATGTACTCGGCTTCATAAACTGACTTACTGTTTGATTGGCTCAGTGGGTTCTGGCTTCCTGACTGCTGCTGATTTCAGTGCATTCTTGTCGGATTGGAGATTTAGATAAAGAACATTCATGGTTGAGTAGTGGTTTGCCATTGTTGATTTGTGTGTTATTTAAGATGTCTGGTGCAATTTAAGGTGTCAGGCCGTCAGGGGATCGGATGCTGATGTGGGTGCAAGCTGAACCTGTTGGACCGGTGGACAAGCTAAACCGGATAACTCTATCAAAGGTACCCAGCGATGCACTCCTCCATGCAACATGATTTACATCATAAATATTTTTTTTCAGATTGATGAGTCATTGTAATTATAACAGGGGTGTATTAATATACTAAGAGGATTGTTCAATTGTATGATGACTGAATACGATTATATTAGACTTGCTTATTGTGAATGGAATGTTGAATTTACTTGTACCAGATATTCACTTTCTCCTTAGGCTTTTGTTTTTGGAAAAAGTATACATCACCCCTAACCTATTGCAACAAGATTACTTCACCCCCTAACCTTTGCAAAACCATTCACTTTACCCCTTATCTGGTTTTACAAAGTGGTTTTAGCCATGTGGCGTGTTGAGGTGGACAAAAATGTCTGGGTGGACAAGCTATCATGTGGGGCCCACTTGTAAGTGAATATATTTAGAATTAGCAGTAGCAGCTCGTTTTCTTCCCCAACTCCTTCGCCAGTCGCCTGAGACACATTGAATTGGCCCTCCGTTCGACTGCGGAGATTGGCCGACGCCGGCGCCTGTTGATCCCCGGCCCTGTAGCATTTCCGTTGCAAGCCGCCATTGACAACCATGGGTAGAGTTATGGTTCCCACAAAATGCTTTCCTATCTCCTGCCGTGTTGCGCTCGTGCTCGCCATCACCTCACAACCGTGCAGCGGAGCACCAGTAGGCTGCTTCAAAATTGAGTCATCGGAGGTGTATATGGGAGGATAATGGAGCTTTGGATGGGAGGAATTGAATTGAAACCACTCAGAGCTTGCGGAATTGATCTAGGCGGCAAGGTTATGTTCTTGGAGCACATTGCATAAAAGACAAACTTTCATACTGCTTTAATATTTGTTCAGGTGACGCTTGGGCTATAAAATGGCACCAACTCTTGTATGCTTGTCCCTGGGAGGCACTCTGGCACTGGAGGTTCTATCCTTTCTCCCTTCGCCGGTCTTTGCCTGTCCCAGAAGCTGGCCTCCATGTGCTGCGTATTGCTGTTGTGTCGGAGAGAAGAAAGAACGGAAAAGAGATTACTAGTAGGACCCACATGTCACTTGGCCCACGTCAACAACATAGTCTATACCACCATGCCAATGTTGCAAAACCACTATAGAAAACCAAGAGAGGGGGGGGGGGTGAAGTAAATGGTTTTACAAAAATGAGTTAAACATCTGGTTTTATAGTTTAGGGGTGAACTAGTCTAGGTCCAATAGGTTAGGGGGCTATGTAGACTTTTTTCTTTTGTTTTTTAAGATATTCTTTGTTGCTATTATGCAGAACACTAAATATGGTTTGTATTTGATATTGAATTTGCTTAGCTTCTGAGTTATTTTTTTGTGCATGCACCAGGACCATAGAAATCAAGTTTTAACTATAGAAATCAAGTTTTAACTGCATTATCAAATTACCATGCTCTATTGTTTGGGCCTCTTACCATTCTTGTACAAACCTTCCCGTTGTCCCAGATGAACTGGAATTTACTTGTAAAGAAGTATTACTCTTTGCTCTGTTTGCATTAACTTTTCTTTCGGTGGATGGTGATGTGCCCATTTGAACTCTGACCAGTGATATATCATTAGCACTATTTTTTCTGAGATCATGAGCAAGTGCTGTTTACTTAGCTGCTTGCAGGTTTATCCATTGTAGTACAAGTATTTCTTAAGCAATTATCAGTGTCCCTGATGAAGTAGATGCATATCAAATCATGGATTCGACTAAGAATGTTCAATTAACAGTCACTTTCTTTATGGGAAGTCTGGTTATTGGTTGAGCAAAGAAATCTCTTGTCTATGTTAGAGCAATGGATAATGTCTTTTTGTTATCTAATTTTGTAAATACTCTTTGTTTTTGTTTAGCATATAAATATAATTGCCTTTTGATCATATGCTGATTTGTTATTTGTTCTATAAAGTATCCGCTGTAGCGTTAGCACAGCCATTGCACTGGTTACGTTAATTTTTTTTTTAACAATTTTCGTCCTCGTGCTGTGCCGGTGCGGCCCGTGGAGAAAAAGGAGCGAAAAGATAACACACGTGTTACTGCACCTCCCTCTACAATCTGACGGACTGCACCTCCCTCTACAATCTGACGGCTCCCCCGCCCGCGAGGAAGGCCTGGGCTATCCGCCGAAACCAGGCCGGGCCGCATATTGCTTCCTTTCCAGGAACTTCACGCATCACGGACGTGGATTCAGTGCCTTTCCTCAATGAAGGCACATAGTACCTTTCGCTTCATCTCCAGCGTCGCTTTTTGATCTGACGTCTCAGTCCCTTTCCAAGTAAAGGGCCCAGCGGTCAGACAGAGAAGCCGTCTTCTTCCTTGGTTCACTTCAGCTCGCAGGCAGGATTCTAATCCCCAATCCTTCGCCAGCCCCTGCACCCCGCGCCGCCCTCCCATGCTGCAGGAGCTCTCCGGCACCACGCCGTCCAAAATGAGAGGTAGGCGTGTCGATGCTGGCCGAGCTCCCCCTCATCATCGGTGCTGACCACGACGACGCAGGTTGTGGCCATATTCCAGGGCCTGGAGCCTGCGGCTCCCCAACAGCGGCAATCACGCGCGGCTCGAGACCATCCTGTCCGGCAAGGACGTCGAGGCGCAGCCGCTGTTGGAGAGGAGGCAGGAGCAGCCGAGTAGGTAAGCGCACGAGCTGGCGAAAGACACGGCTGCCGTGCCTCCTCTCAGTCCTCCTTCCCCATCGCGAACCCTCGGCTGCCCTCCGGCGGATACAACGCCGGTGCTCCAACTTTTGCCCGCCCGCCCGCCCGCCACCGCCCGCAACCCGCCCCCCAACCCCTCTCTCGAATTCAGCTGCTTATCTGATGATATTTTTCTTCTGACCCCGGAAAGATTCATCCAGATCCATCCGTGAAAGATATATCCAAGTCGGAACCGGCGTGAAAGATTCGATCTTTTCACATTATACGAAGATCCAAGTCGGAACCGGCCTGTGGTTATGTATAGTTTGTGATATTTGTTCGTTAGTTCCTCATCTTGGACTGCCGTAATAGTTTGCTGTTGTCGCTTTTTTTTTTAAAAAAAAAAACTTCAGAACCATTGGTGGCTACATCACTTCCTATGGCGAAGTTCGGAACATATTTCTCGCTTCTTTATTGTTTGGATCAGCATCTGATGGTTAATCCCTCAGATCTGATGCTGTTCCTCTTTTCAAAATGTCAAATCTGAAACATGGACTGAAACCGAGCTTAATTTTGTTTGCACCTTGTTTTCTTGGCGCAGTCTTTAGTCTCAGTTGCTACTTCGCCATCCGTACATATATGTGTGAGTTGTATATACTGTTTTTTTAGTTGGTTTGGTGCCATGTCTCGCATGTCAAGATCTCTAATTCTGCTTCAAGTGGCGTCAGCTAGGACAAGTTAGTCATTCACGTGAGCCAGTAACCAGGGAATATCTTGCGCTTGTTGAGCTAAAATATCAAATTTGGCTTTCAGTTTCTAGTTCTCCATAATTTCTATGCATCAGAATTTCTAGCGCTCACCACAGACTTGCATGGAGTAGTAAATACAATGTTTTCCATTTGAGTGGTGCCTGGTCCAATTAGATAGGACTCATTCTATCTCATGGTATTCTGGGTCATTGTCTGACCATTGTATTACTTGTAGTAATCTTTTTTAGAGTGTAATTCAAGATTAAAATTCTTTGTTTCAGAAAAAAAGACGATGGAATTGAAATTTAAGGCACCTGATCACGATATTTGGAAAAAGGAGGCAGCTGACTATAGAGATGAATCAATTACAGTAAAAAATGAGTATCCTGAGCATCCTACGTTTGAAGTTAATACGGAACTAAGTCGGAAAGAACTTAAGGAGGTATGGTAATTATCCATTTGCGTGACAACTACCCCCTCCTCCCCCCCCCCGCCCCCGCCCCTTTTTTTTCCTTTTTCTAATTTGCATCCTGTAGTGCTGACTCTTGAGATTCTGTCTCTCAGATTATGTCAAAAAGGTATGTTGAGGTAGCCAGGTCCCTACCAAATGACATAACCATCCCAGATCCTACTCAACGAGGTTAGTTACCTTCATTTCTTTCAATCGATGAATCATTCCATTAGTTATGTTATTTTGTTTAATCCTTTAATGTAATAGGGTACTAAATTCTGCTGAAGCAATATGTTTATATTGTCATATATGAACCTTCGGAATTTCGGATAGATATGGGTTGATTCACATGCATGAACCATGATAGGCATTAGATCCCCTTATATTCCTTCTCTTCCCTTTGTTGTTATTGTGTCATGTTTGGCTTCATCTATAGCCTACCCCAACTTGCTTGGTTTACAAGGTTTTGTGGTTGTAATACATCACCTCCCTAGGCCAGTTTAACTTTTTGTGCTTTGTTATATGGATAGCTGATGCCTTTTACCTTTTTCAATTGTGATGGATCCATCTAGTGGGTGTGTGATACCTTCCTTGACAAATATGACCAATTGGAGCCCATTCTTAAAAAGGACAGTGTCCAGTGCTTCCTCGGATTATTCAAGAACCCTGCTGGCAAGTGCTTGTCCTGGAATCTTGCCATCACCGCACAAACCTTGACTTGCATGGTTGCTTTAAATGCCCTGCAATGTGCAGAAGTTGTATTGGAGGGCAAGGCACCAGAGCTCAATGGGATGCATGCCAATCCCAACTGCATAAACCCCTATGGATACTTCCCACTCCACGAAGCTGCTGAAAGGTTCTCTGTTGACATGATTGAGCTGCTCTTATGCCATGGTGCTGATGCTAATGTGCACACAGTTGGCAATGATGTCATTAATGACCTCCTCCCGCTCCATGTTGCAATTGAGAATACTTGCCTGCATAAGTATCTGGAGGACAATCTTTCTCCCAGACAGAATCATCTGGATTACATCTACAAGCTTATCCATCTGCTGTGTCTGCCTGAAATGGTTTGTCTCACTCCCCTTCCTACACAAATTATTACTTTTACAGCATGACATATAAGTGGTAGCTGTGGTCTTGCCATGGACCCCAGACAACTTTTAATATGTAGTATTAGTGATACTAAGGACTGAGCACTCTTTTCACCTTGACTTGGCAGAGAAAGTATAGTTTCCCATTGCTGATCTTTTACCTTCTTTCATATGCTTGGGCATGTTATTACATTAAAAGACAAGGAGTCTTCGACAAATATACAAAAAATGTTGCTACTAACTAATTTTATTTTGTTTGCCTTGAAGATTGTCCATAATACATATTTACTTTGTTCGAAGGAAACAAAGCGATTATATAAAGTCACTTGCTTGCATACAAATGCTAAATGACACATTGGTTTTTGTTTCTTTGCTATTTTACAGAAGATCTTCTTGGATACAACTAGACTGCTTGCAGAGAAAACAAATAATCTACTTGAAGAGCTCTGGAAATACATTGAGGCTGGGAAACTTATCCAGTCTGCAATTCTACTTCTGGCTGCTCAGGATCAGATCCGTGGGGGTTGTTCCTCTGATATAAATGGCAGTGGTAAGATAGATGGATTTGGCGTTATCAGTACACGTATTGTGAGGTTTCTTGTTGCCTCATTATGGGCGGAAGGCTCAAATGGAATAGCACTGGAGGAAATGAAACATTTTAATTGTGCAATGCTGCTTGTTGATGTAATGTTCCATGCTGGGGTACCTCTTTCGGCATGCATTCAAGCACATTCAGAGGTAAGCAATTTTTTGGTATATTACTGCAGCCGTGCCTAGATGCCTGTTTCTTAGTATTTTATTGACAGTTTTATTTGATCCAGCACTGTTGTTAAGAAAATACATGCCCTGATCTGAGCTTGAAGAAAGTTAATAATTCTCATGTTGACTTGAAAGAATAATGCATGTTATATTTGACAGACTTATAATAAGAGTTGTGCAAAATCCATCTGCTGTCGATTTGCAATACTTGTGCAAAATCACCGGTTGGTTTGCAATCCACAGAGTCTGGTTGCATGGACTTACATAGCTGGCATAACTTTGTTCTATTTGGGTTGAGTTTCAACTTCGCCCTAAACAATTCTCAAGATTACACTTCCAAAAGTGCCGTGGCTTGTGTTGATGCTGGAGGGCTTCTCAATCAGTGCTTGACCATAGGCTTAGCCCATAACAGGACCTAGGCTTACTCTCTTAGTAGTACTCATCCTTAAGATAGATACTATTGTCTGGTTAACTTGAGATAGGATTGCATTCGTTATGAGAGTAGATACTACTACTTCCTTCCCAAATTACAATTCGTTTTGACTTTTCTTGATACATAGATTTTGCTATGTATCTAGACAACTGTCGCGGGCGACTGGTTACTGGAGCTTGTTCTCAGTCCAGAGACCTGGGTTCGAGCCCTGCATCCTCTTAATTAAAAAGCGGGGTTGCAGTCTTCTCCTTCCCGTCAATTTTTTAATACCTGAATTGCGGAATTGGTATCAAGTAATAATAAATAAGATTGCAACACATTTACTAATGATATATATATGCGGTACATCCATCATGTGGTTTTCTTTGGTATAAATTGGAGTATTGAAGTACTATATTTTGTTGAATTTGTGCCAATTTCGTTTTATCCTCTTACTGCAATGTTTCGAGAGGTGCCATGAAAAGTGCAATTCCGGCGTTTGAAAAAAAATCTCATGCAATCCTAGGAATTGGATCACAACTACCTTCCTAATTAAGTGGCCAGATTTGATTTGCATGCCAAAACTAACCACTTTAGGTAAAAAATGAGGGCATGAGAGTCTTTTCGCACCACCACTAATCTGTTTGAAAATAACTAGAATTGCACTTTTTTTTTCATGAGACAGAGGGAGTATATATTAACTACTGCCTGCCCTTTTGCATAGCTCGGACAACTTCGGGTGTGTTTGGTTGCTGTGCTAACTCTAGCCTGGTTAGAATTCTAAGCCTGGCCACGATGATGCAATAAGCTCATATTTAGTTGCATGACTTGTGTAAGCTTGGCTAGTATTGGCCTGTGTTGGTTGACTGACTATACTGTTTGTGGTCACCTCTTATCTACATTAGTGACTTTACCTCTCCTTACCACTCTTTCCTCTCCATCTGCGGTGTGCCCCGTCCCCTGCCCAAGTTCCGGTGGCACCTCTTGATTTCCAGCAAAGTCATCCTCCTCACTACCAGCTCCGGCGTTGCTCTCTCAAAGCTGTACCACCACTCTTTCTTCCTAAATGCGCCCCAGCAGCACCACATCGAGGGGATTCAAAGCCAAAATAGAGGGGATTAATGGCGGAATCAAGCTCCGATGCGGCCAAATCGAGATGAATCAAGGCCAATTCGGGGTTTGTCCTTGCGGCGGTGGTGGCGGCTCGTATGGCCACCGGTGGGGGGGGGGGGCTGAATTATGAAAGCACACAAATCTGACTAGTGTTATAATTTGACTAGTGTTGTACTGAATTATGTAATATTATAATAGATGTACAGTAATAGCAGCGCAACTGATAATATTGATTTGAACTGGTAAACAATATTCAGAACAGTACATTGTACATACCAGTACCACTCATTGTTTCTGGGTGTTGGGAAAATTTATCACTCGGTCTTTAAAACCTTGAAAGCGATCTAGAATCATTCTATCTTCAATAGTTGCGAACAAATCCCGCTCAATATAGCACAACATGCTATTCATCCATTCATCACCCATTTTATTTCCCCGTTCATTCTTAACGATATTCATAATAGAAAAAGCCCTTTCAACTGTTGCTGTTCCCACCGGCAATATCAATGCAAGTTCAATGAGACGGTATACCAAATTGTTTCTTCATAAACACTGTGACAGCTCTTGGGTCTTTCCCAGTACTCTTATCATAAGATGTAATATAAACACTGTTAAGAATATAGGAGTTATATGAGTCAAGGGTAGTATAGTCTTTTCCTATTCTAGGGTTTGGGGTGTCTCTTCTCCTTCCTCTTGTATCTATATATTGCCCCTTGGGCCTAACTCAATAGATCAAGTCCTCTATTCCTAACAAACACAAATTCAAATGTCTCCATTCTTTCTATCAACCAGATGCTTGTGTTTTCTTATCCCCATCAGTTGCATCTTCACTAAGGGTGTGTTTGGTTGGAGAGCGAGGTAGGATGGGATGAATCCATTCTAGTTTTAAGGGATGAAACGGTTCCATAGCATATGTTTGGTTCAAGGGATCGAATAGCATATGTTTGGTTCAAGGGATGGAATGATTCTGTTCTTTCTTTGGTTGGAGGGATGGAATGAATAGGATAACAGTGGACGTTAGCCACTGTTACTAGGACCCATCTCTCAGTCAAATCTTAAAAAAAAATCCTTCTTCCCTTGCATCTGCTGCTATGCAGATTGCTTCCATTACCTTACCCACGCGTGATGTGCAAAGTGCCAGGCGCTTGTGCACCATCGCACGTCAACGGCAAGCTAGTAGTTCACCGTCCGTGCTGCCCAACAGCCCGGCAATCATCATTGCTATGCATTTTGCGATCCCCATCTCTCTGATCGGCGGGCGCAGCCGACCACCACAGGCCACAGCTCTCAATCTGCGCTGACTGCAGCTTGCTTGGGCACCGCCGCACCTCGTGTTCCATGCTGGCCCTGCTCGCCCGACCGCACACCCACATCTCGCCTGCAAGCCAGCCGCCGCTCGCGTTCTGCTTCACCTGCCACTCACCTCGAGCTCGTTCCATGCGGCTGCGCCGCCGAGTGCATTCAAGAAGGGAGGTAGCACACATAGGAGGGCGCCATGCTGACCATCTGAAGGGAGCCAGCACGGAGGGTGGAGCAGCGAGGCCATCGACGAGAGAATAGATTGACGTGGGCAAGACGGCGTTGAATCGGGATGAGCTTGTCCGAGCTTTTTTTTGGGGACGAGTCCATCCTAGAATCTGGAGGAATATTCTCATGCTAGAACTGCTCCATCCCACCGCTCGTGTACCAAACACCATCATGGACGGAGCCGCTCCATCCTGTTCTGCTCTGTCCCATGAACCAAACGTACCCTAATATTCTCTAACACCTCTAACACAGAGGACCACATCAGCTGAAGGCGTGCCAATGTTTTGTGATGTGCCAATGCTTCTTCACCCCCCATCTTGTATCACCGGGCCTTGTAAGACTAGTTTCTTGGTTTTTTCCCCTCCCAGCAAAAATAGCACCACTATCTAATTGCTCAACAATCTTTTAATGACGATCTTGAAGAAGCTGATCGCTCCTTTTGGTAGAGGCACTAACAGTATTGACAACCAAGGTGGTGTAATTAAAAAATCATTAACAGAACCACAACACTTGGCTATAGAAACCACAACCAGCTGCAATTGGTGAGCAAAACAGTGGATGTCAAAAGCATATGGATTTTCATCTAATACCTATCTTTGCAATCCATGGAAGTGTCCTCTCATGTTCGAGGCTCCATTATATCCTTGCTCTGGCACTCTAGAAATAGATAGACCGTATTTTCCAAGCATAGCATCCAATGCCTCCTTTAGTGAAGGTAATGTAGTTCAGGAACATGCTGAATGCCATGGAACCTTTCAATCACATGTCCTCGATCATTGACATACCTTGCTACCACAGCCATCTGTTCCTTAATTGATGCATCACAGGATTCATCGACAAGCACCACAAAACAACGATCACCAATTTCAGATTTAATTAACTCACTTGTCTCTTCTGCACAGGCCCCAACCAAGTCTTTTTGGATATTTCCACAGTCAATTGATTGTTCACAGGAGCATTTTCACCAGTTACACTTGCAACTCTAGTATCCTTCTTTCTCCACCATTCAAGCAGCTCCAAAAAATTCCCCTTATTCCTTGATGTTTTAGACTCATCATGTCCACAAAATGCAAGAGCTTGCAAAAGGAGAAATCTAGCAATATCTAACATAATAGTCAAACGATCTTTATATTGCTCCTCTTCCTCTGCGCTTCTCACAGACCACAAATGAGCTATACTTTGTCTCCGATTTTTGAAATCAATAGCACGCTTTCTTGCATTATTGTGACATCCATCAATTGCTTGGGCATGCTCCCTGAAAGCTTCCTTTACATTTTTCCAATTCTTGAACCTCACTCTAGTGAATACTTCATTATCAAAGTTGTTGGATTTTGGTGGCTTGAACAGATAGCAATAAGCTGCATCCTTGCTGACACTGTACTCTAGGCAATCAAACTGCTGAAACCATTATTTAACAAACCCCCTTGTTTGACCATTACCAGGTTTTCGAGGAAAATTGTGACCACTTGGTTGACATGGACCCATCTGTAAAAATGCTCTCTTAGCTTCATCCCTAATGTCATGATGGAACTCAGCAATCGGCTTTCGAAGCCCTGGATCAGAAACTATGTCATCCATGTTCAGCTCAATCCTTGGCCTTTTTTGCTGAGTACAGCTCTCATCAGTTTGAACATTTTGCTTTGAAACATCTTTCCTAATAAGAAACTTGTCCATTCTTGGCTCCTAGCCTCATACATACGACATAAACTCAAACTCAGAAAAGTAAACTATGGCCAGATGAAATTTGCTTACCCTGTATGACTAAATCCTTGATGTCGTTGCCTCACCATCGCCGGTTGCCGGTGCTTGTGGAGGCTGGGGGCGTTGCCACTAGATCCGTCACTGGCCGCGTGGAACGGCAGCTGGCAGGTCGCTCGCCGGTGGCCGCTAGCCTCCTCCGTGGCCACAAAACAGAACTGGGGGGGGGGGGGTGGCCGGTTGGGGAGGCGGCAAGGTGCGGCTCCGTGCCCTCTGTCTGTCGCTCGTGGCCTCGTGCGTGCTGTGCGATGGAGGGGAGGGGGGGTGGGCCTTCATACCATGTATTCCTGGGCTAAATATACCAGGTGATTTTTGGGCCAGACACGGGCTGCAGCAGCCCCCCCCCCCCCCCCCCCCCAAGCCCAGGCCGTGGATCTACCCCTGTCAACAAGTGTGGTTTCCGATAATTTTGATCCAGTGTAGCTCGCTAAACATACATTCTTAATTGATATTTTAATTTTGAGCCAGTGTAGCTCACTGAACATTCATTCTTAATTGATATTTTAGTCTTGTACACACATATTTAGGAGGAAAAACATGACCATATGCCTTAACTACAGGTGTGTATAGATTTATAAAAGCTTCTGTAACTTAGGTGTCAAGTTTCATATTACATAATTTCTAAATTTAACATGTTCTCTAGAATTTCAGTCCGTAAATTTTGTTCTTGCTAAAATGCATATTATGTAGTTTATAAAAAAAAGTAGTAAATTCAATGTGATTGTATGTATGTTTTTTTGCACCCTGTTCTATTGCTTTCCAACTCATTGCAAACAAATCTTTCCATCTCTCTGCTATATAAGTTTGCGGTATTGCCTTTTCTGTTTATTTTTGCTCTACCTTATAGTACAGTTTGTATGATATGCAGGTGCCCAACAGGGAGGTCTTGGAACATGTTTCATCTATCCTCAAAGAGTACGGGTTTTGCCCTAGTGAAGAAGTCGTGGACACTATAAACCTGTACTACTCTGTATTGCTTAACACTATTTTTTTATGCGAATGCATTCTTATTTTGTTGATTATTTAATTCGTCTTCCACTTTTTCTTGAAGCCGGCCTTATGACTGCAAAATGTCAGACAGAAAGTCATGTCGCAAAGGTGTGTTGCATGCAAATGTTTCTTGTTTCCATTTAATTAAAAAAAGAATCCTAACCTCTATTTTCATGGAGAACAGGACTCACAAATGCAAACAGTGCACTTATGGAAACGGCTAGCCTGCATGCTGCAGAGGAAAAGGTATATATTATCAAATATTACTGTATTGGAGCATCTCTATCTTCGTTTCTGGATCTTTTTGCAAAGTGCCTTGTGAAATGTAGTACACAGAGCTGTTGACAGAAATGATATGTCAGGTACAGTAGCATGCAGGGGGGGCAGCAGTCAGATTAGTTTGTTATCAAGTTTGATTTTGTCGCCAGTTCATTGGTATGGCTGGCGCATATAAACCATTACATTTATCTCTTTGTTATAGCAGCACAGATGTACTCAATTTCTCATCTCTAGTCCCATCCCTTTCAACTCCCACCTCCACAATAAACCAAAAGGAATTAAAGCTGCAAGAATTTCTGCTTTTGCCTGTTTCTTTCTCCTTCCCTTCCCCACACCCCGCACAGTGTGGGAGCCTATGGCACTGGGTACGCTTGTTTTTTTCTCCTTCGTTTTACATCAACTTTAAAATTATGCAAGGAATTTGATTTCCCAACTTGACAAACCACATTGCTTTGAATTGTCTCCAAATAGGCAAATATGTCATATTGCAATGCCACAGCATTCCAGCTATGGTTTGTCATAATGCTAAATGACCCCGAAAGCTTGCCTCCCTCGTACATGGGGATCTTCCCCCTGTGATTTGCACCTTGACCCATGCTTTGAGGCCTAACACATTTTTGTTAGTTTTGATTATTTATTGCATCCGAAAGTGCAATATAATCTTTCAGAGGCAATAACAAAAGCATTTTCCTTTTTGTTTTCATCCATGCCTTGTGCTGCTTATCATGTTACTTGAGAGTATCAATCATATCTTATGAAACATCAATATTGTGTTTTGGTTAACATACAACATCTCAAGCAAGAGGTGTCTGAACATGCTGAAGTATGGAGGATGTTTCTGGATTTTTAATGTTTTACCTACATGTGACAGGTTACAAGAAAGGAAGTAGGTGGTGGATGGGATCCCACATATACAAGGAGAAGTTTTTTCCCTTATTGGAGATCTTTGTTACGAGCCCGATGTGCTGTTAAGGTGTATCCAACCTATGCAAAAAAAGATGCCAAGTTTGGGTTTGATCTCGAACAGCTCTGTGTGTCTCGGAGTAGGCCACTGTTCAACGGATCTACTCCAACTCCAAATTGTAAGCTTAGTTCACTACTTACAAGCGATAATCAACCCAAAAGAAGCTTTAGCATTACAGCTATTGGTGGATTCAGACTCTTGAAAGTGCTAAAGCATGTATGAGTAGAAAGGTATGCCCCAAGTTCTGTTTCCCTGTTCCAAGTTTGCTGAAAATGCCCCACGCGGAACTTGTTTGATACGGTTAGATGTTCTTTTGCTGTGTCTTGTTTTCCTCTGTTTAAGTTTGTATGACGCCTTGGTCAAACTTACACATGATTGAAAAAACCTTTGTGTAGATAAAGAGGACTTACGTCACCATGTTTTTTGTTGAGCAGGTGCTTGGTGTTGTTTCTTCACAAGACTGGGCTTGTTGCTCGCTGGCTTTTGCGTTTTTCGGTCGATGTTCCCGATAACATAGATGTAGCTAAACCTTTGTTGCTATGGCCGCATGTGTTGGCCGTGTAATACTGAACCTTGGGTGTGACAAATGTGCGAGACCTGGACCCAGACAGCATGTGACATTTTCCGACTGGTTTATCTACTGGCATTGGCGTGTTATGTCATGTAGTTTGTCGTTTTTCTCCCAAATGCAAGTGACTAAGTGAGAACATTGCCGCGGACACGGTCCTTTCTTGCTTCCAGACCACCATTGGATGGTGGAGTACGACGAGTGCATACATAGCGCTCCCTTGCTGAGCGAATTTTGCTCCAGTTCTGAGCTGAGCTTGTGCATTGGCTACGTAAAGTTCACCTGACCATTTGCAGGTTTAAACTGACATGCAAACCGCACCCAACGTCAATTGTTTATCCGAAGATGCTGACCGACGCACCGTGCCAACTGCTCCCTCCGTCCAAAAAAAAACAATTCAAGTTTTAGGATAGTCGCCTGGTGCGCCTCCGCCGTTCCGTATCTTTTTTTTTTACCAACACTTTTTTTATATTACCAATACCAGATACGGTACAAGGCACATACGAGTACATGGAGGATACAGAGCACAGATACCAGCCAAACTAAACCGAAGACCTCAAAAAAATAAAAATTACATCCAAGTCCCCAGATCCACAGCATCCCATTCGCCTACGGCATCGCCATCTCCGGTCGCCGTCGTCCGGGCAGATACCGGACGCCCCCGTATGCTGAAGAAGCTCCGTTGCCCGCTGGCTTTGAAGTAAGTCGAAGAAGACACCCGTCGCAGGGGACGGGATGAAGCCATCAGCTGACGCTCGTCGACTGGGGCCATGCCCCGAGCTCCATAGCTCCTGGGTCGATCGCCGTCGATGACAACCGCCGACGAGGGGAACTGGAACGTGGAGCAGCCACCGCTCATCCGCAACCCCAACTTGCACTGCACCCTTGACAAACAGAAGGCCGGCGACTCCGCAACCAGTCGGGGACGGAGAGAACACCAAGCCCGGACTCCTGTACAGGGATTCCACGACGGGAACCCCGCCTCCACGAGCTCGCCGAAAACGCCGGAGTGGAGCGTCGCCGGGGCGAGGAAGAACTCGAGAGGACCTTATTCCTTGACGCCGACGCCGACGCCGCCTCAACGCCGACGCCGGAAACCAAACCCTACATCTAGAGGGACCAAATCTACAACGCCAGGCAAAGATCCACGCATTCCCCTCACATCCGAGGCCAAAAAGGCCATCTGAGGTGAGGAAGAACGGAGGTCTCGCCGGCGAGAGCACCTGTGTCTCCCTCCGGTTTCGACCTAGGCGGCGATGTGGAAACCCTATTGCGTTGTTGGGCTGGGCCGGCTGGGGCTTGCAGGGTGAGACTTGGGATGGATTCTTTTATATGGGCTTTAATCTGGAAAATAACGAATTTTGAATAAAGGATATCTCGAAGAAATACGGCAAAAACGAAAACAATTAGAATGGAGCCAACTTTTTTATCGCATACCGTATTTTTTTATCCCATCCTGATTCCGCTTTTGTCCGACAATACGAATGCGATCGGGTAAAATATAGAAAACGGTACGTGACAAGACAGGAAAATGTCCTACCGTTTTCAACCCTACTTGCATGTGTACACACCGCGCAAAATGCTTTCACGCGGCGGCGCTAGCGGCACGGCACCGAATCACGGCAGCTGCGCTGGACCCAGGTGCCGTTCCACCCTCCCCGTCCCGTCAGCACTCGGTCCCGGTTCCGGCGCCCCTCCTGGTGGCAGGTACGCACTCATGCGCGGCGGCGACCTGCTGCTCATCTTCACTTCATGTGTGTTGAATCTTTAGTCCCCTCTTATCTTCTCACTAAAATATCACATCAAGAGAAATTTACATGCATGAAATATTAAATGTAAACGAAAAATTAATGCATTACATGAATGGAACGTAATGCTACAGTAATCATACGCTAATTATTAATTAATTACCCTCTAATTACAGATTCGTCTAGCGATGTTCAGACTAGATCTGTAATTTGTTTCATTACCAGTCTACATTTACTAATTCCAAACGGTAAATTTTTGTTGATGTGTCAAAACCTTCCCACCCCATCCACTGAAAGTTTGAGCGAAATTAAGGTGTGCAGAGATAAAATCAAATCAGTGCTCTGGCCATGCTTGCCAGTGGAATGAGCACAAGATCGAAATTGATTTTCCTTTTGTATCTCTTTCACGAAAAATGGAGGAAGGCTGACAAATCAGTAAACCAAGAAACGCAATTGGGTTTGCTAATTCACTCGATGAAGAGGGAAAGCTGCTTCACGCGGAAGCGCAAGAATTGGGCGTGATCTTGGTTTTATCTGATACACATCGCAAATGCAGATCTTGATGTTCTAAAAAAAAATCCCCAATTTCAGATATCGGGATTCTGCTTCAGGGGAGATTGTGTTCCTCTCTTATCTCTTTATTGGTCTGCCTATTTAACAGGTAGCTTCAGAGTGTGATAAAATGGACAGATACATTCATTCACTCAAATTGTTTCACCAAATCTGAAACTTATGTGCTGCATAAGAGGAAAACAACATAAATTGTGTGATTGAAGAAGCTAGATCCAGCGGCGCCCCATGACAGTGCCCGGCACAACGATGCTTCTACATCCAGATCCAAGAGACAGGGGACAATGAGCAGATATGAGCCCCCATGGCCAGTTCTTCCAGCAGCAGCTTGGTGGCAGATGAGGAACAAGGCACGGGCCGAGAGGAGGAAGCGCACCCTGCTATTGCGCTGCACCAAAATCCATACCTCATCTTATTGGAGCTGATGACCGTAGGGGGAATCAACGAGCTCTCAGCAATTGGTACGGCGTTGGCTCAGTGGAAATTTGGGATGGGGTTGGCAGCACAATTGGAAGTGGGTGGAGGGGCTCTTAGCAAAAAAGTACCAAGGAACTGCGGGCGTTAAATTGCAAAGTTTAAACTGCAAAGTGGGCAATGGAATTATTTGGTTCATCTTGTGCCGTGTATTCTCGATCTGATGGTTCAGGATGAAAGTTTCCAGGATTCCATGCACAATGTAGTTCCCACTACATATACTCCCGGGATGTCTAGCCCCGTGCCATGGGGCCATGCTGGATGCAGCAACTTGGTCTGCCACTGCCGTTAGCCTCGTCAGCCTCATTTTTTTTTTTCTTCTATAGATTCAATCGCAGCCTCGGCATCCAGGGATCAGACTGAATTGAACAATGGAGTGAGGCGGTGAGCGATTCCTCCGATCCATGCATGCGACAAAAGAAAAAGTTACGTGACAATTGCCGGTGACACATAAAAATGTCACAGAATATGCTTAACCCGAAAACACCCGTCACCAGCTATTTAGAATTCGAGACAGATTCAATATCTTAAGCATGGAGGGTAGATTAAGACCAACTGAACTGTTTTTCCACCTCCACAGCAACCATCCAAAACTTTGGTTGCGAACTCCATGCCGGACCACTATATGCAAGTCACCACTCACCATCTTCACAGCAAGTCTTACGTATCACGAGCCTTCTACCGGGTCATGCCCAGAGGCACAAAAAATCGGCTGTATTGCCTTTCGATTAACAAGGCACTGCCAGTAAGCAGCTGAGAAGTTTGGAGTCTTCTGCCTGAAATAATATGCCTCCTATCTAAATAGGTGAGTTGTTTCCAGCTACTGCCGCGATTCCTCCTCCTCGTTGTGTTCCTCTGTTTGCGATGCTAGCCTCACAATATCTTCCACGAGGATCTTTCCTTCTGTAGGCGCACAAATAGAAGAAGAAAAGAACACAGGACACAATAAGAAAATTGAACGTGCTACACAGCTAGAGTGAACAGAATGAAGGTGTTAAAGAGGGAACAGACCTTTGTCTTTTGAAAGGTTGCTGATGAGCTCTCGCACACCTTCCTTTCCAATGGTGTCCTTGAGATAGGCAGCTGCAGCGGCAACATCCCTCACCAGTCACCTTGCCATCATGGTCCCTGCGCATGAAGTGCAAATTAGATCGCCATACAGATGGTACATGTGCAAGATGATTTTCTTGAAAATGAGCAAATACTAAGGTTTCTATCTCAGACAGGAGAACCACTATAGGTGCAACAGGAGAACCGCTCAAATAGGAGCAATTCAATTGAGAAATACTATTGTAGTTGATGAAGGATGCATCTAGCAATCTCATTCATGGTTTAGTGATATGAAACATCGCAATAACAATGGCTTGTTACCAGAAGGAATAACATTTCGCAGGAAATGGATAGGTAACCATAGAAACAGGTCACGGAGAAACATCCTGCTCAAGGACAGATAGAGTAACGAGGTACCACCACTGAACAAATACCAACCATGTAATAAATCAACTTCAAACATAGAAAACAACATACCTATCAAGCAGTTGCAATCGGTTTCCAATTTGTTCATCCACATCATCAATCTCCTTTCCCAGTTCTTGAAGCATAGCATCAACCTGAATGCAGTATAATTATATGTGATTCAAGTGAATAACCAAATTAGGATAAGCAAATTAGCTCATTTTTTGAACTAATGAGCTTGTCCTAAATGTCGTATATTTATGGACAGAGATAGTACATCACAGGAATCAAGTGATGCATGTTTCCTGTATGGCCTACTAAAACGTCAAAAGAAATGCCAGTAGGTTTCTGAAGTTAACAATTTGCATCCATATGTTATTAATTTATGATTGTTGTCTATAAGTACAGCTACCGACAATTCGAAAGATATAATACATCCATTATGAGAGTTTGATCAGGCTTTTTAAGAAGCATTGAAATTTAATACCCATGAAACTAAAAAAACAAAGGACAGGGTAATTGTTAGGTCTCCTAAATAATTGGCCAGACTACATGATAAAACTGTCTGCAAGTCAAGTAGCATTCTGCACTCTCATCTCTAAACTTTTCAGATATCTATTTGTAGTTTTCGATGTAAATACCCAAAACTAGTTTGGCAGCACCGGGTAGTACCTTAAAACATACTACAAGACATATGTAACTTTTATACTATATCTAAAACATGTATTAAGAGAATTTCTTACCTTCTCAATCAGCGCTGATGAGACAATTTCTTCTGCATCAACCTCAGCATCATGTTCTGGCTCTTCCCTAGCAGCAAAATATGCCTTCTTAGCTTCTTCGCCAGCAGCACCCCCATTTTCGAGCATGGAGTTATATAGCTTTATCTGCATTCAGACATACGAACAACAATTAAACCTCCATGATATGTTACGTGTTACCTGAATGTGAATGCATGAATAAATCTCTCTAAATCTACTTCACACTATACCTCCTTGTTGACAAGGCTCAGGAACTCTTGACGCCCCTTGCTAACAAACTGCAACGTAAAGATGAAAGTCACATAAAGGTCAGAGACAGACTATTGTTCTATAATTATGGTGACATTAATGTTCATATGTACAGTGATTAATAAAAGAATAAAAATCGACTAGAAACATACAAAGGGAGATGCAAGAACAGTCAATGCACGGCTGATATTACACAGCTTTTCCTTGTCATGTTCTTTTGCTTTTCTCAGTTCTTCTCTAGCAGTAGCATTGGTCATTTCCTTCAACGTTAAATCTTCTTCAGCAACCTCTTGTTCTTTCATATTTGCCTCCTCTTCCATCTCTTGTTTTGCCTTTTCCTCTCTCTATTTCTTCTTCTCTTCCTCCTGAACATTTTTAAATGTTTTGAAATATGCAGAACATCAATAACAGGACAGATTTGCAACATAACAAATGACAGTTCATATACTGAATAATTCTAAAGCAAACTAAATTAACATATCTCATTCAACTTTTTTGTTCTTATAAATATAAATATAAAAAGATAGTAGCTGTCTCATTAAATCTAGCATGAATCTTGAAGGAGTTCGCGCGAGTGTAATAGGTCGAGAGTAGAGCAGGGAAATCATAAACCATGAACTGAGTGATCAAGACGAGTTCTATTATAATAACATTTTCAATTTAGTCTTCCAAACAAACTCCAGCTTGATTACAAAATAGCCTAAACTATGCAAAGACACGCTAATGCCATCCACCAATCAGAAGCAATTGGGCCTAATCTCAACATATCCACCGTAGCTTACATTCTTAAGATAATTGTGTTTTCTGGATTGAGTTAACCGTATGGTTCGATCCATATGACACCAATCAGAAGCAATTAGGCCTAATCTCGAGGGTACAGTAATTTCTCTGTCACTAGCTCTTGAGGTTTCATCGATCGAAGCATTAGATAAAGGATGCGGTGGTCATGTTGATCTCCAATGCTCAGTTCACCGCAAGGACTTCGCATACCGTCTTGCAATCTGAGCAGAACAGCAGCTTCGGCCTCTGTTGCAGAGTTGCAGTTAGGCATTGAGAACACCTCTGAGTGGACAATCTTTTTGCCCTTCCAGATTATGTTAGACAGCCTTGCACTATCTTCCTCTGAGAATGAGGCGTCACACTCGCCTTTATGGAACTCAACACTGGTCCCATCTTCTGGCGCTATAACACCATGATCATACATTAGTGGTTGAATTGTCGAGATAGATAACTCCATATCTTCAACAACACATACTCTCTTTCTAAGCATGTGCTTCAGGAAAAACCAAAACTCCTGTTTGTTATCAGGCACACCAACCTCATATTCAACGATATCACAAGAGCTAACATAGATTGGATTGATCTCCATGATCTTAACGATTTGGTGGTGAGAAAACAAAGTCGATCCATGCTTCAAATCATGAGGTAAAAGCAGACCTCTGATGAGAGCAAAGGTCTAATAAATTTCATGTACCTTTCCTCAAAATTCAGCACCTTGCTCTGCACGATGCTGAGCTCTTGGTTTATTCTTTTAGAGAGCTCCTCACCGTCACCAATTTTAATTTTAGAGAGCTCTCTAAAATTAAAATTAAAATTGGTGACGGTGAGGAGCTCTCTAAAAGAATAAACCAAGAGCTCAGCATTGTGCAGAGCAAGGTGCTGAATTTTGAGGAAAGGTACAGGAAATTTATTAGACCTTTGCTCTCATCAAGAGGTCTGCTTTTACCTCATGATTTGAAGCATGGATCGACTTTGTTTTCTCACCACCAAATCGTTAAGATCATGGAGATCAATCCAATCTATGTTAGCTCTTGTGATATCGTTGAATATGAGGTTGGTGTGCCTGATAACAAACAGGAGTTTTGGTTTTTCCTGAAGCACATGCTTAGAAAGAGAGTATGTGTTGTTGAAGATATGGAGTTATCTATCTCTACAATTCAACCACTAATGTATGATCATGGTGTTATAGCGCCAGAAGGTGGGACCAGTGTTGAGTTCCATAAAGGCGAGTGTGACGCCTCATTCTCAGAGGAAGATAGTGCAAGGCTGTCATACATAATCTGGAAGGGCAAAAAGATTGTCCACTCAGAGGTGTTCTCAATGCCTAACTGCAACTCTGCAACAGAGGCCGAAGCTGCTGTTCTGCTCAGATTGCAAGACGGTATGCGAAGTCCTTGCGGTGAACTGAGCATTGGAGATCAACATGACCACCGCATCCTTTATCTAATGCTTCGATCGATGAAACCTCAAGAGCTAGTGACAGAGAAATTACTGTACCCCTCGAGATTAGGTCCAATTGCTTCTGATTGGTGTCATATGGATCGAACCATACGGTTAACTCAATCCAGAAAACACAATTATCTTAAGAATGTAAGCTACGGTGGATATGTTGAGATTAGGCCCAATTGCTTCTGATTGGTGGATGGCATTAGCGTGTCTTTGCATAGTTTAGGCTATTTTGTAATCAAGCTGGAGTTTGATTGGAAGACTAAATTGAAAATGTTATTATAATAGAACTCGTCTTGATCACTCAGTTCATGGTTTATGATTTCCCTGCTCTACTCTCGACCTATTACACTCGCGCGAACTCCTTCAAGATTCATGCTAGATTTAATGAGACAGCTACTATCATTTTATATTTATATTTATAAGAACAAAAAAAGTTGAATGAGATATGTTAATTTAGTTTGCTTTAGAATTATTCAGTATATGAACTGTCATTTGTTATGTTGCAAATCTGTCCTGTTATTGATGTTCTGCATATTTCAAAACATTTAAAAATGTTCAGGAGGAAGAGAAGAAGAAAGAGAGAGGAAAAGGCAAAACAAGAGATGGAAGAGGAGGCAAATATGAAAGAACAAGATGTTGCTGAAGAAGATTTAACGTTGAAGGAAATGACCAATGCTACTGCTAGGGAAGAACTGAGAAAAGCAAAAGACATGACAAGGAAAAGCTGTGTAATATCAACCGTGCATTGACTGTTCTTGCATCTCCCTTTGTATGTTCCTAGTCGATTTTTATTCTTTTATTAATCACTGTACATATGAACATTAATGTCACCATAATTATAGAACAATAGTCTGTCTCTGACCTTTATCTGACTTTCATCTTTACGTTGCAGTTTGTTATTAATCACTGTACATATGAAAGTTTGGTGATCTAAACGCACCCTAAGTACTTATTTTTTAGATGAATAGTACGTTGGGAAGCATGTTTTGTGAGGGAGATCAATAGTATGAATAGTGAATAAAAAATACTTATTTTGCGAAATGAACGTGACCTTAGCAAGAGTGCATGACATGCCCAAACCAAGCACGTATTATCTGAATTCATCTCGCATTTAGTATAAAAAATACATTTCAATTCTAGACATGCCTATAATCATTAATTATCAATAGACTCAAATGACCATCGACATCGCTAGCATTACCACAAAACAAGATGGGTCTCTAGAGATGACACCTCCAAGGAGGGCACGATGCCAAAGATGTCATCATTGCTTGTCCAATAACTATATAGCAGGGATGGGACCCCAACATTACGCCCTAACCACGGAGAACAAGACCCTAGGACACTGTTATCATGGCCACAAGCAAGATTGCTAGCAAAAAGGTTTTCACCCAGGGCAACCCATCCAGCCCTGTCACTACGCAACTCGGCAAGCATGACAGCCAAAGAGACCAAACTAGTGCAGTGCCATCACGTGTTGTCTCGCGTCGTGTCGTCGTACCTCCTCCCAATCACCCATGGCACGTTGGGTCACATCTTACGCCTCACTAGTTGGCCACCTCTAGAACCTCACTGTCGTGGCCGAGCTTGCGCACCTCCATCCTTAGTTACCATTCACAATGCCCCATCGGGCCTACTCCAACTGCAAGCACCCAAAGCCCCGCCAACCCTCCACTAGTCATAGTTGCATGCGACCAACACCCTTGCATGTGAAACGACAGGATGTCCGCACACGGCAGGGCGCCGACTACCAAAGCAACGCATAGGGACGCCGAAGCTAGGAACCAGAGCTTCCCCACCGACCACCACCACACCTAACCGCCACCGCACCAATGCCTAGAGAAGTCACCAGCACCAGTGTTGTCAGTATCGCGATACGTAACGATACTACGATACTACCTCAGCCAAATGATACGTATCGGTCACATAATCGTTTTTCGGTAGTATCTTCGTGGGATCGCGATATGGAGAGTAGAGTCGGTAATATCGCTGCAAATATCGTTCACTCTTGCGGTCGGTTTGCTGCCTGCGAAGGCCACCTGCTAGCTGCTGCCCGCGCAGAGCTGCCAGGTGCCGGCTGCTGCCCACGATGCTTGGCTTGGCTACCGGATCGAGAGAGAATCAGAATGAAATCACACACGAGGAGAGAGCAGAACCAAGATTTAAAGGGGAGAGCCAAAGAGAGGAGAGAAGAAATAAGGATGGGATATTTTATAGAACAGCCCTTAGTAGAGATAGAAACCGCATAGAGATTCTTTAGAAAGCTGAAAATGAACATAAAATGAAGTACAAATTAAATTAGAAATTGTATAGGAGGCACTATTTAGTGTGGTAAATTAGAAATTTAGAATTTTTTAAGTATCTCGTAGTGAATTTAGACATTAAACATTTAAAAATGAAAATTCTATAGTATCCCGATACTACGATACGATACTGCTGGGACAAAAACGATACTACCTAGTATCCCGATACTAACAACCTTGATCACCACCGCAATCAGTGGATCCACCAAAGAGAGCTCTGAATCAGGCAGTGGCCCCGAATCTGACCTCGCTAGCATTGCTGCTAGTTGTAGGTTGGCGGCTCAAAGAGTCAAAGGAGGGATTGCCATCCTTACGATCCATACGAGCTTTCGACGACCGACTCAAGCAATGGTACGATAGAGAGGAAAGGAAGAAGAGGTAGTTGGGCGTCAGCTGAGTTGTGCCACTTGTGTCACCCACATGGGGACAATGCGGGGGCTCGAGCATCACCTCGTAAAAGCTGAGCTACAATGAGGGGGCCTCAAGCATCACCTCGTAGAAGCTGAGCTACAATGCGAGGGCCTCGAGCATCACGTCATAAAAGCTGAGCTTCTAATTTAACAAGGCATAGAATCCTAACATTCGGTGCGTACGATAGAAGGTCTACAATGTGGGATTAAAATTCCAGTAAGGAAATCATATAAAGCTACCTTCGTCCCAAAATCAATGATTCAAAAATTGTCCCATAAAAAGAGCCATTATATATTTATATTAGACATCACATGTGTTCCACAAATAACAAAAATCACGTGTTTTACCCTTCTAATTAACGCCATCTAACCAAACAACCTGCATGCGTTAGCCAAACTTGTTCGCCTATGAATAAAAAAAGCGGTGCCGGCAACAACCTGTTGCTAGCAACCATGCATACTCCGTACCTACCTATTTCCGCAATAAGTAATTAGATCCTAATCTTTCCCTAATAAGTAGGGGTTAGATAGTCATTTTACTTGTTTGTTAGTCTGTGCGATAATTTCTAAAGTGATTTATTTTTTTGGGATGAAAGGAAGAACATAGTAGATACTAAAATTCTAATAGCTTGAATTACAACAAAGATTTTGATAACAATAAACAAATTTAATTAAATATTTGAATGTACTAACTTGAAGACTATCAATAATTAAAAGAAACACAATAAAGATGATAATAAGTAAAAAAACTCAAATAATTATGATAAATGAAAATATTTAAAATTAAAAATAATTAATGTGTCAAGTCCTAGCAACATTTTTCTATACTAGCATCGTCACATGGAGCAAACACGCTATAAAACGACATCCTATCCATCTTAACACAAGCCATGTGTGTTCAGATAAACACACATATTGTTGTGTGCTAATTTAAAATTGGAAAAGGGAAATAAACATATGGAATTAAAGTTGGTTCTTGTTTGTGTGCATATATAAGGAACAAATTTAGACTTGACATTAGATCTGCCAATCATCATTATAGAATTGTCCTTTAAATGGTAGGTAAAATGCTAATACTTTAGCACTTTGCAGATGGGATCTGGTGCAAAAACATGGGAATGCTTAAAAAATTATAACCATTCTCTAATCTTTATATTAAAATTTTGAAAGTTCTTAATAGGCCCCTTTGATATTTTTATCTACATATTTTTTTGAAGGGTAATCTAAAGATTTAACACTAAGAAAATTCTCTATTGATAGAAATTCACACTTCAGCGGTAATATATAACAAGGTAGTAAAGCACAGGAACTGCTTGACCTAAATTCAAATCAACTTTTTGAGAACCACAAATATAATTTATGCACTTACCGAAACAATCCGCAAATCTCACCATTTGGTATAGGTACAACAAGATCAGCGTTGAATTAAAAAAACATCAATCATATCCTCCCCCTAGCAGGGGCGCTAGCTCGTGGCGTAGCCTGCCTCCAGAGTCCGGAGGCAGTGAGATTGGAGCCGTGACAAAAAGACCTGCGTAACAGGCAGTCAATTTCCTCTGGATACACAGAAATTGGTAAAACAAAGTACGATTTATTGAAAACAAACAAAAAGTACTGTACCCCCGCCGGTTGATCTCTGCACATCGCCCAGCCTCGCACTCTACACATATCCACTCCATGATAAGATTCCTTAGTTCCTTGAGCACACAAGCGCCGCAGGGGAGAGGTAGGGAAGCCTGGGGGGAGGGGCGGGTTGGCGTGGAAAGCTAGAGCGGGACTGCGGGAGGGGATTGAGGCTGACGTGATGAGCAATTTAATGGCTCTCAGATCTGAAGCCCTACCCATGTGAAATTCCTCTTATACCCTCCTTGAGGCTAGTGAACGGAAACGGCAAGCGGCGGAGCGTGCGACCGGTTCAGCTGACCGAACCGTCGTGACTCAGTGAGGTGCCGCAGGCCGCGCAGTCCCACGAGCCGTCCCGTCCGGCCGTGCGCGTGCCACGCGCCACGCGGCCACGCCTACGCGCTTCCGAGCGCCGCGCCAACTGCCCATGGAGTGCCGTGCCAGCTGCCAACGCATTTGGACTTTGGAGGCCCCGAACAGCCGTGGCCGCTTGGCACTTCGATGATGGGCAGCGACGTCATTCATCCCGCATGCGCCTTCCATCTTTGGAGTTTTGATATGATATTTTCTTATCATGTTTAATCTGAACATTATTTTAAATAATTTGTTTATTTTGTACCGTGCGAAGAAATAGTACATCCTTTGCTGCTTTGACACTCTTCGCTGGCGCGCAACGCCGCGCCTGTATAACTACTAACTTGCGCATGTGTTACTTCCATTCGGCCTGTCTGTATTTTCAATTCTTTATTGCTTGGATGGAGATCACCTGTTTTTGCCGATCACAAACACCAGGAAACAGTGCAAAGGTGAAGGCACATGCAAAGAGGCAGAAACACAATATACTCATCGATGCAATACACAAATATGGCCATGTCGATATGGGTACCCCAGAATGCCCAGCACACAGAGATCATAGTATAGCAAATCAGCTAGCTGGTTTATATTCCTAATTTTGCCTGGGTCACAAAATATAAAGACCAGTTACGTACTGTGCATAAATTCATACAATAAGGTAATAACTAATCAAGTAATCGTAGTAACTTTAGAAGGTCTGGTGATGAGGACATCGCCCCGCTGGACACGCTCATGAGTCGGCCTTCCTAAAGTTTCAGTTCGTCGCCAACTCAGCCTCCACATTTGTCTCGGATTCAGCCGACATCCATCCAGTGTTTCGACCATAACTTCTTCATACGAAGTCGAAACGAGGCGTTTAAGGATGCGTTGGAGAGGGAACGACGACGCCGTCATTTTGGTTCTGGTCCTAGCTCCAGAGCCTTCGTGGATCATTCTATGTGACCACAAAAAGGTGTTGCGTCACCTGTTTTGGGCCAACTTGGCCTTGTATCGTGTCGGGCCTTAAGCCCATGTTGTGGACGCCCCTCTAGGTGCGCCCCAACCCTAGGTCGCCCCTAGACTTTAATACTCAGCAGCCGCCGCCATTAGAACTTGAGTTTTGTTTAGAGTCTAGTTTTCCTTCGAGAAACAGATCGATCATTGTAACTGTGACGCCGAGTCCTTTTACCAGTGATCCAGGGCCCCTGTTCTTGTTCTCCACCCCTGTGGCGATTAGTCCTTTGGTGTTCTCGACCTCGAACTCATTTATTCAGATTCGCTTCAATATACATCTGCAATTTCAGATTGCGTGTTTATACTTTCTTGCTTGTGTTCTCGATTCGCTTGCAGGAAAAGCCTTCTCGGCGAGGTCAATCAAGTTGAGCTTGGTTGATAACCAGCGGAGCAGCGGTGTAACTATTGCAGGGGTTCGAGTCTTGCTGATTAGAAGCCCGGATTGCCAACGTCGTTGATCCAACCTATCGAGTTTATCATCTACCTCTCGGAAGATCGGGCCACGTCCCCATCAAGTGGTATCAGGATTCCAGGTTGCCCGTGAGGTATTATCGTGTGCCTTTAGATTCGTTTGTATTCATCACCTATAGTCGACAAAAAGCCCAAACCAAAAAAAAAGATTTATTTTCCGCTATCCTATCACCTATTTAGCCTTGCAATTTTCGTTTACAGATTCACTTTGTTCAGTTCGTGTCCTAGTCGAGTCTTGTTGCTGGTTTAGGTTGTGTTCGTGGTCGTAGTTCAATCGCCCTTTTGTTTCGGCCGCCGTCCTATCCACCTTACCAGATTACAAGTCGATTCCACCACATCTTTCGACTTGCCCTCGCTAGCCGCCTTGTGTGAATTCTCGCCGTGCAAGCCCTAGATAGGTCGCGAGCCGCCGTGTGTAATTCGCCTTGCATCGCAGCCCCTCTTGATCCATCTCGCGCATACCTATAGCATATTCCAGGGAGGTTTT
The DNA here is from genome assembly GCA_015342445.1 of Digitaria exilis. Lineage (NCBI taxonomy): Eukaryota > Viridiplantae > Streptophyta > Magnoliopsida > Poales > Poaceae > Digitaria > Digitaria exilis. The sequence continues at coordinate 2,455,380 of JACEFO010001669.1, read as the reverse complement.
GTGCCCTGTGTTTGTGACCGAGACACTTTGCTCATATTGTTTCGGATAGGGAAACTTTGCCCTCGCCGCCGCCGCTCATCCTGCCGAGTTGTGCCTCGCCGAAACCATAACTCGAGATACCTTCACCAAAACGGGCATAACTTTTCGCTCGGTGCTCCGTTTTGGCTGAATTTTTTACAGCACCTTCGTGACTCCATTATGGGCCGAACCACACTGGGCTTTGCCCTGTGTGCTTTTCTCAGAATCCCAAAAAAAATCGGGAAGATAATTAAAAAATTGGTTTTCTATCTCGCACGCTTTTCGGCAAACGCGTCCGATTTTCTGTAGGCCACATTTGAGCTCCATAAATCCTGAAAATTCTTGTGGTTCTATCTTTTGTTATCAGTATTCAGAGAAAAATATAACAAAAATATCTCAGGAAAAGAAAAATCTTGATTTCTACTAGTGCTGGAGCTAAATTGGAGGGAAAAGGCTGAAAAGATTAAAAGCGTGTGCATAGAGTGTTGTTTGCTTGTTCTGTGAGCTTTTTCCATTGTGCTTTGTTCTATCTTGTTGTGCTACGCCTAGACACGTTTTAGCCAGCAATTGTGACTTGTACTTTGGATACTTATTGAGCTTTGTTAATCTGCATTCGTTATTTGCTATTCCTTGCTACATATTGTGCCTGTCCTATAGCTCCACATATACTTCTGTCAGCACAGGTTCTAGCCCTTGCATTTGTTACACCCAGCTCACCAACTGATTGTACCATCCTGTTGGCTTTGGTAAGAACACTTACAAGACGGTGGTAAGCCGCTTGTGATATTGCTTTCCACTTTTTCCCACCACCCACTACTTGTTAGTTGATAGGGATAATACTTTTGTGTTGTCTTTTGCTGTCTTCTAACCATGGCAGGGAAGGGAGTTGATGATTCAACCACAGATTTCAAGGATTGTGTGACGAAGGATGAGCTTCAGAAAATCATTGCCGAAGAGCGCACCCTCATCACCAACAACCTTGACGAAATGATGCGCCACATTAACAATCTGGTTACCCGGATTGCCAATGTTGAACGACAGCCTGAGCAGCCACGACGCCAACCTGAGCAGCTGCGCCGCCATCCTCGACGTCCAGTTTTCGATGACGCCACTGCAGGAGAAGAAGAAGATGATGACGCCGACTTCGAGGATGACTTTCTAGATCCTTATGCGGACCGTCTTCGCCGCAATCGTCGTGGTATGGGAGGTAACCGTGGTAATAATGATCCTTTTGCTAAGACCAAATTTACCATGATTCCTTTTGCTGGTAATGCTGATCCTGAGGAATATTTAGATTGGGAACTTGCTGTTGAGCAGAAATTTAATTCTTATTTCGTTCCAGAAGAGCATAGAGTTAGACTTGCTACTAGTGAGTTTACTGGTTTTTCTTTGTTTTGGTGGACTGATCTTTGTACTGCTCATAACAACAACCATGTTGCTAATCCTTTACCTCAGACTTGGAATGCTTTAAAACGTCGTATGAAATCTCGCTTTGTTCCTTCTTATTACCAACGTGATCTGCGTTTAAAATTGCAAACTCTACAACAGGGTAGTAAAGGAGTAGAAGAATATTATCAGGAGCTTATTATTGGTTTAGCACGTTGTGATATTCATGACAATGATGATGATCTTTGTGCTAGATTCTTTGGTGGTTTACATCGTGATATTCAGGATATTCTTGATTATAAAGATTGGAATCGTTTTAGCCAATTGCATCATCTTGCTCTTAAAGCTGAAAGGGAAGTACAGGGATGACGCCTACACTCCTCTTTCAGAGCAAACACTGGCAAAAATTTTTCCCCACGCCAGGAGACTGAGAAGACCAAGGCACCTGTTAAGGTGCCTACTGCTACATCTGCATCTCCTGATACTTCAGTTTTGAAGCTCTTAACCGATTAGATCATAAATGCACTAATAACCAAACTGAATATGAGGCCTTGTTATTCGGGTTGGAGATTTTACATGGCATGGGAGTAAAACGTGTAGCAGCATATGGTGATTCTCTATTGGTAGTGCAGCAAGTATCTAAAGTTTGTCAATGCTTGGATGAGATTTTAAATGCTTATCTTGATAAATGCTTAGATATTATAACTTGCTTTGATGAATTTGTGATTTATCATGTACCAAGAGAAGAGAATCCAGGAGCTAATGCGTTGGCACAGCAAGCATCAGGCTATAAAGTTCAGAAACGAAATTTTCATGAAAAGAAGCCGATGTTTCGTGAAGCCGACGTTTCTGCTCTGGAACAGGCGGTTCGACCGCCTGTTACGGCCGGTTCAACCGGCACGCCCGGTCTAACTGCCTGCATAGGCGGTCTGACCGCCTGCGCCTCTAAAAACACCGATTCGGTTGTTAATGATTCACAATCTATTGTGGCCGATGCTGGTGATTGGAGGAAGCCTTTGGTGGAGTATTTACAGAATACTAGCAGGTCAGTGGATCAAAAAGTCCGACGATGGGCTTTCAAGTTTACATTGGTTGATGGTGAACTATGTCGTCGGACCGTGGATGGGTTGCTTTTGAAATGTTTGGATCCTGATCAAGCTAGGTTGGCTAAGGCGGAGGTTCATGAAGGAATTTATGGTACAAATCAATCGGCTTTAATGATGAAGTGGCTCCTTAGGCGGGCTTGTTTTTATTGGCCTGCAATGATAGCTGATTGTTTTCGTTACTACAAGGGATGTGAAGAGTGTCAAAAGTTCGGGGATATTCAGTTAGCACCTGCTGCGTTGATGCATCCAATCATTAAACCTTGGCCTTTTAGAGGATGGGGTTTGGATTTTGTTGGTAAGATTCATCCTTCGTTATCCAAGGGACATTATTTTGTGATTGTGTAACACCCAGATTTCCAAGAAATCCGAATGCTTCCATATGTGTGCCCATGATGTCCACAGAATACATATAGATTACAAATATTGAATCACAGAGAACACAATGCTCGAATAAAATAGTTTATATCAGAGTTTAACACAAGACATAGTCTTAAACAAATAACACAGCAGAAGTCTTAATATTAATAAACGTTTCATAACTAGTAGAGCCTCTAGTCCACAGGGACACCGACTGGTTGAACACAGCTAGAAGTACGGCAGATCCTCCGGAAACTCAGCAAGCGACTGATCATTCAATGCTCCATCTGTTACCCATCCGGGATTTTGTTGAATAGTTGCAAGTGTAAGTAAACCATCTTACTTAACAAGTATAACACGGGTTATGCAAGAACAAAAGGCTTGACACGGTTATACTGCATTAGCACTTTTAGTTGTTTCATTTTATTATCATCTAATTTACTACAAATGAGTAGAACCCAAGTATAAACCCATTAATAAGGTATAAGTGATTATAGAACAAACCAATATCAACCACTATTATCATCTTCTAATCAAAAAGGATCCAGGCCTCTCGTATCCGTGAGCACGGCTATCATGATAGATCAACACTCTGCAGAGGTTTCGCCCTTTACCCGCCGGTCACATAAATCCAAAAGAACTTATGTTACGAGGACTTTCACAAAACACCCTAACAAGCACAGTAGCCGTTTTGGTTCAACATAGGCAGCATAGCCCGAGGCATCGAGATTGACGTACTCTCAGGGCGCAACGTGAGGGGGTCAATGGCGTCCAGAGCGAGAGCGCAATCATCGCAACGTGTGAAGCTGCCGAACATCGGGCGCTTACATCACGGGACTTTGTCTAACGAGACATAGCCAATGGATAAAACCGTCCTCGATGGATCAAACTATACTCTCACACATGCTACCCACATATGCCTTTCGGTAACCACTGGCGAGCTAGAGACGTACAAGCTAATTATCCAAGACCAGAGCCATTATAGTTCCAACGGCGGCGAACAGGTTCCTGGGTTGTCGCTTTAAGAACCGGACCTTATGGAGAGACATTAGAACAAAGCACGAAAAACATGCTCTAATTCCCTAGACCAAACCTTATAGAGACACTAGAACAAAGCACACAGCACATGCTCTAGTTCCCCGAACCATGTTGCTAAAAAGCATCTTTTAACCATCATTGAAGTGAACCATTAATTCAATATTGACATTAAAAAAAATAAATGTTGGTTGCAGCGGGTAGCATAGTCTAACCATAATGCATAAAACCCCGGGTAAACAAGGAATAAGGTAAAGACTAGGAACATCCTTAGTGGTTAACAGTATTAGACACATGAATATGATTTATGTGATTAATCAGTGTATAGGTAACAAGGATGGTCTGTGTTATACTTGCCTTCCTCAGCGAACTGCTGCTGCTCCTGCTCTTCGGGAACGGGATCGTCGGCGAACTCGAACGGCTCGTCAACTACTCACATCGATCACCACATAAGCATCCACACATACATGCAAACAAGATATTTAATTAGAACAGTATACCAAACATAAACAAAAGATGAAAAGAAGGCTTTAGAATTACTCTACGCTTCACTACGAACACGTGAGCGCGAAAATCACTCAAATCGGAGTTAAAACGAAGAAACTACGCTTAAAACGGGTTCTAGGGGCTTGCTGGTAAAGGTTTTAGGCTTCCAGGGGTGTTTTTGAAAGAATCCAGGGACCTAAAACATAATTTCGTATAAAAACCCGAGGGCTACGGGGTAAAACTGCCATCTAGGACGGCGGGCACTATTTTTCAAAAGAGCAGGGGCTAAACCGAAAGAAAAAGGACTTAGTTGTAAATACTTTTGAATACAAGTGGACCGCGGGTTGATTTTCGAAAACTGCAGGGGCTCTTTTGCAAAACAGGAACGGCGACGGCTGGATGCTGACGTCGGCTGACGTCACCGTGGACCGGACCGTAGACCGGCCCTGAACCGCGGTTCACGGGTTCACGGTGAACCGGCTTGGTTTAACTCGGGTTTCAGATCTAGGCCGTTAGATCTAGATCGAACGGTGGCAAACAGATCGGGGCGCTCGGCTCGCCGGGGACGGCGGCTCGCAGCGGCGCGCAGCCGGGACTTCACCGGCGTCGAGCATACCCGGCGCTAGGGGCCTCCAAACCTCGCCGCAGTTGGTCCTGGAGAGAGGAGACGACGGGGAGTCGATTTAGGGGGTTCTACTCGAGGATTCCGCGGCAGTGGCGGTTGGCGACGCACGGCGGCGGAGCGGGCACTCCGGCGAGGTTATGCGCGCGCGAGAAGGCGAGAGAGAGAGGGGGAAAGCGCTTGGCGAGTTCCTCACCTTGCGGCGAAACTCCAGGGCGGGTTCTTGGCGGCGGCGTCTAGGGTTTGAGACGCAGGAGCTAGGGCTCAAAGGAGGGGGGGTAGCGGCGCTTAAGTAGGGGCTCGAGGTCTCCTTGGCGTGCGCGCCAAGCAGCAGAGTCTGGGCGCGGCACGACGGCGCGGTGGACTTCGGCTCGGGGTCGGGCTTGACCCGAGCTCGGTCGGGCGCGGCGCAAGGTGGGAGACGACGCTGACGCGTGGGCCCGGGCGGTCAGCGACTCAGGCGGAGGGAGAGAGCGCGCGGCTGGAGAAGGAAAGGGCGCTGACAGGTGGGACCCACTGGTCAGCCGCTGCGGGAGAGAGAAACGCGGAGCGGGCTGCTAGCTGGGCTGGCGCGGTGGTGGGCCGAGCTGGGAAAGGGAGAAAGAAGATGGGCCGCGCGGGAAAGAAGAAGAAGCTGGGCTGCTGGGCTGAAAAGGAAGAAGGAAAAAGGGAGAGAAAAAGAAAAGGTTTTTCCTTTATTCAAACACTCATTTGAATTCAAATTCAAATTCAAATTTGAATTCAACAATAAAAAATAAATGCACCAGCATGAATGCAACAATAATGTTTCTATTTCCTATATTTGCTTTTAATTATTCAAAATTTTTATTTTCCCTACATTTTTCATGAGCACTTGAATACAAAAGCCAATTATTTACTAAATTTTAAATAGGGCATTTTTAGGGTGTTACAGATTGTGGCCACTGATTATTTTACTAAGTGGACTAAAGCTGTTCCCCTCAAGGACATGACACATAGAGAGGTGATTGAGTTCATTACTAAGCATATTATTCATAGATTTGGGATTCCTCAAACATTGACGACAAATCAAGTAACGTCGTTCATATCTAAGAAGGTACGTGAGTTTGTTGAATCCTATGATATTAAGTTGCTCAATTCATCTCCATATAATGCTCAAGCTAATGGTCAAGCCGAGTCTAGCAATAAGATTTTGATTAAGCTAATAAAGAAGAAGATTGAAGATCATCCTAAGCGATGGCATGAGGTGTTATCTGAAGCATTATGGGCACATCGTAGTTCTAGACATGGAGCTACTAACGTTACTCCGTTTGAGCTTGTATATGGTCAAGAGGCCGTTTTGCCCGTTGAGGTGAATCTGGCCGCTTATAGATTGGCTAAGCAAAATGATTTTGATGCAAGCACGTTGTGGCGGACCACTCCGAAATTATTCCAAGTTAAGTACCCATTGACCACTAATCAAGCAGTCAGGCACTTAATCCGGAATAAACTGGAGCGCCGTCGGATTATACCCGATTAACCACGTACTTTCACGATCGAAACAACAAGCGCGCCCACACGAAGGTGAGTTCTAGAGATTACAACATTCCACAAATTCATCATACATAAATAGTATCATAGAGTTATTACAAACCAAGTTTGAATTTCAAATCAGAGTATAAAAGTTCATTGCAGCGGAATATTATACTAGCGACGATGCATAGTAACACCATAATGAAGCCGGCCATGGTGCTACTCCTCCCGATCCTCGGCAAAGGACGGAACCCACTCGACGTGCTACACGCCGCCGTGGCTCGGCCGGCCTGGCGCGGTCTCCGCCGCACGCCGGCCACGTGGCGGCCGGACTCCGGCCAGGAGCAGAGCGCGCCAGGGGTGAGCTAGCAGCACCCGTGGAGCCGCTAGCATCATGACCGCTGCGAGTGATAGCCATCTGCAGTAGGTACTGCAGAAAGATGACATATCAACAAGCAGTTTCGGAAAAAAAATCATATCTCCCAGTATAAAGCAAGTCAGATGCTCCAATTCGGTCAGTACCTCGAAAATTTCATACTCTACAACTTTCATGTTTGGCTCAGAACCAAATTCGGGCTGGAACTAAGCCAAAAAATTCAATTTTTAGCTCTCTGCGTTTGCTGTTTTACGGTAGGCCGAGCTGTAGTGTAGGCCGAGCTGTAGTGTTTTGGTTGCCATTTTTATTTCGCTTAACCAATGGGGTTGAAATTTGGTGAGCATTTCGTTTGACAAATTACAAACAACTTTGTAGTTCGCATCACAGCCCAGAAGTGAATGAAAAACCCATTAATAATTAAAACAAGGTTAGCTGCAGAATGTTTTCAGCACAACCATTACAACCTTCATCAAGTTTTGAGGCTCACATACCCACATCAATTAAATTACATTGTCTCAAAATATTAGAGGGGAGCTCAACTCCATCTAGCCTATTACATCATGAAGCCAAAATTTAGGCTATGCGAAGGAGTAATCTCGCTACTGCAGCTTCTAGAAATCATCTAGGTTGTTAGCGGTAGCCTCGCTGCCCATGGGAGACGGTGGAGCTGGGAGGGACGGCATGTCATCCTCGATGTCCATGTCGGAATCGGGGGCCTCTCCTTCCCCATGCTCCCCACCCTGCTCAAGAAGGTGCTGAGCATCATGGGCGGCTAGCATGGCATTGGCATGCTCCAAAACACCCTGCACATTCTCAAGCTCATCCCTCGTTTGGACTAGCTCGTTGTGGACATTGTTGTGCGCAATGTGAAGGTCGGACAATTGCCTCTCCAAATCTGCAATCATGGCGTCTCTGGTGCTCACCTCTATGGACAAAGAGGTCCTCTCAATCACAATGTCACGGGCATGAATAGACATATGTATGGCAAGGTTGAGCAACTCACTCTGTGACCGTCCTAAAAGTGCCTGCAAACGGTGATAAGCTCGGGTCCACCTCATCAAAAGTGCAGCTGCAGCGACGGGGTTCTCCGCCATCCTCAAAGGTGAGCTAAGATAGCACCTCATCCAATGAGCATCGTCCGGCTGGGCCGGTGGAAACAGCCCAAGAAGCTGATGCTCTACCAGGTCCTGGTTCTGAGCGCAGAAGGAACTGATGTCACTCAGGACAGCTAGCTCACAAGTGGTCTCCATGTGGTGCTCATGAACTTCTACACTCCAAATGGGAGAGCTAGGACATGGCGGGTGGCAATGCACCACCAAACGCACACGAGATCGGGTCACACCTCGGTCTCGGATGACGGTCCTCTCATATTGTGGCGGGGTTGGGTAATCCAGCGCCTGCAAAACAGACCAAAGGATACTAGGAAAACCCTCCCATCCTAGACAGTCCGAGAAGGAGATGTCGTTGGGGTAGCTGGCAAGGTCAGCGTGAGCGTCCATTCTGAACAAAAGGTCAAATATGAGAACCGGTTAGCGCCAAAGAAAATAAAAACAGATTCTGGACAACGTAGTAAAAATTATAAAACCCAACATCTATAAACTTAAAAATTCCCAAATTTGGCCAGAACATTTTCTAAGTAATTTCAAACAAGCTTCGTGTTGAAGGTTTGAGCAGAAACTGTCATTAAGAAGGTGTAAAAATTCAATTTTTATCTCACTATTCCCAGAAATTTCCAGCAGACAGGGGGTTACCATTTTAAGCATAACTCTAGTTCTACTGAACCAATTTCATTGAAATTTCTATAGCACAAACTAGATAACATTTATGACAACTTTCATGTTGAACACTTTTTCGTTTGACAACGTTTTCATGTTCGAATTAATTGTGCAAGCAACCTGTTTTCGGCAGAGTTTCGGCACAAATTCCGGTTGTTATTCAAATTTTGATGGCGTGTAGTTCAATGGTCGTGCATTAAGGTTCAATATAATTTTAGTGAATTGCAATGCATGAGCGGCCTAATCATTCTCACCATCACACGTGCCAATAGACTTTTGGCCTACGAAGTTAGTGCCGGTGGCTAGGCAATATCCGTCTCTCCCTATATTAACTAGCCGAACTTTTCTAACCGTTCATCTTACGGAATCGTGGTTAGTGTACCTGCAGAAAATTCCATTCCAGAGCATGTATAATCAACCTTTCGTGCCAGCACTTACGAAAGCGTTTTCATACATTACCACCCACTATAGAGGTGGCACCCGAACGTTCGACATTGAACGGGCAATGTTTCATATGTCACCAAGGCAACATATTGACAATTTCATATGCTCATGAAATAGCGTATTGACTTTGTGCCGCCATCATATTTGCATATGATGCCGTGGTACGCTACAGCAATCGCCGTACCTTGCGCCCATCATGCTATTCTAGTTTCATACGCCATCACAGCGTATTGACTATGTGTCGCCACTATATTTTCATATAGTGCCGTGGTACGTTACAGCAATCGCCGTACCTTGCGCCCACCATTGCGGAAAGAAAATGACAGAATGAAGTGTGCTGGGAGTCAGTATAATATATAATTAGCCACCTACCATATCGTGATCCCTTAACCCACATAGGCTTCACGCTCTATGTAACATCCTTAGCGGTCCTAAGAATAACCTTTCATCGCAAATGCGCGGCAGAAGTAAGAGTTGGTAAATTTTATTCCAAAAATGTTTATTTAAGGTTTGTTGCTCTATCTGATACGTCTGTTTCGGCTCTGATGCCAGCTGTGGCGAACCACTCCGAAATTATTCCAAGTTAAGTACCCATGGACCACTAATCAAGCAGTCAGGCACTTAAGCCGGAATAAGCTGGAGCGCCGTTGGATTATACTCGATTAACCACGTACTTTCACGATCAAAACAACAAGCGCGCCCACACGAAGGTGAGTTCCAGAGATTACAACATTCCACAAATTCATCATACATAAATAGTATCATAGAGTTATTACAAACCAAGTTTGAATTTCAAATCAGAGTATAAAAGTTCATTGCAGCGGAATATTATACTAGCGACGATGCATAGTAACACCATAATGAAGCCGGCCATGGTGCTACTCCTCCCGATCCTCGGCAAAGGACGGAACCCACTCGACGTGCCATCCAGGAGGAACCTAGGTAGGCCAAGTGATGGCATCGACTGCCACATCCATCACAGTACCTGAAATAATAGCCACAAGCAAGGCTGAGTATACTAATACTCAGCAACGCTTACCCGTCGGGTGAAAACTACATCACCGACGTCTAGACATGAGAGGCTTTTGGCTGGTGGGTTTGGTTGCCAAAAAGCAACTAAGAGTGGATCCTTACTTTCATGGTTTTAGCATCATATTCTAGTAGAATTAACCATTCTAGATTAGCATCCTCTCTAAGCATACAAGTGGTGCAATACAATTTAATTCATACAACAAGTTCATCATTCTCATAGTTCCACTTGTTACTCAATGCAGCACAGCGGTCAAGCAGTCTCATTAACCGCGAGAAGCGGACAATTCGAACGGAATTTTGCTACCTGGCCAGGGGAAACCCAACACACACGGACAATACTTGTTATAATAGGCACAAGCACTTCCCAACCTTTCCCATGAATCCACAATTCGGCGCCGGGTCCATTCCCTTAGGATAAAGGTTTACCGCTTCACTCACGGCATCACGCATATATCCACATGTGTACGGCAAGGGAAACAAAAGTTTCCAAGGAGAGATGGCTATCGGTCCTAGCTGCTTCAATCTGGTACCGGGCTTACCGATTCCCATAGGTCGGCATGCATGTGGTACGTTCAAAAACTTGACACACAGAACCACACGTTTCGACCTTAATCCAATTATCATACACGGACGGGAGATCTACACATACCATCCCGCCCGTCCATCCTTATGATTCCAACATAAGTAAAGACAAGCAACTCCTATGTCTCGCGAGTGACAGGAAATCACTCGACTTGTAACGAACCTAAAGGCATTGCTCTATCGATCCTTTCATACTAGTATTTCAAGTCATAGGTACTAGAATCATGCAACTAAGGTATTCAAACAACACCTACAACGTAAATGCACAAGCATAATAAATACATAGTTGCACGAATTAAAAGTTAGGTTATGCTCCGAGGCTTGCCTTCTTGGGCTGACTGACTGTTAGACTCCGGGTCGACCGCGACTTCGTTGGCACCGCTCTCGGGGATTCCTTCTTCGTCGGCGGGGACGAGGTGATAGATGTTGTCCGCAAGAGCGCCTTCTACATGAGATGCATAACTTTATAGTGGCTGCCTAATTGATCTAAAACCAAGGCCTTGAAGGCCATATTCACCTAGACATCCTAGTGAACTACTTTCTCCTTCACAAAATTAGAGGAGGGGTGTGGAAAGTTTTACGTATCTATGATGGTGATTGTGTACACATATAAAATAATCCCATTTACTATTTTGAAGTTAGGGTGCTGTTCTGGAATTTTAGATTTCACATGCTCCATATTTAATTAATTAACCCAAAGTGATCTATTTCTTTTTATAAACTCAATTCTATTCTAGTTTCTTCTCATTTTTGTTTCTCCACTTCTGTTCACCCTTTTTATCCACAAACTTTATGACAGCTACTGAATTATAAGAGTTAGGCTCACTCCAAAATTTAGCTAAAACTGAGCTACACAGAATTTATTAAAAATAGTATAAACTGTTACTTAAAGAAACAAGATAAATTCATATAAAATTGAAAATACCTTCAAATCAGATAATTGTTCTACCAGAGATACTCACAAGTGAAAGGAAGGCTCTGACCAAGTGGTGGCTAAAAATAACACTTGGACAGTCCTCAACAATTTTCTATCCAAAAACCCACATCTATTTATTTGCTAGTCTAAGCAGGGTCAAAAATTAAGTTTAGCATTTTTACCACATGTGCTAACAAGTTCTTAGACCTCTGGAGAAAAATGGTGATTTTTGGTTGCATGGATTATTTTTAATAATTGGAGGACTAAACTAAGACAGGAATCACAAATTAATTCATAACTGAAGCTACAGCCCATATTTTTAGGTCTCCTTTGGACACAAGACATCTAATGTCACTACAAACTACATATCCAAAGCTCAGCTCCAGAAGAGCTCCGGATTTAAATGGTGCACAAGTTTCTAAAAACTGAGTTTGAATTTTAATTCAAAAACGTTTCACCAAAAGTATATATATGCTAACATGAGATTGGAGTTTACAATCTCACGAGTCCAGAGAGTATTTTTGTGCATTTTTCCTGTTTTTGTACGATTTTTGGTGGATTTTACAAGATTTCGGGAAAATGGTTTAAACCGTAGAATATTTTTACGCCGCGACCCTTGAATCTTTCAAAAACTTCGCGAACAGGTCCCTGCCTTCTTTCATTGGGAACCCTGTGAAAAGGAAGACGATGAAGTTAAGTCCTCGGCTCGTCGACGGCGTTGCGCCGGCCAAACGACGGCGGGAGGAGGTCGGAGAAGTGGGGGAAAAGAACCAGCAGCTCACCACGAGTCGAATGGTGGCGGTTGGGACGTCGGAGGAGGCTCGGAGGTCGCCGGCGACGTGCGGTGGTGGTGCGGCCGCTGCGGCTTCGATTCCGGCGAGGTTGGTGGCTGTCACCGGGGTTGGAGGGGCTCGTGAGCACCAATGGAACTCGGTGGAGCTGTTGGGATGCTCGGTAGACCTCGGGGATGGCTCGAAGTGGGTGCTCGACGTGCAGGTGCTCCGGCGGCCGGAAATGGGGATTTGGGGGAAATTCCAATATCTCGCCGGAGAGTTGGGGAAAGCTCGAGAGAAATGAGGGGAATGAAAGCTAGGGAAGTGGTCTAGCTCTGTGCGCGAGGAATTTAGGGATGGTGGAGGGACAAGGACGAATTTTGCTCCACACTCAAGCTTGGTCCGCGCGGCTGGAGGTTGAAGACGAAGTGCTCGAGCGCGGGGAGAAGGGAAATGGCTGAGTGCGAGCTGAGAGAGAGTGTAAGGCTGCTCAGTGGAGTGTTTGGGCATGCTAGAGAGGAATGAGCTGCCTCGGGAGCGCGCGCGAGGGGAGATGGGTGACGCGACGCGCCATTGATGCGCCCCCGAGCTCGGACAGAGCGCGCGGCTCGATTGGGCGAGGGGGATCGTGGCGTGATCGCTGGGGGATCCTCCACAGTGCTCCTTGGCGCGTAGTGAGCGAGCATCACGGCCGCGGGACGGCGTTGCGCGGCCGGCGCGCGCCTGCGGCCAGTGGCCGAGCTCGCTCGCCATCATGGCGCTCCGCGGTGCAAGGCAGCAGCGCGCTGTTGCGCGCGACGTGATGGCACAGCAAGCCCGACGCCCACGCGAGGACAAGCACTACACGCCGCCGTGGCTCGGCTGGCCTAGCGCGGTCTCCGCCGCACGCCGGCCACGTGGCGGCCGGACTCCGGCCAGGAGCAGAGTGCGCTAGGGGTGAGCTGGCAGCACCCGTGGAGCTCCTTTGCCATTTTCGAATTTTCTTCAAAAATTTGAACTGAACTTTGAAAAGTGTAAAAATAAAAGTTGGAGTTTGAGATGTGGGATACAACTTTCTTTTTTGTGTGAACCTGAAATTTCAAATTTTTCAAGCTCAAACAAGCCAAAATCAAACAGGCGTTCAGCACTATTTTTCGAGTTTTTGAGGGGCTAACCTGCAAAATTTGAGAAAGTTCCCAACAGTGACTTTTATTTTTGGAGATTTTCAAGTTTAGTACAAATTTCTTGAGATTTCAGTTGGGTGTCAAAAATACCTTTGTTTGAATTTTAATTTGAATTTTGGATCAATTTATGAGTTCTAACACCATTGTTCCCCTTTTAACCTATTTTAAAGGTGCTTCCAATGTATTAACATCAGGGATGTCACACACGTATTTTGCTTTGAGGATGGATAATATTGTTGAAGTGACCGACAAGCGTTTGGAGGCCTTGGAGGAGATTGAAAAGGATAAAAGAAGAGTAGCTCGAGCATATAACAAGAAGGTAAAATCTTAATCCTTTCAAGTTAATGATTTGGTTTGGAAGACTATTTTACCTATAGGAACGAAGAGCAACAAATTTGGCAAATGGACGCCGAGTTAGGAAGGGTCATATCGTATTGTGAAGGTTTGCTCTGGGAATTCCTATATGGTGGAGACTTTGCAAGGATTTCAGTTGCCGAGGGCACTTAATGGGAAGTACCTGAAAAAATACCATCCAAGTGTTTGGCAACATGCTTGAAAGGATATGGCCGATATATGATATTGCCCTTAGAGGAAAATGGCCGACAATGGAGGGTCACCCTTAGTCTAATTAAATGTTTTGTGGTAAACGAGACTGTACCAAAAAACAGGGGGGCATATGTTGATGACAGAAAATGCTTAAAGCCGCTCAGGCTGGGACAGCCGGTCTAGACCGCCCGAGCAAGCGGTTAGACCGGCTAGGCCCTGTAGCCGATCTGGCAATGTGCCAGGCGGTCTGACCGCCTGTCCCCGAATCCGAGTAGAATCAGGGTTTTACACGTTTTTAGATCTGTACAAGGACTTTCCTTGCGGGGCAAGACCTCCCCACCCTATAAATATAAAGGGTCGTGGCCGATTGAGAACCTCTACCCAATCGTACATTCAACTTGTTCTACTTTTTATCTCAAATTCTAACTTTTCGAACCCCTTTGGTTTCCTTCTTCGTTTCCGCGACGGTTTAGGATGTTCTAAGTGGCCTTGCCGACCTTAGAACTACCATAGGTTCGCATCCTCCGACGGGGTCCCTCCCGAGGTTGTGATCGTAGGCTTTCGCAGCGCCTCTGTTACAGGCGGTCTAGACCGGCCGCACAGGCGGTCTGACCGGCTGCATCTAGGAGCTCCGGCGAGGAGAATTCGACGACCGCGCGATCTAGCGCTTTCGTGTGTTGATCCGAAAAAGCATCAATAGGCTCGTATTGAAGTTTAGATAGTTTCTACGGAGATGGTTTAGATGGTTTCCACCTGATATGTTACCTGGTTTAAAAGGCCGGATTAATACTTTTATTCGCAAGGGCTTTTATATTCAACTCTAATTTTTTCTGTTTAAAGTAAAAACAGCTGTGGTGTTTGACAGTTTTCGCTAAAGGGTACACCCAACCTCACCCTACATGTCGAAACTAGCGTGAGAAACCAAGGCACCAACCGGCCACTGTCATATATATTCCCAAAAAGAAAGATTTCGTGGGCAGTTTTGTCTTGCTCTTCCACTATTCCACGCAAGATGGTCACTTGTTAATTACCATACAGGGCATACATTGTGTGCAGTGTGCTCTTCCGCGTGCCGTCTTACCTGCCTTGAACCAGAGAAAGCATAGGATGGGAAGTCCTTTTCAGAAACAAGGCTAGGTGCCCGTCCAGATTCAGTATTCCACGGGAGTACGACAGAGTTGAATGGATACAGTACCACAAACCGGGCATGTGCAAGCAACTTATTAGCCTAGAGAAATTTCCACAATTTACCTGAACTGAGCCTTCAATTCCATAATCTGAGAACTGGTGGTAACTGAGGAACAGTCACGGAAGAAACTCCAGAGCAATGCTTACCAGGCGAAGAAATCTCTCAACCCTGTGCTTCAATAATACTGCAGGTTCTCAAACAATAATACATCAACATAACTATCGCATTCAGCAAAAGTAATAAGCTGTAACGGTAAAACCAGAAAGATAACCTAAATGTCAATATTAAGATTCAGACCAACAAAGGGTACGGTATCGAAACAAGTCACCAGAGTCAAGAAAAGGGAAATTAAGTCTCAACAGAAGTCTAGCATCTTCAATCACCAATTTGGTGACTACAACACTAACACCCTTCATCAGAGTTCAATAGGAAGCAGCTGACCTGGAGAGCTACCGATACACAATAGGCAGTGATTTACCTATCAGAAATCAGAATCAGACAGAGCCTAAGAGCTTTTCCGTTTCCGCTGGAAGATGCAGCTGGCCTGGACCTACTCCGACCGATGTTGCCTTGACGAGAGTATAGGAACCCAGGCTCTATGGAATCGTCGTCGCTGTCTGCTTCCAGACCGAGTTGATTCTGGTAGGCCCGCCGCTGGACCTGGAAAACGTTGTGGTAATAACTTGCAATGGCTTTGCTGCCTTTGTAGCGGAATGCAGTACGCAGTATGTCCCAGAAATTGTACTCCGATGAAGGCAGGTTTTCCTGGATAATAGTGTTGAATCTCCTCTCTTCACTCTTTGTCCATGAGTGTGCCGCATCCTCACCAGTTTCATGAAGTCCCATTTTATAAAAGGCTGAGCCCAGCTCGCGCTTCAGCTCATCTTTTTTCTCTGCCACATGAAACCTGATGCAATCAATGGATCCTGGGGATTGACAGTAGCAATTATCTTGCCTCCCCTTGCCAATGGAACCAACATCAAGGGCTTCATTGCTTTCTGGAATCAGAATACGTTCTCCAAGAAACCTCAATGCACGTCGGTCGTCATGACGTGATGGAGCCTTCCCAGTCCATTCTGGAATGTCTGCTTGGCCAGAAGGACGAATTGGTGAAGCAGAAGACTTGTTAATACACCGAAGTGCATCCTCATAATAATGTCCATTCTGCATGAACAAGGAATAATATGTTAGTGCTGTATATGTTCACACTTCACAATAGATCGCTTGCTAGATCATTGGCACAAATTGTTGCCTACACATAACAAGAAGAAGATTACGTAAAACTAAAGATATTTCAGCACAAATAATCACCGATATCAATGTTTTAGATAATATAACCGAAACATAGTGATGAAGCATATCAAACAAACTTAGTGTCATATGCTAGCTGTACTAGGCATTTAGTTGGTGTAAGTTGAAGGAAATACACTGTAGTAATTTTCTGAAAAGCGTGTTCATGTTCACTTGTTATATAGGCTTGTTGCATTGTGTGCCTTGGTACTTGTGATTTCTTCCCAGGTTTTCGGACACCGGAAAGGTCTAGCGAGATACCTCTAACAGATTCATATTTAAGGTAGGCATATAATACACCTCGAAACACAAGTCTAAGTGCTCCAGCCTCAAACACAGTTATAGCATCTTCAAACAACAATTAAATGAGTACAGAACAAACTCTCTAACTCATATATCAGATTTTTAAAATCTTCTAAATTTTTCTATTTCTTGATAGATACTAAAATTTGTAGAACCTAATTTTCAATTGCGCAGTAAAAGCACTTAAACAGTGACAACAAAATAGCGTAACCTCTAGTAGTCATGGAATCACTATAAGCATTCGAAATAAGATCCATAGTTATATGCATGCGTTTAACTTTTTCCTTTTGCAAATGTTTTATGTATCCATGTCACGAAGAACCCGCGCAATTGATGAATGGTAGATCAATATGCCACAAACAAACTGTGATTGGAAATTGGAAGTATGGCTCTTTTGAGATGCCTACCAAGGACTTTCGGGATCATGAATCAAGATGCATAACCATGTCATTATGGTTCCACCTAGGGTCACAATGTTGGGGGAGGGGGGGGGTTGTATGGAAGGAATGCTACGTATGAAAGGTTTTTACAAAACAAGGATGTGGCATAAACTCTATTTCTTGTAACTATGGTTCAACCTATTAGTTTCCTAATCAGGTCTAATTAGATCCCAAATCATACCTTTCATCTCGACCACAACGCACAGCCACACACCTTACCTTTTCTAGTCTCTCTCTCTCTCTCTCTCTCTCTCTCTCTCTCTAGCTAGCTTCTCAAAGTTCACCAACACCACCACAATCCAGCTCCATTGCGATAAATTGAGGAAGCAGGCGGGCATTAAGGCTAGATATGAGCAAGCAATATGAACTTTAGTGATAATCGATGCTGAGGGTTAAAACCATGTGCCAATTAATTAGTAATTGCGTGTAAAGGGCATCTATATACAAAGTCGACAAGCTCAAGCAAGTAGCGACAATTACCAAGCAACAAGGTTATTACAAGCCCTAGGATCAAGACGTCCGAAGGTGAGTTTGCCTCCACATTGTTGGTGATGCAGCCAAATTGTGTCCCATTTGAAGCTTTGGTCATTATATTGAGCGCCATTTTTTTAGTTTCGTGCTCACATGCTCTTTGCCGGCCACAGGAGATCCATGAGACTATGCATTGCTAGACTTCACATTAGTTGCTCGGAGAAGTCCCTCATGTTTTTGCTACTCGAGTGTTAGCCTTGTCTGTGGTACTATTGGAGTAGGTAAAATAATGTCACCGTCCGCGGAATGCCATTCCAACACTTCAATGTTCCAACACGGAATACATCATCTATCCTGGTCAAAATGACCTAGCAAACATCTCAATTTGAGCCATCATTTTAATAGATCATTATGATAGGGGTGAGATTTTCCCTTGGATTTCATATGCATGTGATAGGCTTGGGGTACGTGGTGGGCACTTTTTTCCTTAAACCCAATACGAACCGATAGCGAATCACCAAAATTCTCAAAGTTTAGCTTTTGTTTTGAGAGTCCGGTTCTCAATGACGACTTTGGCTTTCTAGAATCGGTGAACTAAAAAAAAATGAGCCACCAAATTTGAGGCACGTAGACCCACTGAAGTAGCTTAGACCACCTCGACGCTTGGCCCAAAAACTATTGGCCTATCCTTCCACCACTTAGGAATCCTCATCACGTTCCCTAACATTAATTATCTTGAACTAGGAGCACAATAAACACATCGCCCTTGGCATATCTGGTGGCGGCATTATCAATCCAATAGCGGTGACGGTAAGCAAGCGATGAGGTATGCCATAAGGCCATAGCCGATTAGCGAGGCTTGCTTATAGCCATATCGTGCAAGCTGCAAGGCGACTAGATGGGCACATAGCAACCAGGGGGGAGGAATGGGGGGGGGTATGCGTGCATGTTGGTGCTTGTCTAGACAAATCATGTGAATAGTATGCCATGCTTGCTCATTGATTCACTTTGCTTTTTTATTTATTTGTTCAATTTGTATATGATGGGTGGTGATTCTTTGTTGAAGAGGCGAACACAATCGAGGATCGGGATTAATGAGTAACATGGCCTGATGTTCGGTGGAAACTGAACACCGCATTGAATAAACCGACATTGAAGTCATATGTTTCTCAATTTTGCTTGCATCAATCTGTCTCATGTTTGCCCAACACACCAAAGTTTCCTTGTATCGATGAAATGGAACTGAACCCATTGCTTACATTGTGTTCCTAGCCCTAGAGGGGAACAACTGTACACACTTGTGTACCTTGAAGGTATGGACATGGTTTTAATGGTTAGAGAAGTTGTGCCTAAACACCTAAGATTGGAAATTACATTCATGAATGGTAGCAAGAAAGACGGTCAAATCCTTTTCGGCAATACAAACATCACGCATGTGTGACTCATCATGCATAAAAATATATAATGTTTGCACGTCACAGCAATTGGACTATTACATGTATGCTAAGGCCTTATTGACAATAGCAACTTGATCATCAGACTTGGGGTGCCAACTCTAAGTCGATCATAAGCACATATGATTTTTTTGACGACCCGTTAGTAGGGAAAACCTGAGCACATATGATTTATCTAAGAAGGAAAAAAACATGGTCCAAAAGTTGCTAGTAAAGATAGAATTTCAATCACCTGATCTCGCGAGGGATCCCATGAAAGCAATCGATCTCATCAAAGAATGTGTAGTTGATCTCATCAAAGAATGTGTAGACAACTACAATTCTTCTATGTAGATGTACACATATATGGACAAGATTTAATCCTATATAACAATATTGACCCTACCTGAGCTAGGTCCTCAAGGCCTATGGGATAAACATAAACTACCATAAGTAGAAGGGTACTCTGCGAGGCTAGAAACAAGTGGTATGGTTATTTTCCATATCTTTCCTTGATAACATTAGATACTAGGCAAAATTTGCCGTCGGGCACCACGATAACATTGAATATGCTGATGCACACACCGTCGCAGAAGCTCAAATTTGCTAGGGACCATTGCAAAAACTCTTTCATTTGCCATAGAACGCCACATCCTTTAAAATATGAATTTCTCATATATGAGGAGACAAGGTAGTAAATACCATTTGCGCTCTCCACTGAAGTAAGGTCTGCATGTTAGGTTGTCGTCTTCTCCCCTCCTCTTCTTCATAAGCTCCTTGGTGACGTCTGCGGACTCCAACTGCGATATTCGAGCCTCCCGACAATGCCATGGGGTTGAAGGTGAGTGACACATGGAAATTCAGAGGTGTGCTCAGGGCTAGATAGCATAGAGCTCCAATATCTTCAAAACAAACCCTAGCCCCAACAATAAATGTGCTGCTCCTCTACCACTCTAGCCGTCTCCGCATGTCCTTCGTGTCTCTTCTCTATTTTTCTTAGGAGATTTACTGGTTGGTCTGAGATTTGTTGGGAGGAAGTGATTGCCATGTGTCATTCCGTTCTGATGGTTGTTCCTTGGATCAGATAGCATGTGTTGTCTTGGCTTCGATAGAGCTGGCTAGGCAATCCTACCATGGTGCCACGTGGTAGGCCACATCACCGACTGCCACCTGACGTCAATTGATGCCGCGCTGCACGAATCAACGAGCCATAAACCGAATCTAGATCTCTTCCGATGGGTCCAGCATTGACATCTGTGGGACCTGCTGTCAAGAGGAAGTGAACGTGCTTCGGATGGGTGGAGGAGCCGCGTACTGTTAGGTTGATCACCACTAGTTGGCCCAAAGGCTGAGCCCTTGACTCGCATCTTGATCGGGGATGCCTAGCTCAATAAATTGCTGGTGGGCCCCATCACGCAACGCCATAAAGAGGGAGGTGGGGGCAGGAAACAGGGAACGAGGTTCGCCATCACAGTGACTACCCCACTTCCAAACCCTAGTCCAATCGAAAGGGAGGCGCTGAAGGAGAAGCTCCACTACGACACCTCTACACCGACCGTCGTTGACCGTGCGCAGCCTCCACCGACGAGCGTGATCTCGCGGCGCCATTTCCGACGAACAGAAGTTCAGGTATGTTTCACAGAAAGTTAACATGTAAATACCCCGACTGATCTGTTCCTAGTCGATCCTAGAGGACTAACACGTACTTGATGCGTTCAGGAGAAGATAATGATAATTTAAGCTAGTAGAAGCCATTGTGCCAAAGCATGGGTATTTTGGGCTTGTTCCTTTCCACCAGGGGGCTGCTGCAGGTCCATAATGTAGTCATATATAGGAGGTTTATGGATGAGCATTGGATGAGTCTTTGTAATAATGTAGCACTCTTTGAAGCCATATCCAACGCCCAATAGGAGATAGCAGAATTTTCCTTCCCCAAAGCAAGATGATGCCATCCCAGATGCATTTTGATGAGGTCTACACAAGACAATGGCAGACAGAGAGGAGGGAAGAGGGACTTCCCTTAATGAAGTGGATAATTCAAAGAGCCGAGCCAGTTTTTACGCACTGCTGGCACCCTGAGTCTCCGACACAATCAAATAGAGAAAATGTATGGTAGCATTCTAATGTTACTCAATTTACGCATAGTAAATATGATATAATAAGAGATAAAATGTTGCTTCAATTCTTTGTAATGCCTATATACCGGAGTGTTGGCCCTGATGCGCACCACCTTTTGAGACACAAGCTCGCCATGGCCATTGATTGTTCTAACCCCCGAGATAGGACAATAAAACATTTTTACAATGGAAAGGAAAGGTTTAATGAGCAAATGATATACTTTAATGAAAGGGAAATCTAATGAGCAGTCGCCTTGATTGATGAACACAACGAAATAAATCGACTCATCTAAATTCTAGATGCAACGGCTGTAAGTCTGTAAAGAACAGGAGAGCAGAATCAAGTACATGCATGGTAGCAACGAATTACCTGTGACGAGGCAGACCCAATGTTGTTTGCACGCATCTCTCGCCGTAGCATATCCGCTGTGGAGCGGTGGTCGTCGCAGTCGTCCGTCCCGATGAGGCCTGGTTCAGCTGGGTTCTTGGCCGCATGGCGTACCCAGTTGAGCATCCCTTCCAGCCTCTCAGCGCTGAGGCATTCAGCTGCGAACATGTGGCGCCGCAGCCAAACCGCGGTGTTGAGGTAGCCGCAGGGATCATAGTTCTTCATCCCTGCTTCAGCTGGGTTCTTCGCCACCTGACGCACCGCGTTGAGCATCCCAACGAACGGGTCTCTCTTCCTCTTCAGGTCCTTGGTCAGCGACGACAGGAACTTGTCCTTCCCCGAGCCCGAGCGCCGGGACCGGCCGCCATTGCAGCCGCTGCTCTCGACCTCCTTGTGGACCTCTAGTGGTTTAGCCAAGGTCTGATCGAGGTACTTACGATACAGAATCTTGACGGCCGTGCCGGTGGCAGGGTCAAGTCCGACGGCCTCGGCGACGGCCGCCCAGGATGCGACGCCGGCGAGCCCGCCGTGAGCGCGCACGGCGGGGAGGACGCGGAGAAGCTCCACCTCGCTTCCATCCCCGAGCGGAGGCGGAGGGATCGGCAAGCGTGAGGCCCCCTCGGGGTCCCACGCCTCGGCGAGGAAGGTCGCGAGCACGCGGTCGAACAGGGCGGGCGCACGCGCGTCCGTGCGCTCGGCGTCCCGGATCTCCAGCCTGGTGAGGAATCCACGAGCTAGGAGCTCGCCGACGACGCCGAGCACAGCGACTAGCGTGACGGATGGGACGCGGACCGGCGGCGGCGATGGCGGCGGCGGCGCCGCCGCCGCTGGCGAGGCGGAAGCGGCCTGGGTCGGCTCGAGGCCAGGGCTTAGGCCCGAGGCGTTTGATTT
Source organism: Digitaria exilis (assembly GCA_015342445.1). Classification (NCBI taxonomy): domain Eukaryota; kingdom Viridiplantae; phylum Streptophyta; class Magnoliopsida; order Poales; family Poaceae; genus Digitaria; species Digitaria exilis. The sequence goes on along the minus strand of JACEFO010001669.1, from coordinate 2,432,750 downwards.
GAACGCGGCCGCGGAGGAACCGGAATTCGAGGGAGGCGGGGCAGGACTTCCTACCATTTTTGCTTCGAGCCCCTTCGGCTTGGGAGAAAAGGAACTCGTATGCTCCTCCTAACTTTTTTTTGGGAGAGAAGTTTTTAGGGTGTGTTTAGATTGTAGGAAAAAACACTGTAGCATTGTGAGAGAGGAATAGTGAAAAGTTGGAATGAATAGTGAAAAGTTGGGAATCTGAACATGGCCTTAGGAGGAGAATGGCTTTTGGCCTTGAATCTTGGGCTTCATCCTTTCAATGGTGCGGTGAATCTTGGGCTTCATCCTTTCAATAGTGTGGAACTCCAAATCTTGGCCTTCATCTATTCAATGGCGTAAAACTTCGCTCTACTTTCACAAACCCTAGATTTGTTTTGGTGAAGGAGAGAGGAAAGGGGAGAGACGAAAGAAGATGGATGGAGGCTTAGGCAATGACACAAGTGGTCTAAACCTTTGTGAGGCGGACCACCTAACATCCATGTTTTTAATGATGTGGGCTGGATAACGTCAATGACAACATCCAACAGCTTTTGAGCTGTCATAATTAATTGCTATAGATAGGTAAAAAATATTCACCTATGAAAAAAGATATAGAAGAACTAAGAGACAACTTAGATTTCAAAAGTTAACTATATATGTATAGCCATTATTGTTTTTTTCCTCACCATTAATAGATTTATTTGGCTACTTAATATGTTTATGGTTGGGGTATAATATCAAAACATGTGGACAAAGCAAGTCCTCGATGCTTCTCATTTTCCTTTTACTATCCATCATTTTTCTTCCCTATTCAACTCTTTATATGTGCTTACAAAAACTTTCGAATTGAAACCTAAACTATCTGACAACTAACAAATAAAACATTGACCGGGAGTTGTGCCAAATACTAGCATATTTTGTATTTATTAGATTTTACAAGGTGGACCACTTTAGAACACGAGTTCAATCGGAGATTATAGCCGGCCAAACGAATCTAGTAGTCAGAATCACCAGTGCAAACACCCTCTTCCATCTCCTGTCCCACAGCCAAAAATACACTGTGGCCCCGGATCGACGTAAAATGGCAAAGTAGAGGGGCAAAAAGGAAAAAAAAAATCGCAGAACCGATATTTCGGCAAGGTCTCTGCCAGTCTGGCTGCGTTTAGTTGCAAAAACGTTTATGGCTATGTTTAGTTGTAAAAGATCTTTTTAATTTTCCTATTCATCCCTTTCAGAAAATACGTTTCTCAGGAAAATTTCACTTCAACTCCCTTCAACTTTTCTATTCATCACTCTCATAAAACACGCTTTTCAAAAAAAATATTTTCTCCTCCAATCAACTAAACACTACCAGATCTGTCTTTTGCCGTTCCTCAACTCTAACCTCCGGGGGGCGTGTCGAGCTGTGTCCGTCGTCGTCACCTCTCACATTCTCGTATCGTATTCGACTATTCGTAGTGCGCGCGCGACGCGACGTTCTCCACCCGTCCCGCCCGGCCCTCACGTGCGACGCGTGCCATGGGTAATTAGGCAGCACCTCCCTGCTCCGTCGCTAGCCAAGCCGATCGACCCGCCGTCGCCGGCCACCAGCCGCCCGGCTCGGAGCCCGCCAACCTGCTATGCCGTCCGTCCCGTATAGGGCTGAACAAAATGCTCGATGCTCCTTAGCTCGTTTGGCTCGTAGCTGGCTTGGTTCGGCTCATTACGAAAACGAGCCGAACCGAGTAGCAAAACGTTTTGGCTCGTTAATTCTGACGAGCGAGCCGAGCTGGCTCACGAGCTTAACAAACTTACAGTTCTAGCCCAGCATAACATATTAGCAGCCCACGGCCCACTTAAACCATAGCCCACCGCATACAGCCCACGTCCTGCTGAACCCTAGCGAGCCACCCCCATCCCCACATAGCACCGGCCCTACCTCCCTCCGACCCCAACGCACGCCGCCAGCTCCCAAACCCGACGCACGAGACGTCGAGAGTCGAGACCCCGAGTCCCGACCTTCGCACGCCGCCTCCTCCCAACCTCAACGCCGTCTCCTCCCGACTCCGACACACGAGGCACGAGACCTCGACACACACTGCCTCCTCCCAACCCCGAAGCACGGGATCCACCAGCCTCAAATCCAAGCAGACAGGAAGCGGGCGGAGAAGAGAAGAAGAAGGAGGAGGAGGAGGAGGAGGAGGAGGAGCTGACGGTGTGACGCTACCTCCAGCCCCCGTAGTCCTTCACGGCCGCACCCTCCGCCTTTCGCGTCCTCCTCGGCCTCCAACCCTGGTGTCTGCTCCCCTCCCCTAGCTCCTCATGGAGTCATGGTACGGGTTCCTTCGGCAGCAATTTTTTTTATTCCTCAGTTCGGTTTCTATTACTTTGTCCTGATCTGTAACAAATGTGTGTGAAATTGTTAATCCTTTTGTGTTTTTTTTTTGCCGATTCTTCGAATCTTTGTGTCTAATTTTGTTGCATTTCGATTTCTTCTGATGTTTGCCGCTATTGCTCGCGAGCTGCTCGAGCTGGCTCGCGAGCCGGACCGAGCTGAGTCGAGCCAAGCCAGCATATCTGCTCGTTACCTTAAAGAGCCGAGTCGAGCTCGGCTCGGCTCGCTCGTTATCCACCCCTAGTCCCGCCGTTATCTTCTGTCGCCTTGTGCCGCCACCGTCGTTGTTGCCGTTGGCTCCCCCGCCCCGACATTGGCCCGACCACCGTCGCCCGGGCCACCTGCAGCCTCGCCGCTCTCGCGCCCACCACCACCATCGAGCTGGCCTGCTGCTGCCGGCCCTCCTTCTAAGGCTGGCGATCGATGAGAAGCCGATCTCTGGCGAGCCCTAAGGGATAGGTGGAGCCTGTAGGTGGCGAGGTGAGCTCACGGAGGAAGAAGGGAGAGACGGAGATGCATTAGCGTATTAAGAAAAAGACGATGATCTAATGACGAAGTTATCTATATACCACACATAGAGTTAGGCCGCACACATGCCCCTTACATAGGGCCCATTTGTCATACCAAGAGGTGTAGAGAAAAAAATGGTGAAAGAAAATTGTTCCTGCCTCGGTAATATTTTTATTTGTCACCACGCCTTCTCCCTTATCTGTTGTTGTACGTACAGAAATCTTTCCTCCAATCAAAATTCTATAATAACCAAATGATCTAGTTTGCCAGAACTAGAAGACCGTGTATATTTTTTTTTTCTTTAGCATTGGAAATTTAGCATCTAATCAAGTTTCAGTTATTAATCACATAACGATGTAGTTTGCCAAGATTGTAAGACTGTGCATCCCTACCGCTGCGGCGCAACACACGATTTGCCATTTGTGTATGTTGTTCAGACGCATGTCAAATTGTCAAGTGCTCGACAAAATTACCCATGGGTGTTTTATTTTTTTTTAACCTCATTCTACTTGTCACAATTCTTGACAAACAGCAACTTAGTCATGCTTGGAGCACTAAAGTGTTTAACATTTTTTGCGTTGATGTAAGCATTGATGGCAGGGAAGTTAATCCCTGAGCACCACTTCGTGCTGGTGCTTTCAAAGCTCACAACTTTTTTGCATCAAATCTTTTAGATTTGGTCTTCCCCCTTCCAAGTTTGGTTGAGTATAAACATGTCATATTTCTTTTATAACTGTAGTTGGTTTGTGGTATAAGGTTATAAATTTATTTATATAATGACCATTAATATCTCCTATTTATTTCAGTGTATGAAAATGGAGTAAGCAAGATAAATTTAAAGGTAAATCACTGAGCACATTAAGGATTATGGGCCATGCTCAACCATGGGACCATATCCTTACACGACCTTGTTATTTAATAAAATTAGGATCAATTATTTCTCTGAAAATTCAAGGTTAAAAAAGTCTATAGGATAGAGTGTTTATTATCAAAGGACATCGACCTTTTTTTCTTACTACTATGAAGAATAAGAACTCTGATAATAGGGATATAAAATTAATGTTGCTTTACTTTGAGAGATGATCGGATTTGATTGCTCTATGTATGTTGGGAATTTATTTATGAATCATCTGGACGTGTATATACAATATTCTTTCAATGATTGCTCTATCTAAATAATTATTATATAATCAGTAATAAATATTATTAGTATGTATATTGGGATATACGCATGATGTACATGGGCTATGCATATTTTTTAGAGTAACTTAAACCTATAAGTTTCCTCTGTTATCCTACATTGCATACGACGTCCAAGTATTTTGGTACATGAATATATTTTTTTTACTATAAATTTTAAAACACTTGTTAAATTGTTCGATATAGATAATTACAGACAGAGTAATTTATTTGTCTGTTGAATGATTTTAATGGGTATGATAACATAAGTTATTGGTGACCGAATAAAAACTTGTTATTTAATAGTTTTTTTTAAAGAAATGAGTACTCACAACATACGCATCTTGCTATAAATATAATCGCTGTTTACTAGATTTTATAAACATATATTCTTGTTTACTTTGTTTATTGAAAACACGTGCTTGTGGAATGTGATTCTCTACTAGCATAATAAACATGCAAAAGAATAATCATTTAGAGACCGAAATGAGTTGTAATTTCTGTGCTGCAAAACATGCAAAGACCCTCTATTGTAATGTATTTCTGAGCATATATGAATTTCATAGGTGGCTAGGGCCATAAGCCCAATAGGTCAATGTATGAATTCCATAGGTGGTGGTGAAGCGAACAGCGATGCGCAATTTGGATGGATCCTCGGAGGACAAGACGGTGGTGAACCATCAATCACCACACTCGCCTATCACTCTGTGTTATCCAATGACTTGTACGCCCAATCACCCCTCTAAAATTTCAGTTACTGCTATTTCTAGTGATAGATGTGCTGCAAACTTGAAAAACTTGGGGTTCATTTTAGGCGGTAGTAGTGAAACAATAGACATATCTATTAATGCTTTGAAAAGGGTTGAGTTTGACCGCATGACTGTGACTCCTAGTTCCAAAGGGAAAAATAATTACAATCAAATCATGAATGATGACCCTTTTGAGGCAAGTGATACTGAGGACACTGACACATGTAGTGCTCTTTTAGATCACTTAGTCAAAGATATCTCAGATGCAGGATATGATGATACGGACCTCGACACAAGGATATGTGATCTTACGGTTGTCGATCGTAAATCCAAATCTAGTACAAAAAAGAGTAAAGCCTGTAAGAGACTTAAATAAAAAAATGGTTTCTACATGAAAGGTTTTTATTGGAATAGCAGAGGTCTTTCAGACTTGGCTAAATACCGATACATAGCTGACGCAATTAAAGATAACAATTTAGACTTTGTTGCTGTCATGGAAACTGGTAAACAAGACATGTCAAAAACGAATCTTAGCAGACTCTCAGGTGGAGCTTATTTCGTTTGGCACTGTCTACCCCCACGGGGACGGTCTGGTGGTATTCTTTTAGGGGTTAATGCGGTCGTACTAGATTTATCATTGATTGCGGAAGGGGAATTTTATATTAAGTTTCATCTTTGCAATAAAAATGATAAATTCAAATGGATATTAATGGTAGTTTATGGTCTAGCTCAAGATGAATTTAAATCAAGTTTTTTAGCTGAGTTGGTTCGATCCTGTCAACAAAACCCTTTACCTACTCTCATAGGTGGTGATTTTAATATTATGAGGAATAGTAAAGAGAAAAACAAAGATAGTCTTAATTCCCACTGGCCTTTCCTATTCAACGCTGTCATTGATAGCTTTGATCTTAGGGAAATTGAATTAACGGGAAGACAATTTACCTGGGCGAATTCTCTTCCAGACCCGACTTATGAGAAATTAGATAGAGTTTTAATGTCAACTGAATGGGAGTTTAAGTATCCGCTAGTGACCGTACGAGCTCTAGATAGGGGCGTATCGGATCATACACCATTGATATTGGATACTGGAGCACCAGCTTACAGCCTTACATAGGTAGAACTCAACAATTTAAGATGGAACTCAGTTGGTTTTCCCGTGTGGATTTCTACGACCGGGTTGCAGAAATTTGGAAGAATCCGGTGCTAGGAAATAATTCGGTACAACGCTGGAATAAAAAGATGAGTGCAATTCGTAGACATCTGCGTGGATGGGCGTATCATACTAATGGGGTATACAAGGAGCAGAAAGCCGCCCTTCAATCGACGATTAATGATTTAGACATTGCCGCTGAAAGTAGAGAACTAACGGGAGTTGAGTGAGATCAACTTGCAGAAGCAAGAGATCATTTGTCTAAGCTTCTTCGGGAGGAGGAAATAAAATATTATCAGCAAGCAAAAGCAACTGATATTCTTCTAGGGGATAGCAACACTAGATACTTCCAAATGATTGCCAATGGCAGACATAGGAAGAAAAAAATCTTTTCCCTAGATCATGAGAATGAGAAGATTGAAGGACAGGCAAATCTCAAGTAGTATATTACTCAATTTTATAAACAATTGTTTGGGGCACCTGAAAATAATTCCTTTGTGCTAGATGAGTCTAGGAAGGATGACATTTCGCAGGTCACACAAGCAGAAAACGATATCTTAACAATCCCATTCACAGAAAGTGAGATTCACGTTGCAGTGTTTGCGATGGAGCATAATAAGGCACCAGGTCCGGATGGTTTTCCTATAGAGTTTTACCAAAAATTCTGGGAAGTCATTAAGGAAGATTTGATTCAAATGTTCCAAGACCTTTAGGCTGGAACCCTCCCACTTTTTAGCTTGAATTTTGGTGTTATTACATTAATCCCAAAAGTTCAAGATGCAAATCGTATTCAACAATATAGACCTATTTGTTTACTAAATGTGAGCTTCAAAATTTTCACCAAAGTAGCAACTAACAGAATAAACTTGGTCGCAGACCACATAGTTAGTCCAACTCAAACGGCTTTCATGAGAGGGCGCAACATTCTAGAGGGTGTCGTAATCTTACATGAGACCATACATGAGTTACACCGAAAAAAACAAAATGGAGTTATTTTTAAGATTGATTTTGAAAAAGCATACTATAAAATAAAATGGCCATTTCTAATGCAAACACTACGGATGAAGGGCTTCTCACCTAAGTGGATATCTTGGATTGAGTCTTTTGTCTCGGGTGGTAGTGTGGCAGTGAATGTAAACGATGATGTCGGGTCTTACTTTCAAACAAAAAAAGGCCTTCGACAGGGAGATCCTCTATCTCCACTTCTGTTCAACATTATTGCTGATATGCTTGCCATTTTGATTAAAAGAGCCAAAGAGGATGGTCAGGTTAGTGGAGTGGTACCGCATCTTGTAGAGGATGGATTATCCATTCTACAGTATGCTGACGACAATACTCTTTATGGAACATGACCTGGAGAAAGCTTGCAATATGAAGTTATTACTTTGTGCTTTTGAGCAACTATCGGGTCTAAAAATCAACTTCCATAAGAGTGAATTATTTTGCTTTGGAGAGGCGCAAGAGACGATAAATCAGTACATTGACTTGTTTGGATGCAAACAAGGTGTTTTTCCGTTTAAGTATTTAGGGATTCCTATGCATTATAGGAAACTATCAAATATTAATTGGAAACACGTTGAGGAACGCTTTGAGAAAAGACTGGCGAGTTGGAAAGGAAAACATCTTTCAACAGGGGGGCGATTAACATTGATCAATCCAGTGCTAACTAGTCTACCCATGTATATGATGACTTTCTTCGCGATTCCAAGTGGAGTTCTCAAGAAATTGGATTATTTCCGCTCTCGATTTTTTTGGCAGAGCGATAACCAGAAACGAAAATATCGTCTGGCTAAATGGAGCATTTTGTGCCAACCTAAAGACTAAGGAGGTCTAGGTATTCATGATTTGGATATTAAAAATAAGGCTCTTCTTAGTAAATGGCTCTTTAAGTTACTGACAACAGATGGAACATGACAACAGATTCTACGAAATAAATATCTTACCTCCAAACCGTTGTCACAAACACTTAGGAAAAATGGAGATTCCCATTTTTGGGCTAGTCTTATGAAGGTAAAGGGAGAATTTCTCCGCTTTGGTACCTTCATTATTAAAGATGGATCACAAATTAGGTTCTGGGAAGATAGATGGTTGGGAAATACAACTCTAAGAGAACAATACCCTTGTTTGTATAACATAGCCCGATATAAACAGGCTACAGTAGAAGAAACCCTCGACACCTGAGTCCCTAATATCTCATGGCGCAGAGATCTTATTGGACACAAGTTGGTAGCATGGAACACCTTACTTCCACGCATTGCAAATATTGTGTTGAGTCAAGAGTAGGACGAATTTCGTTGGAACCTACATCCGAATGGACAGTTCTCAGTGAAATCCCACTACTTGGCTATGATCCATGCGGATGTCCCTAATTTGAATAAGCGGATTTGGAAACTTAAAGCTCCGTTGAAGATTAAAATTTTCTTATGGTACTTAAGTAGAGGGGTAGTTTTAACAAAAGACAACCTTGCAAAGCGTAATTGGCAAGGTAGCAAGAAATGTTGTTTTTGTCACAAAGATGAAACAATCAAACACCTTTTCTTTGAATGTCGTTTTGCTCGTCTTATTTGGGTAGTTATACAAGCGGCATCAGGCCTTTCTCAACCTCGTAGTGTGTCTCACTTGTTTGGTGCTTTGCTGTGGGGTATTGAGAAAGAATTGAAACCGTTGGTTCTGCTAGGGGCGACCGCTACTGTTTGGTCGATATGGCTATGCAGGAATAATATAGTTTTTGACTGGAAACAAAATATTTCTCCTTTGTAGGTTATCTACTCGATTATTCATTGGCTCCGTACTTGGGCTATTTTACAGAAGCTGGCCTTGCAGGATTTTGTTGCAGCGGCATCTCAACAGTTAGCCCGAGTGGCCAAGGAATTTTTACCCAGGCACATGGGTAGCGATCTAGTCTTCGGATTGATAGTCATTAGTGTGGCTGCATTACTTATTTTGTTTTGGCTGTGTGCGTCCTAGTTATGCAGAGGTCGGGAATCTTTTCTAAGGTCTTGTATCGTCTCGATGTAATCACCCTAGAATTTAATAAAATTTTCCTTATCGAAAAAAAGGTGGTGGATGAGCTCCATGATACGTGTAAAGTAGGAGTATCTCTGAGCAAATTAAATATGGTACGTCAACCAACACAATTCTCGGTCACTAGTCTTGGGGCTTACCCTTGATCGCTCAAGGCTCGAAGCACAAAGTTGAGACCATAGTCTTCGCCTGGTTAGTTGCGTGGCACGTACATTCTAAAAAAACAAAAAACTCTCAGAAAATTTTTTATGACACATTGACACTACTGGGCTAGACATACAAGAAGATGGATCAGTTGCTGCCTGATGGGAACTGGAAAGGGTGACATGTACATATGCTTCTATGGCATATATACTACTTTTATTGTTAAATATATAACACTTACTTTTCTTTTTCATTTGTTTGACTATTCACCCTTCCTATAAATATTTATTTTCTGCTGATTTGTTTAACTTCTGAATCGAAACTCTTCAGGAAAACAAACAAGAACATACCAGACGCCAGCCTACTCCTTTGTGCAAGGCAATCAGGAAAACGTAAATGGGATCAAAATTTACAAGATCAAAACCACATAAACTGGTTGAGTATATCTGCATCTCATAACAAAAAGGAAGGGCCGTGCGGCGTGGAGACGCACAAAAACGGCATCGTCGCTCGCATATCGTGAGCACGAAGACGTGATGGGAAATGGCTGCGTTATTGCCACAGCCGAGGTCAGGCTGCCACTTCGAGAACGAAATCAATGCGACTACGCGAGGCATGGAGAACGTAGTAGCTGGCATCGGCCCATCGCTGCTGGCCTGCTGCTGGACTTGAACACTAGCATTGCCGGCTAGGAAGAGATAAGAGCATCTCCACTAGATTACTAATCCCATTACCAATATCAAAAATCTCTTGGTAGTTACCAAAACTTACCTCCATCTTACTCATATGTAGGTAAGTCACTATCTTATGTAAAGGTTTTTTTTTAAGTCTGCTGCAGCACCGATTATCAAAACAAAAAAAAAAGCTATTGGTAATGGAAAGAGAGAGTATTTTGGTGAGGGTGGATGAGTAATCTGTTGGAGATGCTCTAAGGCCTTTTCGGAGGGGTAGGCAGGGTTTGATGGGGATTAAATCCCCTATAATAGCAGGGCTTATGTGCTTATGGTTCAGTCGGCATGCGGGCGTCTCCGCCCTCCAGCTCATTAGCGGCTAGTGGCGGGCCCCATGGTTGAGAGAGGAGGAAATCGCTCATGCGGTCCCACAAATGTGCTTTCGCCCGCTCGCTGCTAGCGTTTCGCGACTTGGTCGCTTCTCTCTCTCTCTCTCCTATTTCTCTCTCCTCCACATCAGCATCGTGCCCGCTTTTCGCTACCCATAATACTAGCTCTGAGGCAAAAATTCCCCACAATCCCCTCTAATAATCCCCCTCAATCTCCTTGGAAAGGGTATTAACTGAACAAAGCCCTAAAGAGGAGGAGAATGGGCTCTCTGCAACACCCTCATCCCATTGTTTTTTTTTTTCTTTGAACAAACTCATCCCATTGTATGGACTACGCAAAAGATAGGCACAGATCTTAATCTAGTACAATAAACCGGACATATATGCAGCTTGGCTTTACCATGGAATTGTTGTTTTGCAACTTACCTGTTACCTGAAGTCAGGCTTCCAAAGATCAAATGCTACGCTACATGAGTGTATGCTGGCTTATAGCATAAGCTGAAAAAGAAACGATGACTCGCGAACATCATTGGGCAGAGCAATAATTCTTACTTCAATCCAGTGTCATATAATAAAATTTAGTGTAACCATATCAAGCTGAACTATTGCATTCAGAAACTCATATAAGAGTAAAACTACCTCCTTTAAGGTAGCCTAAATGTCAACAAAATAGCATCAAAATCAGAACAACAAAGGTGTACAAACCGCCATATTCGCAAAACATAAGTCTCAACGAGATGCCCAAATTTAAGACTACCATCTCCAATCACCAATTTGGTGAGTATAATCCTAATTCCTAACAACGCTAGTTTGAGTTCCATAGGAAGCAACATCTGATCTCCGGGTACACGATAAGCAGTGACCATGTACCATAATCATACAGAGCCTAAGAGTTTCTCCGGGTTCTGGAAGTAGCAGAGCTGGAGCTACTACTTTGACCACGACCTTGATGAAGGTATAGAAAGCCAGGCTCTACAGAACCGTCATCACTATCTGGAGAGTTTGGAGCGAGGCGATTCTGGTAGGCCCTTCGCCAAACTTGGAAAACGTTATTGTAGTAGCTCACAAGGCCTTCTCTGCCTTTGGTACGGAAGACAGAAAGCAGCTTGTCCCACAAGTTGTACCTGGATTTGGATGGAATCAGGTTCTCCTGAATAGTGGTATTGAACTTCCTCTCTTCATCCTCTGTCCATGTTAGTGCCAAATCTTCACCCATGTGATGAAACCCCATTTCATAAAAGGCTGATCCCAGCTCACGCTTCAGTTCAATCTTTTTCTCTGCCACATGAAACCTGACACAGGCAATGGAACCCTGGAATTGACAGTTGCAGTCATCTTGCCTTCCCTTGCCAATGGAACCAATATCAAGGTCTTCACTAGCTTTTGGAAGCAGAATAGGTTCTCCAAGAAATTTCAAAGCGTGTGGATCATCGTAAGGCAATGAAGGCTTCCCTTTCCATTCTGGAATGTCTGCTTGGCCACTGTGACGAATTGGTGGAGGAGAAATCCTGTCAGTGTTCTGAAACGCCGGTATCACATCATCCCATTCATTCCCCTACAGAGAAAAGCATAAGTATTTATAGGCCAACTGAATTGCACGGTATAAATCTTGCATTTAATGATAGTAAGTCAGAAGCATAGGTTAAGTGGCATAGTACAGAACAAAACAGCAAGAACAAAATCCATTGCATTTTCTACAGGAAGTAATAAAACAAGGAAAGTTTGAACAAACAATCCAGGATTGAAGTAGCATTATCCTTGGGTGCAAGAGGATTTCTTAGGCCTTAGGCATGTCCTTAGTCCTAGCCTCCTAGGTTGCTCTAGTCTACCTTTGGCAGTGTGCTTTCCTTCCCCCCTCTTTGACTTGCTAGATTTTTTTTGCTGGTGGTTAATCTTAAGCTTTGTCTGGCTTTTGCTGAATATGGTATGACACTTCTCTCTCTTAATGAAAAATGTGCTATGCACATCTTAAAACTAATAAAACCAGGAAAGGTTGAACAAACATAAATACACAATCCACCAACAATAGGGTTTAGAATGCAGACGATTTAGATGGGAAGCTGGACTATGCCAGTTCACACCCATGGATCCCCATGTCATTCCAACTTCAATAGGAATGTTATATTAGTGTCCAATTACCAACTTCATAGCACTATAAATACTTCAAAATTCACACGTGTGTGTAGTATGATGTTTCCCTGGATGAAACTATTACCAGATATCAAAGTCCATTTAATTTGTTTAGTGCTTTACATAGATAATTTTGAATGTTTAATGTCTTCCATTTATTATCTAAATCCACATATCAATTTAAAATACACCCAACAAATTTTTTTACGAATAGTACATTCCCAAAGCACAGTGATGGGTCAAAAACAAGCAAACAAAATGTACCATCATAACACAATGTAGGCTATGATGACCATAGCAAGCACTGCAGTGCAGCAGTTGCAATTCCGTGCTTGTTTGAGGTCTAATGTTATCATTATACCAAATTTTGACTATCAGAAAAAAAAATCCGCAATTCAAATATTTCATCTCTTGAAATGCATTAAAACTTGAAAAGTAAACCTAAAAAACTGACGACAAAGTTTGACAGTAAATCAATAGGGCCACGATGGCATGTTTCTAGTACATTATGAAGGAGTACATGATCTTTTTGAAATGTTAACAAACTTAGAATAGTTGGAATCTTGCAAGGGCATTATTATGGATAAACAAGTGAGTATCCTTTGACAACCAGATAGAAAAGTGGAGTTTATTTGTTATTTCAATAAAAGCAAACATGGACCTAGGAGAGTATGCATCCATGCCTATAAGTTCTAGAGCGATAAACATAGCAAATATCCTAAACATAAACAGATATTATATACGAGTGTTAGTCCTGCAGTTGCAGTGTGCGGTGTGTCATTCCTACAACGCATAAATTTTACCCTCGCAGTTGTACTAGACACATCAGCACACTCAAAACACAAGCAAACAGTGCTAAAGGTCACATTTCTGGTGAGACAACAAATTGAAGATCTAATCTGTAAATGCTAGTATGACTGAACATTCTGAAAGGAATATAGACTCTTCTGGAATATAGATGCAATTATACACAAGCAGCACATAATCAAGTATATCCAAAAAGCAAATTGCATCGAAAGACCAAAATATTGATGCAACGATGAATGAATTAAATTACCTGAGATGAGAGCGACCCACTGCGGCAATCTTTGTTTAAAAACATATGGTCCCGAAGCATAAGCGCTGTGGAGATGTGGGAGTCCCTCTCCCTCTTTCTTCCAGTGACCCCCGGTCCATCAGGATTCTTCGCCACAAGGCGCACCCAGTTGAGCATCCCCACGAGCGAATCCCTCTTCCGCTTCAGGTGCGCAGATCCAGCGGTAGTGGGGCCCTTGGCCGGCGCCACGAACCTGTCCTCCTCGGAGCCCAAGCGCCAGTCGGCATTGCCGCTGCTCTCTACCTCCTGGTCGCCTCGGGGATTACCGATGCTATGCTCAAGGAGCGCAAGGTATTTACAGTACAGAAGCTTGACGACGACCGCATCTGCAGAAGGGTCAAGGCCGACGGCCTCGGCGACGGCCGACCAGGACGCGACGGCGGCGAACCCGCCGTGAGCGCGCACGGCGAGGAACAGGTGGAGAAGCTCCACCTTGCGCCCGTCCGCAAGCGCTAGCGGCGGGAGGGAGCGTGCCCCCGCGTCGGCAAGGAAGGCCGCGAGCACGCCGTCGAACAGGCCAGCCACGCGCGCGTCCGTGAGCTCCGCCGCCTCCGGGTTCTCCAGGCCGGCGAGGAATCCGCGAGCGCGGAGCTCTTCCACGACGCCGAGCACGGCGACCACCGGGTCGGACGGGACGTGAGCCTCCGGTGCGGCCGCCTCCGTCGAGGCGAGAGAGCCCACGGCCGGCTCGTGGCCGGGGCTTGGTCCCGAGGCGTTTGATTTGAACGCGAGCGCGGAGGAATTCGAGGGAGGGGTTGGGTCAGGGGGGGCGGCCATTTTTGCTTCAAGCCCCTTCGACTTGGGCGAAAACTCCTCTACTTCTCCTACCTCTGGCATGTGTAATGTCGACACTGGAAGAGAGAAATTTTCAAGTGAAGGAGAAATGAGTTGGGTACTCGAAACTTGGCATTCTTCTTTTTTTTGTGTGGACGAGAGGAACTAGTATAATCTATGAGAATAAAACCCTAGATTTAGTTTGGGTTATAGAGTGGGAGAAAGGGGAAGGAAGGTAGAGGGACATATGTAGGATTACTAGGCTTCTTGCATGGCGTGACATTGATGGATGAGTTGTAAAATCTTAAATGTTGTGAGTTGTCATGCTTTAAAAATTGTTTATATTTATAATAATTATGAAAAATGCTATAACATATAAAAAATTATACAAATACATTACAGATTAAAAAATATCCCAGCACGATGAAGATCAATTCGTGTGGTGTCTTTGATCCAAGCTCTTGATAGCATCTTTAGGTGTTATTATTCATGATCATTTGGGCCAACCATTGCTAATAGCCTGGCGCATGCTTCTTTTCTTTTTTTTTTAGGAAAGGCGCATGCTATTTCACTACAGGAATGCGGAGGAAGCATAGGCGGCCGCTTGCCTTGATGGTGTTCGGCTGGCGGGTAGATGGCCAGAGAAGAAAGTGGTTTTGGAGGCGGATTGTGTAGTACTAGTGGATAAATTATAGTCTGGGAGCTGGACTAGTCTTTGATAGCGTCGTTGGTGCAGGATACCAAGGAGAAAGGGAGTCAGCCGCACGATTTTTATGTAGTTAAGTGTCGAAGAGAGCAAAATAAAATAGAGCATGAACTTGCCCGGTTAGCGAGTAAAGCGTATCAAGTCGTGTATCTTTTTCAGTTATCTCTGGTTGTCCAGGTAGTTCCTTCGGAAGAGTTGTAACGCTAGTTGATTATTAATAATAGAAGGCTGGAGCGATTCCAAAAATCCAACGCATCCACTGCTGTTGCCTAACCAACGCGACGACTGCCCTACTCCTTTTCCTTCTCACTGCCGGCCCACCACAAAAGCGTATCCCCTCCCTGTTGGCGACCAACACTTTCTTCTCTCTTTCTCCAAACGAAAAAATTACTCCTATAAGCAAAGTCCACATTACCCTTAAACTATTTTTTAGTTTATTTTTTCCCTAAACCATATCATTTGGCTTATTTTATCCCCTAATGCATTCATGTGCAAGTGTCATATTACAATCAAATTTTGGGAGATGATAGTAGACATCATAATGCATGATAGAAAAAATATAAAATGATTTTTGTTATTATTTTGATGGTGGTAAGATATTTAATATTTAACTAATCTTTAGGACAAGACATTATACAAAAACTAATGACAAAAAATTTATAATAAATTTTTTTGACATATATTTAATGTTCACGAAATATTGTGTAGTACTTTTTATGATGTTTCAACAACGATTTATATGATGTTTCATCTGCAATCTGTAATGTTGCGGCTCACGAGCGGCGGTGAGCTCTAGGTTGACGGCGAGAGATCTGGGGGCGGGGAGCCCTCACGGTATTGCAGTATAATTTTTTACGCTTCGGTCCCTCCTGCATCGCATCTGGATCTGTTGCCTCTTTTGCGCAACAGGCCAGGAGTCCCCTCCAACCAACGACGTCGTTCGCATACTGAGCGCAAGTACTACTGCCATGGAGAAAGATCGTGGGGGTCCGTATGCCACCGTGCCGTTGAAGATGTGGAGCCACAGCCAATTGACATCGTGGTCGAGCCGCAACGTTGTAGGGCTCCGTCCTATCCCAGACCCTCCTACTACCAGTGTCACCACACCTCTGTCCTGAGCGCGAGTGCGTGGCTGTGGAGGAAGTACTCGAAGGTTCGTCTTGTTGCTGTTTTTTTTCATTCCGATTAGAAATCGGATTGTATCGACCTGTCGTTAGTCGGGACGAGGGCCTTGGATACATGCTGCAAAATTAGAATTTAGGAAACATCTAAAAAAAAAGATCTTTGTATTATCTTGGGTGTTTAGATCCATTTGCTTATTTTTTAACAAACGGTGTTTAGATGCATTTGCTATTTCGAAGTGGGTCCCACGTATTTGGGTTGCAGCCGTTGGCTTTAGGGGATGAGCAGGCTCACAGATATGTTAGTTTTAGTGGCCCACACGTTTGGCTTAACAATATCTCTTAGTGGGCTGATCTAATTTTTTATATGTGTTTAGATAAAGTTGAGCTAAATTTTTAGCTTTTAGTTTTTTTACCACTCAACTAAACATGTCCGATGTTCTCGCTGGTCGCTGCACCTTTTCAGGAGGCAGCACGGACGCTCGTGATCAAACCACCACAATTGGTGCAACCCCCACCGCGTTCCTCAAGCAGTGGCGCCACTCATGCTGCCGCTCCGTCATATCTACTCTCGGTTTGAGTCCGTACATATTGCCGCAAGCTCACGACACCACCGTCGATGTTGTTGAAGAAAGATGAGCCATGCCATCACCATCCCTGGCTCCTCGTTCTACTGAACATGCCGAACAAGAAGTTGTTGATTTTGTATACTCATGCGTCTACGCTTCGGTCATGTGTCCTCCACAGCTTTGACCACGTCCACCTCAACCTCAGCTACTTCGCCACTAGGGGGTTATCATCTGTATAGGCTACTCCAATCGAAGTATTTGCACCAGCATTCCGACTACGTGAGATTATCTCCATTGTTCTCAGTATGTCCATTAGGCCTTCTTCAATGGTGGGCTAGCTCTTTGCTAGCTCTTAAATTATTTAATCCATGAACAATGCTAAAACAATAAAAAAAGTAGGTTAGCTTTTTGCAATTAGGTTGGTTCTTTGCTAGCTCTTAGCCATCTCATATTCATTGAATAGCAATGAATATGAAATGGCTAAGAACTAGCAAAAGAGTCAACCCAATTGCAAAGAGTCAACTCACTTTTGTACTATTTTGGTATTATTCATCGATTAAACAATTTAAGAGCTAGCAAAGAGCCAATAGTTGGAGAAGGCCTTAGTGTTGCTATTGCTAGCCAATAGTTGGAGAAGGCCTTAGTGTTGCTATTGCTACAACTGTCGGGGATTTTAGTGTATATTAGGATATGATTAGTTTAGGATTCACTATAATATTCGGATGATTTTTCTTATCTCTAGGAAAGTCTACTTGTCCTTCCAGCCATATACTCCTATATATAAATGCTCAATGCAATACGATCCATGTATTATATAAGCCATACACGATCCACGCATTGTACTAACGTATAACGTATTTTACGCGTTATGGAATCGATCGCGCGTTCCTTCAAGCCTATATGAGACTCGGGCACTTGGACAACGAAAGAAAATTTCCCAAAGACAGCCGTTCCATTTTGGAATTACGTACGCTTACAACACATTTACATGGTTACCAATGTTATTAACGCACGTCCCAAAAAAGATGTTTAGCTGCACCACGCTATTTACATTTCTGTTGCGATGCAGCCGACTGTATACCACTGTTCCCAATCCCTCCTCTACAACAGGTCAGCAAGACTGCAACTCTGCATACAGCTAAACGAATCTCGAACTCATTCCAATTGAGTGCCATGATGCGCCTGGAAGCATAGCGCTGGGGTGCCATAACCCAACTCTGCCAAAACGAATCCAGCAGACCTCCAACTCGGCCAATCCTGGTATGGAACCATCGTACATAAACTTCCAAATTGCTACCTGAAGTGAAGGACGTGGAAAAAACACCGTACCGTGCTGTGATCACCCTTGTTCCTTAGCTAGTTTCCCTTGGTTCTGACCTTGGCAAGGAGTCTTGCCTCGTTAACTCATAGTTTGCCTCTGGACTGCGGCTCCTTGTATTCACACGCATTGAGCACAGGAAGAAAAATGAGGAAGTGTAAATAGTTATGTGCCACATGCTGCAAGAGAGGAAAATTATGTTAATTATCAGGTGCTAAATAACAATAACCTCGAAAAGTAGCTGTGAAACGGACTGCGAGAAACAAATAATAGCGATCATGGTAGAGCCGCATCTTAGTTCTTCGATGGAACCTAGGCCCCACCCTGGCACGAGTGCACTCCAAACAGCTGCTCGATCTCCATCGGTACGACCTAACCACGCTAACCTATCCTTTTATTGAGGATGAAAACAGGAACATGATATGAGAGATGATGACGGTTCCACACCTGTGCCATATCCAGTAGTTGCTATTCGATTCCAGCTTCCAGCTCGTAGCTGCAAATGATAATGTGATGAAACCCAAAAGTAGAAATATCCAACGGAAGCGTTTGTTCACCATCTCCAGAGTATTCCGGAAGAAAGTCCCAAAGTTTGGCCAACTACACACAAGATGGCAGATGTGTCAGTGGTTAGGACATGTAACCTTAAGAACAAAGACACTAGAATAAGATCCAAAAACAGAAAACACATGAATGCGAGGAAGGTTCCTTTAAATTTTAAAATAAGATACAGTACGCAGCGTATGTTATATTTTGTAACACCATGTTTTCCATACAAGTGCATTACCTTTGAGGCACATTAAAATTAATTCGCCAGGACCAGCATATAAATCTTCTTGCTATAGAGAATTCCAATAGCCATCCCAAAACCAAGCCAAGAGAACCAATCGCGATGACAATGCCAATATTTGCAGACCTGAGGCAATAACTCAATGTCTCAATCAGACACCCTATGTTCACTTAGTGTGCTAAAAAAATTTAACCAGTGATTTGTGTACCTTGTTGCACCAGTTGCAGCTAAAAGAGCCGTGAGGATAAAAACAGCTGTGTGCATTGCTCTCTTTGAAGCTTCGTCGATTGTGGCCATATATATGAATGTACCAACAACAGCCATGAAGGAAAGCCAGAAATCCAAAAACTGGATTCACATGCAGTACAATGATCAGAAGTGTATCAGAAGAACTACGTATAATTAAAAGTTCAAGTAAACAGAATTTTGACACAACCAACAGAACAGGTAAGAAAAACGTACTTAGTCTACCTTGTTTTGGATAGACATGACCACTAGCGATGAGTACCAGTACATTGCTCAGCAATCTTTACACTAGAACTCAACAAGTGCACGGTAAGTAGCTTACCTGTAATACACGAAAAGATAGAATGCACCAGGTGCCCACATCACATGAATGGTATAGTGCACTGGAAATCCCACTAGATGTGTATAGGATCCATTCTGCAAATGCCTTGGTGGTGAAAAAAATGGTTAGCATCTGATCAAACAAATCTAGTGCATTATAAAAGAATACATTATTTTATGAAGTACATATTCTGTCATTTGTCAAAGCAGACGTGTTAAGGAATAAAAGCCAGCTGATGAGGTCCTTACATTTGACACTGAAAGACCCAAGAATTTCACTACCCTCTAGGAACACTACTTTATAGTTTATATAATCAATTTTAGACCTCACGGCTAAAACAAATCTAGCAATGTACACTGGTAATTTCAACAGGCACAATGCAATGGCTTGAAAACTATGTTAGTTATCTACTCAAACATACAAAAGTAGTTTTGCCTTGCTGTGCTGGCAAGCACAAGGGGTTCCCGCAGCTTGAGGTTGCTGCCACCTGAGACCATCCTAGGTAATTTTAGTTGTTTTTTTAGCCATTTTGTTCTTTTCACTGGTGCATCTATAAGCTTTCCTGGTGTTTGTGTGGTGTGGGGTTGTGGTGTCTTGTAAATTCTTTTTAATGCGATGATACACTTTCTCCTGCATGTTGGAGAAAAAACTATCCGGTGTTATGATCATACTTAACCACCCTGCAGTATAGATAGGCGGCACCTATGATGTAGAATCAAGAAAAATTGCTGGTGGTAGCTAAAATTCAACCCAGCCATTTCGTGCCACTATGAAAGTAGATGAAAAGGATACCTTTTGCCGGAGGGCCCAGAAGGCAGGTAAAATAGCTGCAGCATTTGATGCGATTAGAAAGACAGACTGCCAAATGTGCCCTACATAGATGTTACCATGTTATTAGAGTATAATCTACTACATGAGTGCAAAGCATGCATTGCAACTGGTTGAGAAGTAATACTTGTATTGGAAAAGAAGGAACTACATTTGAAAATATCTGCAACCTAAATAAACAAAATTGGACACAGATTCCAGCTAAATTTGCCATAACGTTGGTACATATTGGTTTATTCCTTTCATTTTTCATACTTTAAGTTAGTTTATGTAGCACAGTATGCTTCAATTTGATTTGCAGTGCTAACTCACAAAATCACTTTAAGAATTTAATAACTATTTGCCAAAAATAAACATGGGGCCTGAAAATTCAGTTCTGTGCCTGTTTCTAAATATTGTCATCAACTATGAATGTTTTTTGGTAGATCTTGTTTGGAACTATAAAGTCCAAGTCAGGTTACGAACTTAAATATGTACCTTACATAAAGGCTTTTCACTACTCCCTTCATCCCAATTTATAAGTCGTTTGACTTTTTTGGCTCCAACTTTGGCTATTCGTCTTATTCAAAAAATTATGTGAAATATCAATTTTTTTGTTATGACTTGCTTTATTAATGAATATTATTCAAGAATGACTTAAATTCGACTATATTTACATAAATTGTTTTGAATAAAACAAGTGGTCAAAGTTGGTGCCAAAAAATCAAACGACTTATAAATTGGGATGGAGGTAATAGCATTTTACTGTCATCACTTAAATATGTACCTTACATAAAGTCCAAGTCACGTTGAAGTAGACTGACACTGAGTGAAAGGACATCAACAATGGGCATAACAAATCTAAAAAAGCTGGACCAATGGTTGAGACACTGCAATGACGACAGAGGTTTGGAAATTTTCTTTAAATGTACTAATGTAGCAAATCCTAAATATTTTAACTATATAAATTTTTATATTAAGAGCTCAATGGATTTTTAACATCCAAAATATTTCAGTGGGAAAGGCATTGACACACATTGTCCCATGGGATTTTTGAAACGATACAAGAAGGTTGTTACCATTAGGGGAAACTAGTTCGTCGCTGCAATCAAACCCACCATGATCACGATCACAGGTGCAGAAGCTGGAAAAGTAAGAAAATATTATCACAGTACAAATAAGATGTACTTTTTGCCATATTATACTGGAAATAAAGTATTAAAGAATACATGCAAGAGATAGCAAAACATTCACATAATAAAAAAACATATTTGGAAATCACCTGTAGAATGTCAGCCCGCTTTCATCAACTGACAAATGACACACACCTTTCTGGTTGCAGTTTCTGTGGCATCCCTGAAGGGATATAGACATGTACGTCTGCGAATTTGCCGTATCACTTGGATGCTTCACCCCAAAACACCAAGTTCCTTCTTTGGCATAAAATATTGATAGATCCATGACTGAATTTGTGGAATTCTGTAATGAAAAAAATACTGAACCATTGCTGCTGCTTGTCCTACTCGCGTAATAATCCCAGGTATCATTTGATGGTAAGCCACCATATTTCGAGTACAACTCGTAGGTCAATTCTTTATCTGACTTAAGCTGGACATGGATAACTGCACCAGCTGACCCTTGAGGAACATCCAAAGAGAAAAATGTCCATGCAAACTGCTCATGGGATGAGTTGCTTAAAAATTGCTCCAAGGAGAAGTGGCTTTCTTCCAGTGATGCCCTTTCATCAGTAGGAACATAGTATGATTCAAAAGGGACAACAGGATTTCTCCTAGGAACTCTCTGCATGCAGGAAGCAATACATGATTAAAAGAAGAATATATATTTTCAGGCAAATAAAGCAGGTAGTCAGAAAGTGAGCACAAAATCAATCTTAAATGAAAGTTTGTCTAGCTGCTGTGTATATAATAACAAGCAAACAGGAAATTACAAACACCCTCCCTACCACCTCCTTCCCTCTCTGGTCGGTTGACTTACTCACATTTTGGCACTCTGAGTCAAAACATATCGTGTTTTGAGGGTGGAAACTGTCATTAACTACCTATGAAGGGGAAACACGCATGCCTAGGCCAGGTTTTACACACATAGCTGTTAAAGACTCGGGTATGATTTCCACCTTTCCTCTAACAAGTACTCAGAAACTGTTCAGAGCATTGATTTTAATACAGTATACGAACAAAGGTCCGAAGTACCAAACATTGGCACAATTTGAAGAAACTATAACTGAAGACACTTTAAGTGCACATCACAGGCTCAGGGAAGCCTAGATGTAAGAGGTGGTGTTGCCCAACTTCCTAAAAAGTTTAGGGATTTGGGTGAAATAATTAGTGCACGAAACCTAACAGAAGCATAATTAGCTTTGATACTATAAGGGAACACACAATACCAGTTGGATTATTCCAAACTGCTAGTCAGGAACACAATACTTTAGTCAGTTGACTTTTTATAGCAGTAATACAGACTTACCTGCAGCCCATACGTCTCCCATGTGCAATTTGTACCAGTTTTTCCATTCAAGCATCCGGTCAATTGCCACTTCAATGAGAAACACATTGTATCAACAACAGGCGTTGATGATGTACCGTTCATCTGTGTTTTATTCACAGTTTCTATAGCAATATACCAACGTCCAATATTTGGAGATTTCACAACCAAAGGCTCATGACTTATATCACCTGAATAGTCATGCAGATCCCTTTGAGGAAAGGCATTATAGCGCAGGTAACAAATCAAGGATGGCCCTAGAACTCCAAAATTAGCAGCTGTAATTTCAAACTGCAATGCTAGGTTGACTACATCCAAGAAGTAGAACTTCATGTCGCCTTGCCTGACACATAATGAGGCATTGGAAACAGAACAAGTAATTGAGTTTTCCATTCTCATCAAGGCTGTAGTGTTAGATCCAACATCCTTTTCTACTAAATGGTTCCAGGGTGATAGGATATTAATACGCCTATTATGCTCTCTAGTATACCAACTGTTACCCTTCTCAATGTTCAGATCCAGAAGACTTCTTGAGTTATTATATATTGAAGATTGAGAACAACCAATCATTTCAACTGTTTGGTTGCAGTAGGGTCCCCAAAATCCTGAAGTGGGGCATCCTCTTACAGTAATGTGAGTGCTCACCAAGTGTGCTTTTCCTCGGCTAATCTGCGAGTATAACCATCACAAACTCAACATTTTTCAACACATTTTTTGTGCCAAAAGACAAAGTAGATAAATATAAAGTAAAGACCAGAAGTTCTACAGACATGTCCCGATCTTGATCTAAACATACCATCTTTGATTGTGTTCGAGCAGGGCCAAGGCCATGAAAGTATCCAATGTACCATACCCCTGGAGATATCTACAGAAAACAATCAAAGGTTGGCATCTCAGAAGTCTATAGAATTTCTTAAGGTGGCTTCTGTGCATCAGAAGATAATGACTTTTTTAGGGGAATCAGAAGATAATAGTTAGTGGTTCTAATTTTCTCTGAATTTTGCAGTCTGTGACTGGAAATCCACCTTTCTCCTTTCTCATCTGAATAGAATAAACAAAAGGGGAATTTTTCCAGAAATTTCTTCCACTTAATAACCGGATCAGGATTGTGACATCCCAGTTCAAATTGGTATTACTAACAATATGTGACATGTTTAACGACAAAAATTGCATCGCATACAGTGATTTAGGAAGAAACGGTAGTAACTTGCATGAAACCATCACTAGTGAAGTGAGGGAAAAACCCGAAGATAATATGTTTCAGATACTTGGTGTAAAACAGGAGTACAATTTTTTTCCACAAGACAGATTATTACAAAGGATTAATTACTGGAACTAGAAGAAAAAACTGTCCTACCTTTGGTGTTCCAGCGTTTTTATGTGTATATTTATGTTTTATGATTAGGTCCAACAAGTAATCCTAATATGTCCGGGAGCCGGGAGGTGACTATTCTGGACAATGTCAATACTAATCCCAAACTAATTGACTTGAGAAAAGCACAGCACACTATCACAGAGGCAGTATAACTAGATTAAATGCATCACTGAAGTTTCATTAAGACATAATTTTCTACTAGCTAGAATTCTAATTATTGGAAATGTGATCATCCAAATGTCAGCGTCGCCATTAAAACTCAACAAAGTAATGTGCTGCTACATCAAGGATAAAAATACCATATATTTCTCAATAAATCGCCTCGCAAGAAATATACTGTTTTAGTAAGTCACATAGGGACAGTTTACCTGGTCATTTGTCAGCACTATTGTTGTATTTTTCTGAAAGGGTATGCACTGCGCCAGATTTGACTGATTAATTATGTTGCCAATGCCAAAAGGTCCAGCTGGGAGAATTTTCGATACTGCAATAAAGAACCTCCTGTCAAAATTAGTTGAATGATTCAGAAAGCCATTTGAGCATTTAAAAATAGGTTTTGAAGATTAACAATAGAGATAAAAGGTAATAAAAGAATGCCCCTAAAGCAACTATCTTCTTTTCTCTACAAAATGTACTGTTTATGTGAAGCAAACTGGAAAGGTGAAGCATTGCCATTTGACGAAACATTACCAGTTCACATAAATAAACGTGTTGCTCAACACCAGCAGGATACAATACAAATATACGGCCATAAAGCCATCAACCCATCAGAGTGGATATTATAGTATTAAATTAAAATCTTAAGAAATGAGCTTTCAGGACCAATAAGTTCAAAGATCCAATAGTTTTAAATTAACAAACTTGATACAGAGATTGTCTTTCTTATTTTCTCACTCATTGATTGCAACAAAGTTTTACTAGAACCATGAGAATACAGTAGAACACTAATCATGATGTGCTTAAGAATAAAAGTACTAGGGTATAATCCTCCATTCAAATTAAAATAGAACAGTTGCAAACTACATATAGCATGCCTCAAACGAATTTGCTGTGCAATCAAGCAGGTATATGAAACAGTTCAAATGGAAAATGAAAACATTAGATGTAAAAACCATTGTATTAAGAAATGTATATGCAACTCACACAAACTGTCTAGATAAGAATCAGATATATCAGGAATAGGAGGGTTGGAATTCATCAAACAGATGATTGCAAGCTCGCTTCTTGGAATGCCTTTCAAGCGCTCCCTCTGCTGCATTATGCAAAGAAACATTCCGCAAACTACACATAAGTCAATTGTGCAGTCAATGATACAATGTAGTCAGATCTAACCAAAAGGACAGTACCATAACAAGAGGTTATTCCATGAACAAGCCAAAATATGTCATGTGTCAGAGCACAACTTAAGCCAGTGTTTCATATTCGTTCGATGCCCATTCCGTACACAGGGCACTGAGCTACTGTTGTTTTTCCAACTAAATTTTACTGTCCATAAACTGTGATAGGAAAATGACAACATACAAGCTGCTCCCAAAGAAAAGGAACGCCACATCTACACCCCTCCACATTAAGACACTTAAATGTGAACTGATAAGCAGGCACACATAATCTGAGAGCTGTTTCTAGCTACTGATCAGTGCCTGAGACTAAGCATGACCCAGCTACTAATAGTAGCAAGTACCCAACATATCAACTTAACAAATCTGATATTAAGCTCTTAGTACATCATAATTTAATAATGGTCGGGATGCCGGAATCTTTCACTTACAATGTCTAAGTCAGTGGCGAAATTCATGGTGACAGAGGAAAACGACGGCGGCAACTCAACTGTCATACAGGAAGTAAAGTATTAAGATCGATCCAAAAGGGGGCGACAGAGAAAATAGAATTTCCACGGATGAGACAAATCACTAGTGTTCTGAAGTAGTACTAGCAAGCGAGCCGTGTCAGAACGGAACACCAGCCAAACTAATCTTCTACACTTTGTGTGGAAGTAGCATCTGGAAAGCCAAAAAAACTGCAGAGCATACCAAAACGTAACAGCTGCTGAAAGGCAAATCAACATCACTAAAACGCAACCTTGGTCCTTCAATTTCGTCGCCACGAGAGTTCTCTCGAAAGCAAACGAAGACGCGCAAAACCCCCCGCATACTAAAAAACCAACATCCCCCAGCGGCACACTTGAAAAACAAAACGAAACAAAACAAAACAAAAATTCGGAAGAGGACGAAATTCTCTGCAGCAGGGAAACGTCAGAGCCCAATCCGAGAGAACCAGCGCACTCCGACAGTCTCACCGCGCAGGTAGGTCCAGTCGTACGGCTTGAGCGAGAGCCTGCCCTGTCCATAGCTGGCCACCACCACCTCCTCCCCCTGCGCGGCGCACCCGTGGAGCCCCGCGCCAATCGCCAGCACCAGCACCACCGCCGTCGCCGCCCACCACCGCGCCTCGGCCATGGGCGCGCGCATCAGCCCAGCAACAACCTACCCGCGAAATCCGCGGGGCGAGCTCTGACTAAACCAACGCGCTCACACTGCCCCAGCTCAACTGTTGCTTCAGGTGGGGGGGAGGGTGGGGGAACGGAGAGAAGGATGGGATGGGCTTTTCCGGCACGGCGCTAAATCTAATCTGGGCGGCTTTTCTCTTTGCCAATCTTTTTCTGCTTTAATCCCGGGGAAAAAAGACTGGAAAAGACGGAAAGCGACATGTGGGTGACTTGGGTGAGTAGGTATACTGCTGGTCTCGTATGGAGTAGACCGGCTGGGGTAGGAGTCAATAGGAATAGTATACGGTTCTTTGTTTTTGTTTATGTTCTCCAGATGAATGTTCGAGGATTTGTTCTTTTAATTGGAGGTGCTAGATTACGATTTCATTAAACAAAAGCATTGTGCATCATTAGTTCAACGTGGTGTCCCTTTTTTTAATAACAATCTAACGAGGTGGGGCCTAAGATGATGTGGTTAGAGGATTGGTGTTGAATGTTGATTGATTATTTATCGCATCAGTCAATGGCTTGTGAGGATTGGCGGTGGACGTTTTTTGAAGGGCTGCTGATGCTTCGGGATTATTTATATGATGTTTTCTTTACCCAAAAAAATGTAAAGAATACCCATAGAAAAGATATACTTATCCTGAATGTATACTTCACAAGTTCATACACGGTGCATCAATTATTACCAGTATGCGATGCAACGCTGTTAACTAATTAATTAATAGATAAAATAATATGTTTTAACAATTACCACAAAAAGATGGTCAATTGATCAGGAAATGCTAAAAACGTCAGTGATAAGAGTGGCATGGGCCTTGCTGCACGGGATCCTGGTGGAGCTTATGCAAATAATAGAATTGATGGAGGGTAGAGGAGGATGATTTCATGGATTCCTCTCAGAAATGGCTGGATAAGAAACAACAGAACTAGCCAACTAGGGGCATTAACAGTAATTCGACCAAAGATAATAAAATTCATAAAGGTGCTGTATTCAATTTGTTCTAGTCCTGAAACTCAAGCTGAAATCTGAGCCTGTGTAGGACGACTTTGTCTTGCATCGATCACGATGGGTCCACTTGCCGGTAATTATCGCATCAGATTGCTCCTGAGTGAGTGAGTGGTGAAGGCTTTGATTAGTCCAGAAGAGGAGTACGTCAGAACACAGGAACGACGACTAGAATCATATGGTGCATTTGTTAGTGCTATTATTAGGACGACAATCGAGCTCTTAGATTGAGGTAAGCATCTAATATTTGTATTGCCCAGCTAGTATAGAACTTAATCATAACATGGCGTCATGGCCCCCCTGATAAGGCTCAAGTTTGCCTACGTATGCGGTTATTGGCTAACAACGTTAACAGGCCCTCCATGTTGCACTAGTCATGACGGATAAACACCAACAAATCGGGCAATTAATCAGCAGAGTTGTCCAATTTCTAGAACACATGTTTCTGATCAAGCAATGGACCAACTAGCCATTTTCCCTTGATACTGATGTTTACAGCTAGTGGTTTTCAGGTTTGAGCTTCCAACCACTGCCAGCAAAATGATTGTTGACAAGCATACATCGTGACTAATCACTGCTTCCTTCTATCCTTTTCTTTCTTTTACTTTAGGTTTATTATTGATTCATATAGATCCTTTTTTCCCCATTTTTAAGAGGCTTCACTTTTTTCACCTAATCAAATGGGATGCATTAACCAGTTCCAGAGTTAAATAATGCATATCCAATAGAGTAGTCGCAAGGCTTACATTTATATATGCACACGATTGGCTTATCTCTAGCTTATGCAATTGACAAAAGCAAACGCTAATCAATTGACAGCCAAAGAAAAGAGGAATCATTTTTTTTTCATTTTTTTTTTCCAAAATCACATGAGTTGCTCTTCGGCTTCAGCCTCCACCAAACGCTAATGTTTGCTCTTGGAAAAAGCAAGTCCACCTCGCGGCCCTTGAGTTTCCAATTCAACAATAATTAGCACTCCACTATATTGAAATATTTTTCGATGTCAACTTTTGGCCATAATGTTTAACCATTAATCTTATTTAAAAAAATCGGTAAGTATAAAAGTTGTTCGGTAGGCAAAAATCCATTCTGGGAACCAAATTAAGTGACAAATTCTTAGGCAGCAACAGCTGCAGCGCTGTGCAACAATCACTAGCGAGCAGGCCCTTTTATTTTATTGTGACTTTCTTATCATTAAAGATATTTCAAGCACGACTTAACTTTTTATCTTTGAAATAAATTTTGAATAAGATGACTGGTCAAACGTTGGGATAAAAGAATAATAATGGCTAATATTTGCAAACAGAAGGAGTACATTTCATGTACCTATGTTTAGAAAAATTGCTTCATATAGACATGCCACCATCTTAAGTGAAGAGATTTGAGCCTTTTCACAGAGAGGTGATGATCCATTCTTGCTGATATTAGTCGTCATTGTCTTCTTCTATTCTACGAGCTTTTAATTTGGCAGCCATGACTTCATGTTGCCACTTATCTGTTGTATCGAGTTGCTCAGTCTAATAAGTGAATATTAAGCGCATGCATTTGAGTAGGTCAAAATGACTTTAATCCAATTGCCATTCAACGGTGCCAATATAATGGAAGTTTTCCTCCTTAATTTGAGTTGGAATCTACGAATGTAAATATTTAATTTTAGAAAACAGTTGGTAATATATTTTTTCCTTTGATTCCTTCACTTGCATGCTCGGGTTATGGTCTTGACTTGTGATGCTGATGATGATCCCTGGACATTTGGAAGATTGAGACGAGCGAGCAGGATCATCTCGGCCCGGAAGCTGGGTTACTAGGCCCTGTGGGCTGAAATCCCTTAATCGGGCCTCGCTGATTTCTTTTCTGGTGAGTATATCCTCCATGCGTCTTGTGGGCTGAATTCCCTTAACCTGAGCGGCTGAACCACGTATTTCTTCCATGGTTGTACTTGTATTCCATCTTTGTTCCTCAAAAAAAAAAACCTGTATTCCATCTTTGTGTCACACTCGCAGCATGCAAGCGTTTTCCCAGAATATCCCGGGAACTTTTCGATGTTTTACCCAATATAATCTGATTCGAGCAGAGCCACAAATATTGCCAGGCCATAGTTATAAAGTCCCAGTTGACCATGAAACTACGCAACGTGTAAATACCACAATAAAGTAGTGCAATATATGGAGCTTTCTGAAAAATATCGTCGATTGCTTTCTTTTTCACGTGATTTGGACAACATAGACCGATTAGTTGAACGCCCTTGAGCCTCATTGCCAGGTACCGTGTTAAATTATGTATCCTCATCAACTCGGCCCCAAGATAACTCAGTTCCTAAAAAATATCATAAGAAAAAATGAACAAACAGATGCAAACTTCAATTGCAGGTACCCGCAAAGAAAATACTTCAATTGCAGGGATGAAGCTAGCAAAAAAAAAACAGAGGAAGCTTGTAACACCTCAGCCCAGGGCTTAATAGGATGGATAAAAATACTCATACCAACAAGTTGCAACTTCTTTTCCGGGAGCTCATCCCGAAATAAACTCCGAAGTTAAGCATGCTTGGCTCGGAGCAATCTCAGGGTGGGTGACTGACCAGGAAGTCATTCCCGGGTGCGTATGAGTGAAGACAAAGTGTGTAGAAAAGACATGTGTTGGTCCGTAGAGACATTCTTGGGATACTAGAGAGCCGCCAGACATAAGCAGCCTGACCCGGAGTGGCGGGATGTTACAAAGCCAAACAGCCGCAAATTACAAGACTTGAGCTAATTTCCAAGACATTACTAATTAGACAGAACAATCCAACTTAAGGGGCCAGGGCTAGGGATTGGATTTGAATAGCACATCTTATGGAAGAGATCCAATAAACCATCTTGTGGAGGTGTTGGATGAGAAAAGGAAAAGGGCGATCCATGCCAGACAAAGAGTTGAATAATTTCTCGCTCTCTTTGTTTTAAATCGTACCATTTAAAACGAGCAAATCGGTTAATTATTACATATATTAATAGAACGTAGGGAGTAATATAATAGTCAAAATTGTGAGTGCAGATCGTGTCGAGTTCCAGCAACAAGAATGTACACAGTAGGTGTAAAAGGATCTAAGATTCTGATTCCATGTTACTATAATTGTGACTTGTGAGGCATGCTACCAAGCGGGAAGTGTTACATACAAAAGACTCTGATTACTTATGGCTCATTCAGCTCGGGGTCCACCAGTTACGGAAGATTGTGTTTACATACAGAAGATTGTGTCCCTTCATGAAACCAGAGAACAGCTTGGCTCAAAAAATGAAAAGGAAAGAAAGAAAAAAGAAACCAGAGAACTGCTCAGGCAACCACACGATCTGACAGTTAGATACCGAAAACGCACTTGAGCACAAAAGCGCGTCACACCGTCACCACCACAAAAGTGCGTGAACTGCCGGGGACAGCCATGTCATTTCCCACGATAAACTAACTATCTCCCG
The DNA here is from genome assembly GCA_015342445.1 of Digitaria exilis. Lineage (NCBI taxonomy): Eukaryota > Viridiplantae > Streptophyta > Magnoliopsida > Poales > Poaceae > Digitaria > Digitaria exilis. The sequence continues at coordinate 2,401,852 of JACEFO010001669.1, read as the reverse complement.
CTCCAAGCCGTTAAATACCACGAAGCAGCCAGGATATCCATCCTTTCAAGCTCACCCACTCGTCTGGTGCCACCGCTCCGGTAAGCTCCCTCTCCTATCAGACTCCTCGCCACCCACCAGACCACACTACCCTCCAAAGCTCTAGCCACCAATGGCGTTACGCCTCTCCATCTCCTCGTCTCATGGGTCGGCGGCGTCCTCGCCGGCCATCTCCACATGCCGGCTGGCCGCCTGCGGGCGCTTCCCGGCCTTGGTTGGCGGCTCAGCAGCGTCCCAGAAGAGGAGCCTGACGGTGATGACGGGCTCCGAGATGAGGGGGGTGACCGCCGTGAGGTCGAGCAGCTTGGAGACGACCTCTGTGGGAGCTGAGGCAGTGACCGGACAGGTGACAGAGGTGACCAAGGACACCTTCTGGCCAATCGTCAAGGCGGCAGGAGACAAGGTCGTCGTCCTCGACATGTACACTCAATGGTATCGTTGAAAGCTCTACCAATCTCTTCGTTGTTTCAGTCTTTTACCGAGATGGGAAAAGAAAACAGAGAGAATATGTCTCACGGCTTCATTAATCAAAATTGATACGGAACTCTACCAAACTGCAAAATCAAGAGAATCAACTTAAGTGTTTATGCTTCTTTAAAGTTGTAAAGTGGTAAAGTTGTTGTTTTCTTCTTTTTTGCCCCGGCCTTTTCGGGCGTTGTTGTAGTTGTGAAGTTGTAAGTCGTAGTTGTGAGTTTCTAAGTCGTAGTTGTGAAGTTTGTATTTTGTTTTTGTATTTTTTCCTTTTCTAATAAAAATTACGGCAAATCTTTTGCCGTTCCGTTCAAAAAAAAGAATATGTCTCACCTCACTGTAGATTGTAGAATCTGATGATTGTCCGGTAATCTTGTTTGCAGGTGCGGTCCTTGCAAGGTGATGGCACCGAAATTCCAGGAGATGTCTGAGAAGGACCTCGATGTTGTGTTCCTCAAGCTCGATTGCAACCAGGACAACAAGGTCAGTAGGGTTAATTTGCTCTGTTGGGTAGTTACTACTCTGCTTTGTAGGGCATCTGGATATGCCATGCTGAAAAATCCTGGTGCTTGCTTCTTGCAGCCTCTTGCAAAAGAGCTGGGCATAAAGGTTGTGCCAACATTCAAGATTCTCAAGGACGGGAAGGTTGTGAAGGAAGTCACTGGTGCCAAGATCGAGGAATTAGCTCATGCCATCGAGACAGCGAAGGCAAGCTGAGAGAGACCCTGAAAATGTGCACGAATTAGCATGCTATCGGTAGTGTACACTATGAACGAGACACCCCCATTGTGGAAGTGGATAGTCAACATGCAGAAAAGAAGTTATTCTAGTTCTTATGCTTATGTTTTGTAAGTCATTAAGACTAATATAAACTCATTCATGTGGAGTGCTCATTGTAAATAATCTTTAGTGCTGAGGATACTGTGCTTCTTTCCAATATTAATAGTTTGCAAGTGATCGTAGTCATTCTAAGTATGTTCTCTGAAAACTATATCAGGTGGTTCTCCGGCTGAACCCCTTGACTTACAAGCGCTAAGCTGTACAGTTTAAATTTTAACGAAGTATAATCATCCTATTACTTCAACTTGGTGAATCATATATAAGATCTAGATGTCAAGCTTCATCACAAGTGTTTAGGTTCTATGCTACCTGGGTAAGGAGACAACTACACTTTGTACAGGAAATCAACTTGGTCCGTATCTTTATGGATCAAAATAATTGTCAGAGTATGTTTTGCATACCACATGAAGTCATGAGCTTTGAAGGAGAAAATATACCTGGGTGGCAAGCTGATATGAAGTTCTTGCATTGCTGACAGTTAAATAGCCATGTTTTTAAGACC